>OY979767.1:73984252-75184252 GCA_963855975.1 Andrena chrysosceles | reverse complement strand
CCGACAAAATGTTGATTGTCTTGGTTAATAAATAAAACATCCGCTGAGACAAGAAAGAAAGAAAAAGAATTTAATGCAATATATACATATTTAATCAGTTTAGCAACACCAATTCGGAGAGCAGCACCAAATATTTTGAATAAAATAATTTATTCGTATTAAAATATTTATTTGTATAAAAATATATCTGCTTAATATTATTTAATACATTTTTTTCTTTGTATAAATGGCCATGGTGATAGTTGGCGTAATTTTTGTACATCATTAGTTTTGTAAAGTTAAATACAGCACATAATAAATTTACGACAGTTTTTTTGTTCGTCTGCGCTCGCGCGTATACTTGCCAAATTGGTAATGTGTACAATGTTTACGTACATTATCATTCTTAGCAAATTTACCAGTAAAGAGTTGATCGAGAATTTAGTGAGTTTACAAACTCATATGGAATATGCAATGTATTGTTTTATATGTTCTTAAAAAAATATGCAATAAATGGAAATAAGTACAGTATTGTCTCCGTATGTGCCCGATTTGGTGTACACGCTGTAGGTTTGTCGCTATCCCCACCACTTCTGTCTGACTCTTGTCCGGCAAAGGCGAGAGCGAGATGGAACGAGAGCGAGCGAGAGCCACTAAAAGCGAGCTAGGACGGTACGAGACAGACGATACTTTACGTAACTTTGACCACCTTTGGTAAATATTTCTCTTTTTGTTCCTTGTAACTTCCAAATTAATCCAAATTTTGTAATGAGGAAAAAACACTGAGACAAGTCATTTCATCAAGTCGATGAGGATGACACTTTTAAAGAACAAAACAACAAGTCAAACTCCCTTAAAAAAAATGACAGATGAAAGTGGTCAAAGTTACCCCCACCGGGATAACTTTGTCCACATTGTTTGAGTGCTTGTTTTTATGAGTATTATTGACATTGTTATAACTTTTACAAACCTAATTAATGCTAAAGAAGAGGTAAAAGAATAATATAACCATTTGTACAAAAATTTAATATTTATTTCGGATTTATAAGTGAAAGCATGAAAAATGAAACGTAAAAACACAAAACATTAATGTAGAATTAATCCTGAGAAATCCACCGCAAAATGTAACCTTTCTCTTCGATCAATGTTAGGTTCCGAAAGTAACCTAATTATATTTTCATGTGCCAGTGTGTCAATGCCATCCTTTAGTGGCCAAAAACACGAACTTCTTCCAGCAGTTCTTACGAATTTTATTTTTACCTCTCCATCACCTGTTTCCAGAACTTGCCCAACAAAATGTTGACTTGTATTTTTTATAGAGCTATACTTGGCAACAACCCATACTCCACTTTTATGTTTAATCTTTGACCTTCCATTTTAAACCTTTCCTGAGGCTGTAAGTCATTGTTTCCTGTCTCTGCGACCACTATTGGCATCTCTGTGTCACCAGTGAACTTTTCATTTGATGAAAAGAGACATCGAATCGGATCAGAATGGGCAGATGCTTACAAACAGGAAACGGACAGCAATTTCATACTAAGAAATAATAGTGGTCAAAGTTACCCCACAAGTAGGGCAAAATGAACTCCCTCGGCATCAGGAGCTTCTAGAACTTCAGTTTAGCACGAAGATTTTTCTTTTTCTTTTAAAATGAGTTTAAATGTACTATACATACTTATAAAAAAGGTTCAGACTTATAACTCTATCCTTAGATGTCTGTCCGGTAGAAGTTTTTCACGTACCAATTCTTCCTCAACTCGCAGTATCACACTTTAACATTTATCTAATTTTCAGTAAAGGTTATTATCCCTCCTAAAAAACTGCATCTTGAAGTAGATAATTACTAGGTGCGCAACTAAGCTTCCGGGTTTTTTCGATCAATTAAAATCATAAAATTTCAAAACAAATACAAAAAAGATTTATTCAAAATATCGTCCCTCGCTAGCTACACAGTTTTGCCATCTCTCTGGTAATAGGCGAATACCGCGACGATAAAACGACGCATCTTTGTGCCGAAACCAATCATCTAACCAATTTTGCACTTCTTCGAAACTGGCCAAGTGTAGCCCAGCCAAGCCATGCGCCATCGACCGGAACAAGTGATAATCTGAAGGTGCCAGGTCTGGCGAATACGGCGGGTGTGGTAGCAGATCCCATTTCAGCGTTTTTATGGTGTCCTTGACGATGGAACTGCGATGGCACGGAGCGTTATCGTGCTGCAATATCACTCGTTCGTGTCTCGTGTTCCATTCTGGCCGTTTTTCGAGCAATGCCTGTTTCAAATTCAGCAGTTGTTGTCGGTAGCGATGCCCATTGACAGTTTCGCCCGGTTTCAGCAGCTCATAATAAACTATTCCTTTTTGGTCTCACCAAACGCAGAGCATTGTTTTCTTCCCGAGACGATTTGGGCGTGCCGTCGATGTTGATACTTCACCAGGTGAAAGCCACGATTTTCTGCGTTTGGGATTCTCGAAATAAATCCACTTCTCATCGCCAGTAATAATTCGATGCAGAAAACTCTTTCTTTCTTGTCGCGAAAGCAAAATTTCGGAATTGACTCTTCGATTTTCCATCTGTCTTTCAGTCAACTCATGTGGCACCCATTTTCCTTCCTTTTGGATTTTTCCCATTGCACGTAAACGTTTGGAGATACTTTGACGAGTCACGTTTAATGCTTCCACAAGTTGAACTTCATCCAATAACGCTTGCAGATCGACGTCCTCAATTGTTTTTGGTCTTCCGGAGCGGTCCTTGTCTTTAATATCGAAATCGCCACTTCTGAAGCGTTTAAACCAATCTTCACAGGTAGTTTTCGATGGTGCATGTTCGCCGTAGGCTTCCTCGAGCTGCATTGCGTTTTAGATTAAAATAGAAAAGCAAAATTTCCCGCAAAATGCTGTTTATTTGGTACAAAACTCGACATCTTTGTTATGAGAAAAAATACTTTTGCGTAGCGATATTTTTTAATGAAGACTAGTTATTGTTCACAGATGTTTACACCATGAAAACAATAAAACTTCATATATATATGTCAACTACATGTGTCGTTAGCGCCATCCATATGTGAAACCCGGAAACTTAGTTGCACACCTAGTAAAGCTACCCAAGGCACTTTGTCCAAGAATAATATCTGTTATACAATAGACGCTAGAGGAATTGGTTTTAAAATATAGTTTTGTGGTCAAAGTTACTCCAGTGGTCAAAGTTACCCATTCAAGATACGATCGTAAATTTACGAAACTATTCTAGTCTGCGGAATAAAAAGAAATGAAATCACAGAAGGTAAGATGTGAAATAGATTTTTGTTTCATTTACATGATGCTCTCAAGTATGCTGTGCTGACTAAATGAAAAAAAATCGAGTTTTTGCAGGATTCGAACTGAAACCAGGAATACAAGGATTCAACATTTAAAGACCACGGGGAAGATGCGGCGCTTCAATATTGCACCATTCAAGTGGAAAGGGACAGCGTCAACCTGAAAGAATCTGCAAAGAAACGGCTGGTCACCAATCTCGAAAAAAAGATAAGTTACATTTCTTATGCTTATATGACTGTCTGTTTTACTATTGGCAGTAAGGATTAATATTACGTAAATTGTTTATAGCGTGAGGCATTCTTCGCGAAGATTTGAAATCAGGGGCTGAAAAGGACAAAATGAACAACACGGTGAACTATGGAAGGGATGGACGAATCTGAACATTGGTAGGAAGAGCAAACATCATTTCAATTAACAAATGTACCATGTGATAGAGTATTCAGTGCGGATGAAGTACATAATCCACCTCTGTTATTGTTTGTTATCTAGTGTTCCCCTGTAAGAAAATCGTTCGAGGAGGATGCAGATTGGCCCTGAAGAATCGATCTTTATCAGATAAAAGGAACCAGGTCTCAATTACGTACGAACGTATTATACCCAGATATTAAAGCAATTATCAAGGCAAATAATATATATATATATACTGCCTTACAATTATGTAAATACGTTAATTCATATATGCATTTTCGATATTATGTAGATATACGTACAATAATGATGTATCTATTAATATTTTAATGAAAATTTTAATTGTACGAAGGACGTCGAGGTTGTCCTTCCTTTCATCCAGGAAATTTGACTATGTTGTTATAAATATGTACATAAAGTAGAAAATATAAGAATTTCATTTTTCAAAAGTACATGTAAATGATTTATTTAGTCTAAGACGCGTTATATATGTAGTTTTTGGCTGTGTACATACTGTTCCCTGCCTGTAAGCTTGGCTGGTCCCTATAAGCAAAATTGGGCGACTGCCTAGGGCAAAAAGTCGACAAGAGGTGCAAAAAAGTATGTATTTTCATTGCTGGTATTGCTGAAAATAAACTTTAAAATTAAATATTACAAGTTGTACTATAAGTGGATTAAACTACGAATAAAAATTCAGAGTAAGGTTATCAATAATCTCAAATAAATGTATTATAATAAAGGGCGTAATTTGAAAAGTTCGCCTAGGGCGCAAAAAAGACTCGTGCCGTGTTTGGCTATCTGACCGTCGCGCGCATGCGTCGAGCAGTCACGATTACATCCGAGTACTGGCACCCGTCGCGCACGCCCGCGCGCAAGAAAACCGGCCCATCTCGCTCCCTCCTTCGGCCAGAAAAGAGCGAAAAAAGTCCACTCGGAATTAAGGATTTGTCCACTCTGACAAGGAGAGGTTCCCAGGTGTCCGCCTCCGATTGCTTTGAATTTTGGATATGTTTTAGAGGACCGAAAAATAAGATATACGTGTTTTTTTATAGCGGCCCGTTTTCATATTTAGGGGGTGAAACCACCCCCCAAAGTTATAAGATTTTCAGGTGTTCATCTCCGATTGCTTTGGTTATTGGATATGTTTTAGAGGACCAAAAAATAAGATATACGTGTCTTTTTATTTTGGCCAGCTTCAATGTTTAGGGAGTGAAACCACCCCTCTAATTTTCATACGGGGTACAAAATTATGTCGAGTAAAATTTCAAATAAATTTCATTTGCGTCATAATTTACTGTATGGATGATGTTCTTGTCGTCAGTCACCCTTATCAGAGGGTAAACTACCCGCAATCGTTTCAATACGTATTTAAGAGACTTGAAAAGTGTCAAAAATGTCATCAAAAACTTCAAAACCATAAATACAAATTATTTTATGGTGACACATCAGTGGTTTTATGCCCTCCCATTGCTACCGACAACCCCCTGTGAACAACCCCTAGTTAGTCAGCTACGTCGGGCTTACAGAATTCAAGCAGACTATTTTGCGAAAATTAACTGCAAAATGATGAAGGTAATTTCAATCTTGCTTAATGAGAAAATAGCCCCCAAATGCACAGTTACATTATTGTAAACAATGAAGAAATTTACTTACTGCATTAATTCTTTTTAACTTAAATTTTTAATCTGAATTTCTTACAAGATATATACAGTTTACGAAACGATCACTTAAAATATTTGTATATATACTATCGGAGACCTTACGGTTCATATTTGTCACAAAAGTGGTATTCATGAAAAAAATGCTTTAAACAATATACTTTTTTACACCAGGAGCATCTAACTATCGGTGTTTCATCGCAGAGTGCACATTTCATTTCCGTATTCTGTTTAAAAGCAAAGTCTACAGGATTCACAAAATCTCCTAACTTTTGTTCTGAGTATCCACTTTTATACCAAGGATACTGGAATAGATTTATATATCTGGGTGAAGACAATTGGTTGTGTACAAGTGATTGTAATTTAATTATATTATTTCTTAAATGAAGATTAACGTCATAGTTATGCAAAAGTACATCGTCGGAGAAACGCCTAACATAATTCTTCCACACCCTAAATCCATAAACATCTAGAGGTTGGATTTGTCCAGTGGTACCTTTTGGTATCATCTTCATTATAATTTCTTTACCCACTGGTGTCGCATCACGTACATCTTGTTCACAGTGCCCACTCCAAGAGTCTAGCAACTCTTTAGGAAAACACTTTAGGAAAAAAGACTTCTTCCAACCAGGTTTTGAAATGAGCTGCAATATTAAATTAAAATCCGTCGTAACTACACATATATGTATAGTTAATTTTCATTATCAATAAGAATTATTCTCTAATTAAGATAATTTCAAAATATACATTACCAGATGTGAGTTTTCCAGATTTTGATGCCGTCACGTACACGTTCGTTGGCTTAAATAATGTTTTTTGAACTATTGGTCCAAATTCTCCATTTGCTTCTTGCAAGACCATAAAGAGGGGTGATAACAATCTTCCATCCACAGTTATTGTTGGTTGTATTGTATAACTGTGTGTCGTTGAAAATACAGATTGTACAACACATTCTACTTTTTTTGTGCCTTGCACTGCTAAGGTACGTCCAGAATGTATTTCTAATTGAAATCCACTTTGGTCTGAATTATATATATTGTCAGGTCCGATTCTGGCACTCAAAGGCTTTACTTCCTGAACAAAGTCTGTAGCTCTGACTTTTAATACTTCATCGTCTTCTATTGTTGTGCGTGTAACAAATTTGGTTATTTTCCGTGAAACAATGCGATGAGCTTTTTTAAAATTATTTACCCATTTTCTAGAAGCTTTAAAAACCATGTTATCATTACCCTGCTCTTTATATGCCTTCAAAGCCCATCGTCGAATATCTCTGTCATGTAAAATATAACCGGCATCAATAGCTTCCCTCAAATTTTGTATTACATACTCGGAAATTTGTGCTAATCTTTCACGTTTGATTCCTCCTACTTCAATTTGATGAGCCCATCGCCGTAATTGCCGTTCAGAAGTAACATATTTAAAATTATGTTGAACTGTATTAAGCTTACGCTTTTTTCCTGCGGCATTCCAAAATGCAACCGCTCTCCGCTTATAGTCAACATCAACATCTTTATCACGTTGAGAACAAACTCCTGTATATGTTTCTTCAGACCAATTTTCATCATTATCATCTTCATCAACAGCTTCAACTTCACACTCTTTAAACTGATCCAGAAAGTCCAATGAAAACTCTTCCGAAACTTCGACTACATTAAATTCAAATATGCTATCAAGCAACATCTTTTGTATAGATTCTTCTAATTGTACTTCCTCCCTTGTTATAGGAGTTTCCATCAAGTACATACTTTGAAATGTTACTAATAATAAATTGATCACGTTCAGCGGATTAATAATCATTTTTAGTCGTGAGAACTGTAGTTGCAAATTCTGTGAACACGTGAAGCACTCGGATGTGACTGAAGAACAAACCAGTTTTCGAGAAGCAACGTACCGCAATCTTGCAGAAAATATCGCGTAACTCGATATAACTGCTATTTTTAGCGTCATAACAAAAGCGTGCGGAAAAACATTCAAGTCAAATGCAGCTGACCATATATGTTCCATATGAAAGAAAACCGCGGCCAATTCATTGGCACTTGGCTTCCTCAATTTCTTTTTATTTTTCCAATATTTTAATTTTAGCTTACTGAAGTCCCATTGAGGGTATTTGTAATTATAATGACAATTTAGAGCTCCATCTTTATAAAGTACTATTTATCTGAATTTCCTTTGTATTCGTTCAAAGCTTACGCTCCTTTGAAATATCTTATATAAGCCCAACGTAGCTGACTAACTAGGGGTTGTTCACAGGGGGTTGTCGGTAGCAATGGGAGGGCATAAAATCACTGATGTGTCACCATAAAATAATTTGTATTTATGGTTTTTAAGTTTTTGATGACATTTTTGACACTTTTCAAGCCTCTTAAATACGTATTGAAACGATTGCGGGTAGTTTACCCTCTGATAAGGGTGACTGACGACAAGAACATCATCCATACAGTAAATTATGACGCAAATGAAATTTATTTGAAATTTTACTCGACATAATTTTGTACCCCGTATGAAAATTAGAGGGGTGGTTTCACTCCCTAAACATTGAAGCTGGCCAAAATAAAAAGACACGTATATCTTATTTTTTGGTCCTCTAAAACATATCCAATAACCAAAGCAATCGGAGATGAACACCTGAAAATCTTATAACTTTGGGGGGTGGTTTCACCCCCTAAATATGAAAACGGGCCGCTATAAAAAAACACGTATATCTTATTTTTCGGTCCTCTAAAACATATCCAAAATTCAAAGCAATCGGAGGCGGACACCAACTATTCTTATGAACTTCAGGGGTGGGTTTCACCCCCTAAACATTCAAGCAGGCTAAAATGAAAAGACACGTATTTCTTATTTTTCGGGCCTCTAAAACATATCCAAAAACCAAAGCAATCGGAGGCGGACACCTGGGAACCTCTCCTTGTGAGTGCCCAACGCCGGTCCCGACCAGCGGGCACATACGGAGACAATACTGTAGTAGGTACAATGTTAAAATCCTCTGAAGACAAAACAAATTTCTATCCAATCTCATTTTATTACTATTTTTCTATAAATATATGCATTTGCATGAACATCCGCATTTAATAATAAATGTTTTCCTACCTTTGTAGATGCGATATCTTTAATTGTCTTTTTCCGAGTTTCACTAAAAAGTGGCTTTTGTGATGGTGCATTGTTGTATTTGTTCATTAATTGATTATAGAATGCAGAAGCTTCCTGCGATACATATCCGTAATCATCCTCATCCGGTTGAGAAGGTCCTAGAATGAAGAAAAATAATTATTTATTAATTATAAACTGGAATAATATACAGAGTGTTCGCTTTAAATGCAATGGAAATGGTGGAATATGTGAAAAAAATGGTTTTATACGAAAGGGGACGTTGAGTGGTATAAATGGTTTTTCTGCAGGCCGAAAAATAGGAGAAATTTCAAGGTAAATTTAATTTGTTTAAATGGGACGTTATATTCTTTTATTCATAATACGATAGCGTTTATCTCAATAAACGTCGTTCGTCTCAACGTGCTCACGAGTCAACGATGTGCAACGGTAACAAGAGATGCTCGGCAACTCGAAAATGCAAAAAAAATTTGAATATTTGAAGTGATATTAATAACGTACCGACTTTTTGCTTCTGCAATGAAACGGTCCTGTCTTTTTTCTGTAGCGTGGGGAAATCTTCAAGACACCCCGGCGCACAGTGGCGAATTTCGCCGAAAGCTGGCCAAAAATCAGAATGTAAAAGTTTTAAATTTGCTAAATCCAATTGGTGCCATTTATTTATGACATATTTGTGCATAATTTCTTACTAATATAAATATATAAACTGCAGCCCTTGCTGAGATATGTCAGTTCAAAGTTGACGCTCGAAATTTAAAGGTTTACTTTGAGATTTATTTTCAGCTTATCGAGTCCAGCTATCAAAATAAACATTATATATTGTGGTGTAGTATCATATACACTATTATTGTTTTAAATGTGAAGTCTGTAAAAGTTTTTATAAACAAGTACTGAAAGCATATTCATTTTTTGTTTATTCTTAAGCAAAAAGTTACAACTCAAGCGAGCTCAAGCACCGTTCTTTTTTTTAAATGATAGCTCAAGGTATGCACTTTAAGACCCCGTTGCAGTTTTTTGCAACTAATTGCTATTTTGGCAAATATTCTCATTTTTGTGTAGAGTAATGTGGGGTAAGAGTGCGCACTTAAAGTTTAGACTTCTCTAAAATCCTTGGTATTACACTGATAATCATTATTCGATAGGCAGTGACTTCATGTAAATTTACATGTCACAACTTATATAAAATAAATATTTCCAAAAAGTGTCAAATGTGAACTTTTACCCGATAAGTGGGGCATAAGTTCGCATGTTATGGGGCAAAAGAACGCAACGA
Source organism: Andrena chrysosceles (assembly GCA_963855975.1). Classification (NCBI taxonomy): domain Eukaryota; kingdom Metazoa; phylum Arthropoda; class Insecta; order Hymenoptera; family Andrenidae; genus Andrena; species Andrena chrysosceles. The sequence continues at coordinate 75,174,509 of OY979767.1, read as the reverse complement.
GAAATATCCAAAGAAGTGTTTTATTTTCCTGCATAAGTACATACAGTGGTCCCCGGATTATTGACAAGCTTTTTTCCACGGATCATCGGGAAAGACCTACCCACCCCACAGTTTTGCTTCCTCGGTGCGAGCGAGGGCCTTCGGTCCCAGGTAGACCGCCCGTTGACTGTCGAGAGCAATAAAATCGCTGGGCTAGGTAAACTACTCAGTAGAGAAAAATAAAATGTTCATATTTTTGATAAAAGTTCATGAAAGTATTACCAATGGATTTTTTAGGATTTCCCAATGAAAATGAGTTCAAATATGGAGAAATTCGGTTCATTTTTAGTGAATGTCACTACATTACACTCCAATCGAAGCTGCAAATACTACAAGAATTGGCAAATTACTTAGATAATTGTGAGTTAATCACCAGAAGCGTGCTTTTCCCTTAAACCGGGGAATTGGAATCTAATTGTGTTATCATAATAAAAAACTGACCGAATTGTTTCGTGTTTGGATTCATTTTCGTCGACATAAACTCCCCAATCCATTGGTAGTACTCCCATCAAAGTGTAATCAGTAATATGAAAATTTTCATATTCAATACTGAATCTCAATTCGCCGTAGACCGAGGGTCTCCCGCGAGTGCGGTATTTCACTCACTCTCGGTTTACGTCGTTCACTCTCCTTGTCGAAAGGTTCGGGCGAGGGTCCTGACAAGGGTCAGTTTATTAGGCGCAAACTACTTCCCCTGCCCAGCTTTATGGAGAATCCCCAGACCCGAATCTTTCTCGATAATCCGGGGACCACTGTAGTTCGGGCAATACAGTAAAACGCCTAATAGTTTATAATTAATTTTTTTCGGTGTTCCCAATTCTGCAGCGATTTTTTTTGTTGAAAGTCCTGCTTCTAATTTATCTCGAGCGATCTGAAGCATCTCCTCACTAATAGGTTTTCGGCCGGTTGTCCTCTTATAAGTTCTAACAATAAATGAATAAGACAATAAAATAAAGTTATATCTTTTAATCAAAAAGTTAATAAAAAACGTATTTTGGAAAAATATTGTGGATTAAAAATTAATAACAAAAATCAAAAGCTGATATCGGCGTGGCTCAACTATCATAAACTCAAAATTTAGCAAACTCTAGAATTAAAATAAGTTTAATGAAGATATAACACCTATCAAAAATTATTTTGGGGCGAAAGTTCTCATGCGAATTCTTGTCACGAGTCACTAAATAGGGAAGACCGGGGCAAAGTGAACCTCGCTTTCTTAATTTATTCATTAGCAATAGAATATATTTACAAATTTTGGTGACGTAATGAATGTGCGTAATTATCATTCTGGTATTACACACATTCATTACATCACCAAAATTAGTAAATACATTCTATTGTTAAAGAATAAATTAAGAAAGCTCATTTTACCCCGAGGTTCACTTTGCCCCGGTCTCCCCTATGTACAGGGTCATCGTTTAATCCTGCAACCCGCGCGCGCGCGAACATACGAAAATGGCAACACCGCCTCACGGACGCATTCCACTACAACCATGCACCGGCCCAGCGCAGAGCTGCCTGCGACCGTTGGACAAGAGTGATGCCCGAGCTTCGAAAATTTTAGCGTCGCAAAGAGCTAGGTATTGGGAATTTCCCGACCCAGGTAATCGAGCCGCGCGCTCCGCTTTTATGATCGGTCTACCACTCGCACCCCAGATCACTGTAATGAGGTTTGAAAATAATGTCAACAGATCTCGTACCCGTCTCAATTTCAAAAATTTTAGCCACGACAGGGTTGACGGTTCCTTGTACGGAGAGATTTTTCGCCACCTGCTTGTAAAAACCACAGTAACGGCACATCGTTCCAAAAAATGACATTAACGGAAGCCGGTATAGGCGTGGCGTTGAGTAGCAAAAACATTCTAACACAAAAATTCTAGAAAAAAAATTCAAACACCGCTACAATCAAAGACACGTCGCATTAGTTACCCATTACGTCTGATCTAGGTATGCACCGCATTAAGGATAAAATCATAAAAAAGAAAACCAGAACAATAGATTCTGAGGTCTGCAGAACTAACACATAATTGAATAAAAATTTAATTTCTCAATTTATAAATGTAATGATACAGAATCAACTAGCCTACTGTTTATCAACACCACGAATTTTAAAAACAGCGTTAAATACATTATCAAATGAACAGTTTCCAACAGCTTTTTAAACAATTATGGTTAAAAAATTGATAAAAGAAAAATTAAGTAAACGTAAAATATGTTAAATTATCCATCATTAAGAGGGAATAATTTTTCCTCATTTTTTGGCGCAAATTGCATTCCGATATGTCTTACAGTTCAAAAGTTATACGAAAAAGACCCCAAAATTTTCAACCGGGGCCGGGAAATTCTGAATAGTTCTTTGCAACGTTAATTTGACAGGGGCCAGCCCAAAATTCTCGAAGCTCGGGCATCACTGCTGTCCAGCGGTCGCTTGCAGCTCTCCGAACGCGGGGACGGTGCATGGTTGTAGTGGAATGCGTCCGTGAGGCGGTGTTGCCATTTTACAAGTTCGCGCGCGCGGGTTGCAGGATTAAACGATGACCCTGTATAGCGACGTTATCCCTGCTTTCCCTAAAACAACTGCATCGCGTCCATAAGCCAGGTATGATCATAAAATTGATTCCAAGCAATTACTGGCATAACGCAGATGCCCATGCGCCCTTATGTTCGAAAAAATCGGCATCCAGGTATTCAAATCATGGTTGCCAAGTGGCAACATAGGTTTTATTACAAAGAACCTGGGTTTTTCCACTGAAAGGAAAATCTAATTCTTGGGGCTAACTACGCCCATCATCAAGGGCCACAAGTCAGTGTAGCGAAAATCTAAAAATTAGGAACACGTAGCGCGGTGGCAAAGTATTACGTTGTGCGTGGTTTATCTGGTAAATCGACATGGAACCAGTTGCTGGAACTTCGCAATCTACAAATGTCTCATTTAGTAGGAATGAGCTTGTAAATATATTAAGAAACAGCACGTCGAAAAATTATAAAAAAGCAACTGGTAGTTGTGAGTTTTCCAACGAAATTAAAGAAGCTTTGTGGCATTTGGTGTCACAATTTAAAGCAAAATGGATTATAGCTAAAAGATGTTACAAACGTTTTTCTAAGAAGAATCAGTCATGGTTGGAAGGCAGTATTGAATTCCCTACAAACATAGTTGACAGTAGAAGAGGAAGACCATCCACTGATTTTTCGGATTCGAGTGAGAGATCTAAAAGAAGAAAAACCGAAGGACTTCGATCTCAGTTTAGTTCGGAGGAGCTGAGCTACGGTGCTCAAATGGAATTTAGAAGAGAAGGCAAAGTGCACGCTGCCAGTGTCATAAAAGACATTGTTTTTTCTACACCAAAAAGAGCTTCGAAATACAAAGAAGCGTACAAGAAGGCAGGTAGTGTAGTTAGACCATTTACACATGATGAAGCCTTGTCGTTAACAGTGGAAGCGAAGTTAACAAAATTTCAATACAACGTAATTAGAAATGCAACTAAGGCACACGGCAGTCAGCTATATCCCAATTATGAAGCGGTTACTGCAGCCAAGAAATTGTGCTATCCAGAAAATGTCAATATTGGAGAGTCAATTGCAGAAGTACCTTTGCAATGTTTGCTGAACCATACTGTCAACAGAATATTACAGTGTCAAGAAGAAGTTGTGAACAGTTTACGACCTGAGCAGCTGAGCGATGTTCACTAATATTCAAATGGGGTTGTGATGGAACGTCCGGTTTAAGTGTGTATAGAGAGAACTCAAAAATTGTTGAGAATAGTGCGGTTTATTGAGATAGAGACTAGATAATGAGGTGATACAATAGAGGTGTAACGATTTCGACGTCTGTTGTCGAGATACTACTGCTCTGTATAACCGAGCACTCAGGTCGGTCACGAGAGCGCGAGTGTGTGTGAGTGTCTGTGTAGAAGAGTATGTATGTATGATGTCGCGAGAAGTAAATAAGAAGTCCGTCAGCTGTTCGAGTGAAAGAGAAAGGTAGAGAAAAAGAAAGAGATGGACAGAGAGAGATGATTTTGCCGAAACATTCCGCCCGCCTTGCCAATCTTAAGTAGATTGGCGATTAGTGAGATAAATCATCGATCGAACGCGTAGATGCTAGGTGTAGTCCTCGTTGGTTGAGACTGGTAGTAGGATGAGCTTCACGATGGGCCGCCGGTACACTGAATGTTGAGTCCGAACGGTGGCGACGCGCACGAGGTTATCCTGGCCGGGATGAACGTCGGTGACTCTGCCGAGAGCCCATTTGGATGGAGGATATCGTTCGTCCTTGAGGAGAACGAGCGATCCAATCTTGAGGGAGTGGAATCGTTGCTGCCACTTCGTGATTGTTTGAAGATGTTGGAGGTACTCGGTACTCCAGCGTTGCCAGAAGTGTTCCAACATTTGACGTAGCAGTTGCCATCGAGAGAGTCGAGATGTTGGTAGATCGATGAGAGTAGGTTCTGGGATCGTATTTAAAGCAGATCCCGTGAGAAAATGACCCGGAGTGAGCGCGGTCATGTCATTTGGATCATCCGAGAGTGGACAGAGAGGGCGCGAGTTGAGGACGGCTTCAATCTGTGAGAGCAGCGTTGAGAATTCTTCGTAGGTGAGTTCGGTGTCTCCGATAACGCGCTTGAGATGGAATTTGACTGATTTAACAGCGGCTTCCCACTTGCCGCCGAAATGCGGTGATGATGGCGGATTGAACTTCCATTTCGTGCTGTCATTTGCGAGGATGTTAGCGAGATCTTTCATCTGTCCGGATGAGGCTTGAAAGAGCTTCCGCAGCTCCTTGTCAGCGCCGATGAAATTCGTTCCACAGTCGCTCGTCAGTGTTTCACAGATGCCTCGTCGACTTGTGAAGCGTTTGTACGCGGCGAGAAATCCTTCTGAGGAATAGTCGGTGGCTATTTCCAAATGGACGGCGGATGATGAGAAGCAAATGAATACGACGATGTATCCCTTGTAAGATTTGGCGCCCCTTCCTCGGAACGTCCGGAGCGTCAAAGGCCCAGCGTAATCGACTCCGGAGTGGAGGAACGGTCGCGAGCGAGTCGAACGAGGTTCTGGTAACTGTCCCATGAGTTGTTGACTGATAGCGGCTCGTTGTCGAACGCACGGTATGCAGCGATGGATGAATGCACGAATCGGTACACGGCCTCCCACGATCCAATACCTACGTCGTAACGTAGCGAGAGTGACCTGCGTTCCTCCGTGAAATGTGCGGTAATGAGTATCACGGATGATAAGAGTAGTCAGTGCGGATTCTCGAGGTAGAATGAGAGGGTGTTTTTCGTCATAGTCGAGAAGAGAGTTTCGGAGTCGGCCTCCGACGCGTAAGAGTCCTGAAGAATCAACAAAAGGAGCGAGTCGAATTAACGCGGCAGACCGCGAGAGTTGCTTGCCCTGTGAGAGTTGGTGAATTTCGTTCCCGAAGTACGCGGTTTGCGTTTTCTTCACCCAGAAAAGTCGGACGGTGTTGAGTTCTTCGGGAGTAAATGGCGAAGCTCGATCCGGAGTGTCCTGGACGCGTTTGAATTTGTGAACGGCTCGGAGACAAAACGCTGTCACGCGAAGAAGAGTCCTGAGACTCGAGAACCGCTCAACGAGAGTCCAGAGTTCTGGAGGCTTGTCTTTATTAGCGATCGCGACCGGTGTTTTGCGAATTTCGAGAGCGACGTCCGTATCAAGCGATGGGTTCGATGATGGCCAAGATGTTGAATGTTTCCACAACCATGTCGGGCCATTCCACCAGAGTGTCTCGTCTTTGAGTTGTCGAGGAGAGAGTCCACGCGATGCAAAGTCCGCAGGGTTGTCCTTCCCTGGGACATGGTGCCACTGAGAGTTTGAGAGCTCCTGAATTTCCGTTACGCGGTTTCGAACGTAATCGGCCCACCGGCGGGCATCGCCACGAACGTACGCGAGCACTACCGTGGAATCCGTCCAGAGATGAATCGGAGCTCCTTCTAGATCCAGAGTTTTTCGTACGTGTGAGATAGTTCGAACTAAGAGGAGTGCGGCTGAGAGTTCGAGTCGAGGGATGGTCACTGGCTTTAGCGGAGCAACTCGAGTTTTCGCGGCGACGATTGTTACGCGAACATCGTCGAGATCCGCGATCGCGCGTAAGTAGATCACTGCACCGAGAGCAACCTGAGACGCGTCCGAGAAGCCGTGCAACTCCACGGCGCTCGATGATGCGCGAGACCCGAGCCATCGAGGTACTGAGATTGAAGAGACGTCTTGGAGATCCTTGTCGAAAGTTCTCCAACGGCATTCGAGTTCTTCAGGTAGCTGGTCGTCCCAGCCGAGCTTCGCTGACCAGAGTTCTTGGATGAAGATCTTTCCGCGAACGACGATAGGCGCGATCCATCCGAGAGGATCGAAGAGTTGAGCGACACGCGATAGCACGGTGCGTTTGCTAATATGAGGCGGTTCGTCACGGCTGCGCGAGATAAACACGAACGAATCTGTACGAGGCTGCCAGAGAAGTCCGAGAGCGCGGAAGAGTTGAGCGTCTTCGAGTTGCACGGACGATGATGTTTCTCGTCTTTCTGAGGGGATGAGTGCCAGCAACTTTTCGTCACTGGCAGTCCATTTCTGCAGTGTAAAACATCCGGCTTTGAGACATCCATCGATTTGTCGAATTTTCTCTTGCGCTTCTTCAATGTCGTCGGCTCCTGAGAGCACGTCGTCAACGTAAATTTCACGTTGAATGATGCTCGTCGCAAGAGGAAAACGGTGTTCTTCATCAATTGAGAGTTGCCGAAGTGCACGGATTGCGAGATATGGAGCGCTTGCGAGGCCGTAGGTCACAGTGCAGAGATGATACGAGAGTGGAGGATTTTCTGGATTGTCTCTCCATAAAATGCGTTGCAAATCCCAATCTTCGGGGTGTACGCGAATCTGCCGGTACATTTTCTCAATGTCCGCAGAGAAGACGTACGCGTAGCGACGCCAACGAGTGATGACATCGGCGAGATCATTTTGAAGTTTCGGCCCAACGTGTTGCAGATCGTTGATTGAAATTCCGAAATTGGTACGATGAGATCCATTAAAAACGACGCGTATTCTTGAGGTTGAGCTGGTCTCCCGCACTACTGCGTGGTGAGGGAGATAAAATACGCGACGCGGTGAAACGTATGATTTCGGAACGAGAGCCATGTGACCGAGTGCTTCGTATTCATTGAGAAATTCGGAATATGCCGATTTCAAAGATGAGTTTACAGCGAATCGTTTCTCTTGACGCGAGAGCGCGTATAACGCGGGTTTATACGAATCGCCAAGATCTTCTGGAAGTCGTTTGAGAGGTATCCGGATGACGTAGCGTCCATCTTGCATGCGAGAGTGAGTTTCGATGAAGTGCTGTTCACACTGGGCTTCTGCGTCGGACGGAGAACCGTTTGATTTAGCGTTGATTTCTTCTTGTGCCCAAAATCGTCGAACGAGATCGAGAAGGTCGTGATCGACTGAGCACTGCAGTCCTTGAGCAGGGCGAATGTTCTGATCTGAGGCCGATTCGGATGCGACGGATCCTGATAGAATCCACCCTAGAGCGGTTTGCTGAGCGATTGGGCTCCCGGAGCCGCCCCGGCGTAGCCCTTCTTCGAGAATTAAGCCGTAGACTTCGGCGCCGAGAATTAAGTCGATTTGAGTTGTTGACGAGAATTCTGGGTCAGCGAGCTCAAGACCGTCGAGATGTGGCCATGGTTTCTTTACTACTCGTATCGAAGGCAGATAGGACGTGAGCTTCGCGAGCACGTACGCACCTATCGAGAGCGAGAATGTAGGATTGACACGTGACGTGATGCTGAGATTCATAAAACCGCGAGCAACACTTGACCGTTGCGCGCCAATCCCGTGGATTGGGAGTGAGACTCGTTGACGCGGCAAATTGATACGTTGAGCGAGAGATTCCGTGATGAACGATACTTCTGATCCTTGGTCGAGAAGGGCCCGAACTTCGTACTGGTCACCGTAGCATGACGTGACCTTGATGAGCGCTGTCGCAAGCAACACGGGCACGTACTTTATTGAGGACGTTAAAGCGACATTGGTCGAAGCTGGCGCGCTCGATTCAGTATTCTCGCGACGCGGAAGCGCGGATGCACTTGTTTGGCTCCTGGAAGCGCTGGGTACCGATTGTTTCGGTGGTGAGCTCGTCCCTTGAGTGGCTGACGCGCGCGGAGCTGGACCGTCGGATGAATTGGTGGTCCGATGGATCGACGTATGATGAGGATTCCCACAGACTCTGCAGCGTTCCGCTGTACGACAATTACGGAATTGATGCGGACCGAGGCAATTGAAACAGAGATTCTTTTGTTTGAGGAAGTCTAGCTTTTCTTCGACCGTTTTGCCACGATATACTGGACATGCTGATAGATAATGCGCGGCATTGCATAGTGAGCACGTGAACGAGGATAAGGCTGTTGCAGCGTTCGGAGAGTTGTCGCTTTTGAGAGGCGCGATTGTCTGGTGTGATTTTGCGCCAGACGTATTTTTCGTTGCTGCGGGAGCGGCCGAACGCGACTTTTGAGTCGCGGTTGCGCGTGCGAAACCCTCGAGAGCGTGTATCCGGCCTGAGATAAACTTTTGAAGTTCTGCGAATGTCGCGGGTTCGGTCGTGGCACCGATTTGCATTTCCCAATCGAGTAGAGATTCCGAATCAAGTTTACGCGTGACCATGTAAACAATGATACTGTCCCAGGTGTCCGTAGGACACCCGAGAGCGCTGAGAGCTCCCAGAGATTCTTTAACCTCGCCGAACAGAGTTTTAAGCCCGTTGGGCGATTGTTGAGTTACCTTTTGAAGTGAGAATAACGTGGAGAGATGCGTGTCGATGAGCACCCGTTTGTTCTCGTAGCGGTCAACGAGTTCTTGCCACGCACGCGCGAAGTTTTCATCGGTGACTTCGTACTTTCTTACGAGTTGAGCTGCTTCGCCGGTGGTACTCATGTTGAGGTATTGCAGTTTTTCGACGTCAAGGATTTCTGTGTTTTTGACAATCATTGCTGAGAAGAGATCACGGAAAGGTCGCCACTCACGATACGATCCTGAGAAGCTGGGCACGTTGAGTTGAGGGAGCTTTCGAGAAGTCGTCGCACGAGATGAGCTTTGGGCACTTGATGCAGTGGACGCCGAAGGCCCGATCTTGCTCTTGAGTTGGTTGAGGTACGAGAGCAGTTCACTCTTTTGGTCGACATAGATTTCCTCGCATTGTTCATACAGATGATCTGTGAAGTACGGTAGCGCGGATCTTTCTTCAGCTTTTAAAGACGAGAGAAGATCATGATTTTCTTGGAATTTCTTCCAGTTACTGTCGAGAATTTCGAGTCTTGTTTGTATCTGTTCGGGAGTGCGCTTTTTGAGTTCTAATTTCTTTACATTGGCAACGGCACGACTGATCAGGCCGTATTGAGAGGTCTGTTTGTCAACAACTGTAGCAACCGTAGCCGACATAGTTCAGATCGTTTGTAACGTACTAGCACACGGATTTAACAACTTCGCGACACTTCCGGAGCACGATGAGCGGATTTTTAAAGAGCACACACGCGCGAAAATCACAACTACTGAGAGAGCGCGTGAACGTAGACTTGAGAGACGAGACGAGAGCGTGGCGAAGGCAAGAGTGAGAGAAAATATGTTGACTCTTATCACCGCACACGTTTAGAGAACGAGTTTGCACTTTTCACTTTACTGATACACCACTATTCACAACAATCCGGCTCGAAGGACCAAAAAATGTATAGAGAGAACTCAAAAATTGTTGAGAATAGTGCGGTTTATTGAGATAGAGACTAGATAATGAGGTGATACAATAGAGGTGTAACGATTTCGACGTCTGTTGTCGAGATACTACTGCTCTGTATAACCGAGCACTCAGGTCGGTCACGAGAGCGCGAGTGTGTGTGAGTGTCTGTGTAGAAGAGTATGTATGTATGATGTCGCGAGAAGTAAATAAGAAGTCCGTCAGCTGTTCGAGTGAAAGAGAAAGGTAGAGAAAAAGAAAGAGATGGACAGAGAGAGATGATTTTGCCGAAACAAAGTGCGTTTAAACAAAAATCTGAAGATCCGAACATGTCCGATGAAAATATGTTTGTCATATCTTTTGTACCTATACGATTAGTATCGAGGGACCTGAACACAAGCAAGGATATAGTGTTGTGGCAAAATCCTCGGCCCTCTTCTCCCAGGTTTTGTCGACCTATTCGTCTCCAATTTATACACGAGACAACGAGTATTATAAAAGATCAGGTCACAGAGATTGAAAATCAAATTACAGCGCTAACTCCAACTGTGAGTGAAATTACTAATTCTCGTATTTCCGTGCATCACAAATTATTATTCACCATGATTGATGGGAAGGTGTGCAACGCAGTCTCAGAAAATCTGTCCACGCAGAGATGCTACTTATGTGGCTTAACATCAAAGGATTTTAATGACATTGAATTAGTTAGCAACCAAAGCATCGAAGATAAATCGAAATTACGATTCGGGATATCGCCCTTGCACGCATGGATACGGTGTTTTGAGTGCATTCTGCACGTATCCTATAAATTAGTGCTATTGAAATGGCAAGTACGCGGAAACGAAGAAAAACAAAAGGTAGCAGTCAACAAAAAAGAGATACAAGCCCGTTTCAAATCGCAGATGGGTTTAATCGTCGACAAAGTGAAAGCAGTATATGGTAATTCGAATGACGGGAATACTGCCCGGAGATTTTTTGAAGACGCTGAGACTACTGCGGAAATCACTAACGTCAATGAAGGAATTATAAAACGTTTCCGCGTTATTTTATTAACCATCTCCAGTCCATACTCTATAAAACTAGACTATTTTAAGAAGTACTGTTCAGAAACTGCCGAAAAATTTGTTGAACTATACCCGTGGTATTCGATGTCTACCACAGTGCACAAAATATTATTTCATAGCACAGATATAATTAAATACGCTCTCCTTCCAATAGGACAGTTAGGAGAAGAAGCTCAAGAAGCTCGTCATAAAGATGTGAAGCGATACAGGGAGCTTTATTCAAGGAAGTTTTCTGGACAAAAAACTATGGAGGATGTTTTTCATAATCTATTAATATCCTCAGATCCCTATATAACTTCTTTGAGGAAAGTATCTGGAAAAGGAATGAAGAAGTATTCACCGGAAGTTATCCAGTTTTTTGATCTACCAAGCGACATTGACTTCGAAATGTCTGAAGATGAGGAAGATAATTCCGATTGAAGTTTTATTTTTTTAACTTTACATGTGTATTATATATCATTCTGTATTTTGTTACTCGGCATTATTCTTTAAATATCTCTTTTTTTGTATACATATTTTATGTTATTTTGCATATGTTGCTCTGCGTGTATATATGTTGTGAAAAGAAATTGAGCGAGTGCGGGAGAGAATAGAAAATTTTGCGTATATAGTGAAAAAGTAGGAATAGTTTTTTCCTATAACAGGTGACATTGACTGCGAAATCTCTGTATACGAGAGAAATAATTCTGTTTGAAATTATATTTTTTAACGTTATATTGTTATATTATCCTGTATAGTGTATATTATATATCGGAGTGAAGGCAAGTGATTGCATTGCAATAAATAATTGAATTACTGTGCAATTAGAAGTTCGGAAGTAAAGGTGTATTCGGGAAGATTTACAGAAGTGCCGAATGCTACAACGCGCAATGAAACTCATTTATACATAAAACATGCACTGTTCACCTACAGATAGCACTTTCAGCAGATATTTATGCGAGTCAAAATAAGACAGAAGTTAATAATGACAAAATTGCGGTTGAGCTCTCACTTAGTAATTATACCTAACGTTTAAAATTCCGCAAGAAAAGCATCTCGTTGAGCATCAGTGCTATGTACCAAATGTTTGTATAAATATAGATGTATAAGTATGCAATATAATAATGTTAAAATATATACAAATATTAATGTTTCAGTAATGACTGCGTAATTATTTGACTAAAACCTACAAACCACAATACTTTTAATATTTTTAATAATATAATTATAATTAAAACAACAAATTAAACATTAAACGTTAAAAAATTATACTTTTAGCTTCTTAGAGTTATACTATAATAAAGTATGTTAATAATTTGCACGGGAATTGCAGATTCATTTTTGGCCAGCTTTTCGGCGAAATTCGCCACTGTGCGGCGCCTCCAGGGGGGATGGGATATCCCCACGCAGTGCTCCCCCCAAATGAAACGGCCCTAGCGGGTGAAAACAGTAGTAAGGGTATGACAGTTCTAACCCAAATTTGAGTTTGAAGGCCATTTCCCCCACCCCTCCCCCGACCATGAAACTCAAATTTGAGATTCAAGGTCGCAGGAAATCCATCGCAGCGGACGACGCGACGGGCAACCGGGCGGCGGATGACGTCATACAGATGGGCGGAGTGGTGGGGGGTATTAGCGCGAGACCAGATATCGAATCAATCGATAACCGAATCCGCATCGAGGAGGAACCGCGGGTGAATTGCTGCTACTATCGGGCGTGGTATCGTCACAGTCGGTAAGGGAGGAAATATTAATTTAAGATATTAATATAAATGAAAAAACAGAATCTCGGGCGACGGGGCTCGAACCCAAGATCTCCGCGGTACGAGTCAGCCGCCTAACCAACTCCCCCAACGCCGACGCTCTAACATTAGTCTTTAATAAATGGTACATATACAGAGCGTCACCAAGCATAATACATTATTTTTTCATCGGACGATGTCGGACGATCTCGGGTGTGATCGCTTTAACCTCGATTAGAACGTCTTCGGAGGGTCGGAAAGAGAGAGCAATATTTTAAAGCTAAATTCGAGAGAGGGAAAGAGACAGCGCTACATAGCGATACAAACACATTTTATTCTAAAGCTAACAGTATTCTAAAGCGTTCCGATTTAACGTCGCTGCATATCGTGTGTAATTTGAATCTCCTGGAGCAGTCGTGCAGGATGGCGACATTTGGCAGCGCGAATCATAGAAAGAATTATGCGGCGTCAGCATAAACTTTTTTCCATACCAATATGTGATGGAAAGTTTTCCCCAACACAGAGAAATAATAATAATTTTTTAATCACCGATATAGCAAACTGTTATGTAGCAAACAGACATATTTTTCCGAACCATTATGTAGCGAGCATTCTAAAGCTAACAGTATTTCAAAGCGTTCCGATTTAACGTCGCGGCGTATCGCGAGATTTCGCGAAATCTGACTCTTCTGGAGCAGCCGCGCTAAATGACGTCATTTGGCAGCGTGAAGAACAAAATACAATACATGTAGAAACGTCGAATCTTAAAATTATGCGGCATCAGCAGAAAAAATCTTTTCCATATCAACAGACATTTTTTCCCAACGCAGAGAAATAATAATTTTAATCCCCTCCCTCACCGATCTACCGAACCAATATGTAGCAAACACACACTCTAAAGCTAACAATTTTTAAAAATGTTTTTCAATCTTAACATCGCAGCGTATCGCGCGATCACGTGTAATTTGAATCCCCCGTGATGGGACCGCCGTGCAAGATTACATCATTTGGTGGCGTAACGAACGCACGAATCATAAAAAGAATTATGTGGTGTCAGCAGAAATTGGTGAGGTGAGAAGGAGGAAGACGGATAAGTAAATAGAGAAATAATATGTTTCAGAAATTTAATTACAATTAAAAGAATATAAAAATATAAACAGAAATGGAATATAATTAAACATTTTTTTCCTACGAGCATCCGCTAAAATATCATTGATGACAGATGATACCAGTTTGCAATCTACAAGATAATCCTCGATGTAGTATTCGCTATCACATATTATTTTAGCAGCACGACGCGTATATAATGTTTCGCAGGCAGCGTCGCTCTGTTACAACACAGTAACAAAAGTTTTAAAGTTTGTCCTCACATCTTCTGCAGTTTGATACAGCCGCGGATACACATAGCTTACACATGACTTAAGATTAAATAAAAATGATACTGTATGCAGTTTGAAATACAGCGACTTATTACGTAGTATCGTCTTTAGAATTGGAGGCGAGAATCATAGAAAGAATTATGCAGAGTCGATAGAAATTGATGACAAGTGAAGGAGGGAGACAGACAAGCAAATAGATTACAATATTTGTAAAATGATTACATATTGTTCAATTAATTAAACAATAGAAATATAAAAATAGAATATAAATAGTGTATCAGCAGAACCATCTCTCTCTCTCTCTCTCTCTCTCTCTCTCTCTCTCTCTGTCTCTCAATCTCTCGTTCTTTCTCCTTCACTTTTTCTCTTCTTCACATCTTTCGCAAGACAACATGAACATTCTCGAACAGCTGATGGACTTCCTATTTACTTTTCGCGACATCATACAATACATACTCTTCCACACAACACCTCGTCTACATTCATACGCACTCACGCTCTCGTGACCGACCCGAGTGCTCAGTTACACAGAACAGTAATAACTCAACAACATTCGCCGAAAGTGTTACGTATCTATTGTATCGCCTCAATCTCTAAATAAACCGCACGATTCTCAACATCTTTGAGTTCTCTCCATACAAATAGAATATAAAAAATACAATATAAAAAAGACAAAAATATAATAATAATAATAAAAATAATAATTTAATTTATTGCCCACTTTTGCGTTACAATTTAACGATGAAATAATCTTTCCATTTCATTCCCATGATTGTGTCAGTGTAAGTCCCACCCTTCTAATGTATCCTGCTGTGTCTTAACAATTTTTTCTATTTTACAAGTGTTTCCTAATCTATTCTATGTTGTATAATATTCTTTTATCACTTTCCTGTTCTTCCCATCTGTTCCTCCTCCCTATTATCTCCTATAGAATAACCAAGTTTGTCCCATCTCCTCTAATTACCTCTTTCCAATTGCTGCCACTCTCTCCACTTACTTCACATGCTTCAATCACGTGTTTCACTGTTTCTTCCTCTTTCTTACGAACCATACATATCCTTTCTTCTTTCTTCTTTCGATAGCCAGCCACGGAGACCTCTCCAGACCTGACCCACGCCCGAAAATTTTTTATACCTAGCCGAGTGAGGAAATGACCTTGGCCCAACCCCGAAAATTTTATCCAAACCAATATGTGATCGAATTTTCCCCCCAACACAGAGAAATAATAATTTATTTTTATCGGATGATGTTTCGGATAATGTCGGGAAAGATCGGCATTATACAAACCACGTATTCGGAGGAAGGAAAGAGAGAGCATTACATTAAAATCTAAATTCGTGGAGGGAAAGAGAGAGCAATACTTAGCGTCGCAGCGTCTCGCGCGATCGTGTGTAATTTGACTCCTCTGGAGCAGCCGCGTGCGATGACGTCATTCAACGGCGCGAAGAAGGCTCGAACGAAATAGAATTATGCAGTGTCTGCAAATGTTAGAATTATGTGGCGAAAGGAGAAGGAAGACGGGTAAATAAAATGTAGAAATAATATAAGTTTAAGAAATATATATTGTTATAGAAAAAAAATAAATATACAACTAAATCGAAATATAATAAAATAGGAATATAATAATAAAATATAATAAAATAACATGGAATAAATATAAGAATATGAATAATATAAGAATATGAAGAAGAATATGAATAAAAGTATGAATAATAATAATATAAAATAGAAAAAATAGTAAAAATAGAAAAAAATAGAAAAAAATAGAAAAAATAGAAAAAATATATACAAATGAAATTAACTAAACAAATTAAAATCTATATAAATTAATCTCTCCGCGCTGCGTTGGCGGTGGCGCGAGCAAGATCCGGGAGCATGTCCCGCAAACGCTCTATCTGGGGCGGTGGTGGCAGCGGTGGCAGGTTCTAAAACATGTGAACGCAAATATAATATTAATACATTCCGCACAATATCCTATCACAATATCCTATCACAATATCACTTACCAGCAAGCCATCAATGGCTGCAGCGATGTTGTCGCTGTCATCGCTGTCATCGGTGTCATCGGTGTCGGAGGATGAGGAGTCCTCGATGCTGTCCTCACCACCACCACCACCACCGACTGCTCCCTGCAAATCCTAGAACATAGAAACCTTGATATAATATTCACGTGTTAAACGTAAAAAAAAACGTACAAAACATTGTTATGTACATACCTCCTGATTATTCCCCCACATCTCCTGGTCCTCGTCGGGCGCAATCCTGAATATTCTCATTATTTTTGGTTGGAACTATTGCCTTTAAAGAGACTGTTGCCATCAAAGATTTGAAGACAACTGGTCTCGCTGCATCTCCAGGCTCTTGCATTTAAAATCTTATCATGAAATCGAGAAGTGCGTAGCTTTGCAAAAGTAAGATGCTGTTGTTCTCCACATTCATTTTCGCTGACCAGTCTCTCCTTCTAAACACGCATCTTCTTTCCCTTCTTCTTTGGACACACCAAGCGACTAGACCAAATCACTTTGATCATGTATCGAACGGGTATTGAACAGCTTTGAACATGTATCAAACGGGTATCGAACGTGAATCGAACGTGAATCGTACCACTCTGAACGTGAATCGTACCACTCTGAACGTGAATCGTACCACTCTGAACGTGAATCGTACCACTCTGAACGTGAATCGTACCACTCTGAACGTGAATCGTACCACTCTGAACGTGAATCGTACCACTCTGAACGTGAATCGTACCACTCTGAACGTGAATCGTACCACTTCGAACATGCATCGAACGTCAATCGTACCACTTCGAACGTGTATAGAACGTGTATTGGACATGTAATGAACCACTTCGAACATGTATCGAACGTCAATCGCGCCACTTCGAACGTGTATAGAACGTATATTGGACATGTAATGAACTACTTCGAACATGTAATGAACCACTTCGAACATGTAATGAACCACTTCGAACATGTAATGAACCACTTCGAACATGTATCGAACGTCAATCGCACCTCGTCGAACGTGTATAGAACGTGTATTGGACATGTAATGAACCACTTCGAACATGTAATGAACCACTTCGAACATGTATCGAACGTCAATCGTACCTCTTCGAACGTGTATAGAACGTATATTGGACATGTAATGAACTACTTCGAACATGTAATGAACCACTTCGAACATGTATCGAACGTCAATCGTACCTCTTCGAACGTGTATGGTACCACTTCGAACGTGTATTGGTCGACGCGTCACGGTCTTCGTATTACAAAGATACACAGCGTGCTTCAATTCGCTCAATCTCCATGGCTCCGCGATTACATCGAACTCAATACACGGTTTTGAACAAGCGCGAAAATTGACTTTGAAAAAATTTGTACAAATTGATGAACAACGCGGTATTCGGTAATACTATGGAAAATGTATGAAACCATGTGGATGTAAAACTTTTGATACATCGGGAAGGGCGATATGGCGCGTTGTTCATCAATTTGTACAAATTTTTTTCAAAGTCATTTGTCGCGCTTGTTCAAAACCGTGTATTGAGTTCGATGTAATCGCGGAGCCATGGAGATTGAGCGAATTGAAGCACGCTGTGTATCTTTGTAATACGAAGACCGTGACGCGTCGTCCAATGCACGTTCGAAGTGGTACCATACACGTTCGAAGAGGTACGATTGACGTTCGATACATGTTCGAAGTGGTTCATTACATGTTCGAAGTAGTTCATTACATGTCCAATATACGTTCGTAGTGGTACCATACACGATCGAAGAGGTACGATTGACGTTCGATACATGTTCGAAGTGGTTCATTACATGTTCGAAGTGGTTCATTACATGTTCGAAGTAGTTCATTACATGTCCAATATACGTTCTATACACGTTCGAAGTGGCACGATTGAGGTTCGATACATGTTCAAAGTGGTTCAGTACATGTCCAATACACGTTCTATACACGTTCGAAGTGGTACGATTGACGTTCGATGCATGTTCGAAGTGGTACGATTCACGTTCAGAGTGGTACGATTCACGTTCGATTCACGTTCGATACGCGTTTGATACACGTTCGAAGTGGTACGATTGACGTTCGATGCATGTTCGAAGTGGTACGATTCACGTTCAGAGTGGTACGATTCACGTTCAGAGTGGTACGATTCACGTTCAGAGTGGTACGATTCACGTTCAGAGTGGTACGATTCACGTTCAGAGTGGTACGATTCACGTTCGATTCACGTTCGATACCCGTTTGATACACGTTCAGAGTGGTACGATTCACGTTCGATTCACGTTCGATACCCGTTTGATACATGTTCAAAGCTGTTCAATACCCGTTCGATACATGATCAAAGTGATTTGGTCTAGTCGCTTGGTGTGTCCAAAGAAGAAGGGAAAGAAGATGCGTGTTTAGAAGGAGAGGCTGGTCAGCGAAAATGAATGTGGAGAACAACAGCATCTTACTTTTGCAAAGCTACGCACTTCTCGATTTCATGATAAGATTTTAAATGCAAGAGCCTGGAGATGCAGCGAGACCAGTTGTCTTCAAATCTTTGACGGCAACAGTCTCTTTAAAGGCAATAGTTCCAACCAAAAATAATGAGAATATTCAGGATTGCGCCCGACGAGGACCAGGAGATGTGGGGGAATAATCAGGAGGTATGTACATAACAATGTTTTGTACGTTTTTTTTTACGTTTAACACGTGAATATTATATCAAGGTTTCTATGTTCTAGGATTTGCAGGGAGCAGTCGGTGGTGGTGGTGGTGGTGAGGACAGCATCGAGGACTCCTCATCCTCCGACACCGATGACACCGATGACAGCGATGACAGCGACAACATCGCTGCAGCCATTGATGGCTTGCTGGTAAGTGATATTGTGATAGGATATTGTGATAGGATATTGTGATAGGATATTGTGCGGAATGTATTAATATTATATTTGCGTTCACATGTTTTAGAACCTGCCACCGCTGCCACCACCGCCCCAGATAGAGCGTTTGCGGGACATGCTCCCGGATCTTGCTCGCGCCACCGCCAACGCAGCGCGGAGAGATTAATTTATATAGATTTTAATTTGTTTAGTTAAATTCATTTGTATATATTTTTTCTATTTTTTCTATTTTTTTCTATTTTTACTATTTTTTCTATTTTATATTATTATTATTCATACTTTTATTCATATTCTTCTTCATATTCTTATATTATTCATATTCTTATATTTATTCCATGTTATTTTATTATATTTTATTATTATATTCCTTTTTTATTATATTTCTATTTAGTTGTATATTTATTTTTTTTCTATAACAATATATATTTCTTAAACTTATATTATTTCTACATTTTATTTACCCGTCTTCCTTCTCCTTTCGCCACATAATTCTAACATTTGCAGACACTGCATAATTCTATTTCGTTCGAGCCTTCTTCGCGCCGTTGAATGACGTCATCGCACGCGGCTGCTCCAGAGGAGTCAAATTACACACGATCGCGCGAGACGCTGCGACGCTAAGTATTGCTCTCTCTTTCCCTCCACGAATTTAGATTTTAATGTAATGCTCTCTCTTTCCTTCCTCCGAATACGTGGTTTGTAAAATGCCGATCTTTCCCGACATTATCCGAAACATCATCCGATAAAAATAAATTATTATTTCTCTGTGTTGGGGGGAAAATTCGATCACATATTGGTTTGGAAAAAATTTTCGGGGTTGGGCCAAGGTCATTTCCTCACTCGGCTAGGTATAAAAAATTTTCGGGCGTGGGTCAGGTCTGGAGAGGTCTCCGTGGCTGGCTATCGAAAGAAGAAAGAAGAAAGGATATGTATGGTTTGTAAGAAAGAGGAAGAAACAGTGAAACACGTGATTGAAGCATGTGAAGTAAGTGGAGAGAGTGGCAGCAATTGGAAAGAGGTAATTAGAGGAGATGGGACAAACTTGGTTATTCTATAGGAGATAATAGGGAGGAGGAAAAGATGGGAAGAACAGGAAAGTGATAAAAGAATATTATACAACATAGAATAGATTAGGAAACACTTGTAAAATAGAAAAAATTGTTAAGACACAGCAGGATACATTAGAAGGGTGGGACTTACACTGACACAATCATGGGAATGAAATGGAAAGAGTATATGATCGTTAAATTGTAACACAAAAGTGGGTAACAAATTAAATTATTATTATTATTATATTTTTTCTTTTTATAATGTATTTTTTATATTGAATTTTTATATTTTTATTTTTTAATTCATATTTTTATATTCATATATATATATTTTTTTTATTTTCTTTTATATTTTTATTGAGTTTTATATTGCATTGTATTTTATTATCTATTTTAATTGTATTTTTATATTTTTATATTTTTAATTTCATTTATATTCATTTATATTTTTTTTATATTGTATTGTATTTTATCTTATATTTTTATTGTATTTTTATATTTTTTCTTTTTTATATTATATTCTTTTATATTCTATTTTTATGTTTTTTTTTCTTTTTATGTTATATTTATTATTTTATTTTATTCTTTTATATTATATTTCTTATTTAATTGTATTTTATTGTTTTTTATATTGTATTGTACTGTATTTTATTTTCGTATTTAATTGTATTTTCTTTTATTTTATTTTATTATTATTTTATTTTATTTTATTTTTCAATTGTATTTTTATATTTTATTGGTGAAGAAGTGTGATCGAAAGTAGAGCAGATAAGTATATACATCCAAGAACAAGAAAGAGAGATGAAAATAAAAGAGTCAAAGTTCCTAAGAGAATTAAGGGGGAACACCACTGTGAAAGTTGAAAAAATTTCGATTTTTTTTTCTTCACTTTCTTAATGTTTAACTCTTCAAAAATACTCTCTGAAAATTTCAAGTTGATATTCGAAGAATTGACGAAGATACAGTGCATTTTGTGAGACGCGTCACGATGCCGTTCCGAGCGCGCTATGTTAGCGGCAAATAGCGCGCCGACATTTTTCTTACCCACTGTTCCCCCACATTGTTAAAGGTTATAAATTTTGGGTTTTTCCCGTTTTTACGCACGGTACGCTGTTCGTTCGAGAATCGAAGAAATGCAACAGTTGATCGGGCATTCGAGTGACAGTGAACGTCACGAACGGAAGTGTGATTTTTCCCGTGCAAACTTTAAACGCGATTTTCTCGAAACGACATTTTTCTAACTGATCGAATCAATAGCTCTATCAATTTTTATCCGATCGACTTGAAATTTTGATAGGATCTTTAAAACAAGAGTATCTTCAGTTGTACGTACCGATTTTTTGATCGAAAACATATTTTTTTAAATACGCTCGAAAGACTATCCATTTTTTTGCGAATTTTCGAAACTTTTTCTTCCCAAGCGCACCATTTTTACAAAAATAATTTTTTTAAAAAATCGGTATGTACAACGGAAACTACACTCATACCGATTATATTAAAAAAAAAAATTGATTTCAGAGTTGCCGTTCCAAAGATAACGTTTCGATAAGCGACCTATGTTTTCTTGTGTGGGATGTAGGAGATTAACTGTATATGGAAATCTATGCATGTTTTTCTATTACTTTTTTTTTTATAGTCTCTTAAGACATTGTACTAAAGATAGGTAATAACAATTTTATAATAAAACTGTAAGTTGTCCCTTAAAAAAATCTTAAAAATGGGCTCATTTTTCCGGCCGTCACAGTGGTATTCCCCCTTAAGAGAGGTGGCAAGCAAACCAGGAGATAAGTCGAAATACTTATGAGGGAAGAAGAAAAAAAGGAGAGGAGAATTAGAATGGATAGGAAGATTCATACAAGGTAGTGAAACGAGGACATGTAAATATTGGATATCGAAAGATGAAAGGATATGTAGGCTTTGTAAGAAAGAGGAAGAAACAGTGAAACACGTGATTGAAGCATGTGAAGTAAGTGGAGAGAATGGCAGCAATTGGAAAGAGGTAATTAGATGAGAAAGGATAAACTTGGCTATTCTACAGGAGATAATAGGGAGAAGGAAAAGATGGGAGGAAGAGGAAAGTGATAAAAGATGATTATGCAACATAAAATAGATTAGGAAACACTTGTAAAATAGAAAAATTGGTTAAGACACAGCAGGATACATTAGAAGGGTAGGACTTACACTGACACAATCACGAGAATGAAATGGAAAGAGTATATGATCGTTAAATTGTTACGCGAATGTGGGCAATAAATTAAATTATTATTATTATTATTATATTTTTTTTTATAATGCACTTTTATATTGAATTTTTATATTTTTTATTTTTTTTATTTCTTATTTTTTATATTCTATTTATATTCTATTTTTATATTTTTTCTTTTTTATATTATATTTAATATTTAATTGTATTTTCTTTTTTTATTATTTTATTTTCTTTTATTATATTATTTTTTTTATATTGTATTTTTATATTGAATTGAGTTTTTACATTTTTATTTTTTTATTTCGTATTTTTATATTCTATTTATATTCTATTTTTATATTTTTTCTTTTTTATATTATATTTGATATTTAATTGTATTTTCTTTTTTTATTATTTTATTTCCTTTTATTATATTATTATATTCTTTTTATTATATTTCTTCTTTAATTGTATTTACTTTTATTTTATTATATTATTTTTTATTATACTTCTTATTTAATTGTATTTTCTTTTATATTTATATTGTGTTGTATTTAGGAATTGGAAAGAGGTAATTAGAGGAGAAGGGAAAAACTTGGCTA
Source organism: Andrena chrysosceles (assembly GCA_963855975.1). NCBI lineage: Eukaryota > Metazoa > Arthropoda > Insecta > Hymenoptera > Andrenidae > Andrena > Andrena chrysosceles. Next base: position 75,151,840 of record OY979767.1, on the reverse strand, counting down.
TTCTATGGGAGATAATAGGGAGAAGGAAAACATGGGAAGAACAGGAAAGTGATAAAAGAATATTATACAACATAGAATAGATTAGGAAACACTTGTAAAATAGAAAAAATTGTTAAGACACAGCAGGATACATTAGAAGGGTGGGACTTACACTGACACAATCATGGGAATGAAATGGAAAGATTATTTCATCGTTAAATTGTAACGCAAAAGTGGGCAATAAATTAATTATTATTTTTATTATTATTATTATATTTTTGTCTTTTTTATATTGTATTTTTTATATTCTATTTGTATGGAGAGAACTCAAAGATGTTGAGAATCGTGCGGTTTATTTAGAGATTGAGGCGATACAATAGATACGTAACACTTTCGGCGAATGTTGTTGAGTTATTACTGTTCTGTGTAACTGAGCACTCGGGTCGGTCACGAGAGCGTGAGTGCGTATGAATGTAGACGAGGTGTTGTGTGGAAGAGTATGTATTGTATGATGTCGCGAAAAGTAAATAGGAAGTCCATCAGCTGTTCGAGAATGTTCATGTTGTCTTGCGAAAGATGTGAAGAAGAGAAAAAGTGAAGGAGAAAGAACGAGAGATTGAGAGACAGAGAGAGAGAGAGAGAGAGAGAGAGAGAGAGAGAGAGAGAGAGAGAGAGATGGTTCTGCTGATACACTATTTATATTCTATTTTTATATTTCTATTGTTTAATTAATTGAACAATATGTAATCATTTTACAAATATTGTAATCTATTTGCTTGTCTGTCTCCCTCCTTCACTTGTCATCAATTTCTATCGACTCTGCATAATTCTTTCTATGATTCTCGCCTCCAATTCTAAAGACGATACTACGTAATAAGTCGCTGTATTTCAAACTGCATACAGTATCATTTACTGTATCAAACTGCAGAAGATGTGAGGACAAACTTTAAAACTTTTGTTACTGTGTTGTAACAGAGCGACGCTGCCTGCGAAACATTATATACGCGTCGTGCTGCTAAAATAATATGTGATAGCGAATACTACATCGAGGATTATCTTGTAGATTGCAAACTGGTATCATCTGTCATCAATGATATTTTAGCGGATGCTCGTAGGAAAAAAATGTTTAATTATATTCCATTTCTGTTTATATTTTTATATTCTTTTAATTGTAATTAAATTTCTGAAACATATTATTTCTCTATTTACTTATCCGTCTTCCTCCTTCTCACCTCACCAATTTCTGTTGACACCACATAATTCTTTTTATGATTCGTGCGTTCGTTACGCCACCAAATGATGTAATCTTGCACGGCGGTCCCATCACTGGGGATTCAAATTACACGTGATCGCGCGATACGCTGCGATGTTAAGATTGAAAAACATTTTTAAAAATTGTTAGCTTTAGAGTGTGTGTTTGCTACATATTGGTTCGGTAGATCGGTGAGGGAGGGGATTAAAATTATTATTTCTCTGCGTTGGGAAAAAATGTCTGTTGATATGGAAAAGATTTTTTCTGCTGATGCCGCATAATTTTAAGATTCGACGTTTCTACATGTATTGTATTTTGTTCTTCACGCTGCCAAATGACGTCATTTAGCGCGGCTGCTCCAGAAGAGTCAGATTTCGCGAAATCTCGCGATACGCCGCGACGTTAAATCGGAACGCTTTGGAATACTGTTAGCTTTAGAATGCTCGCTACATAATGGTTCGGAAAAATATGTCTGTTTGCTACATAACAGTTTGCTATATCGGTGATTAAAAAATTATTATTATTTCTCTGTGTTGGGGAAAACTTTCCATCACATATTGGTATGGAAAAAAGTTTATGCTGACGCCGCATAATTCTTTCTATGATTCGCGCTGCCAAATGTCGCCATCCTGCACGACTGCTCCAGGAGATTCAAATTACACACGATATGCAGCGACGTTAAATCGGAACGCTTTAGAATACTGTTAGCTTTAGAATAAAATGTGTTTGTATCGCTATGTAGCGCTGTCTCTTTCCCTCTCTCGAATTTAGGTTTAAAATATTGCTCTCTCTTTCCGACCCTCCGAAGACGTTCTAATCGAGGTTAAAGCGATCACACCCGAGATCGTCCGACATCGTCCGATGAAAAAATAATGTATTATGCTTGGTGACGCTCTGTATATGTACCATTTATTAAAGACTAATGTTAGAGCGTCGGCGTTGGGGGAGTTGGTTAGGCGGCTGACTCGTACCGCGGAGATCTTGGGTTCGAGCCCCGTCGCCCGAGATTCTGTTTTTTCATATATATTAATATCTTAAATTAATATTTCCTTCCTTACCGACTGTGACGATACCACGCCCGATAGTAGCAGCAATTCACCCGCGGTTCCTCCTCGATGCGGATTCGGTTATCGATTGATTCGATATCTGGTCTCGCGCTAATACCCCCCCCACCACTCCGCCCATCTGTATGACGTCATCCGCCGCCCGGTTGCCCGTCGCGTCGTCCGCTGCGATGGATTTCCTGCGACCTTGAAACTCAAATTTGAGTTTCAAGGTCGGGGGAGGGGTGGGGGAAATGGAAATTCAAACTCAAATTTGGGTTAGAACTGTCATACCCTTACTACTGAAAACTGTAGGGGTAATTGGTACAACACATACTTCGTTTTAGAATATTTTATTTATATATGTGAATAGGATATAATGTACGTATAATCAAAATCAACAACGTGTATTTTTTATGGCACAACGCTACATAGACTCTATTCGCGCATGTACCGAACTACCTCTCTCTATATCCCATACCGGATGTATGCCCATTCTACCAACAAAAACACACCCCCTCCCCAAGAAATTAGATTTTCTATATTATCATCAATATTGACGATAATATGGAAATAAGGTAGACCGGGGGCAATAGTAACAGGAGGTCGATTGTAACACGTTAAATATTTCAGAACATATGATAGATATTAACACAAATTTTGAATATATGATGAAGAACGACATTTGGAATACACACATCCATGTTCTAGCAGTATAGATACCTACACAATAGACATGTATAGCGAAAAAAATAACTTTTCGATACCCTAAAGCGGGCCTGGGATTTAAGTGAACGCAGCGGCCGATTTTCGGCGGCAACGCCTCCTTTCTCCCGCCGCGCGTCTTGACCCCCGCGGCAGCCGAGGAGCTTGGAGCGCCTCAGGCCCGTACCATATGAACCGCGCGTAGCGCATTGGGGCGCCCCCCGTATCAATAGGTTTCCACATCACCCATGGGTTACTATCATCGATGCGTTTTTTTTTATAGTGGTATCCCCTATAGGCCTATTCCACTGTGTCGCGCGACAAAAAATGTATTGGAAAAACACGTTTTATTATCAAAATTTCAAATATCTTTGGGAAAACTAGATTTTCGCGCACGTTTAGACGTGCTAGGCAAATCTAAAATATTAACAGGGAGGCTAGTCGACGATGTACGTATTAAAGTTGAAAGCGAGGAATCGGTTAGCCCTGTGCCCACTATAAAAAAAAAACGCATCGATGATAGTACCCCATGGGTGATGTGGAAACCTATTGATACGGGGGGCGCCCCAATGCGCTACGCGCGGTTCATATGGTACGGGCCTGAGGCGCTCCAAGCTCCTTGGCTGCCGCGGGGGTTAAGACGCGCGGCGGGGGAAAGGAGGCGTTGCCGCCGAAAATCGGCCGCTGCGTTCACTTAAATCCCAGGCCTGCCCTAAAGTAACTTTTTCTTACTGACTTAAAATTGTAATATAAACACTACCTTTGCAAGTATGTGCTTTTCCTCTTGTTTAATCTTTAATCTGACCTTTTTTAAAGTAATACTGATCGTCACTTAGAATTTTTAACGGTCTCGTTAGTCAAAATTTATAACTTAAGTCCAAAAGCATGGTCGAGGACGATTGTAACATCGACAGTCGGGGTCGATTGTACCGCGACAGAAACGAATAGTGACAAATAAGGGGGAAAAAAGGAAGTCTACCATATATACTGATGCTGCTGAAATACTAAAGATAAAAGTAGAATGTAAAGAGACGCAAGAGAAAAGAATGAAGAAAAATACGGGCAGAAAGCAAAGAATTCTTTTAATAGCTGTAACAATGTGAATAATGAGTCTAGTGACAAAAAAGGTAAAGAATATTATTGTCTGATGTGCATGGAATCCTATAGCACAAGCAAACCACACGAAAAATGGGTCCAATGTACTGTGTGTAAGGATTGGGCACATGAAGCACCGACCACAACATGTCTTATACTTACCACAATTATGATGCTGAATAATAGGTTACAATTTTTACTGTTTTCAGTCATTATTATAATTTAAAATCAATAAATATTTTAATTTTGTAACGTTAAAGTTGTGTTACTATCGACCCCATGCAGTGTTAAAACCGATCCGGAGTCGGGGGCGGTTCTAACACTTTGTCCGCTTCTCATTTCTTTTTAATAACCTGGATATTACTTAACAAACAGCGAATCTGTTGTGGCTCAATAAATGTCAGATAAGTAACATTTTCATATAAAAAACTTTTGTTGTAACTTTAATAGTTATTGCATAATCGTATTCCAAAGTCAAAGTGTGACTACTGCCCCCGGTCTACCTTACTACAGATATCTGCGAAACCCTAAAAGATATCGAAATGAATTTGTATGATTTTGGATATTCTGCATATGGCGATCAAAAATTTTTTAAGTGTCAATTTTGAAAAAATAATTTGTTTTCAAAAATTCCTCATCACCACATTATAGAATATCAAGAACCATACAATTTTCAATTAAATAACTTTGTTTGGACTTCCTTTACGATATCTCAGAATATTCACGATAATATGGAAACTCGCAATTTCTATGCCCGTTTCATCATTGCTGAAACAAAAAATGTTTACATTATTAGCATCATTTGAAGTACATTTCTGCAAAATTTAAAATTTCTTGATTCTTAAATTTTCCAGTTGCCGAACGTTGCCTGTCTCATCAAAATCGACAACCAGTCATTGGGGGTCTTTCTTTAGATGTCGATCAAAACACAATGATCCATAATACAATTTTCGTTGAAAAGTTATTACAATCAAATTGGGAATCAATATGATTTTGTCGCATTCTTGTGTAGTGTTTACATATTGAATACGCAAAACACAGTAATTGTCTGAAAAAAAATATAAGCACTGTCTCGTATTTTAAATTTGTCTTACAATTTTAAAAATTTCCAATTGACTTTGTTAATATCATATTTATTTTTCCTTAACATTTTTTAAAAAAGTAAATCACTAACAAATATTAGATTAGTAATAATTTCTTGGGATATATGTAGATATTTATTGTCTGATTTTTTAAAGAAGGCTCCTTAGCGGGCCCGTTTGCTGTACGAGTGGCTCGGGAAAGATCCAATGCCCGCTATATACTTCATGCGACGTTGTCACGTTGTATAGCAGATCGGAAGTCGTGTATTGTGTTTATCACGCAAAGGAGTGTATTGTGTTTATCAGGCTATGTCTGTATGTCCAAATGTTACGCTCTAGAGCCTGTACGGATACAGCGATTTGGACAAATGAGGTATCATTAGAATGGTCTTGACCTTCCGTATGTCCTACGATATATAATTTTCAAAATTATGAGATAGAAATAAAAAAATGGCAAATATTGACAAAAGCGGACCCAGCCCAACGACGTTGACTTTGACATATGTTGTACATTGTTTACCACGCGAGTCTTCATCAAATCGATCTCTACCTTGATGAGAATATTTTCTTAATATGTAAACATCGTCTCTTAAACGTTTAAACTGATTCACTGACAATGAGCAGGGTGACCATAGAAGAGTCTACCGTAGTGGAGGGAGAACACCTACAGTAGTTGCGGTATATGTGTGCGTGACTTGGTTTGGCGGTGGCATCGGTTGGTTTGACGTCACGGAGTCATCATGCACACATATACCGTCGCTGCTGTAGGTGTTCCTTTTCCACTACGGTAGACTCTTCTGTGCTATCACTGCCGTGGTGTACTTAACCGAACGGGCACAATCGTGAGGGCACGCGCTACCAAACGGACACGCGCTAATGCAACTGAAAAGTAAAAAATAAAAAAATTAATAAAATTTAAAAAAAACCCGACTGCTTCAAAAGCTAACTAAAATGACAAAAACAAGAGTTAATTTATTTACACCTTAAGACATAATTTATTTATACATAGTATATTATTTATCCTAAATAGGATAATAATAATAAGACATTTTACTTCAACTCAATTGCCTGCAGTCGGAGGCCTTAAATCTGTCGATGCTCTTCTACCCCAAGCATGTACCGCAATAACTAAAGAAAGTGCTTCAAGCTGGTAACAAAAAGAGGTGGACAACATCAGTGCAAATTCATGCTCATATACTGACTAGCTTTACGACTCGGTTCCGCCCGAAATTTTGATTCTGATTTTATAGAAAATTTTTTTTTAGTTTTTTTGCGGAAATGGCAACATTCATCTGGATTAGTCAGCTACAATGAGCTGAATCATATTTCGTGTTCCTAGAGTTTATCGTTCGAAAGTTTTTAGGTGGCAGACAAGCACACAAACATATAAAAGTTTTGTGCTTTATATATTAAGATATTTCAACTTCAGCGTATTTTGTAACTTATATGTTTTTCTCTTTGTTCGTATGGGGATTACTGTTAGCGCTGTTAATAGCCCATCAAATCTAATTGGGGCGAACAGCGATACACAATATTTATTAAGACAATATGTGATTTTTTATTCCGAAATAAATATTCGAATGTAATTACGTCAAATCATTTGCATCAGAAGATTTAAGGTCTTCGACTGCAGGCAATTGAGTTAAAGTCAATTGTCATATTATTATTGTCTTATTCACGATACATAATATACTATGTATAAATAAATCAAGTCGTAAGGTGTAAATGAATTAAGTTTAGTTTTTGTCATTTTAGTTCGCTTTTTAGGTAGTCGGGTTTTTTTAATTTTTTTTAATATTTTTTAGAGACTTTGATCAGAATGCAATATTATGTGAATCACGTGAAATTATGGAATGGTTTGAATCATTGTTTAACGGGTTTGGAACTTGGTTGTAAAATATAGGACTTTTAATTGTGTGATTGCTGCCTATGTTCGTGAAAAGATGCTGTACTTATGAAATTTTATCTCGAAAGCTATCAACAGCATTGGGTTAATTTTCTTTTATTTTTATTGAGAAGAATTGATCTTCCGGAATAAAGTTTTGAACTTGTACAACTATTTTTGCACGATAGAGATTTGTAGGCAAATGTTTTTCATAAATTTCGACACGAAATTATTCTTTTAAGTTGTCAGTAGGTAGGCTATGCCGATTCTGGGACCGGGTGGTGAGGGGATGAGGCGGGGCGGGGGGTACCGCGCTCTTCGGCGAGTTGGGCGCGGGGGTGAGGCGGGGAGGGGGGTACCAAGTTCGTTGGTGAGGGAGATGACGTCACGGGGGAGGGGGATTCCAAAAGGGCGTCGACCGAGTTCGTAGGTGAGGGGGGGATGACGTCACAGGGGAAGGGGCATTTTAAAATTTTCAAAATGGCGCCGCGCGCGCAGGTGGAGTTCGTGGGCGAGGGGGCTGACGTCACAGGGGAGGGGGTGGATTTTCAAAATTTTAAAATGGCGTCGCACGCATTTCGTATTGGCGCCACCTATTGGATGTTTAAGGTACTTTGGGTCCGGGTCGGTATTTGGGCCCGCCTTGATAAATTTTCCAGGTTTTTCATACATTTCGTATTGGCGCCACCTGCTGGATGTTTAAGGTACTTTGGGCACGCGTCGCCGGCGCGCAATCTCTGTACGCGTGTGGGGATCGGTGCGCAGGCGCGACCGCGTCCGATTCGTGGAAATTCAAATCGCGTCTTCAACGATGGTTTCTGAGAAAGAGGGTGGACCAGGAGAAGATTTTTTTCTGAGGAAATATTTGAATTGTGGGACCGATACAGCACACGTGCAATGATGTAAACATAGAGCGATAATTATTGTAAATAAATCATCGCGATAGCCCATGGAATAAACACGACATTGCACCGTGCCATGCCGCGTGTTTATATCTGAGCAGGATTGAACGCATTTTTGGTGCCTACGTGCACGCGCTTCATGCCATATGTTCATATTTGAATCGTGAGACCGATATAGTACAGCGCACGTGCAATGATATAAACATAGAGCGATAATTATTGAAAATCAATCGTCGCGATAGCCCATGGAATAAACACGACATTGCATTCGATTATGATTTCCGAGAAAGAGGGTGATACCTGAGCATTGACTTTTCCCAAGACCATGCCTCTAAGAAGTATCCTCGAGAAAATCCAATGTACCGGAAACAATAAATTAGGCGTTGCGATCACGCGACCAACTAAGCGATAATTATTCGGGGTAGAGTTCCGAGTATTTTCACGATCGAGAACAGGGCAACGTCTCAAGTTCCCTTCTCGAGGATCTGCAAGTCAAGCGCCGTGGGAGCGTGTAAGGGCGAAAAGATTTTGTTTATTTCACACCGAAGGTGGAAGTTCGGTGAGTAATTCCGACATATTAAGATTTTTAAGATTTAGTAATTTATTGAACTTAATTATCCCACTCGACTACATCGTCAGCGAATAGGGCACTATCGTCGTCGGTAAAAATGGCATTGTTAACAATTTCATTAAATAAATCCTCATCGGTATAAAATGAATCATCGTCAACTTGCTCGGGGACAGTCTGAATTACAATATCGTGAGCCTGAAGCCCTGATACCGCGTCAAAGTTAATCAGTTTCGCATTGACATACAGGGTGTCCGCGGGAACACTGGACAGCGGGATTTCTCCTAAACTATTGGACGAAAAAATCTGAAAAAAATATGGAATGCATGGTTCGAGGGAGCCAACTTATTAGCCCTAACGAATTTTTTTTTCGATTATTATTATAAAAGATACGATGGTCAAGTTCGGTTTTTCAAATGGAACTCTTTTTTTTGAAGACCTGAGTTGATAGTGCGTTCCAAGACGAATTCAATAAGCATCAATGTATACACTTGATTTCCACTGGTTTTTGAGATATTGCGCTTGCAAATTTACTGATTTTCACTGCAAGAAAACCCTCTGGAATAGCAAGGACCGGGGACGGTCTTACTGGCGCCACGGGTGGCACTGCCTGTTGAAATAGATACCTACCTGCGAAAGGTCTACGCCAGGCCCAAAGGCTGGACAATTCTTTTCCGCCAGAAATGCTACTTAGGTAGGTACATCTGCGGTATCGAGAAGCGCATCGTTACTTTTATTTTGCACTTGCTTCTAGGCTCGGATAGCCAGTTCGTCTGGGAGGGATGCAAGTTGGATTGGTTAGGTTCGGAGGAGTGAAAGTTGCTAGACTAAATTTCAACTATAGGGAGCAGATTGTATCAGAACCAATCGGATTTGCATCCCTCACAAACGGCTGCACTCTTGAAGAGGCCCTCTTCACAGCAATACCTTCTCCCCAATGCCCACCTTCTTTCGCACGGAATACGTCAACGCATGGTTTTGTTTTGATATCGAAGCTCATGTTTATACTCGAGAGGACGACGCTTCGACAGCGGGCTACCACTTTTCTTACTGTGCCTCTGCACGAGGAGTATTGCCGATGGATTGTAGAAGCGCAGATATCTGGATGCCAGTTGTTGAATTCAGGAGACGATAGAAACACTTTATTACAAAACACACATGTACTATAATTAAAGTAAATCGTATTCCTCTCGGGCAAGAGTCGCCCGACGTTCGTCAAGAAGATGCGGCCTGGTACCCCGTGGCGAGGACAACCCTTCGCAGGGTCTCGCCCGATTTTTATGGCTTTTTCCGGAAAAAGGTACGAATCCTGGGCCGAACGTAACGAATTGAGGTCGAGCCCCCGCAGTCGAGGGTGAAATATCCATTACAACTTATTAAGAAATTCTTTTCTTCATCGTATCGAGAGGGAAGTGACGCGAATGGATTCCTTATGTTTTTCTGACGAAAATCATACCAAATATCATGCAAATCGGACTACTTTGATACAAGCTATTTGTATTCCCTATGTAAAAGTTGTCCGATTTACACGACATTTGGCATGATTTTCATCGGGAAACCACAAGGAATCCAACGGCGACACTTCCATATCCATACGATAAGGAATAACAAATTTATTTTATTTCTGAAACAGAAACAGGGTAATTTGCCCACGTCACTCCGTGGGCAGGGACAACACCCCGTAGTGCCCATCGAATTTTATGGCTTTTTTCGGAAAAAGGTATGAATCCTGGGTCGAACGTAGCGAATTGAGGTCGCCGCCTCGCAGTCAAGGGGTGACATAACCATTACAGCGTATTAGGAAATTATTTTCTTCGTCGTATCGAAAGGGAAGTGACGCCAATGGATTCCGGGCGTTCTCCCGATTAAAATCATACCAAATGTCATGAAAATCGGACTACTTTTACATAAGGAATACAAATAGCTTGTGTCAAAGTAGTCCGATTTGCATGATATTTGGTATGATTTTAATTGCCAGAACGCCAGGCATTCTTTCGCACCACTTCCCCTTCGATCCGATGAAGAAAAGAAGCAAACATTTGAAATCCTAAACAGTTCTCACTTCTTAATTGTATGTATTCCAAACCCTTCGAGGGTCGAAAGCCATAAAATTCGGTGACGCAGTGCGTCGTGATGCTCGCTACGGGGTACTATGGCCGACCTTTTCTTCCACCCAACACGTTTCGCGTGCTTTTGTTTTGAAATTCCAACCCGTGTTTATACTCGGGAGATAAGAAATCCGTCTTTAATTTGAAAGGAGGACGATGCAGGCGGAACCACGCGCACTCAATGGTGTACCCCTTTTCTTACTGTGTCTCACCGCGAGACGTACTGGCACTTCTTTAGAGTAATTTCATTTCCTACTCCATTGTCAGGGAAACATTCTTCAATGTAACATAGGAACGTCTTGTTTCTGTTATCGCGTGGACCAGAAGATTAATTTTCGTCACGGTCAGCGTTGAGGTCATCATTATAATTTATTTATATTGTAGCGGGGCACGGGTTATGGAGAGAGTTTAGCTAGGGGGAAAGAAAAATGCCACATCTGGTTCCCGTAAATTAAACATGCTGATCGACCGGAGTGTTTGGCCCCTTGGTCGCGGTTTATAATTGAAATGTCCCGCGAGCCGGTGGCCAGGTACAACGGTACGTTCCCATCCGTAATTACTGAGGCGACCATCCACCAGCGCAGCACTACCTACATGTATTAACTCAGACCGAAGGGTGTCGAAAGTCAAGAAGACAGCATGTTCTATTGCTTTCTAAGTAAAAACCCAACAGATGTCGAAGAACTGTCCCTCGAAAATACTAAATTGCCAATCGTAAACATTAAATGAATTTCTCTTCATCCCTCAGCTAGCCTCTCTTTTGCCCCATAAGACGGAACAAGTAGTATTTTATTTCGCATTTCCTTCTACGTTCGGATGCTCAGGATGGGTTCCAGCTAGGAAATAGTGGGTGTTATAAATTTTTTTCGTTGATCATAAAAAACTTCCCCTTTGCATCTTTTAACCATCTACGTGGATATTTCCAACCAATAAGGAAGAAGTTCCTTCCTTTCGAAAGGGCCAATAGCATCTTCTGACAAATTTTCCTCAGACTTAGCAAACAGTCTGTGGATCAGAAGTCATTAGACGTTGACAGTATCCACAGTTCGTTGGCGCGAAGAAATTAAGTTTCACAATGTATCTCACTGTGAAAGATAAAGTAGAATTGGTGTTTTTACGCGGTGACGGCTATTTGTCGTATCGTCGGGTCGTTGCCCAGTTCCACCAACGCCATCCGGATCGACCAAAACCAAGTGCGACAACCGTAAGTCTTTATCTTCATTTACTTTAACCCTTTTGCTACGGCGTCCCGGTCCGTGAGGGCGCCGTTACCGACCGGGAGCCCGCGCCACGAGTGTATTCTTTTCGCTACGGCGATGCGTTTCGATCAAGCCGCAAATAAGTGGATTGTTTAGAAATGAAAGATTGGATAACTGGACCAGTAAACTAGCTTAATCGGCGTTCGTCTCTATGGGTTGTTTCGTGGATACCGGATACATCCGGCGTCCGTACCTACGGGTCGTTTCATGGATGCCGGATATATTCGGCGTTACGAACGAAAGGGTTAACGCGACTTCGTAAAAAGAATACAGCGAAAAGAAACTCTTTGGTACTGTGCAGAGGTGGAAAAACTAGTACAGGGTGATTCTGGAGCTACGCCGATCAAAGGATGTGGCCTGGTGGCGAGAACAATCATCCGCAATACGGCACCGCTTTTTATAGCTTTCTTCCTTGAAGGGGTTGGAGTGTCTATTAAGAAGTGAGAAATCTTCGACCTCCGCATTTCTCATCAGATCTTTGCGAAAACGAGGCCAATTGCTTCATCATATTTCGCGGATGAAAACGACACCAAGAATGACGTAATTCGGACCATAACGATGGAAATTGCTAGAAGCTAATTTAGTTCATATTATGTAGTCAGATTTACATAAAATTTAGTACGATCTTCATCGGAAAAATATAAGGATTCCATCGGTGTCACTTCCATATCGATAGGATAAAAAATAAAGAATTACTTCATTTCTGAAGCAGCTACGAATCCTCGGCCGACCGTGGAGAATTGAGGTCGTCGTCCCACAGTCATGGGGTGAAAATGTGAAATATCCATTTCAGCGTACTTAGAAATTCTTTATTCTTTATCGTAACGATATGAAAGTGGCACCTTATAATATTTTTCCGATGAAGATCGTACCAAATTTCATGTAAATTTGACTACATATTATTAACGGAATTAGCTTGAGGTTATGGAAGTGAAAGTTTCATGGAATTTCCATCATTATGGTCCGAATTACGTCATTCTTGGTGTCGTTTTCATCCGCGAAATATGATGAAGCAATTGGCCTCGTTTTCGCAAAGATCTGATGATAAATGCGGAGGTCGAAGATTTCTCACTTTTTAATAAACACTCCAACCCCTTCAAGGAAGAAAGCCATAAAATTCGGTGAGGCACTGCAGGGTGTTGTCCTCGCCGCAGGGTACAGGCTTGGCTAGGCCCGCGAATCGGCGATCCATGTGGGTTCTAACGGCGCGTGGTCTCGGCGAGTCTCGTGCCAAGCTCGCCGATCCACGTGCCGTCAGATTCCACCCTTTGACAGGCGTAGCTCCAGAATCACCCAGTATCTGGAAAGAACACTCATCCAATTGGTCACAATATGTAGAATCTCCTTCCGCAATGATCCTTTCACCACTGCACAGTACTCAATTTTATACATGCATGCACGTCGTATGGGTTGAACAATGAAGGTTCCTCCAATCCAACGAGAATATCCCGACGCGAAGCGGATCCGCCGCGGTTCAGCAGTTTTTTATACGTGGCAGCTTATGGGCAGCCTTATCTGATCCGCGTCGAATCCACTCCGCGCCGCGATATTCGCGTTGGTTCGGGGGAGCCTTGAAAGGGTTAAGTATCCACTTTTGCCTTGTTTGTATCAATTAAATGCATTAACATGAAATCGGTATGCTTTCAGGTAAAACAGGTTTGTGACTTGTTTGAAGCCACGGGGAGTGTCCACCCCATAAAGAAGACTATACCAGTAGTCACAGAAGAGGAAGAAATTGGCGTCGTCGCGGCATTTCATGCAAATCCGCGGGCATCAGTGCGGCAAGTGGCAGCAAATCATAATTTATCCAAGTCCACTATTCATAAAATCATAAAGAAAAATGGTCTGAAGGCGTACAAGCCGACCACACAGCATAAACTATTTGCTAGAGATTACGGACCACGGATCGAATTTTCGTTGTCGATTCTTCAGCAACTCGGAGAAGATCCAGATTTTGTGCGGAACGTGATGATAACGGACGAATGTATATTCTACACGAATGGCATGATATGCCATCAGAATTCAAGAATGTGGGCGACAGAAAATCCACATTGGATCAGAGAAGACAATAGCCAATACCGCCAGTCAGTCTTAGTATGGTGTGGCATTCATAATCGAAAAATATATGGACCGTATATTTTCGAGGGAACTGTAACAGCAGCAGTATATTTAAATATGTTGAAAAACTATGTGGCAGATATTATGTACAATATGCCACTGGCAGGCAGGCGTAATTTCTGGTTTCAGCAAGATGGTGCTCCAGCACATTATGCAAACATAGTTAAAGATTGGCTGAACGCCACATTTCCCAACCGCTGGATCGGTCGCAATGGGGCAATGGCTTGGCCACCGAGATCCCCGGACCTCTCGGCGTGTGACTTTTTTTTATGGGGATACATAAAACAAATAGTATTTGAAACACCGGTAGAAAATACAAATCAGTTAAGGCAAAGGATTATAGAGGCGTGCAATAATGTTCCACCCGATATGTTAACGAGAGTAGAGTCAGAATTTTCAGACAGAATTATGAATTGTATCCTGAATGATGGACGACACGTCGAGGGCAACCGGCCTAAAGGCCGGGTTTGCAATCCGGTAAATCGGTTTAAAGTTGTTTAATCACTGATAACGTAGTAGATATCGATGGAATTAATGAATGCATATATGCGCTACATTGCTGTACACAATTTATCGAATTACCGATAAAAATTTGGCGATGTACCGTTAAATCGCGAGAAATACCCTCAAATTTTGAGGGTATTTCGCCAAATTTTTATCGGTAATTCGATAAATTGTGTACAGCAATGTAGCGCATATATGCGTTCATTAATTCCGTCGATATCTACTACGTTAGCAGTGATAAAAAAACTTTTAACCGATTTACCGGATTGCAATCCCTAATCCTGTGCCCATAAAACCGCGACCGCTCCATTGCTTGGCAAATGATGAGTTCAGCCATCGCTGCAGCACCGTCTTGTTGAAACCATAAATTTTGCGCTTCAGCAAGTTGCATGTCGTGTAAAATATCATCCACATAATTATCCAGAAATTCTAAATACATCGCTCCTGTTACATTTCCTTCGACACAATTGGGTCCATATATTTTTCGATTGTAAATATCACACCACATTAAAGCCGAGTCGCGGTTATAATCTTCTCGTATCTAATGTAGATGAATTTTTATGGCATGTCATTCCCTTCGTATAAAATATAGGTACATTCGTACGTTATCATTAAGTTTCGTACAAACTGTGCATCGCTCCGATTTTGTGCAGTATCCGCATCGCAACTTCAATCCGTGGTCAAAATTCTCTATCAAAAAGTTTATGCGGTGAAATCGACTTAGACGGATCCGAACCATTTTTCTTTACGATTTTATGAACTGTCGGGGTTGAGTCGCCCATCTGAATGGGAAGCACTGCCGTGCTGGACGCATTGCCCGACCTCAGCGAATGGTCATATGTATGTGTCCTTCCGCGCCGCGTGCAAAGATTGTCATGCTGATCGACGGACGTTCTACATGAATTGGTCCTTCGAGCCGAATCTCGTGCCACGAGGGCCTTGATCCACATCCATTCAGCCAGAGGGGATTCAGCTGCACAGGAGTGTGGCATTCTGCATCTTCGCCAATCCAGTGTGGAGACAGCAGCGCGCAAGGCGCCCAGTTTCTGCATCCAACGCAAGAACCGCAGGAACCAGTGTCAGCAGAGCACTTCATTCGCCAGGGACAACATCCAGGTCAACGCATCAGCCAACGCCACAAGGGCTGCTGAGCATCATCCACATTTCATCCCACTCTTCAAATTATTACTGTTTGAAACCGCCAGTAACGCGGCTCGCCGCGCGTTTTACGTATACGCGTTCGTATCCATCGCCGAAGAGTGACGAGCTAAGGAGGAGGAACTCCTATATTGTTTAGATTATACGCACGTCATTTGTTTATGTTATGGAATAGATAAGTCTTCGATTAAGCCTTCGATTTTCTGACTGCAGTCAGTTGCAGCAGAACCATTCGACTTGCACATTGAGATATTCCTATCCCGACATTGCGCATTCAAATTCTGATCCGTACATTTCTTCACTAATAAAAAAAAATCATATCACAGGAAAGTTAAAAACCTAGATCCCGAAGCTGCAGTTCTAATACTTAAATAGAAGAAAAAAAACCGATATTAGTATAGGAATGCTAGAATGACGTAACATTCTTACATTATATTTACAGCTCAAGTTTCATGCGGCTATCTCATATGGTTCAAAAGTTAACGAGTGTTTAAAATTATATATCAGGAATATCTTATAAGTATTCGGACCACTTTGTACCGTCATTGTATTACTAACATTGCGTTGATAATAATATTTTACTGAATTGTAGATTTCGTCACAATTACTCATTGTACTATTCGACTTTTTTTTATAACTTGGAAACGAAAAGTTTCTCCAACATGCGATTTAAATAACTTAATGAGCATTAAATAAACTACTAAATAAACTGTTTTCAAATTTTTTTAATAACAATTAAGTTGCAAAAATGGAAAAAACATTAAATAAACGAACAATATATTAAATAATAAATCATTAGAAAGGGATTTTTTTCCTATTTTTTGGCGTAAATTTGATTCCGATATCTTTTATACCTAGTTTAAGAGTTATACACAAATGAAATCCTGGACAGTTCTCACTTCTTAATGGTATTCCAAACCCGTTCGAGGGTCGAAAGCCATAAAATTCGGTGAGGCACTGCGGGGTGTTGTCCTCGCCACGGGGTGACGGGCGTACGTCCAAAATTACCCTGATGAAATAGAGGTGCAAGATGCCACATCTGGTTACCAAAAACCAACCGGCCTGATCAGCCGGGGTGTCTCGCCAGGGTCGCGGCTTATGGGCGGATTGTCCACGCGTCGGCGGTAGGCAACGGTACATAGTACGGGTCCGAAGTCATCGCACGCACTACCCACCGACAGAGCAGTATACGGATTAACTCATACTGGAAAATGTCACCGCCTTTACATATTTGGCAAACAGATGTTGCCGAATCGTTTTTGGAGAAATAATAAATTATCGATCGTAAAGAGCGAATGAATTTTCGCCTGGCTCTGAGTCCGCTTTTGTCCCGAAGCACGCGAGAAAGACGCCACAAATATAGAAATTGAAAAGTTTTATCCACCGTCAATACGCCTCGTGGAGAGACACAGTAAGAAAAGGGGTACACCATTGAGTGCGCGTGGTTCCGCCTGCATCGTCCTCCTTTCAAATTAAAGACGGATTTCTTATCTCCCGAGTATAAACACGGGTTGGAATTTCAAAACAAAAGCACGCGAAACGTGTTGGGTGGAAGAAAAGGTCGGCCATAGTACCCCGTAGCGAGCATCACGACGCACTGCGTCACCGAATTTTATGGCTTTCGACCCTCGAAGGGTTTGGAATACATACAATTAAGAAGTGAGAACTGTTTAGGATTTCAAATGTTTGCTTCTTTTCTTCATCGGATCGAAGGGGAAGTGGTGCGAATGAATGCCTGGCGTTCTGGCAATTAAAATCATACCAAATATCATGCAAATCGGACTACTTTGACACAAGCTATTTGTATTCCTTATGTAAAAGTAGTCCGATTTTCATGACATTTGGTATGATTTTAATCGGGAGAACGCCCGGAATCCATTGGCGTCACTTCCCTTTCGATACGACGAAGAAAATAATTTCCTAATACGCTGTAATGGTTATGTCACCCCTTGACTGCGAGGCGGCGACCTCAATTCGCTACGTTCGACCCAGGATTCATACCTTTTTCCGAAAAAAGCCATAAAATTCGATGGGCACTACGGGGTGTTGTCCCTGCCCACGGAGTGACGTGGGCAAATTACCCTGTTTCTGTTTCAGAAATAAAATAAATTTGTTATTCCTTATCGTATGGATATGGAAGTGTCGCCGTTGGATTCCTTGTGGTTTCCCAATGAAAATCATGCCAAATGTCGTGTAAATCGGACAACTTTTACGTAGGGAATACAAATAGCTTGTATCAAAGTAGTCCGATTTGCATGATATTTGGTATGATTTTAATCGACGGAACGCCGGGAATTCATTGCCGTCACTTTCGCACAGATCTGATGAGAAATTCGAAGATTTCTCACTTCCTAATAGGTACTCCAACCCGTCTGAGGGTCGAAAGTCTTCGGAGAGACACCACGGGGGATTGGGTTGACCTCGTCACAGTTCCGAGGCGGATCAGGCGTTTCGAGCCAATCACCCTGTATGTGGCACCAGTGGAATCCTTATGTGTTTCCGATGAGGATCATACCAAATTTCGTGTAAATCTGACTACATATTATTAACGAAATTAGCATGGAAATTAATTTTTCATCGAATTTCCTTCATTGTGGTCCGAATTATGTCGTTCTTGGTGTTAGTATAATCGGCGAAACATAAGGAATCAATCGGCCACATTTTCGCAATGATCTGATGAGAAATGCGGAAATCCTGGACAGTTCTCACTTCTTAATGGTATTCCAAACCCGTTCGAGGGTCGAAAGCCATAAAATTCGGTGAGGCCCTGCGGGGGGTGGCCCTCGCCACGGGGTGGCGGTCCGCAACCTTTGGCGGACGTAGCTCCAGAATCTGCCTGTACCTACCTTTTTAAGAAATAAAATAATTCTTTATTCTTTATCGTATGGATATGGAAGTGTCGCCGTTGGATTCCTTGTGGTTTCCCGATGAAAATCATGCCAAATGTCGTGTAAATCGGACAACTTTTACATAGGGAATACAAATAGCTTGTATCAAAGTAGTCCGATTTGCATGATATTTGGTATGATTTTCGTCAGAAAAACATAAGGAATCCATTGGCGTCACTTCCCTTTCGATACGATGAAGAAAAGAATTTCTTAATAAGTTGCAATGGATATTTCACCCTCGACTGCGGGGGCTCGACCTCAATTCGTTACGTTCGGCCCAGGATTCGTACCTTTTTCCGGAAAAAGCCATAAAAATCGGGCGAGACCCTGCGAAGGGTTGTCCTCGCCACGGGGTACCAGGCCGCATCTTCTTGACGAACGTCGGGCGACTCCTGCCCGAGAGGAATACGATTTACTTTAATTATAGTACATGTGTGTTTTGTAATAAAGTGTTTCTATCGTCTCCTGAATTCAACAACTGGCATCCAGACATCTGCGCTTCTACAATCCATCGGCAATACTCCTCGTGGAGAGACACGGTAAGAAAAGGGGTAGCCCGCTGTCGACGCGTGGTCCTCTCGAGTATAAACATGAGCTTCGATATCAAAACAAAACCATGCGTTGACGTATTCCGTGCGAAAGAAGGTGGGCATTGGGGAGAAGGTATTGCTGTGAAGAGGGCCTCTTCAAGAGTGCAGCCGTTTGTGAGGGATGCAAAGCCGATTGGTTCTGATACAATCTGCTCCCTATAGTTGAAATTTAGTCTAGCAACTTTCACTCCTCCGAACCTAACCAATCCAACTTGCATCCCTCCCAGACGAACTGGCTATCCGAGCCTAGAAGCAAGTGCGAAATAAAAGTAACGATGCGCTTCTCGATACCGCAGATGTACCTACCTAAGTAGCATTTCTGGCGGAAAAGAATTGTCCAGCCTTTGGGCCTGGCGTAGACCTTTCGCAGGTAGGTATCTATTTCAACAGGCAGTGCCACCCGTGGCGCCAGTAAGATCGTCCCCGGTCCTTGCTATTCCAGAGGAGTTTCTTGCAGTGAAAATCAGTAAATTTGCAAGCGCAATATCTCAAAAACCAGTGAAAATAAAGTGTATACATTGATGCTTATTGAATTTGTCTTGGAACGCACTATCAACTCAGGACTTCAAAAAAAATAGTTCCATTTGAAAAACCGAACTTGACCATCGTATTTTTTAAAATAATAATCGAAAAAAATTCGTTCGGGCTAATTTATTAGCCCCTTCGAACCATGCAATTCCCTATTTTTTAAAAAATTTTATCTCCAATACTTTAGGAGCTACGACGCTGTCCAGTCTACCGTGGGACACCCTGTATATATATATATGAATTTTAAATGATTGTCAATCAATTTTACTTACCCATCCCACTAATGACATATATCTGTATAATATTACATTAAAGTGATTTATATCAAATTTAATTATAACATTATAGCAGTTTTCATTAATGATGTGGCCGCATAAAGTAATATTTAAACAATCGCAGTCTCTTTTTGTACATGCTGTATTGTGTGATTATACATCGGAAGAATTATACTAATAGAAGACGATAGATACATTGAAAATTACGACTTGTAATTGGTACAATA
This sequence comes from Andrena chrysosceles, assembly GCA_963855975.1. Classification (NCBI taxonomy): domain Eukaryota; kingdom Metazoa; phylum Arthropoda; class Insecta; order Hymenoptera; family Andrenidae; genus Andrena; species Andrena chrysosceles. The sequence continues at coordinate 75,131,674 of OY979767.1, read as the reverse complement.
ATGATATTATCTGAATGTTGTTATCTTGCGGGACATAATTCTATGCGCAGCCTTAAAGTTCCAAATCCACCATTTACTTGCCACAAATTGGGGTAGGTCCACCTGGTTTTTTGCCTCCAAGGCCCACAATCTTAAATTCATGTCATGAATAATAGATCTTCACCTGTATAGCTGCTGCACCGATTTAACCATGCGATAATTTTTCTGTACACTGGTAAGCGATCGACGTGCCTTTTTTCCACTTTTCCAAAACGTTACTGCTTTTCTCTTATAACTTAAGTCAACTTTTCCACCTTCATCATCAACAGTACATTTTGCAGGGTCAAAACTGTCTTCTTCTTCTTCTGCAGGCATAATGTACTCTATAACTTGTGCACCATGTGGTTCGGATGGATCGGCAAAATCGAGCACATAATCATGTTCAATTAATGGTACGGAATGTATGTTTTGAAATTTTTTTATAATGTCACGAATTTCATTGTGCACATCCATTTCTACAGAGTTTATAGGTGTCTGCGTTATACTCGCAATTTGAAACGTAGTGGCTAACATGTTTATTACGTTAGCAACATTAATCGACTGCATTTTAAAGAGAAGCCTTTCAATCAATGATCACTTACTTTTTTCAATTGAATGGTAACTGACTGCTTGCAAAAATGTAACTGCCAGTCGCTGCATCCTCGGGAATATTTATACCAGTCAAAAGACGCGAGTACGTAAACATGTTTTTCCGAAAAGTGAATGTGGCACAAGAATAGAGTTTTTCCTTGAATTCAATTTTAGGAACACCTAAAAGCGGATATCGGGAAACGCATCCCAGGGAATTTCAAAATCCTGTAGATTTCTGCGATGTGCATGGTGTGGCGAGTATTTGTGTTTCAATCATTTCTATGAAGAATATCATTATTGTACCAATTACAAGTCGTAATTTTCAATGTATCTATCGTCTTCTATTAGTATAATTCTTCCGATGTATAATCACACAATACAGCATGTACAAAAAGAGACTGCGATTGTTTAAATATTACTTTATGCGGCCACTTCATTAATGAAAACTGCTATAATGTTATAATTAAATTTAATATAAATCACTTTAATGTAATATTATACATATATATGTCATTAGTGGGATGGGTAAGTAAAATTGATTGACAATCATTTAAAATTCATATATATATATATATATATATATATATATATATATATATATATACATGCATTATGCAAATCGGAAAGTTCGGCAAGATTATCGGCATCAATTTGATTCTGCGTCATTTTAATGATAAAATATATGTTTTGCAAAGTCATTGTAAATCTTCGCACATTATTTATTTATCGTGTGATTTCCAAAATAACCTAATACGATTACACTTGAAGTAATGCATGTACGAATGTGCTGATATCATAATGATTCATGCACGTCATTGATTACCTCATTGATGAGTTTTTGCTTGGATACAATTTTAGGTACCTACTGCCTTGCTTAAATAATTGAAAGCTGTCTAAACTTTATATGGGTTTAAAATATGGGTTTAAGAAACCATTTTATTAATGGCAACTGCTAAAATGGGCTTAAAATTCGGTAATAGAGGTTGTATTTGTTTGCAAAAAAAATATAACGCATGTACTATTTATATGTATGAAAAGAGATTATCCAGAGGTATTTCAGCGTATATTTACAAAATTCAAAAACTTGATTTTAAGGGTTGGTGGTGGGGGTAACTTGAAAAATATGTTTTTTTCGAAAATTATTTTTACGCGGTTTTGTAGATATAAAAAAGGATGCAATTTTTGTTTAAACTTTTTTTCGATATCTCTCACCCTTCCCGAGATATTCCACGGAAAAGAAAATTCTGCATTTTTTCAAGGGGTGATTTCACCCCCAAAGATTGCATTATGGCACCAACGAAAAATAGGGTTGCGTTACGGATGAACTACTCTACTTGCACACCGAGTTTCATAATTTTCTGAATTTACGGGTTGCCAAACTTCCCTTGTTAGTCAATGACCTATTTCAACGTGTTTGATTCACCGAAATAAACCATACTGCTAACATTAAGGTATTATTACTGTAAAATGAAAACTTTGATCTCTACCACCCCTCAAAATGTTGACTCCTCATTATACTGTTTACACCCTGTATATATACACCTATCATGACATAATTTTATACACCTGAAAGAACTGTAATGAACAGTTTTTTGCCTTGTGATTTACATTCATAAAAACATCCGTAGATCTACAGATTTTCCACGAGAGCATCTAGGCAATTCAACAGAATTTTCAGTTCTTCCTTACGGACTTTTAAATACCTAGGGTGGCAACACTGCCTGTCAGGCAGAGTCTACCACAAGCGTTACAGACGAACGGACAGATCGCTCCAGCGATCTCTTGTATCCACAAGATGTATCACTGTGTATTCTTGGCTCCTTTAACCTCCACGATTCCTGGAGGAACCTTAGAGCATACAGTCGGTGTAGAAAGTATTTGTACAGCGACCAATTTAAAGTGAAACTTTGTATATCCATGTCAGTAATACATTTTAATAGAAAACAATGATCGCGCGCAAAAAGTATTCGTACAGTTGAATAAAGAATTAATAAACTATGGAAATAAACAAAATATTTAATGTTTTAATAATTTATAGGATTGCATTTTGGTTTTATAATAGAGTGAGAGTGTGGAGGTGGAGGGAGAGGTGTGGAAAGGATAGTGATAAGAGGGAAGGGGCTAGGATAGAGGGTGGCAGGGGAATAGGAGTGATAAAGGAAGGTTTGGAGGTTAGGCGATACAGTTGGGAGAAGTGAGCGGGAAAGAGTAAGAGAGCTGCAGGGAGTGACACCTGTAGGAGAGGAAAGGAGGTAGAGGTGTTGGTAAGGTAGGCGGGAAATTTTGAACGGGGGTTAAAGAATTAAGGTAATGAATAAAGGGAATTTAGGAGGGATGGGGGTGGGGGGGAATGGGGGAGAAGGGCAATTGGGGGAAGAGGGGAGTAAAGTGGGGGGGGGGAAGGACAAGGGAATGGGGAGTGAAATGATAAAGGAAAGATGTAGGAAAGACAGTGGTAGTAGTGTGGGGAGCAGTGCGGGGAGCTTGGAGAGTTTTTGGGTAAAGAAAAGAGGGAGAGAGGACGAGGTAGGGACGATGGAGGAGGAGGGAGGGGCAGGGTTTAAGAGGAGTGGGAAAACGGTGAGGTCCCCGGTAAAAGAGAACAAAGTGGGGGGAGGGGGGTTGGAAGGAAAGATGATGGAGTTGTTACTGGAGATGAGGGAAATGAAGAAGGAGATGAGGAAAGAAAGGGAGGAAAGAAGAACGGTGGAGGAGGAATGGAGAGGGGAAAGAAGGAAGTGGGAAAAGTGGATGAAGGAAGAGAAGGCAAGGAATAGAAGAAAAGTTAGAGAAGTTGGAAGAAAGGGATAGGAGGATGGAGGAAGTGATGGAGAAGGTAGAGAAATCGGAGAAGGGAGGAGGAGATGGTAAGGAAGTGGTAGAGGAAGGACAGGTGGAGTTGTGGAGACTGAGGCTGAGAAGGTTGGAGGTAAAGCAGGATAAGAAGGAGAGGGAGGGAAGAAGGAACAATGTGGTAATAAGGGGATTGGGACTGGAAGGGGGAGAAGTGAAGGAGGGGGTGAAGAAGCTATGGGGGAGGATGGGACTGGATGAGGGGGGTATAAAGGAAGTGACAAAGATAGGAAGAGTGGGAGGGGATGGACGAGGAATGGCACTCGTGATTTGGCGGGAAGGGAAGAGAAAAGGAAGGTAATGGAGGCGAGAAAAATACTGAAGGTAGGGAAAGAGAGGATTGAGGACGACCTCACGGAGGAGGAGAGAAGAGGGAGATGGAAGATTGAAAGAGAGGCGGAGGAGGAGAGGAGGAGGGGGAATAAGGTTCAGGTAGGATACATGAAAATGTTGGTGAACGGGAGAATGAGGAGGTGGGAAGAAGTAAGCGAGAAATGGTTGGAGGAACAGGGAAACGAGAAGGGGGGAGAGGAGGAGGGGAGAGAGGATAAGGGGTGCAGGGGATGGGTTAGGGAAAGGGGTAGGGGAAGGAATATATAAGGTAGCGTTCTGGAATGTGGAGGGGGTAAAAAATAAAGATATAGAGTTTTGGAAGGGTTTGGAAGAATGGGATGTGGTGGTGTTAAGCGAGACGTGGTTAGAGGAAAGAGACTGGGAGAGGGTGAGATATAAGATGCCAAGAGGGTATGTGTGGGAGAAGCAGTGGGCAAAGAGGGAGAGTAAGAAAGGGAGGGCAATGGGTGGAATGATAATGGGGGTGAGGGTGGGGCTAGATACAAGGGAAGGTGAGAAGGGGGAAAGGGAAGGGGTAATAATGAAGAAGGTGAAGATGGGGGGGAGTGGTGGAGGGTGGTGGGAGTGTATGTAAATAAAGACTTGCAGAGGAAGCTGGAGGAACTGAAGGAATGGATGGAAGGGAGAGAGGAGGGGGTGAGGGTGGTGATAGGGGGAGATTTTAACGTAAGGACTGGGGGTGAGGGGGAGATATGGGGGGGGGGATGAGGAAGAGAAGGGAATGGAAAGTAGGAGATCGAAAGACAGAGTGGTGAATGGGGAGGGCAGGAGGTTGTGTAATTTTTGGGGGGAGAGGGGATGGGGGATAATGAACGGAAACATGGAAGGGGATGAGGAGGGGGAGTGGACTTACACAGGAGGGAGTGGGAATACGGTCATAGATTATGTGCTGGGGAATGAGGATACGAGGGAGGGAGTGGAGAGAATGGAAGTGGCAGAAAGGGTGGACTCAGTCCACCACCCACTGGTAGTTTGGTTGAAGGGGGAATGCAGGGAGGAGGTGGGTGAGAGGAAAAAGGGGAAAGAAAGAGGGGCAGAGAGGGGGAACTGGACAGAGAAGGGGAGAGAGGAGTTTATAAGGATATTTGGTAGGAGAGAGGGAGGGGGCAGAGGAATACAGGAAGAATGGAGGGAGTTGAGGGATAGGGTTAAAGGGGTGTTAAGAAAGGTGGGGCAAGGAGGGGAGAGGGTAGGACGGGGAGGGTGGTGGGATAAGGAGCTGAAGGAGGAAAAAAATAAGGTGAGAAGGGAGTTGAGGAGATGGAGGAGGGAGGGGGGAGATGGGAAAGAATATAGGAAAAAGAAAAAGGAGTTTAAAATTATGTGTGAGGGGAAAAAGAGGTTGGAGGTAGAAAAGTGGGAGAAGGAGATGGAGGGGGTGAAGACGGAAGGGCAGGTGTGGAAAGTAGTGAACAGAGAGAGGAAGAGAGGTAGGAGGGTGGAGGAGGGGATAAAAATAGAGGAGTGGGAGGATTATTTTAGGGGGCTATTAGGAGGTGTGGAGTGGAGGGTAAGAAAAGGGGGGGAAAGAAGGAAGGGGGAGGACGAGGACGGAGAGCTAAGTAAGGAGGAGGTGGGAAGGGTGGTGAGGAACCTGAAGGATGGTAAGACAGGAGGGGGGGATGGATTAGTAAATGAAGTATGGAAGTATGGGGGGGTGGAGGTGCAGGAATGGCTATGGGATATTTGCAATTGGGTATGGAAGGGGGAAGGATGGGTGGAAGAATGGAGGGAAGAAGTAGTGGTTTCGGTGATTAAGAAGGGAGCAGGAAAGAGGGTGGAAGAGTACAGGGGGGTTACGCTGACACAGACTGCGTACAAAGTGTACGCGGCTGTGTTGGCGGAGAGGCTAAGGGAGGAAGTGGAGGGGAAGGAGTTGCTGCCACCGAGTCAGGCCGGCTTTAGGAGAGGAATGGGTTGTATTGAAAACATTTATGTGTTGAATTATTTGATAAACAAGCAGGTGATGAGAAAGGAAAGAAGAATGGTGATCTTCTTCATAGACCTAAAGGCGGCTTTTGACTCGGTGGACAGAGAGGTACTAGTGAAGGCGATGCGGAAGAGGGGGTGAGGGAGGGGTTAGTAGAAAGGTGTGAAGAGGTATTGAAGGAAACGGTGTGTAGGGTGAGGGTGGGGGACGAGATGGGAAGGGATTTCTGGACGGCTAGGGGAGTAAGGCAGGGATGCCCATTGAGCCCCAGCCTATTTACGTTGCTGCTGGCGGATCTGGATGAGGAGCTGGAAAAGGGTGGATGGGGAGGAGTAAGGCTGGGGGGTAAGAAAGTTTACACCCTAGCGTATGCGGATGATGTGGCGGTGAAGGCGGAGGATGAGGAGGGTATGAAGGGTATGATGGCCAGATTCGAGAGATACTTGGAAGAGAAGGGGCTTCAGTTGAATGTCGGGAAGTCAAAGGTAATGAGGTGTAGGAAGGGAGGGGCGAGGTGGAAGAAGGTGGCATGGAGGTGGAGGGGAAAGGAAGTGGAGGAGGTGCGGGAGTTTAAGTATCTGGGATATACTCTGATGGCAAATGGGGGGCAGGAGGCCCATGATGAAGGATAGGGTTAGAAAAGCGGCGGCGGTGATGGGACAGGTCTGGGGTATTGGGAAGAGGAAGTTTGGGAAGGATTGGGGGAAGCGCGTGTGGTTATTTGATAGATTGGTGTGGGCGACGGTGGGATATGGAGTGGAGATATGGGGATGGAGAGAGAGGGAGAGGGTGGAAGGGTTACAGGAGAGGTACTTAAGATGGGTGTTGGGGGTGGATTGGTGCACACCGGGGTACATGGTGAGGGAGGGGTTACAGAGGGATATGATGAAAGGAAGGGCGGGAATGAGGGCTTGGACTTATGAGAGGAAGTTGGAGGAGGGGCAAGGGGGGGAATTGGCAAGGAAATGCTGGGAAGAGATAAAAGGTAGGGCGAAAAGGGGGAAGGTACTGGGAGGATGGGAGGAGGAAAGGAAGGGGTTTTTTGAGGAGAAAGGGTGAACAGTGGAAGGAGTGGAGTTGGTGAGGGGAAGGGGGGAATTGAGGGGGGAGGAGTTGGTATGTAGGGGAAAGAATTTAGAGGAGGTGGAAAGATGGGAGAGGATTGGGGACTCAAAATATAATAGGTGGTATGGGATGGTAAAAGGGGTGGGGGTGCCGGGGTATTTAAAGAAGGGGTGGGGTGAAAGCAGGTGGAGGCGAGTGGAGAGGTTTAGGCTGGGGAATGAGATGAAGGGAGGGAGGTATTGGGAAGAGGAGGAGGATAGAAAATGCAGGGTGTGTGGGTGGGGGAGGAGACGTGGGAGCATGTGTGGGAGATGTGTACAGATTGGGGGAAGGATAGGGGGTGGCAGGAAGTGGTGAGGGAGGTGTTGAGTGATGAGGGAGGGGGGGAGGAGTGGATGAGGAGGATAGAAGAAAGGAGGGGAGGTGGAGTGGAGGAATGGAAGGCTAAGGATTGAGAGTGAAAAGGAGGCGAGCGGAAGCGGAGGTCACACGATAGGGAAGGGAGGGGGAGGGAAGGCGTGCGTGGCGTAAGGATTGTAAACCCTGAGGGGACACAATAAAGACTATTACTTAATAGCTTCGAGCCTACTTGGTATGGAATTTACTAAGTTGGATGTTATAGCAAGCTGTATTTTACTCTACTCTTCTAGCAGAATGGCTTCCAAACTTTCTTTAGATATAATATTATGATTACATATTTATTTGCCCAAATAATCCCATAGATGCTCTATGGGACTGATATGTGGTGATTATAGCGGTGTTTTAAAATATTTTGGTGGGCTATATAAAACCCTCTGTCTAGTATGTATGTATGTATTGCTTTAATGAATTCCCCTTAGGGTTACATGGTTTTCCTTACAGCTTTCCTTAACCTATACTTATTTCTATGTCTTAACCTACTCCTCCGCCTCTCCTCGCTACCCCCCCCCCCCCCGATCTCTCTCTCTCTCTCGCCGCACACTCGCCCTCGTCGCTTCTTTTTCTCTTACATCAGTCGCCTTAACATTAATCTTAACCTAACGCTTTGTGCCTCTTGCACTTAGTTCTACGCCCTTATCGCCCTTACTGCCACTCCTTCCCTCCGCCTTCGACTTCCATTTCCCCTCTTCCATTCCATTCCTTCTTTCGCTTCTTCCCTCTTTCATCCCTTCCTCCCTCCCTCACTTTTCTCCCACGATCCTTCTTCCCACTCCCTCCTCCTTCCCTCTCACCTCTTCATCCATTCCTCTCCCTTTCCCCCTTCATCTAATATTTCTCTTATCCCCTTTTTCTCCTATACCCCTCCCCTCACCTTCCACCCCTATATACCTCTCCACCACGGGCGCCCATGTCTCTATTTCTCCTCCACATACCCTACATCACCTCTCCTCCTCCCCCTCCCAATACCTTCCTCCCCTCATTTTATTCCCCAACCTAAAACTGGCTATTCTTCCGTACCTCGTTCCATCCTGCTCCTAAATACTTCGGCAGCCCTCTCGTCCTTATTTCCCTGCACCGGCTGTAATACCTTGACTCTCTTATCTTCTCTCTTCTTCCTGTTTTCTCCAATCTTCTTTCTCCATTTCCCCATATTCCTCACACCTCCTTGCCTCTCTCTCTCTTCCTCCCGCCATCGCCTTTCTCTCTTAAATCTTTCCTCTCTTTTTCCCATGTAGACATCTCTTCCTTCTTCCTTCCCCTTGCCTCTTTCCAACATATTCTAACCAGCTCACCCCCTCCCCTCTGTCCACCTTCTCCACGTACCTCCACACTCTTCCTTACGCCCACGTCCTGAACTGCATCCTTTTCGTCTCCTCCCTTATCATATATCCGGGTGTTCGCCAATCCACCCCCAACATTCACCTTATGTATTCACCTCCCACCTTCACTCTACTCATCGTCTCCCCCTATATTAGGGTGGAGCTTAGGGTGAAGCTTATTTTTCAACTATGAAAATATGATCTTCTCACCATCTCAATTTGTTCCTTTCTATAAAAACTGAAATCGAGCAGAACATGAGCACGATTGATTTATATTTAGGGGTAGCTCAATGATGGTGAAATTTCCAATATACATGATAATTATATAGAAAGGCATGGAACACTATAAATGTTTTCAAATGCATTCATTTGTTCATTAAGAAAAATAGAAATTGAGAAAAGTTATTATTGGGAATGGATGTTCCCTGGTTTCGGTTGAACTCTGGAGCGAAGCAAGCCGTGGACGATCCTCGCTTGTTTTCCAGCGTCATGACACGAGACACTACGCCGCACAGTGGGCGATTTTGGCAATCTAGCTTTACTTTATTGAAAAATAAATTCTTCCTGAAGATAAAAACATTCATGTCATAATATGATATACAAGTTCCATTAATAGTACCGTTAGTATTTTTATGAATTTCTTTTACAGGTATTTATAAAATGAGGTTTTATGTTTGTATTGTGATTTTGTGCTTCATTTTTAAGAGTAAATAATTCTAGTGTTTGTTAATATTTTTCAATTTTGTTTTTTCTAATGTATTTTGGACAATATAGCGGATATTACCAAGTCTTGTAAAAAGATTTTTTTATAGTATTAACATTGTACAATACAATAAAAGTTTTTTTAAGTTTCAGAAGACTTTAAAAATTTTCTGCAACTCCCTTCAATCAAATTCAAAGCGCATATCAATTAATGACTAAAAAGGATTATGTTGTAAAAAAATTGGCTGCTCATATTTGCTCGTTTTGAAGAAAATCAATTTAACATGTAACACGTTCGAGACGAAAACGCGCTCTTCATTCACGCGCCCGAGAAAGCGATATGCGTCCCCGAGTTATGGGGAATCTAAACAAACTCTTCAGTCTCGCGTTCAGAAAAGCGATAAGCATCTTTTATAAACAGTTCGCGTTCCCATTTCCAGCTCGGCATTAGCTTTTCATTAGTTCTCGTGCAATCTTTGTCTGCAACGCATCGCAATCGGTCTTCTTGCTGTGGATCTTGTGGTATTTGTTAAAAAGTTCAGTTTAGTTAGTCCATTTTTAGTGTAGTGACTTTGTTCTACGTGTAGTTATATTATTCTTAGTGTAGTTACATTGTTCTTAGTGTAGTTGCATTATTCTTAGTGTAGTTACTCTTGTGTATACAATAATTTCAATTTAGTTACTTTAAACATGTGTGAAAACATAACGAAAAGACATCTGTTTAATTTCTGGATAAATTCATCCAAAAAAAGTAGTGATGAAGTGACTTCGTTTATTTTGCATAAATATAATATATGTGAACTTGATGCAGAAGCAATGTCTGACCTACAAAAATCAGTTTCGTGCTTTATAGCAAGACTTAAAGCAAAGTGGGAGAAATGCAACAGGCAGTTGGACAGATTTGTTTCCAACAATGAAAACTGGCTAAATTCGGAATTTGTGTTAACGAATAAAATTCTATCCTTCGCACAGTCTTCTTCAACATCAAGATCAAAAGCTGGAAGACCCGAAATACCATTTGATCAATGTTCCAGTCCGGTGAAGAAGCGAAAGGTTCAAGACCTGTTAGAGACTAAAAGTAAGGAAGAGGTTTTGTTAGCAGCAGAATTGAGCCTGAGATCATCAGGAAAAAGAGATGCAGCAAAACTTGTTAGGGAATTATCTCGAAGTTCTCCTAAAGCAGCGACAAATATAAAGAAACTAAGAACCGTTTGTAATCGAACGAACGCGAACGCAGTATTAAACGGTGAACAAGCACTTGCGCTTATGGTCAACGCAAGGTTGAGTAGCAATCAATACAAAATGATTCGAAAACAGTGGAAAAGTCTCGGAAATAACGGTTACCCTAGCTATGAAATTATTAAACGTGAAAAGCAAAAGTGTTATCCCGTCGAGTCATCTATAAAAGTTACAGAAGATTCAGCAGAAGTAAAGGTGCAAAACTTAATGGATCACACTACTCAACGTATTTGCTCTCTAAAAAAAGATTTCTTAAAAAACATATCAAGTGATTTAAGTACTTTTTCATTTTTTCTAATTGCTAAATGGGGTTGTGACGGGAGCTCTAATCAAAGCCGTTATAAACAAAAATTTACAAATCCGGAATCTGACGATGAAAATTTATTTGCTATTTCGATGGTCCCTCTTCAGCTGTATTATTTAGATTCAGGTAAAAATAAAACTATTATTTGGTTCAACCCGAGTCCTTCTTCCGTAAGGTATTGTCGACCGATTAAACTACTGTATAAAAAGGAATCTGTAGATTTAATAAAATTTGAGATAGATCAAATTAAATCGCAAATAGATGAACTTCGACCTGTGAGAGTTATGTTTGAAAGTATTGAAATACTGGTAACATGTCAACTACTCTTCACAATGGTAGATGGTAAAATATGCACTTCACTTTCGCAATATACTTCTGCTCAAGTCTGCTATATATGTGGCGCGAAGCCATCGGAAATGAATAAAGACATAATTAACAAACCATTAAACAATGAAATGTTAAATTTTGGTATATCTCCATTACATTCATGGATTAGGTGCTTTGAATGCTTGTTGCACATAGCTTACCGACTCAAAATTAAAAAATGGCAAGTACGTTCAGCAGTCGAGAAGGAAAAGGTTGCCAATAGGAAGAAGGAAATTCAAATTAAATTTAAAACCGAAATGGGTCTTTTAGTGGATGTTGTTAAGCAAGGGCATGGAACTACAAATGACGGAAACACTGCCAGAAGATTTTTTAAAAATACCGACACTTCGGCAGCAATTACCGGAATTGACAAAACCATAATTCATCGATTTCGAGTAATTTTAGAAACCATATCCACCACTTCAGAAATAGATTCCGTTAAATTTGCTGCGTCTACTGAAGAAACAAGAAAATTATACGTAAAACTATATCCTTGGTACTATATGCCGTCAACTGTCCACAAAATTCTTGTTCATGGAAAAGATATATTAGACAACTGTATTTTACCATTAGGACAATTATCAGAAGAAGCTCAGGAGAGTAGACATAAGGACTATAGACGCTATCGAGAAATATTTACGCGAAAAAATTCGCGAATATGTACCAATAGAGACATATTAAATAGATGTCTGTTTTCATCCGATCCAAAAATATCAAGCAACAACGCCTTTTCATTTAAATCATCAAAACAATACAATAGAAGCCCTGACGTCAGCCTACTATTAAAAAATGAAGATCAGAATCCATCATCAGATTCCAGCGATTCACATGATTCGTCTAACGAAAGTGACACTTGACCATTTCTTCTTCATTAAAAACGTGAGTATCACTAAAATTTTATACTTACAATATGCTCTGAAGGTATTAAAACGGTATTAAAAAACTTTAGACAAATAACTTAATCCAGTAAAAAGTTATTAATTTAGTAAAGCTAGATTGCCAAAATCGCCCACTGTGCGCCGTGCGCGAGAATACCTCGCTGCACCGATCACGCGACACACGTTCTTTTGTCCCAGTCGACATTTTGTATTGTTAACCATAGTGAATAAACGTACAGGTAAGTGTACTTCAGCCGTTATATTTATCGCTCTTGCTCCTCCCTTATAAGGATCTAACAGATATCATTGTGCCCCATATGACGTATAATTAAGTAAAACAGTTAGTAAGGGACAGATAAACATTAATAAATAAATGGCAATTTTATAATATAGTATTTTAACACGTTAAGCGCGACGTCAGCCCGTGGGGGCTGACAGTGATCTCTCCGTTCAGGCGACGTCGGCCCGTGGGGGCTGACAGTGGACTTTTCGTTTGGGCGACGCTTAGATGGTAAAAATAACTCACTCGATGAATCGCTATCTCCTTCATACCTCAACATTTTCAGTTCGAGACGCTGCCGCGTCTCTAGATAAACAGTGACTCAACCAACAATCGCCACCGCGATGTTTGTTTTATTCTGTATATACTTTGTAACCGAACATCTCGCGGAGTCATCGCCGCCGCTGTTTGCCGCCTGAACGGAAAGCAGAGCAAAACTGGCTCCGCGCTCAACGTGTTAAATTATACTAAAGTTCATGATTCCAAGCGACATAGTATGTATATCTTTCTTTTAGATTAATTGTGGATTGAAAATGGCAAAAGCAACAAGATCTAAAAATGGGTTGTATCTTCTTGCTGATCCTGTTAGTGAATTAACAGGTAGCAAGTTGCCATCATTGCCTATGGCTCTTGGATTTTTCCTACATATACACATTGAATTGAAGGAGACTATAAGGAAAGCATCAAGTGTTACCATAAAAGAAATAGCAAACTTTTGGCAAAAAGCTAGGATCCCAATGAGGGATCATCAACACTGCCAAAAGAAGCTGGAAAATTTGTTTGAAGAATGGCGACTTCTGAAGAAGAACAAAGCGCGAACATCACCAACTCAGCGTGCAAAAGAGTTAAGGTAGGATTTCTTAGACACGATTCGCCGCAGCGGCGGATCGCGGCGGCGAATCCTAAGCACCGCTCTTATAGAGAAGCGTGTATCCGTTTTCCTAGGCGCGTTTTCCAACCGCTCTGTCAGTGTGTCTGTCTCGGCAGCTACCTAGGCTACTCGAGACGCAACACAATGCGATGAGTGTCTGTTTTCCGCCATTTATGGCGGAATCTCCTGGCGGGCGGCGAATCGCGGCGGCCAAAGCCTTGACTGCTCCAAACTGAGTCTAGCGGAGACCGCCGCGCGATCCATTTCCATAGTGGGACAGAATCCCAAGAAATAAGGAAACTAGTTGAAATCCAAAAGTTATGGGATTATGTTTTCTTTATATATTTCTTGTAAACTAATAATATGAGCATTCATTGCACAGATGTACTGAAGCAGGGTTATAGAAGTATTCCAACAGCATTAATTACCTATACGTACCTTATTTCATATTAATATTACGTTTTTTCGACGTTGTCGTATGCTGTACACTAGCTTTCCAATTATTTTAGATTCGATAGAATTCCATATTTCTAAAATTTTTTGTTGTAGTATGTCTTTCGATGTTATGTCCTACTTTTTTAATCTCCTGTGAATTTCCACCCATAAATATTCGATGAGGTTAATGTCCAGACATTATGGGGATGTATGACATGTATGTAATCCATGCGGCATATTATACAATAATCATTCTTGCACAATTCTGGCCGTAATGCTTGCGGTTGTTGTCTTGTAAATTAAAAATTGGTAGGGTTTCGAACTGAATATATTGAAAATATATTAAAAATGTATTGAAAATATATTAAAAATTATTTCTACCAAATTGGGGTTGGTGGGGAATTTTTATTTACAGCAAGGAATATGCCGCATGGATTACGTACATGTCATACATCCCCATAATGTCTGGACATTAACCTCATCGAATATTTGTAGGCTGAAATCCACAGGACATTAAAAAAGTACGACATAACTTCGAAAGACATACTACAACAAAGTATTTTAGAAGTATGGAATTCTATCGAATCTAAAATAACTGAAAACCTAGTGCACAGCATGCGACAACGTCGGAAAAACGTAATATTTATATAAAATAAGGTACGTAATCGATCAGGCGATCGATTCTCAGGGTAGCTGCTCAGCCAATCACCGCTCACCACGTGGAACGAGCGGCCCAATCATAATGCATACTTTCTTGATCGATTCTCGAGGATTGTTCGAGAAGACACTCAACCGTTTTTCGGCGTTCCCTTTGTTCACTCTCGTTCACACCGCTTGTCGCGATAGACGTGTTTCTCATTGTTTCATCTCGCAACGTGTGAATTAATTCAATCAGTACTTCCAGTGCTCAGAATCAACCGTTTATGCGCATATTCCTTGCTCAGTGTAACTCTTAGTGTTCACGAGTGAGTTAATTCATTTCTCGGTTCTTCTCTTCGCGTGCACAACACGTGTGCTCATCGCGTTTCGTGACTGCGTGTTTTGTGTTATCTCTGCTCAGCAGTAAAAACCGTTGTGCTCGTCCAAGCTCATCTTGAGCGTCTTTAAATAAAGTGACTCGGTCCATTTTGAACACAAAACTCAGTGCACCGCGTGTTACTTTCCCACCGTCGAAAAGGATTAAGAGGATTATTTGATCCTTTTAAATACGTATTTAAAAGGATTAAGAGGATTATTTGATCCTTTTAAATACGTATTTAAAAGGATCAAATAATCCTCTTGGTACAAATTGCGGATGCTCGAGCGGGATCTCGACACGCGCGCCATTGTTTCGCAGTGGGCGTAGAGTGGGGAAACACCAAATCCTATAAAAGGACCGACGTTACCAAGTGAAAATGGGTACTGACGCAGCACGGAAGCAGAGCACTTCGTTGAGCGACGCATCAGAGCAAAGCATCAGTACTCTTCAGTGTTACACTGAATAGCCAGCACAACAATCAGCACTTTTAAGCGCTATCTTTGAACGACTCATTGGAACATAACATATCAGTACTTTTCAGTGCTATCGGAATACATATATTAGTGACATACTAATTATGTATTCAGTAGAGAAGAGAAGTTTTCTCGTGCAAAATTATTTGCGCACGAGATCGTACTTGGAGTGCCAGGGGGCGTTTCGGGAGGAATACCCAGGTTCTCGAGTACCAAACAAAAGTACGATCAGCCGGCTAGCGAGGAAATTCCAAGAAGACGGGAGCCTGGCCAATAGGAAGCACCACCGCAAGTCGACGGTGTTGACGGCCGAGAAGCTGGCCGAGGTGCGTCAAATTCTGGAGGAAGCACCGCATACATCGTTGGCGAAGCTGCAGCAGCGGTGTGGCTTTTCTTATAGCAGCGCACATCTTGCAACGAAAAAGCTGCACATGCATCCATATCGATGCCACACGGTGCAGCAACTGAAGGAGCCCGATTATGTTGCCAGACGCAGGTACTATAAATGGTTTTTAGATCTTCTGGAGGAAGGATTTTCTGTTTTAGATAAGCTATTCTTCACCGACGAAGCATGGTTCCGGTTAGATGACCACGTCAACAATCAAAACAGCAGGAGCTGGTCCACGGAGAATCCAAGGGAAATCCGGGAAAAACCCCTTCATTCGGCGAAGGTGGGAGTGTGGTGCGCGATATCGCGTAAGCGAATTGTGGGACCACTTTTCTTCGATTCCACAATAAATGCAGGTAAGTATAAGGAACTTTTGTTACAGTTCATTTCCCTGTTGGAGCCCGAGGAGAGGGACTGTTGGTTCCAACAGGACGGGGCACCGGCGCACACAGCGGCATCAACCACCGAGATGCTGGAGGAATTTTTTGGCCACCGCGTAATAGCGCAAGGTTTGTGGCCACCACGATCACCAGACTTGACGCCCCCTGATTTTTTTCTATGGGGTACGCTCAAGGGCGAGGTCTACGCGACAAATCCGCAAACCATCCAGGAGCTGCAGACGAGCATCACTGCTGCCATAGGCAGGATTTCTGGGAATACGCTGAACCGCGTATTCATCAACAAACTGAAGCGCGTGCATGCCTGTTTAAGGCAAAACGGTGCCCACTTCGAGCAACATGTATGACAACATATGATAACACATTAATAATCGGCCCTTTTTTCAGGGCCAGCAACCAACGGCCCTTTTTAGGGCCACCAAAAACGTTAACGAGGAAAACTCTGATCAACTAACATTCAGTACCTAAACATATCAACCATTCCACCCCAAATCATTCACGATTCGCCACATAGTCACCACTAACCGTTAAATTCGAGATTTTTTTAAAAGTAGTATGTCGTCGGGAAACGTTGTTAAATCAGCCACATGCAATAGATATATTTTCAACTACACGATGCATCGCTGCAAAACATCGACGAAAAACCGGTCAAAGTTGAAATGCTAAATCTTTGGCGAACTCGCATTTTGTTAAGGGGGGAGGGCGACCTAGAGCGGTCGAAATATTGCGCTTCTTTGGGATTTTTTTTCTAGAAAAAACGGTTACACTTTTATTACTAACTATTCGTCTATTGTTAAGAGTACATCTAAAGGACAGTTCAGTATTTTTTGCGTTAAAGAATATTAAAAGATTTGAGAGTTATAGGCGATAACCGGGATGTCCCTTTTTTTTTAAGCGTTTTGCGGTGACCATTGTAGCTCGTAGCAGAATCATCCCAAATTAAAAATTCGAATAGTTTTAGATAGAGTATGAAATTATCTAGGCGCTATCGGAGGGATTTTTTTATTCTTCTTAGTTTCTTTTTTACACGCCAAGAAAGGAACGACTTTTTTGTTGAAAATCGATGGTTCAACTTTGCAGCGCTGCCATTTTGTCTCAAAATAATTTTTCCAAAATCGGGCCCGATAGCGCCTAGATAATTTCATGCTCTATCTAAAACTATTCGAATTTTTCATTTCAGTTGATTCTGCTACGAGCTATGATGGTCACCGCAAAACGCTTAAAAAAAGAAAAACATCCCGGTCATCGCCTATAACTCCCAAATCTTTTAATATTCTTTAACGCAAAAAATACTAAACTGTCCTTTAGATGTACTCTTAACAATTGACTAATAGTTATTAATAAAAGTGTAACGGTTTTTCTAGAAAAAAATCCCAAAGAAGCGCACTGTTTCGCCCGCTGTAGGTAGGCCTCCCCCCTTATCTACAGTTACCAAAGGATTTATGCCTCATTTTAATTAATAGATGTTAGAATTTTTTAAGAATATGGAATACAATTTTGCTCCCAGAAAATCTCAATGACAGTTGAGTGAAAAACTCTACGAACGCGCGTCTCTTTCAAAGTAACGTCGCAAAGAGCTAGGTATTGGGAATTTCCCGGCACAGGAGAGCGAGCCGCGCGCCCCGCTTTTATGGCCGATTCACCACTCGCACCCCAGATCGCTGTAACGAGGTTTGCAAACAATGTGTCGACTGGTCTCGTACCCCTCTCAATTTCACTAATTTCAGCCACGACAGGGTTGGCTTGATTTTTCGCCACCTGCGTGTGAAAGCCACAATAGTGGCGTATCGTTTCAAAAGATGATATTAACGTAAGTAAGCCCATAGTGGCGCACACCGGGCTCAAGAATATGGTTCCAAGTTGGAATACGTTATTGCTACTACCCCAATTTCGAAAAGAATGTGGGTTAGTCCGTTGTTTGCTCTCACTGTCTCAATTAACGATATTACGCATAAAATTAGTTTGCAGGATTGAAATCCCGTTTCGTTAAAAGCAGTCCGATTTAAATTGTTTTGTCAATTTAATCGGGAGAATGCAAGGAATCCATTACTCTCACTTTCATTTTGATACGATGAAAAATAAAGAAATTCCGTTTCTGTATAATCGATGACACATCGTCGAGCAACCTCGCGCTACAGATTAGACGGATGAACAATACAATGTGGCTCGGCTCGAGGAGCCGACGACTTCGATCAAAGGCGCTCGAGGCTCGCCCAGCTTTAAATAACTTTAAAATTTCTGCCTTTTACTTGAAACCAATTTTTTATTTAAAATAATTTTATATCCATCTCTGGTTCCAACTACCATTATTGCAGGGTGGGAAAGGCACCCTTCCATGCGGCCGCCTGGTCTGGTGAAAATGCGCAGGCTGGATGCGCGTGATTATTATGTGGTCCCCTCTTCGAAGTGACAGAAAATATAACCTATACGCTACATGACAATAAATGTTTATTGGCTATTTCGTTCTTTAACGCTACATTTGTAAACTTTGTATGACTTAACATCCCTCCAAAATATTATTATTATGTCGCAACTGTATCTTTATGAAATCTGGTATAGCATGTAGGTTATGTTTTCTGTCACTTCGTCGAGGAGGGGACCACATAATAATCATGCGTATCCAGCCTGCGCATTTTCATGTACCATTCCAAAAGATGACATAAACGGAAGCCACTACAAGCGTGGCGTATAATAGCTAAAGGGTTAAAACATTCAGACACAAAAATTGTATAAAAAATTCAAAGAATGCTAGAGAAACAACGACACATCTCATTAGTTACCCCCTACTACCAATCTGTGCATGCACTACATTACGGATAAAATCGCAAAAAAGGAAACCAAAGCATTAGATTCTGAGGCTGCAGAACTAATTAAATAAAAATTTAATTCCTCAATTTGTGAAAGTAATGATACAGGGACAACTAGCCTGTTGTTTATCGATGCCATGAATATTAAAAAGAGCATTATATAAAGTATTTAAATAAACAGTTTGCAAAAGCTTTTCGCAACAATTATGGTTACATAATTGAAAAAAGAAAAACTAAGTAAACGTAAAATTTAGCAAATTTTCCATCATTAGAAGGTGATAATTTGTCCCCATTTTATGCCGCAAATTGCATTCCGATATCTCTTGTAGTTCAAAAGCTATGCGAAAAATGTCAAAAATTCATAAACTCGGACCACTAATGCGCCAGCGTGTTCTAATACCGCTTCCGGATCATTGCATACGTAGATAACGGAATCGGCGCGGTCGCACTCTTAAAATGGCTTCCATGTCCTTACCCGTCTGCTACGTCGAATTTAATATTCTTTAGCGAAATCCAAAAGCACCATCTACTGGCACCTAAAGACCCTACACTTTCATAATTGGTTCATAGATGGCGGAAATATCGGCGCATGGTTGTAGTGGAATGCGTCCGTGAGGCGGTGTTGCCATTTTCCAAGTTCGCCCGCGCGCGGGTTGCAGGATTTAACGATGACCCTGTATATATATATATATATATATATATATAAAAGATATATATATATATATATATACAGGGTGTCCCAAAAATGTCGGAGTTCCTTGGAAGGGGTAATTCAGGGGGTGATTTGAAACAACTTTTTCCTTAGCGAAAATATTGTCCGAAGCTTCGTTAAGGAGATATTAACAAAAAGCCCCGACCAATCAGAGCGCGCGCCTTCCGCTGGGGCTCCCGCGGTAGCGTTGGCTACGCGGTAGGCGACTGCGCTTGTACTACGAACGTACGAACAAGCAAGTCGGCATGCATCGAAGGAAACCGCGTTACACTTTTTTTTTTAAAGCATAATCTTAAATAAGAATTATTTGAAGTGAGAGGATAAGAAGTACGTAAATTTCGTTTTTAAATAAGGCATAAACGAAAAGGTAATGTAGCAGAAAATGTACGACATGTGATCGTAATTCGTTATTGAGGTAAAAATCCGTAGTTCAATAACAGCCAACACAACTAAATTTAAACAATAATATTAGGTGTACGAATAAATTCTTTCCGACTGGATTTACATAATCAGTACAAAGCTACTGAATTTCTATCGCGGTGGTATTCATAATCTGCCAGAAAAATGGGAAAAGGTAATGAACAATAATGGAAATTATGTCGATGATTGAGTTGTTTTCATATTTTTTAAATCGAACTGTTATTGTACCCTAAAATCGGAAAGAATTTATTTCTACACCTAATAATCACCAAGAAATTAAATAAAACTCACCCATTCGGATATTCCTTTCCTTTCTTTTCAGAAACCTGTGTCACTAGGTCACTGTACCGATCCTGGTCATCGGTGGCCGAAAAGATTTATGGTAGGGTAGCGCCCAGTGCTCAGCTGATCGCATGTATTCGCAGGACACCACCCGAAGGTAAGGGTCGCAACGTCAAGTGCTTCAGGATTAATGTACCGAATATTCACTTCACTGCACTGATACTAACACTGATCACTTAATTTATTTTCTACGGAGCGTGTTGCTCCTACGTTATAAAAATTGGTGGCCCCGAAAGGGGCCGATTGCTGTTAATTGAACAGGTGCTCAATATGGGCACCCTCGGCGTCTACGCACGCCTCCGCACGTACAACCAGCTGCCTTTGCACTGCCCGTAATGTTTCGGGCGTAATATTCGCCACCGCAGCATGGATCCGCACCACGAGGTCTTCAAGTGAATCCACTGGCTGACGGTACACCTCATCCTGCAATGATTGTTGTACAACAAATACAAAACGTAAGTAAAAAAAGAATACCTATAAAAAATTAAGAGCACTAATGAAATTACCTTCAGGTAGCCCCAGAGGTAAAAATCCAGCGAGGTCATATCCGGTGACCGTGGGGGCCACGCAACAGGACCGCCGCGGCCGATCCACCTGTCCTGAAAGGCTTCGTTAAGGTAGTCGCGGGCAATTGTGGCGTAGTGAGGTCCAGCCCCGTCTTGCTGATAGACCATGTTCTGCCGGACCTCATCTGGAATATGGGCCATAAGACCCGGTAGAACATGCTCTAAAAAGACTTTATACGCTGGACCGTCCATTCTGTCTGGCAGCATGTACGGTCCAACGATAAACTCGCCACAAATGCCCGCCCATACATTAATTTGCGAACGGACTTGTGCTGCGCGTGTCCGAAGTGCTAGCGGATTCTCCTCGTCCCACACATGCCGATTGCGGGGATTGAAGCAGCCTTCCCGCTTGAAGATTGCTTCGTCCGTCCACAATACGTATTTGCAGAACGGCGGATTCCGCTGCACTTCTCCCAACAGCCACACTGAATATTCAACCCGCTGGTCGGCATCCCCGGGGTGCAACCCGTATAAAGCGGTACGGGCGCAACATGTTCTCCCTCAGGGTTCGATGTACCGTCATTCTGCTGGCACTAGAAGAAAATGCAGAAACATCCATTATTAGATAACATTTGTTTCCCTTAATTAATAATTGTTGCAGTTATCTTGTACTGTGACTTACTTTAGGCGGCGGCTCAAGTCGCGCACGCTGACGGTGGGGTCCTCCTCGATGGCGTGCAGGATATTTTCTTGCACCGCAACGTTCCGCGCGTCTCGGGGTCTACCCCCGTCGCTGCCTCGCGGCATCATTGAACCCATCGAGTATAAACGAGACGCCATACGTCTGATCGTTCCCTCGCTCGGGGTTTCGATGCGCGGGTACTCCACTGCCAAAGCTCGCACGGTGGCACTCGCGTTCCCGTCGTTTCGCGCGTAAACCCAGAACATAGCGTAGTACTCTTCGGCGGAGTACATTTCTGGGCCGAGATTACTAGCTGACTGCCAGGATTTTTTCCCAAGTAACTTCCCTCTACCCCCAAGTAGTTTCTCTCATCCATTATGAGTTTACTCCCACCAGGAGAAGAGGCTTTAGATAAAAAGAAGCCAGCACATTTTCGGAACACACGTGTTTTGTAGAAGTGCAACGAAAACTTTCACAAAAGCCCGCGCTCCGTCCTTCCACTGCCAATGTACCCATTGCTTCGAGATAGAAAACAGACACCACGTGTATCGGTTCGAAAGGGTCCGAAGGGAAGAGACGTAGAAAGTCTTCGAGTTGCTATAAAGAAGAAAGTGCATACCATTCCTGTTTCCCCTTTCTGACACCCTGAGTTCACGTCTGCTACGAGGCGGAACCAATTAAGTCATAAATTATCCGAAGCTGTAGGAAACCGTTCTCTACCGCCGACTTGCGGGACAATACGATCATAAACCGCGACCCTGGCGAAATGCTCTGGCTGATGAGCCTGATTAATTTTGGAGAACTAGAAATTACAGAGTATTATCCAGCATCAATACGTCTCGCGGAGAGACACAGGAAAAGAATGGTAGTCCGCTCAAGACTAAAAGTGGCGCTGAGGTGACTAAAGCGTTTGCAAAGATATTTAGAAATCGATATCCGAAAAATTCGCAAACTGATCAAGGAAAAGAATTTTACAACGCCGATGTGCAGAAACTCTTGACAAAGCAGGACATTAATCATTATTCGACATATTCGATGATGAAGGCCTCGTAGAACTTTTCAATCGAACTTTGAAGAACAATATGTGGAAATTGTTTACGCTCAATGGAACCTATAGATGGACCGATGCGCTACCAAGTCTACTTGCAGAGTATAACGCACGAAAACATAGAATCATCAGAATGGGTCCTTGCGATGTTACCCCTGCGATCGCTGATAAGCTGCTAGTCACCGTATACAGCAACATAAAGAGCGCTGCTCCAGCGGGATTCAAGTTGGGCGAGTTTGTGCGCGTGAACAAATTTAAAACCATATTCGATAAAGGCTATACACCGAATTGGACAACGGAGGTGTTCAAGATAGCCAAAGTACAAGCACCTAATCCCGCAACGTATCTGCTCATCGATTCCTGTGGAAAACCTGTTGCCGGAAGATTCTATGAATACGAGCTGCAACGCGTCACCGATCCTGATGTATATCTAGTGGAAAATGTGTTGCGTAGAAAGGGGGATAAGGTATACGTTAAGTGGCAGGGGTTTGATAAATCACACAATTCTTCGATAAATAAAAATAATGTATTGTGAAATTAATAATACATGGTTCAATAAATACAATGATACATATACATGAGTGAACAATTTTATTTTTTTTTTTACATTAATTCCACCATTTATATTATACAATAAATACGATAAATACAATAAATACAATTTCTATTTTTACAATGGTATATTATAATGTCCCCAGGGCAGAGTGTCGGTCGAATCGGGTCCGATATGCCGCTTGTCGTCGTATGGACTTAGAGCGATTTTAGATTCCGAAATGGTGTACACTTTGTGCAATTTAGACAGTGTACATGATTGCCTGCGAACCATTTCGATCTCCCTGTGCAAACACTGCGCGTAGTCGTCGAAAGTTATCGTTCTGGCTATGACGTTGGTCTTGACGCCTTTCGCATTTTTCGTACCTTTTTTGCCGTCTACACGAAGTGTAGGCATTTTCGCTCTACGACCTACGAATTCGCTCATTATCGCCCCGTTATTTTCGTCCTTCATCAGCCCCGGAACCTTCTTATTTACGCGCGGCATATTATATGGATCGTCTGTAGGATAATCGCTTGTGTCGAACCTATCGATATTGTGTTTCATGGTCTCGTAAATATCTTCGCATCGAATGTGATAAATGAGACTGTCTGTGTCGATGTATAGAATTTTACAATTTGGTCCGTGCTTGGGCGACATGTACTCGTGGTGAAATTCATACAAACAAATTTTTTATATGTCCAGAATGCACATACTCACGTATATCGGTTTGTTGAATTTATCCTCGAGTTTTCGCAATTTAACAGCTATTAAATTTTCCGAAAAAACACTTCTGCTGTGGAAATTCGGTTTCGCGATCATTTCCTCCGCGCCATATCGCCCTTCCCAATGTGTCAAAAGTTTTATATCCACATGATTTCGTACATTTTCCATAGTTTTACCGAATACCGCGTTCATCAATTTGTACAAATTTTTTTCAAAATCGTTTGTCGCGCTTGGTCTAAACCGTGTATTGAGTTCGATGTAATCGCGGAGCCAGAGGGATTGAGCGAATTGAAGCACGCGGTGTATCTTTTTAATACGAAGATCGTGACGTGTGGACTGCTGCAGGTTGCGATAATCGATAACGAGTAACTTTTCCTGTCTGCTGCCAAGCGGTTTGGCACGCGTCGGGCAGAACGGTAGATCGGCATGAGCGTCGTGCAGACGTTGCGGATATTTCAGATTTACCTTGAGAATATATCCCGTGGGCGAATCGATCGGGATTGAAGACACGTTAAAATTTGCAACATCTTCGACCCATTGAAATTTAGCATATGACAGGGGCTGACACATTGCCCATCCATACAAATTGTTCACGTGAAAGTAAATCAAGTACGATGACCGTTCCGATGCGTCGTAAGATGGCATGTACTTGTTATTGGCATGTGCGTATCTTCCGGAACATTGACTTAAACCCCCACGTTGACCGCTTTCGATAAACATGACCATATCGAAGTCAGTGAGCAATTCGAATGTAATTTTAGTATGTTTTAGCATTGCATCCCATGTGAAACCAGGTAAAGTATAATAATGTGCTGAATCTAATCCGTAACTCTTGATACAACTTTCGCGAAAAGTTTCAAAAATATCTGCCAATAACAAGACATCAGTTTTCAAATACAAATCGCTGTATTCGCCCTGTTACATGGGCCCTTCAGGTCCATTCCGTGCTCGCTATCCTCGCGTGTTTTTCCTACGGCGATTCAGTGGAATCACCTCGCGCGTGGCAGTCACGTTGTCCTAAAACGTGAGGCGACAGCCGTAGGGACAACGTCCCTGTCGCCAGCCCGGGCTCCGGAACCTTCGGGAAGGAGACGATTGCCGACGGGGTAGTTTCCCCCATTCGCGCGAATTCGTCCGAGGCGCGGCCCGCAACGCGGAGTTTTAGTTAGACAGTCGTTTTTCAAGAGCGATTCAGGGAGTTACCGAGGGACACAGTTCCCCTCGAGGAACCGCGTTTTCGACGCCGCGTACCTGTTAACGCGAAACGCGCTCGGCCGTGATAACTCGCCGTAGTGTAACTCCGTCCGATACACAGTGAACGGCCTCGCCGGGAGAGCAACTACGCGCAGCCACGGGCCATCGCGAACGCGAAACATACAGTAACGCGAGCGGACGACGATAGATACGTGAGTTCACCGACGCCTGAGCGCCAGCTGACAGCGCGGAGGACCACGACCTACACTTGGTCTAGCGACATGCGAGCGAACAAAGCGGTAGACGGCAAGCGAGCCGCAGTATTATCAAAAGATACCCCCGACTAACAGCTGGGATGATAAGTTTAGTCAATGCGTGCATTAGCACCTTAAAAGAAGCAAGAACCCCGTAAATCACCCTAACCGCTCGGGGTGTTTCACAGAAGTCCCTTCTGGACGTAACAGCCCAAGGTTCTAATCTCGAAACGCTGCCAGACAGTCTCGGCGTGTGCATCATCGCTCTCGGATACAGTCTCACCCGTTAACAAACTGTAGAATGATTCGCGCCGTGGTAAGCATGGATCCTGCAGCTTGTTCGCACAATCAAGGTATTCATACGGAAAGACACCCTTTCGCGTCAATAAATTGAAATCCTCGGCGGATAATGTTTCAAATTGGGATCGTAAAATTTTTAATTTATCTGTGCTAAGAAAAGATGCTAATTTGTCGAGACTGGTGTTGAGAAATTTGTACGAATCGATGAATCGCAATTTAATACAATTTCGCGAGTCTGAATCAGCCGTATCTTCGACATTTTTTGTGAAATGTACTTTTCTTTAGTTATGGGTAATACGTCAACGCTGCCTTCGAAAGTGGTAGCTATTTCCTCGATAATGAAATTATGGAAAACTATGGGGATGTAAAACGCATTTTTATAATTTGAATTGCACTCCGAATGTGCTGGACCTCTAAACCATCCGCAGAGATGACAATGATCGCGAACTCGTACATCGCTAGCCTTGAATGGTTCTTCGCAAATATGACAGTGTGTTGCAATGTGAACCGCTGTTCGGTAGTTAAATCAAGCATGGGAACATTACTGGTCAAAATGGGCTTGGCGAAGTTTGCAAAATTTTTCAGTTCATCGACGAACCATGAAACACAATCCGCGTCGCGGCGACATCGATACGTCGATAGTGATGTATCGTATGAGTAATGCATATAATAGGCTATGCTATGAACTTTATGGTGCTGGTATGTATGTAATTTATTATCACCCACTCGGTTGTCCTCTGTTTTTGCGATGATACACTCCAGATCTGCATATACCACGAAGGGGAGCCGCTCCTTCCTACAGTGGTTTGTGAAGCTGAGCAGATTGTTGCCTCTTGCTGGGCAGCAGGATGGCGCAATCGTTCATCTTGCCGCAGTCCAGCGAATGAAGCTCCAACTTCTCGGTGGATCTGAAGCAGTGCATGCACCTGTAAACCCAAAATAAAATTTTTTATTTAATTTTTTTCACGAGACATTTCATCATTTCATACTTTTATATACATACCGATCGCAGATGAATTTCTTTCCATCATGCTTGCTCAGCTGTGCGCTCACCAGCCGGGATAAGTTCTTGATGAGCACAAAGTGCCCTACATCGCCATGCTCTTGATTTGGTGTGTAGAGCAGGTTGATGTGCTGATCCCTCTTTTGACTGGCGAGACGTAGCAGAAAGACCGTCGAACCTTTCTTCGTCTCCTCCTCGAAACTGTACACGTTAATGGAGATGTTGTTCAACCCCTCAAATTTTCCAATTTGTGGAGAGCGGCGACCTCTGCCCACGCGAAACATACATTATCCTCAGATCGCACACTAATTGTTGCATTCTTCAACAATAAATCACGCGGCAACTTGTGGTGACACCCCGCGCGCAGTGGATTGTACTTATTGACATTGACGGTCAGATTCAGGATTCTCGTCAATGCCCATCCGCTGTCGCGTTCCTGGAACTCTTCCAGCGATGCCAGAGTGGGTTCAATGACACATCGCTGATACCACTCCTGCAGATCGGATGTGTGGAAGAGTTCGCAGTTTCGGGTATTGATGCTTTTACAAGCATGCTTGTCACCCGCCACAAATTCACCGTTAAACACACTGTTCACTTTGAGGCTCCGCTGTTTCCTCAAAACGCCCCGCACATGCTCCAACACAATGGTCCCCGCATCTTGGAGGAAGTTGCGCGGTTCGATATAGTTCGAATTGAGCACGGCACCAGTTAATACACGGGTATTGAAAGCAGTGTCTATTTCGCGCCACAAAAGTCCTTTGCTCGAATGTCCGGCACCTTCACGCACGAAACGTCCACGCAAGGAATGCTTCAATCCTTCGAGCCGCGCGATTCGAGCACCCAACGATTGTTGAACACCGATCGATAATCGCGGGCGTTTCACTCGGCTGTGTGCTTCTAACGATTCGATACACTCGTTGCATCGTTCTTCCCACGCGAGGTACTCTTCCCGCGAAATCAATCGTGCAGATTGATCCAACAATTGGCGTTCTACTTGCGTGAATTCTTCCATGATCGTAAATGGAATGTAAATGTAATGTCTTTTCCGCGCAACACGTTGCAACGATTTGAGACTTTGTACAGTTTAGAGCGCGTTTTTATATCCGCACCGCGATTTGTTATCTCTGTCTAACTCTTTTCGGTGTACCTCCTTCCTCCAATAAATTGCATGTAAAAAGGCCATCCTTCCCGATATCACCCGAGGTAATCTCCGCTGATGCAGCATAATTCTTTCTATGATTCACACGTATGACCAATTAGTGCGCAAAATCATCCGATGCAATTTCTGCTGACTCCATATAATTCTAAGATTCGACACTTCCAAAGTATTATATTACATTCAACACGTGCCGAAACTTTTATCCTTGAGGGTGGGTTCAAATTACACGCGTAATCGCGCGATGCGCTGCAACGTTAAATCGGAACGCTTTGAAATACTGTTAGCTTTAGAATAAAATGTGATTGTACCACTATGTAGTGCCGTCTCTCTTTTTCCCACATCCCGAAGACGTTGCATGGAAAAAGCCGGCATTGCCCGACATCATCCGATAATTATTATGCGTTGGCGTTTGGCAACGGTGTGTGTGTACGTGTGCCGCTCGGTATATGTACAATTCGAAAAGACTAATGTGAGAGAGTGGGTGTTGGGAGAGTTGGATAGGTGGCTGACTCGTACCGTGGAGGTCTTGAGTTCGAGCCCCGTCGCCCGAGATTCTGTTTTTTCATTTATATTAATATCTTAAAATTAATATTTCCTTCCTTACCGACTGTAGTCGGTACCACGCTCCAGAGTAGCAATTCACCTGCGGTTCCTCCTTGATGCGGTTTTGGTACCGATTCGGTTATCGATTGATTCGATATCTGCTCTCGCGCTATACCCCCCACCACTCCGCCATCTGTATGACATCATGATTTCCTGCGACATTGAAACTCAAATTTGAGTTGGAACTGTCCTAGCCCTACTACTACGAACTCTTCAGGCAATCGTGTATATTAGATCCCTAGATACAATAGACCAGGGGTGCACACTAAGTTTGCCCTAGGGCAGTCGGTGCGCCCTCGAGCTCGACCGTGGTATGCTCACTCCCCACTCCTCGGTATAAGGTTTCGTGGTGGGGAACTCTATGACTGCAAAGGCCGTATGCCCGTTACAACTACAAGCATACTGGCGATAGATATACAAGATATTTTATATTATATTCAGAAAGTTATTTTTAACAAATTCGCATACGTAAATTTGAGTACTTTCATTTGAAGACATTTAATAACATATATACGTATACAGTGGGCCACAAAAGTATTCGGATACCCTTTAAAACAGAATAACTTTTCTAAAATTGGTCCAATATTAGATCCATACGTGAATATACATATATTTCTATGTAGGTATAATTTGTTAATATTTATTAATCGTGGATTCATTTTTCTTCAATTTGAAACCTTGAGTATTCCGTCATGAATGAGGAATTTCTGAAAATAACTGATTTTTGAGCGTTTTTGTTATCTATCGTTGACAAGAGTTGGTAGTTCTGAAAATAACTGATTTATGAACATGATTATTGTTCCTCGTTAAAAAGGTAGTTCTGAAAAGAACTGATTTCTGATGTGAACATTGTTGTTATCCCTCGTTGACAAGAGTTGTTAGTTCTGAAAAGAACTGATTTCTGATGTGAACATTGTTGTTATCCCTCGTTGACAAGAGTTGTTAGTTCTGAAAAGAACTGATTTCTGATGTGAACATTGTTGTTATCCCTCGTTGACAAGAGTTGTTAGTTCTGAATAGAACTGATTTTTGAACATGATTATCGTTCCTCGTTAAAAAGATTTGGTAGTTCTGAAAAGAACTGATTGGTTTCACACACCATTCTCTCTCTCTCTCTCTCTCTCTTATTATTATTATTATTATTAATATGTACAGTACTACTGCTACTTACACCACCACCAGCATTACCACCACTACTACAACTACTATTATTGTTATAATAGTACTTGTAGTATTTCTAGTATAGCTAATACAAAATATGACAACAAAATAGTAATGGTACTTAATACTATTACTATTCAGTTGTCTCGTCAATCGATACTACGGTTGAGGTTTCTTTCAATATCCGCCGCTTTTTGGTTTGTACTAATGCAGGAATGTCAGGAACTATGTTCTGACAAGTGGATAAAACGAGGCAATTTTTCAAATTTGAATCGGTTAATCTACTTCTGTGAGCTGACTTCACTCTTTTCATAGCAGAAAAGAGCTGCTCACACACATACGTCGAGGCAAAAATGGATTTTACTGTCGCGGCAAGCTGGTGGAGTTTAGGAAATCTCGTCCGTGGTAGATGTTTGTAGAATTCTAAAACATTTTCGTACTGTTCAAATTTCAACTTGAGTAATCTATTATTTTGCAAATCTAATATTTCTAATTGTAAATGCACTGGAGCCGACTGCGCGTCACATTGAAATGGAGCTACTACGATACTTAATTCTTTATCTATTTTCATGACATCTTTAAAACGCGAAGAAAATTCGTCATGCAGAGTTTGTAATATATCGGCGTACCTATTGAAATTTAAATTATTTCCTACGGAGACTGATTCTAATTTTGGAAAATGAAATGTGACTTGGGTCCGTAGGTGGCCCATGAATAAATGCAATTGTGCTTTAAATAATTGAATGCTATCAAAAAGCTCTATAATTGTTCTGTCTCTACCTTGTAACGATACATTGAGTTTACTCAAGTGATCGACAATGTCGGATAAGAAAGCAAGGTCCCTTATCCAGGCATTGTCCACAAGTTGAGGAACTGGACGTTCCGCCCAATTCATAAATATACCAATTTCCTCACGAAGGTGAAAAAATCTATCCAAAACTTTTCCGCGGCTGAGCCAACGAACTTCTGTATGATACGGTAGTTCGCCATACTCAGCGTCCAGTTCCTCCAAAAATGTTTTGAATTGTCTACGTTTATTTCCATTATGTCTAATAAAATTAGTGGTTTGGACAACAACTGTCATTACATCG
This sequence comes from Andrena chrysosceles, assembly GCA_963855975.1. NCBI lineage: Eukaryota > Metazoa > Arthropoda > Insecta > Hymenoptera > Andrenidae > Andrena > Andrena chrysosceles. The sequence continues at coordinate 75,101,232 of OY979767.1, read as the reverse complement.
CTTAATTCGACGCTTTTAGCACATAAATGCTCCTGGTGAATTAAGCAATGTATAGCAATTATTTCCCGAGGAATTACTAAATTTTTTACCTTCGATTGAATGCGACCTACTAACCCGGTGAATCTACCAGCCATAGCGGGGGCTCCGTCAGTTGTTACTGACACAAGCTTATCCCACTGCAAATTACCGCGTTCTAAGACCTCTTCTACGCATGAGAAAATATCTTCGCCTGTCGTACTTTCTTTCAATGGAAGGAAATCTAGCAATTCTTCCGAAACTACTAAATTTTCATCTACCCCGCGGATAAAAATGGCAAGTTGTGGCGTACCAGAGATGTCCGTGCTCTCATCCAAAGCTAAAGAATACGAAACAAAATTACTTGTGACGTTTCTTAATTGGTCCGCCACATAATTTGCCATTTCTTCTGTCCGGCGCAGTATTGTCGTACGTGAAAGATTAATAGATTTATATTTATTTACCTGTGTTGGGTTTACCTCGTGCACCACCTTCAGTAGCAGTTCCTTGAAAAACAGGCCTGATGTAAATGGTTGACATGCCTTCGCGAGCTCCAATGCGACGATATAACTGGAACGTAAAGCTGCATCGTTGATGGGTCCCACTTCCTAAGAACAAATTAAACAATGGTTTAGCATGCCACTTCAAGTTCTTCAAAAACTGACAATCATACAGTATTTTTAGAAAAATAACTTACTTCGTCCTGTGATTCTTCGTCTGCTATTATTAATGCTGCCTTCAGCGTTTCAATTTCCTCAATTCTCTCCTCCGGTGACAGATGAACGTAGTCCTTGGAATGAGACCCCGTATAGTGCCGCTGGATATTATATTTTTTCAATTGTTTCATTTCTTTGTGACACACTAAACACACTGCGGCACCTTTATGTTCCACGAAAAAAAAGGCTTCTTCCCACAATGGGTTGAAGCTGGCGCTACACCCCGCACTTTTCTTCGCGTTGGAACTTCCGGCCATGATTAATATTCGAAGTGATGTTACTCGCGTCACTAATGAATACGAACTGACGAGCCTGCTCAAATTGTTTCACCTCGAAACTGTTGACCTGCTAATTTTTCCGCTGCGTGGGGGTAGAGTGGGAAAATCCCTAGCCCTGGATCCCTGCAAGCTCATTTAGCAGGTCAAATAAAAGAAATTGGAACGCAGCGAAGTATACTCGACAAGTACACACACCATTCTCGTAATTTTCATTTTGGAATGCGGATTGAGTTACATCCATAGCTTAATTTTATTAAAAACACAAAACTATTTTTTTTTGGTATCAGGCTACTACAACGGACCCTAAACTGCGCGCAGCTGAACAACTTTGCCGCTCCGAAACCCTTGCGCCATTCGCAATTGCTGCGTTTTTATATAAAAAAATGTTTATTCCCTTCTCGAAATACATAATAATATGGCCTGAAGGTTTTAAAAAGACCTCCCCAAAAGATCCTTGATTTTTGCCGATTACGACGCCAATCGATTCCTTATGACCATAATGAAGGGAATTACATGAACAATTGATTTACATAATTTCAAATTAACTTCGTTAAAAATAGTCCGATATACATGCCATAAGCGTCCTCTCTTCGGGTTCAGTCACATATTTCTATTAAAATTACTATCATTCAGAGAAATGTATTTTCTAGGAAGAACATAGAAAAATACGGTAACCTTCTCCTGGATTTTTAAACTTACAACATTTAGCTAAAATATTTCACTGCCACAACAGCTTCTTTTCTTTGGTACCAAATATAATTAAATACGGCGATCTTTCTCAATTATAGGGAAAAAATTCAATACTATTAGTAGGCTAGACGAGGGCGAATCGAATCACTTTGTGTTTGATGGTAAAAAAGTAGTAGTTAAACATTAAAAATCTAATTTTTTATTATAATATATTCGTGACCAGTACACCTTTGGCTTGAACATTAATATATAAAAATTGAAATTAAACAGAAAAATCTTTCATTTATAAACAAGAAACGAGAAAGTGAAAAATATCCGATGCGCCCCGAGACTCAGAAATCTCTGATGAAACTGAAATTTTCAGAACAAAATCTTTAGAATCAACATAAACAAATCTAATTTAATGAAAGTGAAGTCAAGTGACACTATTTAGAACACAGATCGGAAGAATATTGCCGTTTTCTGCTGCCTCTATCAGCAAAATCCACTTCGGAAAGTGGACGAATTAATTTCTCACTACAGAACATACATTTCTTTAGATTTAATTTTTATCACAGCTTTCTTTATTTTTGTTTTGCACACCGTGATCCCTGATTGCTCTTTTTTATGTACCTACGAACCATCTGTATACAAACAATTATGATATTTATAATCATAAAAATACTAAAATGAAAAAAAGAGTGATCCGATTCGCCCCAAATGACGTGATCAGATTCGCCACATATATAAGTATTTCAAAGGTTGTACATTACATAAATATATTATGATATAATAATCTAAAATACATCAAATACTAAACTTGGACACAGTGCAAACTAATAACAATAAACACATTTGAATTTTCAAGCTCACTATTTATTTTAAATGCGAAGTTGCAGCTTACGTAGGTTATATTTGGACCAAAATTGTAACGTTCGCGTGCGTCCATCTCACTGAAACCGTACGCCAGCTCTAAACAATGACTTAAATTAATTGACGGACTATTGCGGGTGAGGAGAGACGAGGTACTACGAACGATCGGAATGCTCATTTCTATCGCGATGTGAGAAATATAGACTAAATTCTTATTTTAATTCGATTTGCCCTGTGATCTGATTCGCTCTGGTCTACCCTATAAATTAGTATAAATGGTTTCCCTTATAATAATTCATAAGTACAATCCGTTTACTTAAAAATGGGCAAGCATGGAAAAATTGAAAGCCCTGTATTTGTTAAACAAATTCAAAAGCAGTAGAATAACTTATATCACAATTTATTTCAATCAATATGCCTGACGTAGGCCAGAAAAGTAGTGGATTTGTAGTGAAATAATCTACTCTTCTTTCACAGATATTGTAACTGCCCAAAACTATTTGTTTATGTTCCACAAATTTAGTTTTGTATAACATCTTTTGGCATTCGGGACCGTACCATTAGGCCACCATACACTGGTATTCATTCTGTACGGAAAGTAGTATACCTTTTCCGTGATCGCTTTAGTGCTTTACAATAGAGTAGGTACTAATTATGTCGTTACCCATAAAAGTCCTAAGCAGAAGAATCCTCTCGAAGCGGACTAATTACCATTCTCTCTGGGCACATGTTGTTTTCTCCAAGGAAAATATGGGATTGTCTCGAGCTTCCCATTGTTGCCCCAACACGATCACAGAAAAGGCCCAGTTTATGCTTTTATGACACCCCCGACAGCTAAATGATCGCTTGGCCGCGACCGACATTCACAGCTCCGTCACTGTGTGCGTTAGCGATCTCAAGGGGTGGGTGACTCAAGCACCTGGATACGGAGAGTTAATTGAGATTTGAAAAATGTTTAAATTTTTGTATGCAATAATAATAATAATTTTGTTCGAAGTTATAATGATAGCAGTAAGAAGGGTTTAAAAAAGTTTGTGGCTGGCGAATATGATTCTGGGTGGTGTAGTCATCGAAAACTGAAACCGCAAAATTTTTCTAAATCTATATGAGTGTGGTCATCGTGTAAACTAGAATGAAGTAAATATTTACGAAAGTCCAATTTTGCAACACAGAAATCTAACAAATGCCTTTCCAAGAAATTAATGTTTCCATTTGAAATTCAACCATTTTTGTGCTTTTCAACATTATTCATTCGACATGAACTAAAGTTCATACGATAACCACACTCATACAGATTAAGATAAATTATAGGTTTTTTGTTTCAGACGATTACGACAGTCAAAATCATGCTCGCCCAGCAACAAACTTTTTTCTCAAACCCCTCTTACTACTACAATTATAAATTTGAATCAAAGTATTATTATTGCATACGAAAATTTGAACTCAATTTTCAAATTTCAATTAATAAAAGTACAGAGATTGGAATTATAATACTCAATACTTTTCTTTTAAAAATGCCCCAAAATGTGCCTTCTTTTCGAAGCGTCAAACTCTGGAAATCCCTGCGGCAGCCTGTAAGGTTCCGCTCCCACTACTCCAGCCGCTCCCCACTCCGTTACCGGACTCGCTCCTACCTGAACGAGCTCGGATCTGAGCTCGCGCCCGGAATTGGGGGTCCTGTGCATGCCTGCAATAGACGATGATACCGACAATTGAGCCTCAGTCGGGCATCCATCATTGAAAAAGAAACGTTTATATTTTTCATGGGGTGTAAAAGTTTCTGAAAAGTGCATCAAATAGTTAAATATTGTAGTGAAGGTAAGTTATAAAGTATTACTTTGGTATAATTTATCAATAAATATGTGTGTTCATGATTATTCAACAAAAGTTAACCAATAAACTTTTTTCTTAGTAGTAATCGTTTATTTGTTTCCCCTTGGGGATTACAATCCTTTTTTTTTTTTTTTTTTTCCGCTGTACATTGTACCTTAACCTAAACCTTATTCTATTCCTTACATCTATCTCTTATCCTAAACCCTCTTTCTCGCTCCCTCTCTCGCCCGCTCGCCCGCTCGCTCGCTCGCCCGCTCGCCCTCTCTCCTCCGTCACATACGCCTCCCTCACCCCCCTTCCCTATCCTTTGACCTCCGCTTCCGCACGCCGCCACTCACTCTCATTCCTTCCTCACCCTTTCCTCCACTCCTTCCCCTCTCCTTTCTTCCACCCTCCTCATCCACTTCTCCCCCCCACCCTCGTCATCCAGTACCTCCCCTACCCTCTCCTGCCACCCTCCTTCCTTCCAACCCATACACTCCTCCCAAACATGCTCCCACGTTTCCTCTTTCCACCCGCATACCCTGCACTTCCTCTTTTCTTCCTCCTCCCAATATTTCCCTCCCCGCATCCCATTCCCCAATCTAAATTTCGCCACCCTTTGCCACCTGCTTTCCCCCCATCCCTTCCTCAGGTATCCCGGCACCCCTTTCCCCTTCACCACTCTGTACCACCTGTTATACTCTGACTCTTTAATTCTTTTCCACCTTTCCTCCTCCTGCATTCTTCTTTCCCTTCTCACCAATTCTTCCCCCCTCAGCTCCCCCCCTCCCCTCGCTCTTTCTATCTCCTCTATAGTCCACCCCCTTTCCTCATAGTACTCCTTCCTTTCCTTTTCCCACCCTCCCAACACTTTCCCCCTCTTCGCCCTTCCCTTAATCTCCTCCCAACACCTCCTTGCCAGTTCCCCCCCACCCCCCTCCTCCAGCTTCCTTTCATACCCCCATGCCCTCATCCCCGCCTTCCCTCTTAACATTTCCCTCTGCATCTCCTCCCTTACCATGTATCCTGGGGTACACCTTTCCACCCCCAGCACCCACTTCAAAAACCTTTCCTGCAGTCCCTCAACTCTGTCCCTGCCCTTCCACCCCCATATCTCCACTCCATAGCTAACTGTAGCCCACACCAACTTCTCGAAAAGCCATACTCTCCTCTCCCAATCATTCCCAAACCGTCTCTTCCCTATCCCCCACACCTGACCCATCACTGCTGCCCCCTTCCTTATCCTTTCCCCTACGTGTGCCTCCTGCCCCCCATTCCTCATCAGCGTGTACCCCAGATACTTAAATTCCTTTACCTCCTCCACCACCTTTCCCTTCCACCTCCACGTCACCTTCTTCCACCTCCCTCCCCCCTTTCTACACCTCATCATCTTTGTTTTCCCCACGTTCACCTGCAGCCCCTTCTTATCCAAGTAACTCTCCATCTTTCCCATCATCCCTCTCATCCCCTCCTCGTCCTCCGCCAGCATCGCAATATCATCAGCATACGCCAATGTATATATTTTCTTGCCCCCCACCTTCACCCCTCCCCACCCCCCTTTCTCCAACTCCTCATCTAAGTCCGCCAGCAGCAAGGTGAATAAGCTGGGGCTTAACGGACACCCCTGCCTCACCCCCCTTGCCGTCCAGAAGTCCTTCCCTTCCTCCCCTCCCGCCCTTACCCTACTTACCGTCTCCCTCAGCACCTCCTCACACCTTCCCACTAACCCCTCCCTCACTCCTCTCTCCCTCATTGCCCTAATTAACACCTCCCGGTCCACTGAATCAAATGCTGCCTTCATGTCCAGGAACAGCACTACCATCTTCCCCCCTTTCCTTTCCACCTGTCTGTTGATTAGATAGTTCAACACGTATATACTATCTATACATCCCATCCCCCTCCTGAACCCCGTCTGATTTGGTGGTAGGATCCCCTTCTCCTCTACCTCTTTCCTCAACCTTTCCGCCAACACAGACGCATATACCTTATATGCAGTCTGTGTCAGCGTCACTCCTCTGTACTCTTCTACTTTTTTCCCCACCCCCTTCTTCACCACCGGCACCACCACTCCTACTCTCCAATCTTCCAACCAACCCTCCCCCTTCCACACCCTATTACAGACCTCCCCCAACCATTCTTCCACCTCTACCCCCCCATACTTCCACACTTCATTGGGTATTCCGTCCCCTCCCATCGCCTTCCCATCCTTCAACCCCCTCACTACCCTTTTTATCTCCTCCTTTTCTATATCCCCTTCCTCATCCTCACCCCTCTCTGTTACTGCCCCCTTTCTCACCCTCCACTCCACCCCCCCTAACAACTCCCTGAAGTACTCGTCCCATTCCTCTATTTTTATCTCCTCATTTACCCCCCTTCTCCTTTTTCTCTCCCTATTTACCACCTTCCAAACCTGTTCCTCCGTTCTTATCCCCTCCACCTCCTTCTGCCACCTATCCACCTCCTTTTTCTTCTTTTCCTCACAAATCCTCCTGTATTCCTTTTTCCCCTCCTTATAATCCTTCCCATCCCCCCCTTCCCTTCTCCACCTCCTAAGCTCTCTCCTCACCCTCCTCTTCTCCTCTCTGCACTCTCTGTCCCACCATCCCCTCTTGTTTCCCCCCTGCCCTCCTTCCTCTGCCTTCCCCATTGCTCCTTTCACTCTTTCCTTCAGCTCTGCCCACTCCTCCTCTATTCCTCTCCCTCCCCCGTCTCTTTTCCCAAACTTCCTTGCAAATTCCTCCCTTCCCTCCGCCGTCCAGTTTCCTCTCCCCCCTCTCTTCCCCACACCTTTCTTCCTTCTCTCCCCCTTCTCCTCCATTTCCCCCCTCAGCCATACTACTACCGGATGGTGATCTGAATCAATTCTCTCCGCCACCTCCATCCTTTCTACCCTCTCCCTTGTTTCCTCATTCCCCACTACAAAATCTATAACCGAATTCCCCCTCCCTCCTGTATATGTCCATTCTCCTTCCTCATCCCCCTCTACATTTCCATTCATAATTCCCCACCCCCTCTCCCCCAGATATCTACATAATCTCCTCCCCTCTCCATTTACCACCTCATCCTTCGACCTCCTGCTCCCCCCTGCTCCCCCCTCCTCTTCTCCCTCCCCCCATATCCTTCCCCCTTCCCTCCCTGTTCTCGCATTAAAGTCACCTCCAATTACTATTCTCACTCCCTCCTCTCTCTCCTCTATCCACTCCCCCAGTTCCTCTAACTTCCTTTGCAAATCCTTGTTCACATATATCCCTATAACTCTCCACCATTCCCCCCCCAATTTCACTTTCCTCACCATTACCCCTTCCCCTCCCCCTCCTTCCCCCTGCCCTATTTCGATTCCCTTTTTCACCCCCATTATCATTCCCCCTATCGCTCTTCCTTTCTTGCTTTCCCTCCTTGCCCACTGTTTTTCCCACACATAATCTTTCGGCAATCTGCCCCTTACATACTCCCATTCCCTCTCCTCTACCCATGTTTCACTCATCACTATCACCTCCCATTCCTCTAAACCCTTCCAAAATTCCTCGTCTTTATTTCTCATCCCCGCCACATTCCAAAATGCGACCTTATACCTCCCTTTTCCCTCTTTTATTTCCCCTCCCAACCTCCCCTCCTTCTCCCCCCTTTCCCTTAGCATTCGTTTCCCTGTTCATCCCCCCATCTTTCCCATAATTCGTCCCACCTTCTCATCTTCCCGTTCACCCACATTTTCATATATCCAATTTGCACTTTTTTCCCCCCTTCCCTTTCCTTCTCCGCCTCTCTTTCTACTTTCCACCTTGCCCTCCTTTCTTCCTCCGTTAAGTCGTCCTCTATCCTTTCCCTCCTTCCCTTCAGTTTTTTCCTCGCCTCCATCACTTTTCTCTTCTCCTCCCTCCCCGCCAACTTCACCAAAACCAGTCCTCTCCCTTCTTTTCCCGTTCTCCCTACCCTTCTCACCTCCTTTATTCCTTCATCCTCCATTCCCATCCTCGCCCACAACTTCTTCACTTCTTTTTCTACCTCTTCTCCCCCCCCATCCCCCTTACTACTACGTTATTCCTTCTCTCCTCCCTCTCTTTTCTGTCCTGTCTTAATTCCATTCTCCTCAATCTCAACATACACTCTTCCTCATCCCCTCCACCCTCTTTCACCCTGCTACCTATCCCTCCCTTTTCCCCCTCCCATCTCTCTACCTTCCTTATCATCTCTTCCACCCTCTCATCCCTCTCTTCCAATCTCTCTAACTTCTCCTCCATCTCTTCCCTCCTCTTTTTCTCCTCCCTCCTCTCCTCCTCCCACCTCCTCCTTTCCTCCCTCCACTCCTTCATCACCTTTCTTCTTTCTTCCCCTTCCTTCTTCATCTCCCCTAACATCTCCCTCATCTCCTTCCACATCTCCTCTTTCTCCTCCCTCACCTCCTTCATGAGTTCCCTCATCATCTCCATCATTTTTCCCATCTCATCTTTTTCCCTACTCCCCCCCCTCTTTTTCCTGTCCTCCGGTGACCGCCTCGTCATCACACTTCTTTTGAATCCTGTAATCTTCCCTTCCTCCCCCGTCCCTTCCTCCTCCTCCCTCTCTTTCCTCTTTTTCCCCCAGTAACTTTCCAAATTCCCTGCATTACTCCCCACACTACTCACACTACTCCCGCTCTCCTTCCTTTTTCTTTCCTCCTTTTCCAATTTTCCTCTTTCCTTCCCTATTCCATCCCCATTCCCTTTCCCCCCTACCCTTCCTTCCTCTCCCTTATTCCCCTCCATTTGTCCTCCTCCTCCTGTTCTACCCACCGTTGACCTCCTATTCTTATCCTTTTATCCTTTCTTCTATTTCCTTCCTACTCCTTTTCAAACCTCCCGCCTTTTCCGCTCCTAGTTGCTTTTTCGTCCGACAGATCCCTCTACCTCCTATCTTTCTCTTCCCGCCACGCAACGCCTATCTCCCCTCCTAACCTCCAAATCTATCCTTTTCTCCCTTCTATTTCCTCACGCGCCCTATTCCCTTTACACTCCCTTTATCTGTCTCACTTCCTCACCTCTGCCCCACCTTCACCACTCACTCTCTCTCCCTTCCTTCACTTCCTCACTCACTCTTCCTTCACCCACCTCGCAGCACCAAACACACAACCTTTCTCCCACGCGTCCGGAACCGGAAGTCAACTTTTTTCTTAGTATAATTCTTAATTTCTTGTCAGAACAGGTGTGCACGTAATATGGAACATACCGAGTAACATAGATGAATTTGATAATGACGATGTCGACGATGATGCGGAATGCTTATTGTGCGATGGTAATTATAAAAATAATGACAATTAAAAGTAGACCCAATGTATTCGCTGCATTCAGGGGGCACACGAAGAATGTGAAGCTTCCGACGTATTTATTCACGTGTCCAACGTGTAGGAGACGCAGAAAACAGGAATAAATTCCAAAAGTGACGTATATTTATTTATATCTTTTACTTAATAAATCTTCATTTTTAATAAAAGAAAGTAAAGATTTTTTAGTTTTCTTTACAAATTTCCTAGGTGTTCCATATTAAGACCCATTTTTTCGAACGGCTGATTTTCACTCTTTTTAGTTTTTTTATTATAATTGCGAAACCATCGGATTTTTTTATATTTGACGATGTAAATATGATTATGCATTAGTTCTTTCGTCCCCCGTGTCAGTGTGATTAAAAAACACGAATTCTCCTGCTTTTGACAAGCTTTTGAAATCAGGTGTTCCATATTACCTGCCTTTACTCTGCAGACATAATTTACAAGGTTACAGATGAACATAAAAAACATCATGATTTTGGTTAATAAAGGTTAATCAATTAATCGTTTGTTTTGGTGTAAGAATACTAAGGTGTTAACATTTTCGCGCAGTCAGCAGACCACCCATTTTCTTCCTCTGTCTCATCGGGAGGCATACTAGTACTTCTTCAGAGTAATTTCGTTTTCGACTCCATTGCCAGGGAAACATTCTACAATCTATGATAAGGACATCTTCTTTTGGTCATCGCGCAAATCACAAGATAAATTTTCATTACGGTCAGCGCTCAGAACATCATTATAATCTAGCGACGCGGTAGCGTCTCGACGCCAAGTACATGAAAGAAAAGACACCTTGTATATGCCTGTCGCTGCCGTGTATCTTTACTCGACGCACAGCTATTCCAACCTAACCTGAAACTTATTTCATTAATATCTCATCACGCCTGCAATATTTTCTAAATTTAAAGGCATTTTTCTTATGTAAACCGCATATAAGCTTTCGAATAAGACCAATTTCAATAAAATCGGTCCACGCATGACAGAGATATCGTAATATCGTCTCATAAATCTGTCGAAAATGGTAAGATTCTTCTTCTGATTCTCCAAGGAATTTTTCGTCAACCATAGTACATATATATATTTTCGTCGTCAAACAGAATATACGTATATACGCGTTACACACACACACCTTCAGCCAACACATGTTTCGTTCTTCGTTCGTCGACTCTCGGGATTATTCGGCGGGGATCGTCGTCCGTCATTGTACATACATATATATATACTATTTTGAATTTTATAACCTACCAAGTGCTAAGTGTCAAATAAAGTAAGTTGTCCGAATTTGGAATGTCACGAGTTTTTACACTACATAGGAGACTGAATTATTGTCTCAATTAATAAGGTAAGTCGCCAAAATTTTTTTAATAGATTTCTTATGTAGAGTCGCAGACTTGGAAGTTGTTCGGAAGTTCATCTCCTTTCACACAAGTTTCTGGAAATTTGTATCATGCATGTACAAAATAATATATTGTAGTAAAAAATTACATTGCATTTAAATTGCCAGATACTTGTTTTTGTATATACCAGCAATTTAGAGTTTTTATGTAAAGCTTATTATATATTATAGAAATGAAGGGGACGCACAGGACTTGGATAAAAATGAAGGGGACGCACAGGCTTGGATAGTAGAATTGAAGGGGACGCACAGGCTTGGATGGATAGAAATGAAGAGAATGCACAGGCTTGGAGGTTGTCCGGAGAAGATTAAATAGATATATAGATAGACAGAGCATCTTGTTTCGCACAAGTTTCTGGGAATTTGTCAAATAAGGTAAATCGGCAAAATTTGTCAATCAAAAGACATAGCATTAAGAATTATTAAGAAAATAGATTATGGTGTACTGGAGGTTGTCCGGAGAAGATTAAATAGATATATAGATAGACAGAGCATCTTGTTTCGCACAAGTTTCTGGGAATTTGTCAAATAAGGTAAATCGGCAAAATTTGTCAATCAAAAGACATAGCATTAAGAATTATTAAGAAAATAGATTATGGTGTACTGCTTGCAATGTAAAGCAAGTCACATTAGTTAAGAAAGTACCCTGAAAACACATCTCCCTTGATGCTTTTCAATCTTTTGTGAAAGACATTCGTAATACTTTAATAAAATCCACAGTAGTTGTCACGCTATTCATTAATTTTTTAGATTCCCATTATTTCAATTCGCCAATAAACATACTAAATTATTATTAGTTTTATTCCAACACCAATAAATTGTGCGTTAAAAATATTGGATCTCCTCATTCATTTTCGCTGAATTATTACCATTAGCATTTAAATTTCCTGCAACAAGACTTTCTGCCATATGCTCTCACCTGCTTTGGATACATTATGTAGTCTCTACACTCACTATAGCAAAAGGCCACTCTATTTCTATAAATAATTAATAAGTTCTACGTTAAGTTGTATATAATTATTAAAATGAGGCTTTATATATATATATATAATTTACAGATAATCATCAAAGCAGAAGATGATGCAGTATGATCTACGTTGGACTATGTACGCACAAATTTTCACGTAGGGTTTTGGATACGCAATTATTCATTCAATGTGAGCACGTGTGATAATCAGGGAGTCGAGACCGAAGCAGAAACCGAAATTCAGACCGGTCACATATCGGTCATGTAACCAGTAACCGGAACGAAAGAGGAGAGAAACTCTGACCGTAATAGCGAAAGGTTGCAAAAGGGAACCGAAACTCCTGACCAATTGCACTTCGGTTGGGAATCGGGGACCGCGTGCTGAGACGAACGGGGACCGGTCGGTCGATCGGTCGCCACTTAATGTATGGAGCGATCCGCTGACTGGTTAGGGCTGCGGGTCGGTTTTGTTCGGGTGGGTTCGGTTCAGTTCGACCTAGCTGAATAGGCCGGGAAGGTATGTATGCTGTCCCTGTCGGTCTCATTGTTTGTCTCTCTCGTGACGGGATTTGTGAAAGCAGACTGTTGCAGTTATTTGTTAATACTTTGACACTGTCGGTCCCAAAGTGCGCCGATGTAGCGAGGCATTGTTGTATTTGACACACTACATTAAGAAAATGCTCGCCATCTCCCATCGACTTTAATAGAAGTAGTTAATATGAAATAAATGATTGTTAAAATCGAAATAACAAGAAAATGATTGAAAATATATTTTTTTATTTTTCATGTGGCTATTTCAAAAGTATATCAAAGTGTGGAAATTTATTATAATGATTCTGTGATGTCCCACTAAATTTTCCGCCTTATTATTTAGCATCTTCCTTATAAATCCCTTAGCAATAGTTAAACAGAATCTTGAGAATCATATTGCGACGCATGATTCATAAACATAGGAACAGGGTTTTATGGAACAGGGACTTTTGGGTATAAGCACTATTGAAATTCAAACAAAAGCAGTTAAAGAAACTCTTTCGCAGGCATAAATGACACCACTAAAGCGGATACGGGACCAGTCGATTTTATGTTTTGACCTGATTGAAGTAATACGGGGGTTCGGGTGGTATGGTAAACCGCCCGCAATAGTGCCGCGCGCGGCTCGCTTACCTGAAACGGGGCGCACCGCTGCCTTCGTACATACCATCCTACGAAAAACCTTATTTTGTAGACAGTACGCTAGAAAAATGGTCATACTTATTTAGAATTTAAAAACATATGATGTTGCAGGCAAAATTGGGAAAATAAGTATTTGCCTATATTTTTTGATGTTACAAAAATAAATTTCAAAAACTATTATGTGAATAGGCAAAATAATCTAATGTATAGCGTAGTTTCAAAAAGGAATGTGCAAAAAGTAATTAATTCCCAACTGTGGTTCTGTAACAAATTCGGAACCATCAAAATAATAACATCTTTCATTTTTATCAAAATTCCTGACATCGACGTCAGAAAGTTATCGAGTGGGATGACTTTCCTGGTATGTTAGTCGAAAAATAAAAACACATAGTATTGTGTTTGTAATATTGAAAACATCATAAATGTTTGCAATTTCATTCATTATATCATTTGGTTAAAAAATTCCATTTCTTGTACAATATGCATAGGTGCATTATAAATGGTGAGAAATGTATTAACGCCAAGGCCAGGTTACTAACGTGATAAAAAAGAATTAAAAGAACCTACTAAATAATTTTAGTCACGATTTGCGATTCGCAACGGGGATAGTAACAATTTGTGTCACAAATTTTAATCGAACGTATTTCTATTTTCTTCCTATTTCTCATGAGGTGATGAATTCTAGTTGCCCGCATTTCTATCTCTCCCGACTTGGTGTCAACCGTATTGCAATCGGTCGAGACTCTCGGGTCACCGTTTTGCGAACCTCTCCATACATTAACTCGAACCTCTCCATAAATTAACGCGACCTTTTTCCTGACCGGTCTAGACTTTCGGTCGACCGTAAGTCGGAGAAAAATTCTCTCCCGGTTATCGGTTGAGAGAAAACTTTCGGTCGCTCGTCGCTCTCGGTTCGGTTGAGAGACCCGTAAAGCACCGCATGCAACTGGTCAGGGACCGCGACCGCGACCGTAACCGAAAGTCTATCGGTCTCGATTCCCTGGTGATAATATATTATATATTTACAGATAATCATCAAAGCAGAAGATGATGCAGTGTGATCTACGTTGGACTATGTACGCACAAATTTTCACGTAGGGTTTTGCATACGCAATTATTCATTCAATGTGAGCACGTGTGATAATTTATATAAATAATTAGTAAATTTGTCCTATTTTTCAGTTAACGATGCAGATGAAGAGAATTATTTTAACAGCTGAAAGAGAAAGTAACTCTGCTGCATGAGCAAATGAAATAACCACATTTTTATGTATGAAAATAACGAATTTATTTTTTTATATGTTATTGGCCGCCGCCACGTCCACGGCCCCGCCCCCATCCACGACCCCGGCTCTGGCCACGTCCCCGGCCCCGGCCACGGCCGCAAGCTGCTTCGCACACTATGTACTGCACACAAAGTACTATACATTCATATAATACATATAGATCGGCAATGCAGTGCACATGTTTTTTGGGGGAAGGTGTTAAACTTACGTAGAATTTATCCTTAATCAAAAAATAATAAAAGTACACTCGCTGAACTGCTTTGCGCTATTCCGAGTATTCCGAGTAAGCTTTACTGGCTACAAACTAGCTTTATCCTCTAACATCACTCGATAGGCTGCAGTGCGCCGTAAACGCGGGGACGTGTAACGAAGATAGATCAGAATTTATAATTTATTGGGATTTCCTTACTTTATCCTTACTTTTAGTACCCGTGACAGGGAAAAATTTGTAAAAAAGAAGAAGCTGAAATTCTGAATCCCAAAAAAACTTCAAAAAAGTAAAAAAATATGACGCCAAGAACATGAATTATCTTTGTAAAAAGAAGTGAGATCCCCATAAAAAACTTTAAAAAAGTAAAAAAATTACGCCAAGTACATGAATTAGCTTTGTAAAAAGAAATGAGATCCCCAAAAAAACTTTAAAAAAGTAAAAAAATTACGCCAAGTACATGAATTAGCTTTGTAAAAAGAAGTGAGATCCCCAAAAAAAACTTTAAAAAAGTAAAAAATACGCCAAGTACATGAAAATGTCGAGGACAAAAAAGTATTATCAAAAATCACAAAAAAAAAAGAAAATAGCATACATGAAAAAGTCGAGGAAAAAAAGAGTATTATCAACAAATAAATATAAAAAAAGACAAAGAAACATGAAAAAGTCAAGGACGAATAAAGTATAATTAACAAAAAAATATAATCACATAAATAAAAAATAAAAAATATGATTACAATATAAAAAAAGATGTGAAATCAAAATGAGCTGCAAGTACGTCACAAAAAAAGAAAATAATATAATCACACAAAAACAGAAAATAATATATTCACATAAATAGAAAATAATATATTCACATAAAAAAGAAAATAATATAATTACAATATAAAAAAGGATGTGAAATCAAAATGAGCTGCAAGTACATCACAAAAAAAAGAAAATAATATAATCACACAAAAACAGAAAATAATATAATCACACAAAAAAAGAAAATAATCTAATTACAATATAAAAAAAGATGTGAAATCAAAATGAGCTGCAAGTACATAAAGGTACTTTCCAACTGCGCTTAAGATGACACAACTACATATACACAGCTACAATGCTGTGTTATTCCATTACTCATATCGCGGACATTTTAATTAACCCATCAAAAAGAATCCCATTTAAAAACATTGTCGTAAATTATTATTAGCTTTACAAAATTAATGATATACAAAAATTGCGCCAATTATCACAATGGCTATTTATACAAAGAAAAAATCACAATGGTACAATGAAAAAATGTATTAAATAATATTAAGCAGATATATTTTTATACAAATAAATATTTTAATACGAATAAATATTTTATTCAAAATACTTGGCGCTGCGATCTAAAATACATCATACGTAGCATATGCACATACACACATCCACGAACGCACGCACAGGAAAGAAAGAAAAAGATTATTGCAATTTATACATATTTATTCAGTTTAGCAACACCAATTCGGAGAGCAGCGCCAAGTATTTTGAATAAAATATTTATTTGTATAAAAATATATCTGCTTAATATTATTTAATACATTTTTTCATTGTACCATTGTGATTTTTTCTTTGTATAAATAGCCATTGTGATAATTGGCGCAATTTTTGTATATCATTCATTTTGTAAAGCTAATAATAATTTACGACAATGTTTTTAAATGGGATTCTTTTTGATGGGTTAATTAAAATGTCCGCGATATGAGTAATGGAATAACACAGCATTGTAGCTGTGTATATGTAGTTGTGTCATCTTAAGCGCAGTTGGAAAGTACCTTTATGTACTTGCAGCTCATTTTGATTTCACATCTTTTTTTATATTGTAATTAGATTATTTTCTTTTTTTGTGTGATTATATTATTTTCTGTTTTTGTGTGATTATATTATTTTCTTTTTTTTTGTGATGTACTTGCAGCTCATTTTGATTTCACATCCTTTTTTATATTGTAATTATATTATTTTCTTTTTTATGTGAATATATTATTTTCTTTTTTATGTGAATATATTATTTTCTGTTTTTGTGTGATTATATTATTTTCTTTTTTTGTGACGTACTTGCAGCTCATTTTGATTTCACATCTTTTTTTATATTGTAATCATATTTTTTATTTTTTATTTATGTGATTATATTTTTTTGTTAATTATACTTTATTCGTCCTTGACTTTTTCATGTTTCTTTGTCTTTTTTTTATATTTATTTGTTGATAATACTCTTTTTTTCCTCGACTTTTTCATGTATACTATTTTCTTTTTTTTTTGTGATTTTTGATAATACTTTTTTGTCCTCGACATTTTCATGTACTTGGCGTATTTTTTACTTTTTTAAAGTTTTTTTTTGGGGACTCACTTCTTTTTACAAATTTATTTATACTGTAGCGGAGGTTTATTGCCTGCCGAACATACAGAGATTAGCTAGTAGAGTAAGAAAATGCCACATCATGTTCCTAAAAATTAATCAAGGTGATCGGCTGGAGCGTCTCGCCAGGGTTGCAGTTTAGTCCTGCGAGTTGGCGGTTAACGACGGTACCTGGGCGTCCGAAGGCATCGTACGCACTACCCACCGACAGAGCAATATACGGAATAACTCACAAGGGACGTTCCGCAATCTGAAAATTCAAAAAATTATGAAACTCGGTGTGCAAGTAGAGTAGTTCATCCGAAACACAATCCTATTTTTTGTTGGTGCCATAATGCAATTTTTAAGGATGAAATCAACCCTTGAAAAAAATTCAGAATTACATTGGAAGAATTATATTAATAGACGACGATAGATACATTGAAAATTACGGTTTGTAATTGGCACAATAATGATATTCTTCATAGAAATGATTCAAACAAAAATACTTGCCACACCATGCACATCGCATAAAAGACGGCTCCCCACAAATACTACATTTGGGTATCAGCTTTTCATACCTGAAGTAACAGAAATCTACAGGATTTTAAAAAATATCTGGGGTACATGCTGATGAGGAACGGGGGGGAAGGAGGCACATGTAGGAGAAAGGGTGAGGAAGGGGGCTGCAGTGTAGGGTCAGGTGTGGGGGATAGGGAAGAGAAGGTTTGGGAAGGATTGGGGGAAAAGGGTATGGTTGTTTGAGAAGTTGGTATGGGCTACGGTAAGTTATGGGGGGAGGTGTGGGGGTGGAAGTGTAGAGACAGATTGGAGGGGTTGCAGGAAAGGTTTCTGAAGTGGGTGTTGGGGGTGGAAAGGTGTACACCAGGATACATGGTGAGGGAGGAGATGCAGAGGGAGATGTTGAGAGGGCAGGCGGGGATGAGGGCATGGGGGTATGAAAGGAAGTTGGAGGAGGGGGTGGGGGGAGCTGGCAAGGAGATGTTGGGAGGAGATTAAGGGAAGGGCAAAGAGGGGGAAAGTGCTGGGAGGGTGGGAAAAGGAAAGGAAGGAGTACTATGAGGAAAGGGGGTGGACAATAGAGGGGATAGAAAGAATGAGGGGTGGGGGGAGCTGAGGGGGAAGAATTGGTGTGTAGGGAAAGAAGAATGCAGGAGGAGGAAAGATGGAAAAGGATTAGAGAATCGGAATATAATAGGTGGTATAGGGTGGTGAAAGGGGAGGGGGTGCCAGGATACTTAAGGAAAGGATGGGGGGAAAGCAGGTGGCAAAGGGTGGCGAAATTTAGGTTGGGGAATGGGATGAGGGAGGAAAGTATTGGGAGGAGGGAGAAAAGAGGAAATGCAGGGTATGCGGATTGGGAGAGGAAACATGGGAACATGTGTGGAAGGAATGTATGGGTTGGGAGGAAGGAGGGTGGCAGCAGAGGGTGGGGGAGGTACTGGATGACGAGGGCGGGGGGGGGGGAGAAGTGGATGAGGAGAATGGAGGAAAGGAGAGGGGAAGGAGTGGAGGAATGAGAGTGAGTGCTGGCGTGCGGAAGCGGGGGTCAAATGATAGGGAAGGGGGGTGAAGGCGGCGTGCGTGACGAAGGAGAGCGGGCGAGCGAGGGTTAGGAGCGAGTAGATTTAAGGAATAGATTTAAGGCGTAGATTAAGGAATAGGTTAAGGATTAGGTTAAGGTGAATGTAGAGAAAAGAGGAGGTGGAGGTGTGCAAGGATTGTAATCCCCAAGGGGAAGCAAATAAACAATATATATATATAGGATTTTGAAATTCGCTCGGATGCGTTTCTAGATATCCGCTTTTAGGGGTTCCTAAAATGGGCATCCAAGGTAAAACACATTGCAGCTAAACCACAAGATAAATAAATAATGCGTGAAGAGTTACAGTGCCTTTGCATCATTTTAATTGTAACAGCAGTAACGTTTTGGAAAAGTGGAAAAAGGCACGTCGATCGCTTATCAGTGTACAGAAAAATTATCGCATGGTTAAATATTTGCAGCCGCTATACAGGTGGGAGGCGAGTGTAGAGAGAGGTGGAACAAATGCAGATCAATTTGCATTTATTGCGGAATATGTACTGCAAAAGTTTGAAGAAGCTTGTGACAGAAGATCTATTGTTCATGACATGAATTGAAGATTGTGGACCTTGGACCAAAAAACCAAGTGGACGAACCCCAATTCGTGGCAGGTAAATGGTGGATTTGGAACTTTAAGACTGCGCATAGGATTGTGTCCCGCAAGATAACAACATTCAGGACGCAATTCACGTTTGAAGATATTGACAATATAAAAAAATATCGCGAAATCGTTTGTTTTTCGCGTAAAGTCTAACATCCCAGCTGTCGGAGTTGAAGAAATTTATAATGCAGACGAGAGTGGCTTCAACCTTGAAATACATTCTGGGCGAACATTACCGAAATTAGGAGTGAAACCGGTAGAAGTGACGATTCAATCGATATCAATCGATACAACACATAGCTACACTATAATGCCTATTATATCAGTAAGCGAACGTCTTCTTTCACCACTATACATTAGGGTGGAGCTTATTTTTCAACTATGAAAATATGACCTTCTCACCATCCCAATTTGTTCCTTTCTATAAAAAATGAAATTGAGCAGAACATGAGCACGATTGCTCTATATTTAGGGGTAGCTCAATGATAGTGAAATTTCCAATGTACATGCTAATTATATGGAACGACTTGGAACCCTAAGTGGGAACTCCACACTAAGTGGAACTAGTAAGTTACTACTGATTTGTTCCTTTAGATACATAAACACTACATAAAAACTTTAGATAATACATTCTTATGTTTAGGGGTAGCTCAAGTGAGTAAAAAATTATAGAAATTATGAAAATTCAACATATAATGGCCATATTTTAATTTATACATTTACGTTACATTACATTGCCATTTATATTTCATAAATTGTTAAATTTATTGTTCACGAAGGCTCAGACACCAGACAGTGTCTGTTTCCTGCTGTCAGGGTACAATCTACGATGCTCTTCAACAATTTGCATTAGGAATTGTAGCTGCATTTCATCATGGGTTATTAATCCACTGTATTCTTATATAAGTGCCACTCCACGTTCAGCATGGTCGTTAACAACTTTTAGAAACATGATTGTTTCCATAGCTTTTTATAATCATCCCTAACCTCCCACAAGTCTGGATCAACCGTGAGAAATCCATGTGGAAGTTCCAACATTCTGAAGAGTATCATTGACTTAGTAGTAACAAAATCTTCCAAGTTTTTGTTCTTGAACGAATGAAGAACACCAGTGATTCGCTTAGAATGCTTTTGGTTTTTGTTTTCTTCATTCTGCAAGGCACTCACCATAAGTTTTCTGAGCGACCGAAGTTGTGACTGGCGCTCGAGGCTAAATCGCCACAAAGCCATTGGGGTTAAGTCGCCACATTCATAATTGTCACTTAGTCGAATTCACTCTATCTTTAATTGTAAACGCCTCAGTTATTTACATTACAGCAACATAGTACGCACGTACCGTCGCAAACGTGAGGCAGTTCATAAAGAAAGACTTAAAAAAGCGGTCATACCCAGTTGCGACTGCGGCGAAGCAATTCCAAATTCCGAGGACCACGTTACGGTATTGGCTCAGAAGAAATAATGATGAATTAGCAGAGTTAGAAAAAGTCGCCGTTCCAACACATGGACATAATACCGTAAATTTCAATAATAATTGTTAAACAAATTTAAAAAGTAATAGCAATGTAAAAAGTTCTTGTACTAATTCACTTTTTTCATCCGTAGCTTTTCACCGCCCAGGCAGAAGAAGTTCTACGAGAGTATTTATTGCATTGCAACGATATGTACTTCGGACTTTCTGCAAGAGAAGTACGTTGGTTGGCTTTTGATTTTGCGATAAAATTGGAGATGAAAATTCCAGCGTCATGGGAGGCTTCTCGCATGGCTGGAAAAGACTGGCTGTGGGGTTTTCTGAAACGTCACCAGGCTCTAGGCATACGAAAACCAGAGGCGACAGGTCTAGCGCGCGCAACCAGTTTTAATCGTACAACTGTTGCAAACTTTTTCGCACTGCTCAAATCCGTTCTGGATCGTTGGCATTTCCAAGCGCATTGTATATGGAACATAGATGAGACGGGAATTACGACGGTCCAAACTCCCGACAGAGTTATTGCACGACGCGGCGTCAAACAAGTCGGGCGCGTGACGTCTGGTGAACGAGGACATCTTGTCACTTTGGCAATGGCCGTTGCGGCAAGCGGACGTTCGTTGCCTCTGTTCTTTATTTTCCCTAGGAAAAAATTCCAAGATCACTTCCTGAATGGCGGATCTTTGGGCTGCCAGGAAGACGCAAACCCCAGCGGATGGATGAACATTGAGCACTTCGTCAAATTTTTGCACTTTTTTCAATTACACGTGTGTGCTTCGGTCGACAATCCGGTCTTGCTTATCCTCGATAATCATAAATCGCACCTGTCCATCGAGGACTTGGATTTTTGTAAAGCGAATGGGATTGTTGTACTTTCGCTTCCTCCACACTGCTCGCACAAGCTGCAGCCACTGGATCGCACAGTGTATGGGCCTTTAAAAAAAGCCGTGAACTCGCAATGCGATAACTGGAAATATAACTGGCGCAAATTGCGCTTCTTCGCGCCGTGACTCTTCAGAATATCGTGTCCGGATTCGAGTGCACGGGGATTTTTCCTTTCAATCCGGATGTTTTCTAAGAATATGAATTTTTACCAAGCAGCGTTACGGACCGAGAGAACCCTTCAACTTCTGCGAACGATGGGATTTCTGGGTCCGAACCTCCGTCAGCCGCATCTGTAGAAACAGTCGAGCCGGAGATAAATATAAACGAACCAACGACTTCAACCGTCTCAGGTTGCCAAGATGAGTTGCGATCAACGCTTCAAATCATACGTCCGTTACCTAAGGCTGCACCGAGGCAGCAAAATCGTCGAGGACGAAAACGCAGGAAAAGTGTTGTGTTAACAGACTCACCCGTAATGAGAAGGCTATCGGCTGAACAAACTGCGGCGCGGGAAAGAAGAGAAAAGAAAGATTTTAAAAAGAAAAAAGAAATTCGAAAATCTCTCGAGAAAAATATTCCACGGAAAAGAGGGCGGCCTAGGAAACATGCTGAGACTGAACGATAAAATAAAAAATAAAATAATAAAATAAAATAATAAAAAAAATAATACATCTTTGAGTGTTTTCCTTCAAACAATTTTCATTTTCTACTAACAATTTGGTACGAAAAGAAGGTGGCGACTTAGCCCCAGGGGGGTGGCGCCTTAGCCCCAGCGATTTTGACATTTCAGAAAATACACCAACGTCAATTTTTCGATTTCATCATTACACTATGCCAGATAAACATTATATCGTATAGTAATTTTGTAGCTGAGGCTTTACTCTTTCCAACAGTATAAATATGTACGGTAAAATTATTTATTTTATTGCCGAAAATTGGCACCGCCAAAAAAGTGGCCGCTTAGCCCCAGTCTCCCCTACCAATTACAAACCGTAATTTTCAATGTATCCATCGTCTTCTATGAGTATAATTCTTCCAATGTATAATCAAACAATACAACATGTACAAAAAGAGACTGCGAATGCTTAAATATTACTTTATGCGGCCACTTCAATAATGAAAACTACTACAATGTTATAATTAAATTTAATATTAACTGTAATATTATATATATATGTGATTAGTGGGATGCAAAAGTAAAATTGATTTACAATCATTTAAAATTCATATACATATGCATTATGCAAATCAGAAGATTCAACAAGGTTATTGGCATCAATGCGATTCTGCGTCATTTCAATAACATATATATTTTGCAAAGTCATTGTAAATCTTCACGCATTATTTATTTTTCGTGTGGTTTCAAAAATAGTCTAATAAGATTACACTTCAAGTAATGCATGTACGAATGTGCTATTATCATACTGATTCATGCACGTCACTGATTAGTTTTAATGAGTTTTACCTTTCATGCAATTTTAGATATCTACTGCCTTGCTTAAATAATTGAAAGCTGTCTGAACTTTACATTAATAATAATCTAAATATGACTTTAAGAAACCATGTTATTAATGGAAACTGCCAAAATGTACTTCAAATTCGGTAATAGAGGTTTTATTTGTTTGCAAAAAAATATAACACAAACTATTTATATGTATGAAAAGAGATTATCCAGAGGTATATCAGCGTATATTTTAAAAATACAAAAACTTAATTTTAAGGGTTGGTGGTGGGTGTAACTTGAAAATATGGATTTTTCGAAAATTATTTTTACGCGGTTTTGTAGATATAAAAGAAGGATGCAACTTTTGTTTAAACTTCTTTTCGATATCTCTCACCGTTCTCGAGGTATTCTACGGAAAAGAAAATTCTGAATTTTTCAAGGGTTGATTTCACCCCTAAAAATTGCATTATGGCACCAACAAAAATAGGGTTGTGTTACGGATTAACTACTCTACTTGCACACCGAGTTTCATAATTTTCTGAATTTTCGGGGTTGCCGAACGCCCCTTGTCAGAATGAACAATATCGCCGCGTTTTTTATTGGCCTTTAGAAATTTGTCAAACAGATGTTGTTGAAACGTTCTTGGAAAAGTAATAAATTTTCGATCGTAAAGGACGAATGAATTTTCGCCTATCTGTGAGCCTGCTTTTTCCCAACGCACGCGAGAAAGATGCCAACAATATAGCAATTAAAAAGTATTATCCACCATCAATACGTCTCGTGGAGAGATAGAGGAAGAAAAGGGGATGTTCGCTGACTACGCGATACCGACCGTAAGCGGCCCCTAGATGATCAATATATTGTGCAATATTCAATATTAATGCACATAAATATTGACCGTCTAGAGCAGGCGTGCACAGCTAGGCTGTGGCGGGCAAGAGCGCAAGATTGCTCGTGAACAAAGCGAAGAACGACGCCGTGAGCAGTTCCCCCACCCTGTGGCCACTAGCTGCGGTAGGATGTGTGTAAACTGTAGTTGCTGACGTTCAGCAGCACACTTCACTCACGAACACTCCCCACCACGGCACTATTGCTCACGAAGACGTGGCTTAGCGCTTTACAATGCTCTTTCCCCACGCTTCCGAAAAGTTTTGCTCCGCGGGCATTCAGCTGCTCAGGACTGATCTAGAGACTACTTAAAAACAGAACATTCTGCTGCACGCAAGAATGTTGACAATTGAAAGGCATACAAATCAAAGATCCCGCAGTTGCTTCGAGCAGCTCATACATAAGTCTTAAACGTATTCCAATGTAGCGGAGCATGGTTTATTACCTACCGAACATAAAGAAATTAGCTTGGAACAATTGGAGATTAAGCCTAAAAACCTTCCTCTAATCCTGCAAGTTATTTGCCTGATGTTTTCAATTACTTTATAGCGTGTAGGAAAATGTCAACAATCGTAAATCTTGCAATAAACCGCGGCCCGCTAACGATCCGTTTAAGGCATCAGATAGATGCACATGGTTAGATTGGGGACTCACGCCTGGGAAATACCGGAAGTCCCGTTGGATTTTTCAATGCACATTTTTACCACCTTTCCACCTACGATTTGTGAAGGAGGAGCTTTTTCGTGACCAATTATATTGAAGACTGTTGCACAAAACTCCACCTTCAAACAGATACGCCCTGCACGAAAATAATATATAAGAACCGCGTTCTGTAATAACGAGTTAAAGAGTCCTTGAACCACCTAGTGTTACACCAGTAATATAGTGCTATATAATACGATTCGTGAATTCTAGTAATAATATTATAAGCTATTGGTTCAATTCCGATACATATTCCTATTTGTAATTAACTGGACTATCTATAATTTTTCGAAAATTTTAAATACGCGTTTAAAATGTCGAAACGCAAAAGTTGAGTATGGAGATTTGCAAGCCGTGATGGTGATAAAGCCACCTGTAATCTGTGCGACGAAGAAGCCAACAAAGAATTTTCGTGTGCGGGTGAGACAAATGGGTCCATTGGTAGGAATTTGACTTTCATTCACGATTTGAGGCCTACCAGCAGTAATATTGAAGCAGAAAGTACTCCATCGAATGTCAACGGTAAGTATCAACATTAACCATCATAGTGCAGTATGTCCGGTTTGTTCGTATACACGCTATTATTGTTCTAACTATTGAAAAGGCGAAAGAATGTTTGGTATTAAAGCTGTTTGATTTGATGGGGAAAACTTAAGGGGTCATGCCTAGTTGGCAGGCGTGATTTTCGGGAATTTTTTGTTGAAAATCTAATGTATATTTTTTACAACTATTCACTTATTTTAAAAGTACATATATTCAGCAACTCTCAGTAATTTTGTTATAGAAAAATATTACAAAATGAACAAATAACAGTTACTCTCCCGGAAGCTATTTTGTTTGCGGTGAGCACGATTTCTCAGAGCCGGATCATCTGAAATTGAAAAATGAAGAAGATTCTGTTAGTGTATGAGTTTATCTAGTTCGTGAACGAAGGATTTTTGTTTTTGATGAAAATTCTATTTTTAATTCACGAAAAACGAACAATTCAGACATCGAAAAATCATGATTTTGTGATAAACGGCCGCCATTTTGTGTGAAATCATATTTTTAAAAAATCCTTCGTTCACGAACTAGATAAACTCGTATACTAACAGAGTCTTCTTCACTTTTCGATTTCAGATGATCCGGCATTGAGAAATCGTGCTCACCGCAAACAAAATAGCTTCCGGGAGAGTAACTGTTATTTGTTCATTTTGTAATATTTTTCTATAACAAAATTACTGAGAGTTGCTGAATATATGTACTTTTAAAATAAGTGAATAGTTGTAAAAAATATACATTAGATTTTCAACAAAAAATTCCCGAAAATCACGCCTGCCAACTAGGCATGACCCCTTAATAGACTATTCGGATTTGCGTTTAAGCTATTATTTACAGAGATTTCAATATCAAAGCAATTTTTTTAAATCGAACTATATATTTTTATTATCGCCACTTTATTATGCATTTCAAAGCGTGTACGGGCAATGTGAATGGAGTGTAGGGGAAATGTGTCTAAAACGACCCCCTTAACACGTTCCGTGCCACGTGTACCACCACCGGTGGTACACGCAGTCATATTTATTTAATGCGCTGAAAACATATATTTTATTGCAAATATAATTCTGTAAACTATATTTCTACCTAAAAAATGAATCATTATACAAGATGCAGAATAAAGCAAAACACATAAGTTTATTTAATTGTTATATCTACAATAATTAATAATTACATTTAATGGTGCATTTTGTTGAAGCAAGGGAGGCATAAAGACGGCTTTTTCGGGCAATCGCTGCAAAACGTTATTACTCTTATAGTTTTTTGTCTTGCTAACTCAGTACCGAATTTTTTTGCATTTTTTTTATAGCAAGAAATGCAACGTTGTCTAGCTGTCCTCGCTTTGCCCTCTTTCTTTTTAATTTTGTGTCGTTTTTTTCTAGAGTGTGTCGCAGTTTCAGGAGAGGAGTTGTTGTTTTCATTCTCATAGTAACATAAATAATTAGCTAATTGTTTTCTAAATTCTACTATTGATATAGGCCTTTGTTGCTGAGTATTATATAATATCCAAGCATTTACAACTGAAGTGTTTAAGAGAAGCTCAAATGCTACTTTTTTATACCATTTGAAAGTTTTGCGTAATGGACTACTGTATGCTGTCATTTGGTCAGAAACGTCAACGGAACTCTTGGCTTCATTATAATCAATTACAAGTTTCGGTTTAACGATATCATATCCTTTTTTTCTAAGAACAGCCGTCTCTACAGAATGTTTGGTAGACAATAGTAGGACATCTCGTTTATCCTTCCATTTCATCAACGTTATTCCATTTTCATTTTCTTTTGCAAATATTTCTCCTCGCTGTATTTTTTTTTGCACCACTTCTTTCGAAATTCTGCGACGATTCGAACGAATCGTTCCTATTACATGAGTGTTCCTCGCAATAAATTCTTGGGCTAAATCTATGCTAGAATACCAGTTATCGATACATAGAGTATGTCCCTTATCAAAAATATTTTGACAAATCGACATTGCAACCGCTTTAGGCGTAGTTTTTTCTTTGCCAGGTTGTTGACCGCAGTAAATTTCAAAATTATATGTATATCCCGGTTTAAAACATAATTTGAACAACTTTATACCATATCTGTGCCGTTTGTTTTTTATATATTGTCTAAAAAGGACACGGCCGCGAAATGGTACTATGGACTCATCAATACATAGTGTTTCTGGCGGATCATAATATTTTCCATAATTTTCTCTTAGTTTATCAATGATGGGTTTAATTTTATAGAGGCGGTCTCCAACATTTGCATTTTCATTATTCACGAAATGCACCATGCGCAACAATAGCTCAAAGCGGTTTCTTGGCATTACTGATGGAGGAAAGCTTTGAGCGAATGTTGGATCTTTCGACCAATATAAGTGTATTTCGGGTAATTTTACTAATCCCATCCAGATGAGAAGGCCGAAAAGTTTTTTAATTTCACATTTGTTAGTAGGATTCCATTTGTTCAGACGAGATGACCGTCTCTGAGCTAATGTTTGCATCACGTAGATGTTAGTCTGTTCTGCTATCTCTTCGAACATTTCTTCAGTAACAAATAGTAAATAAAAATCTTCTTCTTTCCATAAAAGTAGTTATAGTAGGCCGATTCTACTCCATGGGATGTGAGGGGTGAAGCGGGGCGAGGGGTACCGCACCCAGGGCGAGGGGGAGGCGGGTGGGGGACCGCGAGCCTGGAGCAGGTGGAGGGGATGAGTCAGTGGTGGGGGAAGCTGGCCCATGGAGCAGGTGGAGGGGGCATCACCGATGCACGCGTCGTAGGAAGCGATCCGCAACCCTCTTATCTCCCCAAGGCCTGATCGCGCCCCGATATTTGCGACCGCGTAGATGAAATTCGACACCGGCATGAACCAGGTGTACGAGAGAGAGAGGTACGATATGAATCTATCCTTCTCTCTCTAGGGTCATAGTCAACATTTACGCGTAGAAGATGCAAGGCGAAACCTGCATTTTGGTATCGCTCCAAGGTCAATATCGCGCCCGCGAATAAGGAGCGCGAGAGAGAGGTACGATATGAATCTATCCTTCTCTCTCTCTCTAGGGCCATAGTCAAAACAAAGCGGACAGCGGCGACGTTCGAATAAGGAGCGTGAGAGAGATATACGAAGTTAGGAAGCGATCCGCAACCCCGTTATCGCTCCAAGGTCAAATCGCGGTCCGATATCTGTAACGTTTGAATCGGGTGTACGAAAGAGAGGGAGAGAGAGGTATGATATTTACATCGCTCTTTCTCTAGGACCATAGACAATACATACGGAGGTATGACGCGGAGAAGATGCGAGTCGAAACCTGCATTTTCGTATCGCGTAATCCGAGAATAACGCGCTATCTCGGAACCGCGGTGAAATTCAAAGCGCCGTTCGGACTAGGAGAGAGCGAGAGGTACGATATTTTCGTATATCTTTCGGTCGCCAAGGTCAGATCGCGCCCACGAACAAGGAGTGAGAGAGAGAGAGGTGTGCTATTTGCACCGCTCTCTCTCTAGGACCATAGGCAAAACATACGGAGGTATTACGCGTGACACATGCGAGTCGAAACCTGCATGTTGTCAAAACCGAAAACGAAAGCAGAGAACCGTAACAGAATAATGCGCAGCAGCGGTGCGCGCTATCTCTGAACCGCCGCGAAATTCAAAGCGGGCCGGCGGCGCGCTTCTAAATATCGGTGTCCGACGGCTAGGGGTGCGTTCCGATTCACGCATACTGCGCATGAAGTGCAGAGACAACCGTTCCGTTTTAGTTACTGCGCGCAGTGGTGGTGCAGAGAATTCCCTAGAATCCTTTCACTTCCGGTGCAGCGAGCATGCAGCAAACGCAGATATTCCGAGGTGAAGCAGTCACTGCGCGCATGCGTATTTGTTTCTGTAATTCAAACTTGCAAGCAAAACACATGTGAAAACCCATAGCCAAATCTCAAATGTCTCCGGCAACATTCTAACATAGAGAAATTCAACAATTTAATGAAAAGTAATAAAAATAATTAATTCTCTAATGATCACAGCTGCCACTTTTCTAGATTATCATTTCGAAGAAACATTATTTCACGTTATTTTTTTTTAATACAAACATATAATTATGTAGATATTACTTACCGAAAATGTAGCTTGAATAATGATTTAGAATATCCTGGAATAACACGTTCTACATAACCCGTTAACTTTTCTGCTACCACCTCCCCGCGTGTTTTTTGTTTATAATTAAGAAAGTGTATAATATTTCTAATTCTAAATTATCAGTTAATAAACTATCTTCATTTTCACTTTCCTCAGACGAATCACTGCTGCTGCTAATTTCAGTATCACTGTTACTTAATATTAATATCGAGGATATTGTAACCAACATTTCTTTATTCATTGTAGCGTCCATCTTGATTTCGCATGAAACGCAGGGAAAAGCGTTCCGTTTTCAAGAACACATGAACCGCAGTAACGAAACGGAACGATATGAATGCGCGCAGTGACTGCGCTGCGATCTCTGCACTCACTGCGTGAATCGGACCGCACCCTAGATCGCGCCCGCGATAGCGGCGTCGTTCGAACACGGAGCGCGAGAGAGGGAGAGGTACGATATTTTCGTATATCTCTCTGTCGCTTTTCCTCTCTCGGTCGGAAAAAACATACGGCGGTACGACGCGTAGAAGATGTAAGGTGATACCTACATTTTGTTATGATGCGATAAATCGCGTCAAAACCATATCACTGTAACGATGGAAGGTTGATTCCCGAGAATATTGCGCAGCAACGGTGCGCGAAAATTCAAAGCGGACCGGCGCGCTTCTGTTCGCGATAATGATCGAAGGTAAACTTTTAAGAATAATACGCATGTGCTCCAGCGATCACGTAGCATCAGAATATGAGTGATTCATGGTCACGCGAGTACAGTTACAGTGCAGGATACTAAACAATAGAGTATATGTTATTCGAAATGCGTAATAAGAGGTATGTTTCGAGAGTCCGACATACATAGTGTAAGAAATGAAGATCGAAAGAACGTTACATAGTTTTTGGGATAAGTGATATTCTGCGCAGGTAGGAAAGGATCGTGTAAGGCAGGCCTGCCCCATCGGGTGCAAATACCTCCTGAATTTCTGGGACCCGGGCAACAGCCGAGCGCGGGACTTTAAAGTTGCTACACATTGCGAAATTTATAATAAGAGAACTGCATGAGTGTGCGTCCATGTAGGCTCGTACCACGACTCTTTGCGATTCTGGGCGCCGGGTCAGGAGCCAAGCATGGAGCTATTTCGTTGCTCGGTTTCACGCTCGGCTGTGCTATTCTTTGCTACTATGTATAGAATTATTTATTATGGTAAGGAACCCCGGGATGATGCATATGTGTAACAAGCAATAAAATTGAAAATATAGAAACGTATTATACAATTTCACCGAAACATAAGATATTTAGAATGTTATTACTATAAAAATAAATAACTTACAAAGATAAAGAACAGAATTTTATTGAACGATATATATACACACACATTTGCAAAAGTTAAAAATTATATACTAATAAATATATACATACATATTATATACTATATAATTATATATTATATACTATATAATTATATATTATATACTATATAATTATATATTATATATTATATATTATATATTATATATTATATATTATATATTATATATTATATATTATATATTATATATTATATATTATATATTATATATTATATATTATATATTATATATTATATATTATATATTATATGTTATGTTTCGGTGAAATTGTATAATACGTTTCTATATTTTCAATTTTATTGCTTGTTACACATATGCATCATCTCGGGGTTCCTTACCATAATAAATAATTCTATAGTAGCAAAGAATAGCACAGCCGAGCGTGAAACCGAGCAACGAAATAGCTCCATGCTTGGCTCCTGACCCGGCGCCCAGAATCGCAAAGAGTCGTGGTACGAGCCTACATGGACGCACACTCATGCAGTTCTCTTATTACAAATTTCGCAATGTGTAGCAACTTTAAAGTCCCGCGCTCGGCTGTTGCCCGGGTCCCAGAAATTCAGGAGGTATTTGCACCCGATGGGGCAGGCCTGGTGTAAGGTATCAGACAATACAGATATTCGTATGAAAAAAGTAATGTATTTATTGGGAAAGTATATAGACATGTGTACATTAGTATGATACGTTGCGAGCAGCGCGTATCATCGAATCCAAGCAGAACGCTAATAGTTCACAATCTAACAAAGAATGTGGTTCGAAGTATTCGCTTTCGGAAATGAGTTTTGCATAATCAGCGGTCGGTGTCGTAGCGGCGCGTATAATGGTGACAAAGGAAGCGTACTTGCTGCTTACGGAGTCTAAAATTTCCGATAACCACGAGAACGTATGATCGATGCAGCGATCGTATTTAAACATTTGCCGTATCGTAGCTTCGGTCATGTATATGGTGGAACTGGCATCCGTTATTTTGGCAATTCGTTGGCTGTTGATTCGCGTGAAGTCGATGCGTAAATGATCGACGACGATAGGGTCTTGATGCGACGGAGCTGTGTCGGTACGGAAACGGTGAAGTATCTCCGGTTCTTGCTGCAGCAGAAGTTTCCACGTAGACATGGGGAAACACAGTTCGTTCGATTTGCTGTCAACTATCGCGATCTCCACGCGACACGAATCCCGATCGATGCGAATTCCAATTGCGATGCGTTTGTAGGTAGTCAAGGTCAAGGGGTAATCACGTCCCAGGATTCGTATGCTGGATTTCTTCCGCGATGGAGCAGAGTTATCGCTGTAAGAAACACGCGCGGAGTTAATGCTTCGGAAAAAAAAAAAAATTTTTTTTTCCACTTATGCTTATGTTTATTTATTAATTGTTGCGACGGAAGTCATCAAACTTGAAAATTTAATAAAAATATTCACAATGAGCATTCTTTCTTTCTTTCTCCCGCACGTACCTTTCTCTCACTCTCTCTTTCTCTCCCCCCTTTCACGCGCTCTCTCTTTCTCTCTCACACACTCTCTCGCGTCTCTGTTACGCGCACGACCGTAACATTTCTCGTGAGCTGATGCGCGGTGGTATGAGCCAATTTTTTTTTAACCGATGTAGAACTCGTGTCCAGCACTCGTTGGACACTTTTGTGTTGCCTGGCTATGCATGTATGAATGTGTGGTATGACGTATATGTACATTCAATTATTAATAATTATTATTAATAACAACAATAATTAATTAATACGAATAGAAAATCATGTTTTCACGGTGAATGACTTGATTCCTTCTTTTCGTTCCTCTTCATTTTTTTTTCTTCTTTTAAGATTCGATGAATGTTCGATTCCAGAGCAGTCTCCCCCTTCGTCCCATACACGTGAAGTATATGTATAATTTTTCTCTCTCCCTCAGCCGTGTCAGTGCAACATCCAAATTCGGTTAAGCGAGGCCTTCGGTTTCGGCGAACTGCTGTCTCGGGAATCATTGACAAGAATTCCAAACAGCGATTAGTCCTTGCTCAACGTCCAGAGCTGCCAATGACGATACATAAAGCTGGGATATCTTCACTGTGATCACACTCTGGCCATTAAAATTACAATAACAGCATGGTTCCCATCTCACGGCGAACTAACGGTTCTATCAGTTTGCCTGATTGATTGTATTATCGATTCAGTCCAAGATGACGACCATGTCATCACCGCGTACTGCTCTCTGTGGATGAGGAGGGTGGAAAGGAGCTGGTAATCTACGCCACGGTTTGCGCGCTGCCCTTCGAAGTTCCACAGACGACAGGGTTCTTCTAAGTCTTTTGGTTTGATCCGAGGCGCGAAAGTAGACATCATCGGGCGCATCCATCCACGAAATTACTTGCTTGCGGGCATTACTTCTAGATAACGGTGGACCATGAGGTAAGGTATGTGGATGAGCAGCTCTTCCATTTAGAGGTGGTGCCAATGGAAGAACGGAAGGAGCAGTGTGTTCCAAAGAGTGCTTTGGATGTAGCTGCTGAGAATGGTGAGCCCTTTTTGCAGGCGGTCCACCAGGGAGCCCCGCACTTAGGGCAATACCATCTGATCCATTGATCTCGTCGAATGGAGGTCTTGTGCGTTTCATTATCGTTTGTTGCGCCTGCATACTGGGCTGCGGCTGAGGCGGAGTCACCGTCAGCCTGTCCACCTCAGATTTATTTGGTACTCTTTCGTACAGAAGGCTTCCGTCTGGTGCTTTCGGTGGTCTAGGGAAGGAAACCCGATCGGGTTGCTTTCGTTGTGCCGGTGCGGTGAGAGCTAGCCAGTCCCAGTCTCCGGGTTGCCGCGGAGACGGATGATAGCCTAAGCGCGTCGTTATCAGTTACGCGAGGGCGAGGACGCGGCCGGACAGCGCGCGCCAAGATGCGCAGCTCCGCCGGACTTTTCGATGTCAATTGAGGGGAGGCGCAAAGGTGTCGCAATGGCGCTGCGTTTACAGGCTGATGAGGCGCTCTCGCTGCGTGGCGCGTACGTAATTGCGCGGCGCATAGTCGTCGGGCGGTCCGCGCCAACGCCGAAGTACGTAAATAAAATGCAGAACGAGTTTTCATCACAGGCCTGGGGGATCCGCCGCCTCCACCGCCGCTTGCCCCGCTTCCACGCAAGTCCACGCCATGAGCGCTGGCGTAGTGACGACTCAGGTGGGCCTTGAGCTTGAACTCCTTGCCGCAGGAAGGGATGCTACACCGATGAGGTCTGTGAGCACCGCCGATCCCTTTACTCTCCTCGTCCGAGCCTGTGCCGCCCCTCTTTCTCTCCAAATCGACATCGTCGATGCGCGATGGAACCTTCAGACCGCCGTACTTCTTCCAGTACGTCCAACAGGACTGGCAAAGCCGGCACTGCATGTGCGACGGGCCCCAGGCGTACCACTGCGGGCTCTGCATGACTTGACAGCTCTCACACGGCTTGCCGCCGACACCAACCATCAATATGCCGGAGTTATCGGTCGTCATGCTACCATTACTATTGCCATTTGGAACACTAGTTGGTTTCCCGTTACTGTTGCTATTACTATTACCAAGAGGTACGATCGTTGCCGCAGAAGGCGCAGTCGTAGGTGGGGCGGTCTTATTGTAATTTGGTATATAAACCTGCTTTAATTTACTTTCGGCTTCCACAGCTTTTACCCTCTTCTGCTGCACGTATCTGTCCGTTGTCTTCCACATGTAGTAATATTCGATAACGTTCTTCAATGTCTTCCATGGTAAGAAGTCTTGACGTATGTCAGCGAAATCCTTTCCATATTTGTCGAGTGCCTCCTCGAAAAGATTTGCTTCGGACGCGCTCCACTCTTCCATTTCGTCTCTGCATAATACTGGGCCAGTACTTGGCACTAAGGACGACATTGCTTTGGCGACATCGTAATTGTGCCGATGCAAAGTATCCATTGCATGGAAAAGAGTGATGTCTCTTGACGCAGCTGCTGCAGACATATGCAGATAGGGTTGTTTGACCGAGGACGAGCAGTCTAAAGCTCTTGCGAATGTGCCTACAGATCTACTGACGACAAGGAATTGATCGATCTGACGGTCCGTTAACGAATGTCGCGGCGTCCAAACCAACGTCTCCAGGTCTTGCAACCTACGAGGATCCGCTTCCCTTTCAGCCGGCGTAAGTGGTGACGGCGCTATGCCGTCGGCTTGGTATCTACTGCCTACTCTAATTTCACCTTTGTCTGCGAGCAATGTACGCTGAGCAGGATCGAATACTAAGCAGTAAAAGAAAGAATCCTCTTTGTTTAAATAGCTTAGTAAAGATTCTGTTTCATTTAATAAAGTTACACAGCATTTTCCCCTTATGTGCGTCGCAGGCATTGTCTCCATCTGGCGCGATAGAAACAGTTCCCTGTGCTTCATTTGATGACGTTGCTTAGAACTTAAATCTGTAACCCCTCCAGCACCTACCACAGTCTCTTCCATCCCATGAGGCTCTTGGGCCTCTGATAACGGGGCCTTCAGCCAGCCCCCCTTCCCGCCCCCTTTGATCATCATTTTGGGCCCAATCCCATCTTTACTAGTCATTTCCTTAGTAGTATCTGGATTCTCCAGTTTTTGACTCTGCGTGTTCGCAGGGGATTCTGACCTCTGCTGCTCCGCGCTTGCCAATTGATGTTTGTCAGCGAGCATGATTGGAGCATGATGATGGTCCTTCGAGCCGGATCGGCGCTTGTGAAAACAGTTCGCGACCGTTAACTAGTGCCGTGTAACCGTCGCGCGTGACCTCCACCTGCAAACGATGAGGCACATCATAACGAGTCAGCGCGACCTTAACGGCCGAATCTTGTGCGCGTTTGAATATCTGAGGACAATGGATATGATTTTCGATATGCTACAACGTCGATCTCCCAGAATATACTACAAGCAGTACTACACTCGAATCTACAGGAGGATTTTCCCACGATGGATACCGACGCGAGTGATCATCTGTCTGATGATGTTCACGACATGTTGGACGAACTATATGTGCCGTCTACAGATGCCGATCTTGGCGGTGCCGTTCATCAACCTGCTGTTCTACAACTTTGGCACTGTCTTCCTCGTGTTCTTCTTGCAAAACGCGATGATGCTGTACCGGGCGAACACACTAAGATTCCAGCTGACGAAGGGTGGCTTGTATGCGAGTCTGACTTGGGCCGACGGGATGTTCTTCGGATTCATCTTCGGCTGGGCCGGTGACACGCTGAGGCGCAGCCAGATCATCTCTGTTGCTGTTCTCCGGAAAGGTGCCACGGAGTTCTCCCACTTCATGCCAGGCATTTTCCACATTTTGGTGAGCTACGCGGGATGCCGTCTGGTCCTCGCAAACGTGTTCCTGGTGCTGGCGTTGGGCTTCAACGGAGCAGCTAGCATCTCCAACTTATCCAACAATCGGGACTCTGAAATGGTTTAACGACCCTAATAGCCAAAGTATCGGTATCTGGAGCGAGTGTTGTCGCGCGTCGGAGGACTCGGGTACTTTCCCTACTCGGACACCGCCGAGATCGTCCCGCCGAGAGACGCTCTGCCCAATTCGATCTTCGTGTTCGACGACGTGGCGTGCGACGAACAGAACGCGATCCGCGAATACTTCTCCATGGGCAGGCACGCGAACGTGGATTGCTTCTACCTGTGCCAATCGTACGCGCGAATACCGAAACACTTGATCAGAGACAACGTGAATTTTCTCGTGCTGTTTAAACAGGACGGGACGAACTTACGTCGCGTGTACAACGATCACGTGAACACGGACATGACGTTCGAGGCGTTCAACGACCTGTGCGCGAGATGTTGGAGACGACGTTACGATTTCGTGGTCATTGATAAGGACCGTGCCATGTACGATGGTCGGTATCGACGAGGATTTAACGAGTTCGTGGTAGCTCGCGAACCTCAGTAGATCGCGAGTCCTTCATCGAGCAACACGAGGATGTCTAACGGAGCAGCGACTAGCGGCGTCAACATGGAGAGCACGCAACAACAACAACAACAAGAAAGGAAACAAAAACGGCGTCGCAGACAACAGTCGGGAGACGACGAGACGAAGAAGAAAATTGCTAAAATCAGCGACGCTATACGACGGAAGTACATGAGCCTGAAACTCGGTAAAATGGCAACGAAAGCTGCTGCAGAGGAGAGCGCGCGTCCGATCGTCGAACCGCTGAAACACTTGGTCGAGAACACCGCGACGTTGAAAACGAGTCCAGCGATACCATCGCTCGTCAAGCTGAAACAGCAGCAACGTTCGCAGAAGAAACGATTATCCTTTACTCCGTCCACAGCCGAAGCGACGTTACGACTCGAAACGACTTCACTTCCGGATTCGAACGACGACGACGACGACGACGACGACAACAGCGCCGACTACGAAACAACCGAGGAACACGACCATGGCGAGGCGGACGAAACGATTCGAGAAGTTCTCGATCCACAAACCCCCACCACCACCACGACGCGTACACCCGAAACGTCAGCGGGCCGCTGTCGCGCGAATATCTGCGCTTGTTCTTCACCGACACCAAGAAACTGATCGACAACGTGTACGGCGTGTACCTGGACGACGACGAAAAGCTGATGATCGGTGATTCCGTGCTCACCATCGGCGAGAACGACGACTACGTTAGCGTGAAAGGCAACCGATACGCGGGTACTCGAGGCATGTACGAACTGCTGTTTAAGCGAGTGCATGACGAGCAAGCGTACACGAGCGACGATCTCGACGCGTATCGCGAAATCTTGTTGTCGACGAACGCGCATCGTCGGGACCATTCGGCTAGCAAACCCACGCTAGGCAACAAGGGCTACAAGTACAGAAAGATCGTGTCGGCGTTGATCAGCGGAGACCGCAACGTCGGTGTGATCACGCACGAAGGTCGAGGATTACCCATCGACGACGCGATGACGGTCACCGATAACGCGATCGATTACGTGTACTGGGACGATCCGAACGAATTGGTCGATAGACTACGATTGCTGGTGGCGTCGCGCGACGCCGGACACACCGGACACGACAACGAGATTGCTTCGATCGTGGAGGAACTTCGCGAAGCCGGTCTCATCGTAAATTGATCGGTCGAATCGACGACGCGTCAGTCTCGTTCGCGATCACCGCCCCCGCAACATGTCGGTGAACAAGTTTGGCGCATCTTTGCACGGTAGTACCGCCGATACTACTGGTGCTGCCGGCGACAACGATCAACGCATGGAGACGATTCGCTCGCTGAATCTGTACGTCGCGAATTACGTGCGAGAGAACACGCTGTGTCTGGGCACCGATCGGTCGACGTTCGACGCAATGGAACGCAAGATGCGTCGCGTGGCACATCCGGAGGAGGATACCGACGCTGCGACGAAACGATACGTGGACGACGTGGAACGTACCGTCGGACGTGCTCTCGACGCTATGGAGGAAGACATGTATGCAGTGACGACGAAACGACTGGACGCTTCGACAACCGCGATAAATACCGCGATGGATAAACGTTTCCGTGACCTGAAGACCGAGTTAAATATCACGCTGCAACGACGCTTCGATCACTTGAAGGATAGACTCGACGCCCTCGCGACACCGATCGCGTAGGTGTAAAGAAGCACGGAAGCGCGACGATGAGCGACAACGACTACGACGACGACTACGACGATAACAAACCCCTGCAACACCGTACATGCTTCGAATGCCTGGTACAGTATCTGCTGCTGCTGATCGTGGAACGTTACCTTCGCCACCATCACCGCCGCTATGGGCACGAGTGAGGAGCGAATACAATTGGTCAACGAACTGCACGCTCCCGCGAGACGAAATTTCCCGCGGAGACGCGTAGTTACTCGAGGCTACGACGATCTTTGGCAGGCGGATTTGGTGGAAATGCGCGCGTACGCGACTCACAATCGCGGCTACAACTACATACTCACGATCATCGATACGTTCAGCAAGTACGCGTGGGCCGTGCCCGTGAAAACGAAAAGCGGGCGCGACGTGACCAAGGCGTTCGCTACC
The DNA here is from genome assembly GCA_963855975.1 of Andrena chrysosceles. Classification (NCBI taxonomy): domain Eukaryota; kingdom Metazoa; phylum Arthropoda; class Insecta; order Hymenoptera; family Andrenidae; genus Andrena; species Andrena chrysosceles. The sequence goes on along the minus strand of OY979767.1, from coordinate 75,062,585 downwards.
GTGTTGCGACGAAGCGGCAGATGTCCACGAAACCTACAAACCGACATGGGAAAGGAGTTCTACAACGCGGAGTTTCAACGATTGACGAAGACTCGTGGGATCAACCACTACTCGACGTACAGCGTGATGAAAGCGTCGATCGTCGAGCGTTTCAATCGTACGCTGAAGAATCTGATGTGGAAACAATTCTCCTTGAACGCCTCCTATCGCTGGTTGGATCTGCTACCGACGCTCGTGCGCACCTACAATCATCGGAAACATCGTACGATCAACGCGCGACCCGTCGATGTCACCTCTGCCACTCGTTTACCGTTCATCGTATCGTCGGATGTCGAGCAACGACGACGACGACGACGCGCGAAATTCCACGTCGGCGACAAAGTACGCGTGAGCAAATTCAAGACGATCTTCGAGAAGGGATACACGCCGAACTGCAACATTTTTTCCTCTTCGGACGGCAGTTGCACCGCGCACTCGTTCAATCGTACACAGTCCTCGGTGTGCCGCTGCAATCGCTCCGCCGACGAGAAAAAGTTGAGGCACCTGAAACGAGCGATATGAGCGACGCTATTGTTTTGGCGTTCGTCGGTCAGATCGCTCTATCCCACTCGATCTCAATGTCTTTTTTTCGCTTTCTTCGTCGTGCGGTGCGATAATGTATGTGCCTACTTCAGCCAATAAACAAAATACGTGTGCCCCGTCTTTAGAAGAGTGTTCAAATAGGTGACTCGAACAATCGTCATAGCGACGGACTGCATCGCCCGAGACCGCCACCTAGGGATCTTCTTTCGGCCCAGCAATAGTACTTCTCCAGAAGCCAAACAGTAGAATGAATAGCGTCATTTCGCTTCCTTCTGTGTTTTTTTTCTTTATAGGCTATACAAGATAAATTGAGGTTACATTTAACTTCTTTTCTCAACCAGTTGTGTACAGAATCGTATTTAAAATATACTTCTAAGTTAATTCCGTTTAATGTTTGGGATAACAAGATAGTAGAGATATTGAGGGCCAATGCAGCCAAAGTATTTGGCCATATTAACTCTTCCTCTGAAAGCTAACGAGAAGACCATCTCTCGCTGCAGAAAGGTGAGATGGTCGAGTTGTAATTTTTTTTATTGTTTTTGTTCATTTTTATTTTTTATTATTATATTTGTTTATTTAGTTTATTTCTTCACTTTTGTATTCATTTGCCTTACTAACCGCCAGTAGGTAGTTCACTTTTTCTTTCATGTGTTCTTTCCTTGTTTAGCGTAAACAAATTTGTACGAGAGTGTACTAGCACGATCGCGGAAGCTTCTCGCGATCGCGAATTAGCTTTAGAATATAGTCTTAATTTAGTATAAGATAGTCGTTAAGAATAGTCGTTAAGTTTAAACTAAGGTCACAGACACTTTATATTTACAGGACACTGAACAATAAAGTACAAGCTTAGACACTTAAATTAACACAGTACAGCACGGAACTTAATTAACTAAGCCACGAAAGTACGCGGAAGATTGAGCGCGAACTGTGTCGTTCGAATGTAGAATTACTGGAACGTTCCAGGAAGCACGCAAGCACGTACGCAAAAGACTGTTACTTATCGAGAGGACGATTCGTAGACGAGAGATCGATCGCGATGATGGATCGGGCCGTTTCGCCGAATTCTGTGACGTCAGCACCCCACCTAACAGCTGCTCGTCCTGAGCAGGACGAGGACTACCTCGGTAGAACAAAGCGGTTCGTACGGTGAAGAGAGAGCGCTGCCTAATTAGGTGAGGTGCGCATCAACAGATGGCCCGACCGATACCATCATCGCGATCGTGCGTGGCGCGATTTGGTCACGTTAGTCGCTTTCAAAGCGCGCGCGGTTTCGGCATCGAATCCGCGCCGACTTGGCCGGTGGCCGTTTGGGCCAATCCCAAACAAAATTAAATATCAATGAATCTGTAATTGTATTCACTCATAAATAATTTTACTATATTAGTTTTAATAGCCATTTCATATTAGGTCGACCGCGCCTCTCGGATTTACCATAAGTGTTGGGAGCATAAAACCTAGCAGCGGTGCACTTATGATCGGTCTACCACTCGCACCCCAGATCACTGTAATGAGGTTTGAAAATAATGTCAACAGATCTCGTACCCGTCTCATATTCAAAAATTTTAGCCACGACAGGGTTGACGGTTCCTTGTACGGAGAGATTTTTCGCCACCTGCTTGTAAAAACCACAGTAACGGCACATCGTTCCAAAAAATGACATTAACGGAAGCCGGTATAGGCGTGGCGTTGAATAGCTAAAACATTCTAACACAAAAATTCTAGAAAAAAAATTCAAACACCGCTACAATCAAAGACACGTCGCATTAGTTACCCCTTACGTCTGATCTAGGTATGCACCGCATTAAGGATAAAATCATAAAAAAGAAAACCAGAACAATAGATTCTGAGGTCTGCAGAACTAACACATAATTGAATAAAAATTTAATTTCTCAATTTATAAATGTAATGATACAGAATCAACTAGCCTATTGTTTATCAACACCACGAATTTTAAAAACAGCGTTAAATACATTATCAAATAAACAGTTTCCAACAGCTTTTTAAACAATTATGGTTAAAAAATTGATAAAAGAAAAATTAAGTAAACGTAAAATATGTTAAATTATCTATCATTAAGAGGGATTAATTTTTCCTCATTTTTTTGGCGCAAATTGCATTCCGATATGTCTTACAGTTCAAAAGTTATACGAAAAAGACCCCAAAATTTTCAACCGGGGCCGGGAAATTCTGAATAGTTCTTTGCAACGTTAATTTGACAAGGACCAGCCAAAAATTCTCGAAGCTCGAGCATCACTGCTGTCCAGCGGTCGCTAGCAGCTCTCCGAACGCGGTGACGGTGCATGGTTGTAGTGGAATGCGTCCGTGAGGCGGTGTTGCCATTTTACAAGTTCGCGCGCGCGCGGGTTGCAGGATTAAACGATGACCCTGTATATACAACATTATCGTTATCGGTATCATCATTGGTATCATCATGATGATTGTCATCAGAATGACACTCTTTCCGGTCCTTCTGGTTACGTTCAGGTTCTGGGCAGTATCTATAGTATATGTCAGGGTTCTGCAGCGTTGGGGCCTCTCACGCGGTAGCTTCGCCTTCCAATCTTTCTTTCGCGTCGTGTGCCTTCCGTTGTCAAGGAGACCGCGCGACCCTACGAAGGCAAGCGTCTTCGCGGTTAGCGTCGCATGGTATCCATGGTAACGCGAACGAAAGTGGGAGAACCCAATGCTCCTGCGGGAGCGACCTTGTAGAGCCCTGATATAGGTATTCAAGTATTTGTGATGTCCCACTATTTTTCACGCGGTCTTATTCTAAAGTCTCCCTCATAAATCTCAACACAACTCCATCAAAATCCCTCAAACTCAAGTCTTACCCCTTTTTCCCCAATCACTGATCACCTTGACGATGTACCTTAGCGGTACCCATCTCATGACGGTCAATTACGAAAACTCCTTCCCATATTCGCCTTACGAGGCACGCATTCCTCCCTCATATATGAATTCAAACAAGTCCCTCATCCCAAAAACTTTTTAATTCGAGACCACGTCTCACCCCCTCATTACGACTCACCGAGTCAAAGCCACTCCCACCCTTTTCCAAACAAACCTCCTAAAATCAATCCAACGGCTTGAGTACTCCCTTCTCGTACAAACCCAAATAAAAACCCGGGAAGTCTTATAAATCTCGTAACTCTTAGCCTTATAACTCGTCTATCTTATTCTATTATCAACGCGTTCTAATAATAGACACATATTTCATAAAAACCCCGGAAGTCCTATTGCGATGCATATTTCGTAAATAGATCAAGGTGCATACCGCGCGTACCCCTCACACCTGACATTCTTGTAAATCACATAAATACGAGGGCCCGAGAGACCGGAGCTCTCTTCTACGGAAAACCTCCCGCGAAGTACATACGTTTCGTAGAAACTTTAAACAGTGACACATAATTATTAAATTCAGTGACCAACGATCTCTAATCACCAACCATTGTAAGCTTGTATAATTACCATTATTACTACGGCATATCATCTTCATCTATATCTTATGTATTATTAATGCTTATTGCGTTTCATATTATTTTCTTGTATTAACGCTTATTGCTTATCATATTATTTTCTTGTCTAAAGCTTATTGCATTTCATACTATTTTGTATTATTAACGCTTATTGCTTATATTATTTTGTATTAACGCTTATTGCTTTTCATATTATTTTGTTTTATTAACGCTTATTGCATTTCATATATTGTCATTGGCTTATTCTCATGTATTTCATGTTCATATTCTTATATTGCTATTAATCACCATTTATATAAATGTGGTGTGCTAATGCTTAACGTCTGACGCATTATTATCGCATTGACAGTGCATATATTCCTGCTTAAAGTTAATAAACCTCTTTGCTTTAAATCACGCTTCGAATTATTGTGTCTATCCTTTGGTTAGGAAGATTCCAAATCAAAACAGGCTACCGCAACAGCTGATGTCGGTTCGCGAACGCGAGAGTGCTTACAGTGTTTACAAACATACTTTTGCATGGGCCGTGTACAGCCATATGTGTAGACGTATTTCGCGGAAATATTACGTGTGGCTTCTTATATAAATGCAACGGTAAATCCAATTACCAAGCCAAAACAAACATAGAATGCTCTAACGGGTGCCCCCCTGGTGCGCGTTCGCTTTTTAAACCTTCCCTGGTCGATCAGTGTGCTGGATTTAACCTTCTCGCCTGACTCCCACTAACCCTTAGAGTGCTGTATTTAAAATTCGCGCCTGACTCCCACTAACCCCAGTGTGCAGGATAACGCATTCTTGCCTGACTTTTACCCCACATAGTCATCGTTCTAAAGACCTCCACCCGGGACGTGACATAATTTTGGTGACAGCGGTGGGATCTTCGTCTACCGTTGATAGAAAACAGATTCTTTGACACGGTACCCACAAGGTCCCAACATCTAGCATGTGCATTAGATACCCACGTCTAGGTGCACTATCTTACCAAAGCCGCAGATTACAGCGCTTGGCGGCATATATGCAATTGATGATGTGCGTTTCTGGGAGCATAGCAATAACTACCGAAGGTGGCGACATTTGTTTAAATTTCTCCCATCAGGATCCAACAGACACGGTGACAGTATACCAAATTCATTATTTACAATCGCCCTATACATTCCCCAATTGCCTTCGGTGCAATACCCTATTACTACAAACTTGCCCCATAAATAGGTGCGCCGTGTGCACAGAACAGTACCTCCTCTCAAATAGGAGCTACGGTCAATTCGACAACCCTTGGTCGGGTATAGAACACCCCGAAGTCTAAACAAACTACAAGACACGACATAATTTTGGTCACTTAAAATTTTAGATTCTCTAACATACGGTACCCATAACACCTCGATATCTAACATGCGCGATTCCCGTCAACGTCAAGGCACATTATACTACCCGAGCCGCAGACTGCGGGGCGTCGTTTCAGATTCGAATCCGTTGATCTGTGTTTCGGGGGGCGTAGCAACGACCACGGAAGGCGAAGATATTTGCCTAAATTGTTTCGATTTGGACAAGGTGGAAGTGGACGAAATATACCAAGAACACTACCACCAACCAAACGATATATTCCCTGAATGCTCTCGTTGCAGAAACCTCTTGCTCCGAGTGCATCCCATAAACAGTTGTGCCGTGTGCACCGAGCATTGCCGCCTCTCAAGCAGGAGCTATAACAGATTTGATAGTAACTACCCGGGTAGAGAGCACCGTAGGCTTTAAATAACGGCTACCGTACGCCCAAAACAAGGAAAACTCCTAAAAAGCCAACTAGAAAGTAGAATCGAACAAATTTAGCATGTCCGTATACGACGAAACTGACGATTCTTACATGATGGACCAAGACGCGGGCCTTTCCATTAACGCTGTAGACACCGTGACCGCCGAATTGTTGGAACGGGTGCAATTGTTAAAACAAAAACAAGCTGAAATTGAAAGCTTGCACGCGAAAATCGTTGTAAATGAAGAACCCAATACGCATTCGGGCGTAGTTACCGGATCAGGCGGCCCCACGTTGGAAGGTCTTTCCAATCAGATGCAAGCCATGCACGGAATGATGGAAAAACTTCTTGCACCTCCGCCATTTGCGAATGATTTTGCCACACCGGGTTCCTCCCGTTTCGATAGGAAACCGGTGTTAAATCGTAACAAGGTTGCGAACCAGGATCCATTACCCCAGATCAAGATAAAGGACGCCTTAGAAACAGTCTCAACTTTTAACGGGCATAACATACCCGTAGAACAATTCGCGATAGCCTGCAATACGGCTAAGGCTCCGGTTCCTCAGCAAGCCGTACCCCAGCTGGCGAGGTTGTTGCGCAATAAGTTGCAAGACCATGCTTACTTGGCCGTTGAGGATAGGGTCTTTGACTCTGTAAACGACCTTATTAAACAACTTAAACGAACCTTGTCCCCTGCCAAAACATCGGACCACTATCGTGGGGAACTCGCAAATGTTATTAAAGGAACTATCAAGTACGTATTAGAATACATATCTCGCGTTAAAGATCTCCGATTCGCCATTTTGGAAGAGGAAAGAGAATATTACCGCGACTTCGCACGGAATCACCCGGAGGACCCAGATCGTCTACCGTTAGATTCATTCGTCGATGGTCTTCCGCCCCACATAAGGACAAGATTACTTCAACATCATTTCGAAACGCTCGATGAAGCTTTCGATCTCGCTGTTCTCGTGGACAAAAAGATTGATAGGGACCGCCTCAGGTTATCCGAGCAAAAGGCCCCGAAATTAACATGAAAACTCTGCAACAAGACAGGACACGATGCACGGTCCTGCCGAGGCAACCAACATATAGCCTCCCAACCTGTAACGAGTTAGTTACGATGGGACGCGAATCTTCCACCCCCCCCCCCCCAACACGCGCACCTGGCGCGGCCCGCCGCTACCGAACGCGGCCGCGAGATGGCCGCGCGCTGAGCGGCGCTCTCGCTCGCGAAGATGTTGCGGCGCTGCATATAGGCCAGCGCGACGGGCCCGTCAGGCAGAGTCTGCCACGAGCAATACGAGCGAACGGTCAGAGATCTCCCAGTAATCACATGTGTAACCAAGCTGTATTACTGCGTATTTTTCGATTCCCCAACCTCCACGGCTCCTAGAAGAACGCGAGTACGCCGACCTCTAGACGCAAGTCGATATCCGCCGTCAATCTTAGGGTCAGACTTTGTCTGTCCCGGAGGACATCCCACAGTCTCCGTTTCTCCCGCGGGTTTTACCCACTGGGCGAGCGGACTCAAGACATCCCGGTCAGGGCCATTGGTGGAAACCACAGCCAGGGCACCAGAACGACTACCCCCACTCCTATCTCTGCCACCGAAACGCATCGAACCACGCACCGCGATCGCGACGCGCCGTCCGCGCTCCGCCAGCGAAGTACACGCTGCGACCGTAACCGATACGCGAACCACCGCTTCCGTCTACGCCGTAGCTATATAAGTCTAGGTTAAGTTCCGTACCCACTGTTAGCCAGCACAGACCTGGCCGGTCTCCATTGTTACCTAGTCGAAATAAACACCCTTTACTAAGTTCACCTTGTTGCATTCGCTCGGCACACCCGAACCTCCGTCCGTTACGTAACCTCTCCGACTCAAGGGTACAAACCGTTGCGGGATATGGGAGCCAGGCACCCAACTGCTCCCCTACTGGGACAAAACCTGACCTCCTCCTTCAAGACCCACAGAATTGCGTATCTGCGCATACTGCAAGAAGCCCAGACACCTGATCTCAGAATGCAGGAAACGTCTTTTTAATCGCAACGAAAAAAAACCCTGGAACCTTCCAGGAACGAGATTCGGGAAACGCTCCGCCCCTACGGTCAACTATGGATGCGGTACCGTGGAACGGGCCAAACCGGAGCGCGTCCAATAATAGTACAAGTGAAACCGGGAATGCCGGAACTAGGATCGCCACCGCATGTTTAAACACTGTTAACGAAGCCCCGTCAGTAATAATTCACTTCCCAGACTTCGAAACAACACCAGAATTAATGATTAATACCGGCTCTGAGGTGAACTTGTTGAAAATTCAAGCCGTAAAGCGACTCCAAGACATAGACATGGAGAAGCAGGTGCCACTTAGGGGTATCGCAAAGGATCTCGTCTCCACCCTTGGGACAATAAAGATAACCCTATTGGACAACGACGTCACGTTCCACGTAGTGGAAAACGACTTCCCAATTAAGCCACAAGGAATACTAGGTACAGAATTCTTTATAAAACAGAATGTCTCAATACACTACTCCAAGAAGCAGTTGAACTTCCACGGAAACTCCATTCCGTTTGTAAACAGGGCCCAACTCGTGCTACCCGCTAGATCAAAAACTGTTTTCTTCGTTCATGTATCAGACTCAAACATAAAGGAAGGGTATTTATCCCGATTAGACTTAGGTACTGGGATTCACGCTGGTAACGCTCTTGTCCGTAATCAGGACGACAAGGCATACTTGCAGATAATAAATTCCAATGAAATAAACGCAACGGTTACAATACCCACTGTTGAATTAGAAGAATTCGAAGAGACTACGACGTCTAAAGACGTCACTCCTATCCCCGCCCTAATAAAAACTAAGTCCCAAGTCTACCTCGAGGCACCCGCGAAGGTGCACTCACTCTCACCCCCTGTGCATTATGCCAAATCAACCCTTCACCCAAATTTCCCTGAGTCTCTTGCTGTTGCGTCGGGTAAGGAAATATGGGCGAATTCTGGAGAAACCACCTCAAGAATGGAACAAGTACTCAGATTAATCTCAACGGAACATATGAATCCGGAGGAAAAGCTCCATGTCCAAGGAATTCTAAGAAAGTATCACGACCTTTTCCATCTACCAGAAGAGAAGTTAGGTCATACGAACGCCATCCAGCACGGGATCCAGACAACGGACCCAGTGCCTGTCAATACGAAACAATATCGCTTCCCTCCAGTACATAAGAGGGAAATCGACAAACAAGTACGCAAGTTACTAAAAAACGAAATAATAAAACTGTGGCGAATGGTGATCGACTTTAGAGAGGTCAACAAAACAACCATTCCCGACGCATACCCACTTCCAAATATCAATGAGATATTGGACCAATTAGGAGGAGTCAAGTACTTTTCCGTGTTTGATCTCGCCTCGGGTTTCCATCAAATACCCATGAAACCTGAGGATGCACCTAAAACAGCATTTTCTACACCACATGGACACTACGAGTTTGTAAGGATGCCATTTGGGCTTCGTAATGCACCTGCGACTTTCCAACGCTTAATGGATCACACGCTTATGGGATTCCAGGGAACGAAAATGTTTGTCTACTTGGACGATATCGTCCTCTACGCAAGTTCCCTCACGGAACATCTAATTAAATTTAAGAAACTCGCTCACCGCCTACGAGAGGCAAACCTTAAACTCCAACCTTCCAAATGTAAGTTCCTGCACAAGGAAGTTGCATACTTGGGACATATAATCGCCGAGGAAGGGGTAAAACCGGATCAACAGTAAATCCAAGCTGTCCAGAACTACCCTGCACCTCGCACACCGAAGGAAATTAAAGAGTTGCTCAGACTGACCGGCTACTACAGGAGGTTTATCCACGAATTCTCTAGAATGGCTCGCCCTTTGACCTGCCTATTAAAAAAGGACATACCTTTCGCCTGGGAATCATCCCAGCAAATAGCTTTCGACCACATAAGATCTGCATTGCAGAAGGAACCTATCCTGTAATACCCGAATTTTGAGCTAGAATACCACGTCACTACTGACGCTTCTGAATACGCTATAGGAGGAATACAAAGTCATGCTGCCAATGGAAAAGAATTACCGATCGCTTACGCCTCCCGCCTCCTGAACAAAGCGGAAACCAATTACGCGACCATAGAAAAGGAGCTTTTAGCCATTGTATATTGTGTTAGACACTTACGCCCTTACCTGTATGGAAGGAAGTTTATTTCATTTACGGACCATCAACCCTTGATTTGGTTACATAAGGTAAAAGACCCAACCTCGCGCCTCGTCAGGTGGCGACTAAAATTAGCCGAATATAAATACGAAATTCACTACCAACCAGGAAAGAGCAACAAACTTACAGAAGCCTTATTCCGAATTTCCCCTGCACTGGAGGCATGCCCCATACGGCCACAATTTTTAATTGCAATCTGTTGCACATCTCGAATAACATTCAGACAATCCCTTTTTTCTGTAAAATTGAACAGATGGAGACTAACTGTACTCTGATAAGATAGTCTTAGGTACATATTATAATGTATTATGTGTTCCTTTATATAATTATAATTTATTTGTAGTACCTATTTGAACTTCTGTTACTTTGCTATATATAATAATATATATGTTTTATTCATTCTCATAGTTTATCCCCTCTGTTTTTTTCTTTATTTTCCTTTTTTTCTTTTGCAACTTCTCGAGCCAATCTATAATCTTTTCATCCTGTCTCCAGGTCACCACGTCTTTCATCTTGACCCCCTTCCGGTTTCCGTTACTTTCCTATATTTGATAATTATAATGTACATAAATAATAATGAATTGTCTAAATTTGATTCCCCAACCGCTTCTGAGTCAAATTGAATAGCGGATAATGCGCAGGTAAAGTTCCAGGTCACGGGTACGAACGTGTACTATTGCCCGGCCGAAAGAAGATCCCTAGCAGGCGGTCTCGGGCGATGCAGTCCGCCGATGTAACGATTGGTTGACTCACCTATTTGGGCACACTTTTAAAGACGCGATACACGTATTTTGGTTATTGGCTGAAGTAGGCACATACGTTGTCGCACCGCGCGACGAAGAGAGCGAACAACACACATCGAGATCGAGTGGGATAGAGCGATCTGACCGACGTACGTCAACGCAGTAGCGTAGGCATCTTTAACGGTTAACAATTAACATATAATAACATAAAAATTTCCTTATTTTTTACAATATATTCGGGAACGTATTATCCTGATACCAACCCAATGATAATACTTTCCTGAACATATTGTGAAAAATACGGATAATTTTATGTTATTATATATTAATGGTTAACCGTTAAAAATCAATGACCCGACTTAAGCTAGATTCTCACTAACCGTCTGTACGGTGGCAGGACGGCGGCCGTCCCACTAGCGCAACGTAAACACAGATGCATACTTCTCCATTGCACTAATGGAACGGCCGCCGTCCAAACGATTAGTCAGAATCTAGATTTATCCGCCGCGGGCACAGGCGGGTCGAGTGAATAGAAAAACGGACGGGTAACGGGCTGGTTGATCCGCGATATACCCGCCCGTTGCAGGACTCTGCAGCAAACAAAGAACACCCTTACCACATAGTACAGATAAACTCCAGCGATTTTTTCTTATTTTCAAACATGAGCCAAAAATTTGGATTATGTAAGGGTTCCATACATACTAAAGTTTGCCAGTCACATATTCAAAAAATTCATATATACAATGTCAGATACAAGCTATCATGTTTGTGACAAGTGGAATAGAGTTTGTATTTCAAGGCAACAAAACACTCGCAACATCTCCAGACGAACATTTCCAGATACAAAGAAAACTAAATCTGAGGCTACCTTATGTAAAGAAAAAGCGAATGATATAAAAAGTATATTTAAGTGTATGCCTACAGTGGATGTTGTTTGTTAATAGACAATTTTAAAATAAAGACCCCTTTGGAAATAGGGGGGAGTCATTTTTCAGTAAAAGAAGGTTCTATGTGAATGTAATAAATTAATAAAAAATGTTTTGTAAAATGTTGTTAAACTTTCTAACATAAAGTTGTCACATTCTAATATAGAAATAAGGTATGCTTATTTTGGTTGTGTTTACTTTCTTTTTTCTATTATCTGATAAGGGTGGAGAACGTTTTAAATTTTAAAAAGGTTGCCCTGAAAAAAGTCCTAAAAGTCAGATAGAACCCTCTGCTGGTTTTCACGTCGCGAACTGCATTCTCGATCTTGTCTTACAACAAATCATAACGTCTCTGTGCCTGAGACTTTTAAGTAATACAATATTATGTCGGTGTCAGATTTGTATGGCTAGAGGCCCACGGCACTTGGTTATGTAAGAATGGGTATAACATTTCCTTCACGTTCCATAAATTTGTTTTAAACTGTTAATAAAACATTTATAAAGTTAAGTTTATATAACAATTGTATCTCATTTGTAGTCAAAACATGCAGACGTTGTACGGAAACCTGTCAGACACTCTTACGTAATTATGTAGATTCTATAAAAAATTCAATCCCTAATATTTATAGTAATACAATTATATTTCAATACTAGAATAAGGCTTAAGAGGACCAAAGAGGTGTATCCATCGTGGATTTTGGCATGTTTTCGCATTTATATTTTCTGGAATGCATCGGAAGTGTTGTCCGAAAATCTGCGAATATTTATATACGAGGGTCGTATGATAAGTACCTGGCCTCGGATGGCGTTACTAATATTAAATAAATGCCATTTTTCGTAACTGCGATCCTTCAAATGACGACTTTAAATTTTTCAACCAGTTGCATCATTCAGTGAGTGTTTGATAGCCATTGAACGCGAACAACTTTTGTATTTTCACAAAAATGGATAAAATTGAGTACCGAGCAGTAATAAAATTCTTGTTTTTGAAACAGAAAACGAATAATGAAATAAAAGCAGAATTAAGTATATGGGGACTCTGCACCTTCGTTTGCAACAATAAAATATTGGACAGCTGAGTTTAAACGCGGCCGTACAAGCATTTATGATGAAGAACGTCCAGTTCGCCCAAACGAGGTCACCACACCAGAAATGATTTAGAGAAAACTCACGATATGGTGATGAATGATCGGAGATTGAAAGTGCGCGATATTGGTGAAGCTGTGGGCATCTCAATCGAACGGATGCAGAAAATTTTGAATGAACATTTGAATATGAGAAAGCTTTGCGCAAGATGGGTGCCGCGATTGCTCACAATTGACCATAAATACACACATCTGACAACTTCAAAGGAATGTTTGGCGATGTTAAAGCGCAATCCGGAGGACTTTTGGCATCGATTTATAACTGTGGACGAAACGTGGATCCATTACTGTACACCAGAGACCAAGGAATAATCGAAACAGTGGACTTTTCGTGGTGAATCGCCGCTGAAGAAGGCCAAGGTGACCATATCGGCGAACAAAGTTATGGCCACAGATTTTTGGGATGCACGCGGAATAATCCACATCGATTACCTTCAAAAAGGAAAAACGATTAACGGCGAATATTATTCCAACTTATTGGACCGTTTCAACGATGTTTTGAAGGAAAGACGTCCGTATTTGGCAAAGAAAAAAGTTGTCTTCCATCAAGACAATGCACGGGTGCACACTTGTGTCGTCGCCATGGCAAAATTCCATGAATTAGGATACAAATTGCTCCCACATCCACCATATTCTCCAGACTTAGCCCCCTCCTACAATTTCCTATTTCCGAACTTAAAGAAATGGCTCGGCAGAAAGAGATTTAGTTCCAACGATGAGGTCATCAATGAAACAAACGCCTATTTTGAAGAGTTGGAGTAATCGTATTATTCAGAAGGGATCCAAAAATTGAAAAAACGATAGACGAAGTGTATCGAGCTAAAAGGGGATTACGTTGAAAAATAAAATGAATTTGGTCCCAAAAGTTCTTTTTCTGGTCGAAGCCAGGTACTTATCATACGACCCTCGTACTTTGAAAACAAACCCAGATTGGACTTCACTTTGTATTATACTTAGTCGCCTCTCAGCGATGCGATTCACGCGACATCTCTAACAGATCTTCATAAAAGTATCGCCAATACTATTGGCCCAATATATTGGTGAGATTATCCTGATGAAAATAGAACGAAACACCACCTCATTCGAACTATTTGTAATCATATACGAAATGGTATAATGCATATTTGGCCTACAGAACTCAGAAACGATTCGGTGTGTCAATGCGCGGAGCTACCTGAACAGAACATTCCCGGTGGAAGCTATCACTCCAAAAAGGCCAAACTTGAAAAGGCATATCTCCAAATCTGGCGCCACGCAAAGTGTTAATACCAAAGAAAATACAGATATAGTTTTCTTTACAGAAGTGAAAAATTCTATGTTTGTTTTTATTATTCCTGTTTACATTTTCACACTAGAACATACAAAATTTAATCTTATATATTCGTAAATATTATGCTTTCAAATATTCATATATCCCTAGAATCCTAATATCTTAGTGATGTTCAAAGCTTTGACTTAAATTATCTGATATCAATACGTATTATAATAACACATACAAAGCAAACTAATAATTTGCATCAAACATAAATAATTGTAAAGATTAAAGTTGAAATACTGATTTAAAAATTTGGAATACTCATGGTATAAATAGAAAATCTACTCAATTAGTTTCAAGCAAAAATATGTAAAATGTTTTAACATCATAATTAAAACATGCACCTTTTGATTAATATTTCAATTCGGCAATGACTTAAACCATTACATTGATTGGCAAATAACTATCATGTTAAGAAGTAATAACCTTCTCTGCTTTTGAAATAGCATAATTCTTGAAAATGGAAGTGCATAAGTACAATAGTATAACTTTCAACTATACACTTCAGTTTCAAATAATGTACATCATTTATTTAAAGGAACTATAAAAGTATTATTATTTATATCTTTAAATCACATTCTACAGTTATTTTAAACAAAAATTGCAAAACAACTTTAAGAATACTATCAATATCAATTTATTTTCCAATAATGATTGTAATTAGTTTCATAGCGTTAAATTAATAATACTGCCATCAATTATAAAATATTGTAGTTAAAGTATATATCTTTTTAAATAATCCTAATCTAAGTTGGTTAATGAACAAAGTAGTCTGATCAGATATGTAGAAAGTTTTGGTTTATACCATACATGGATGATGTATAAAGGTATACTGTCACTTTTTACTTTATGCACTACACATTTGGGGCAATTTTCTCAATAATAATAATGTAGAGTTTTCCTTGAGACTACTCTAGAATTAGATTTACTCTGACCTTAATCTCTTGGAATCCTCTGCCATGTAAATCCACAAACCTCACTGCCCTGTTGGACCATGGAAAAGTAAGAAGGCATTGCGTTGATTGTACATATTCATACTCAATTACCTGCAGGCAAAAATACTGCCCATTATGGAAAAAGATTGATACTTCTAAATACTCATTAATGTGAAGATCATTGATCATACACACTATTCCATTAATTCCTGTATTAGAAGAGGATCAAAAGTGAAAACATACTTTTTTAACAAATTATATCTCAAATTGCAGGTGTTGCCGAGCTGATTAGGAAATGTCATACTTTTGGACAAAATTGGCCACTCATTTGTGGGGTAATAGGACGAAAACACATTCCTTCTTGATATGATTATAATCGACGCAAAGGAGTAATAAAAATTCAAGTAAGAGTACAATCATGGCACACATACAATATTTGACGCTAAATCAAAAAGTTGTTCAATCATTTACTGGTGAATACATGTATTGTTCTGTATTACATAACAGATCCATGCTTCCTATGGAATTTGGTGTCTGCTAATCGGGAAAACACAGGGAATCAATTGATGTCACTTTCATGAAGATCCGATGAGAAACACGAAACTTGACATTCTTCGCTTTTTATTGGATAATGTTAACGTTGTCCTTGCGGTCCCCTATTCTCGAGCGTGGAAAGTGAAATCGAACGTGTGTAATTCGCCTACATCCCCAAATAAAAATATTCCCTGAACCCTGCAATTATCAGCTTAACCAGAATCAACTGTAGTTATCAACAACAAAGATAAGTATGGGGCTTGATTATCAGAACAATATAAACTTGTTCTCAAAGGGAAGTA
The DNA here is from genome assembly GCA_963855975.1 of Andrena chrysosceles. Classification (NCBI taxonomy): domain Eukaryota; kingdom Metazoa; phylum Arthropoda; class Insecta; order Hymenoptera; family Andrenidae; genus Andrena; species Andrena chrysosceles. The sequence continues at coordinate 75,046,648 of OY979767.1, read as the reverse complement.
TTTAAACAATCTTTCAGGTTGCAGTCAAGTGTTCTATGCATGCAGACATAGTATCGCTCGAATATTTGTTATCTTAACTATAGTCGCATCATTACTGGATTTCGTTGAAGCCATATCGCTCAAAGACAAATGACTAGTTGGGCTCAAAAGAGGAGTGTTTTTTAAAGCACTCATTGAAACTTACAATTTAGGTTATGACTTCTTCAAAAATCACATTTCCATATCCAGTTCTCTTCTCATTAGAGATCAGAATGTATACTTCCACCTCCATTCCATTTATAGTTTCAATTTATAAATGAGAAATAGATTACAACACTTCTAATAATTTATAGTAACAATTGTATCACAATTATAATTCCAAAACTAAATTTTAAGAGATACGAAAGAATGTATTTATATGTTTAAGTATATGATAACACTAATTAATATTCATTCCTGTTATGGAAGTGTAAAATTAAAATATGAAAAGTTTGATTCTTCATTTATCTACAGCATGAAAAACATAAATATACTGTAATTATGATCGAGCTTTATATTCATAATGTTATATATAAGTTTTTCCATGGTTAAATGTATTTGAAATCTAATATTTCATCCAAACATTATAAAATATTTAAATAGACATAAATAGACGGAAATATTTATAAAATGATACAGTTTGTTAATACATTTCATATGTTAAGAAAATTATATGGTGTTTTATAAAGGCTGTTTTTATAATACTCATGTGATTTTTAAGTGTATTAAAATAATATTTTAATCAAATAATGGTATTCATACCTGCCATTGTAACAGCTGTATTGTCGTTGTCAATTGCATCTATTAATACAGACTTGTTTGCTGCCTTACATACTTTCAAATGTTTATTTATTCGACTTTGTGCTTTGTGATCACGCAACGCTAATAAATTCTGAAAATGAAAACATTAGTAATACAATATCAGCCACAGATTTAGGAAAACATTATGTTTAATCAAAACCATACTTCTCTTTTCTTCTTCTCCTCTAAAGATTTTCGTCTTTCTTCATCTTCCTTCCGGGCTAAAAATTTCTTTATGTTGTCAGAAAGAGTCTTAGCCTGCTTAGGTGGTTTCTTGGGTGGAGCAAATTTTGTTTGGTAACAAGCACCCGACTATGAGACATAAAAAATAATTTCGTTAAAACAGTATCTTCTCTGGGTATCGATAAAGTTAAAACTAAATACAATATTGAAGGAAGGATCATACCACCTGCTTAGTATTTTCATTCTTTTGTGCGACGTTTAATAAAGTACCAAAATCCATTTTGATAAAAATATGAAAACTAAAGTGAACGAAATATCACGATATATTGCACAAATTCATATGTTGGGTTAGCATTTTATTACTGAGTGTCAATTATTTATAAGCATATCTACAAATTTGTAAGCAACTCCGATATTAGATACTTCCTCACTTTCTGTATATTACATTATTCGCGTCAATGTTTTTGACGTTTACTAAAGAAAAGTAGGCCTTCAGGCTTCAAATGAACAAGAAAAGTTAAGATGAACTAATACTTAACGAAATACAGTAAACGCATAAAATCACATAACATTTCTCCGACAGATGGCGCACTAGACACACATTTGTACAGAGGGTCCCTCTCATGGACCTAAAGGACAGTGCATAAGCTAGACCAGGCATGGAACTAAAGTGAACACAGCGGCCGTTTTTCGGAGGCAACGCCTCCTTTCTCCCGCCGCGCGTCTTGGCCCCCGCGGCGGGCCAAGGAGCTTCGAGCGCCTCAGACCCGTACCATATGAACCGCGCGTGGCGTATTAGGATGACATTGTATCAATAGGTTTCCACATCGTCCCAGAGAGCACGATTGTCGATGCGTTTTTTTTTTGTCAACGCGCCACGCGCGGTTCATATGGTACGGGCCTGAGGCGCTCCAAGCTCCTGGGCCGCCGCGGGGGCCAAGACGTGCGGCAGGAGAAAGGAGGCGTTGCCTCTGAAAATCGGCCACTGCGTTCACTTTAGTTCCATGCCTGACTGCTAGACTCATTGACGCGGGGGTTGAAGCGAAAGACGGAAGGGGAATCGAGCCCTTCTAACTGCTTTTTGAGGGACGACTGGTGGTGTCATCTGTGCCATACCATAGAAAATTTCTTCTAGCAAAACATTTTAAATTTGATTATTCGTGCGTTGAATGTCATAGAAGTCACTGGTGATAGGCACTTTAGATTTACATTATTTTCTAAAAACTCCTGTAATAAATAAAGCGTAACATCTCGGCATTTTCGGGGTTGATAACCACCTAAATACTAATAATTTATATTTCTATACCAATTTTTAACCTTCAAATATAATACTTTTACTATTCTACTAAAAAATTTAATATTACTTACGTAATTTCGAAAGTATCCCAAATAATAAGAGAATTATTTATATAAACACACTACACGCATGCGAGTTACTTTGCAACGCTGTTACACTGTTTTGCACCGTTTTGCACAATTGCGTCACAAGGATATACAATGAAGGACGCTATTTCTAAAACTTATACTCGGCTGTAGAGGACACCACCAGTCGTCCCTCAAATCGCAACCCCTTCCGTCTTTCGCTGTAACCCCCCGGAACTAGGCACAGTCCTTCAGGTCCATGGTCCTCTGTACACATTTGTTGCGGTTTCCGCTGGTGTAAATATGTGTGATTGCGTGAAGTTAGCTATAAGACATAGAGATATCGACGTTTGATGTAGAGCGTAATTTAAAATCCTTTTGTGTTGAAAGATAGATATATTATAATTAGATCCGAAATGAACGGCATATCTGGAAGGTCTTAAGCAAGTTTGAAACGCGGGACAAGGAAGAGTTTATTGTCAGGACTCATAAACACATAGAGCACGTTGTGTCCTTCGAGGGTTTTCCCTTGCCAGTTTTTCGAACGTGCTCGTACAATATTAGTAGCTGATACCTGAACTCAGAAGGCGTACGAGAGCCTGGAATTGTATTCAGTAATTTTCAAAACTACAGTTAGGCCAGGCGAGGATAATAAATAGCTTAACTTGTCTTTCCACATCTGCGTGCCAAATTTCGTCGAGCGGGCAGCTGCTTGTCTCGTAAAATCACTTAAAACTCTGTCCTCCCTTTCAATAATTGCCGATGTCCTGTTACGGTAAAAACTCAGCTCGAGCGAGGCTGAAAGTCATAAAGCCATAAACTTTGCGCCGGCGACGTCGTCTTAACCCCGAGGGTTGCGCTAACCTACCCGCTAGAAATGTATGTACTGTGTTGCGTGGCCGGCTAGTTCCTCTGGATCCTTCGTAGGTAATTCGGCGCAGGACGATGCCCGTGGAACGCTAAGGCGTTCTGTTCCTTGGACGCGGATTATTGTATAATAAATATAATGAAAACGATACTAATAATTGAATAAAACGATTTGAACACAATAACTAATAACTATAATCAATTCAAGAAACGATTTTAACACAAAATAAATCTTTGAGAAATTTTATTGAATATGTACGTCCGTTCGCTTTTGCTTTCGGGGCTCGAGTGACGCTTTCCAAGCGAACGCTCTTACAACCGTTTTTTATTTTTACAAGATGTCCTTAACAACTAAACCAAACAAACTAAATTCCTCTTGGTCGATTTTGAGAATCAAGCGTTTAACAACATAGCTCTGGAATTTCACCTAGGAGAAAGGATCAAAGTGTGGTTCATTTATTTAAACACCCGTTTCCAAGGGGGTATCGATTAATTTATAATCTTGAAGTCCTCTCATTAAAGGATCTCTAACTATTTTCAAACACCTCGGCCTTGTGCGAACTTCACTTTGTCTCCCTTTCCCATTACATTCAGGTGATTCAATCTGAGCTCCGCGCTTCCGAAGCTTATACTACATGCCGCCAGACGGGAGTCGCAACAGAAAGGTATAGTTACTTCGACTATAATAAAGTTTGTTTAGAACACTGGTGAATGGTGTTTTGTACTTATTTATTAACAAGAATAAACTGTATAAATTTTATAAACTCAGTCTTAATTCTTTTGAGTTATGTCGGCTACGACTGTAGCTGTATGCATGGTACAAGAAGTAGTTGGTATAAGATATTCTATCCTCCGTGCTGCCAACCTTATTTCGTGAGCGTTGGTGAGAAAAGTGTTTTCTCCGCTCGTCAGTAGAGGCGTGACGGTATGTCAGTTGTTGCGTTATCCGCTGAACGCACCTCATGTACTATATGAAGTTAGCTATAAGTCATAGAGACATCGAAGTTAGATATAGAGCGGGATTCAAAATCCTTTTGAATTGAAGAATAGGAATAATATATAATATAGATTCGAAACTAACGAAACATCTGAAAGGTCTTAAACAATTATGAAACGGAGGACAAGGAAGAATTTATTGTAGAACGCGTTGTGCATCTCGAGGGTTTTTTCCCTGCTATTTTTAAACGTGTCCTTACGATGTTAGCAGCTGATGCCTGAACTCAGAAGGTGTACGAAAACCTGGGGGCGCATTCATTAGCTTTTAAGTTACCGTTAGACCAGGCGAGAGTAATAAATAGCTTAACTTTTTCCTTTGCACATCTGCGTGCCAAATTTCGTCGAGCGGACAGCGGCTCGTCTCGTAAAAGTACTTAAAATTCTGTCCTCCCTTTCAATAATAGCCGATGTCCTGTTAGGGTAAAAACTCCAGTCGGGAAAGGCTGAAAATCATAAAGCCATAAACTTTCTCCGAGTGACGTCGTCTTGACCCCGAGGGTTGCGTTTACTTACCTGCGAGATATGTATGTACTGTACGTAGCCTATGTATCACTCTATGTAAACGGGAGCGTGCCTCGATCACTAGACGAGAGTGGGAGGAAGCGTGGAGGAAGGGGCCAAGGACAAAGAGGTTGCTGAAGGACAACCCCCTGACGAAGCTAGAAGGATGACACCGTCTTGATTGGACGAAGGGACCCGAGGAGGGAGTCAGAGGAAGACTCCAAAATTGAAGGAGTAGGGCACTCGGGGGTGACCAGCGAGGCGTTATTTTGAAAAAGAACAGATCTATCTTGTTAGTAGAACAGTCAACAGCTATTTCTGTATTTTAGAATATATGTACGTATTCAAAAGTCTAATTGAGTAAAGTTCTTTTTTTGAAGTTCCCGCACATACTCGCGAGCTAAGTGCTTTAGCATTTCACGGGCACCAATCCGCGTTCCGTTTGAGAATCACCGCCGGGACGCGCAACAAAACTGGTGACAGCGGTGGGATGTTCAAATGGAAATTGAAAGACTATTTAGTAAATTAACCTTGCCGGCTCGCGAGTGCGCTATGGTGGTGATAGTAATTAGTAGTGCGAAAAGACGCTAAGTTTAAAATAGACATATTATATTAATAGTTTAATATAAACGGTGTGTTGGACTTAAAAATTGTGTGAACTATTACATCCACTCTCTCACGGGTTTTTCACGGTTTCCCCGTGAGCAAAGGGCGAATGCCAGAGGTGGGTGGTTTTCGGTGGCCGTGTGAAAACTCCCTGGAACCACATGTATAATTCGAGCGAAATTATCCGTCGAATTTCACACACATCATCTTTTAACAACGGAGCGGAGACGGGCTTTTTGGAACATCCCAAGGACGATCAGGAGCTGCGTGAATAAACTACGAGCTGCTGGACAAGATTGGGCGAATTCATCTGCAATCAATGTGCAAGACGTAAGAGACAATTGACAACTTACGTAAGGTGTATATTTATTAGTTTATGCGTTTGCGATTAGATTTAAAGTAGAGTCGATGGTTTAATTAGATTATTCAGATCGTTAGTTTATATTAACAAAATGTTACGTAGTCGCAAGGCAATGAAGAAGCGTTGGAGTCGCATACTGGGGTTTAATAGATCCCGAGAGTTCGATGTCCTGGATGTATCCGCTGAATCTCTTAGGGAATCAGTCGATGATTCCATGTTACAACGGGACGTTTTAAGTCTTTTGCCTGTGCGAGCGAGTTCTCCAAGGGTTGAGTTGCCGAGGGTAGATATTGAGTCTTATCGTCCTGAAGTGATCAATGCTGTTGGCCTGCCGTCAGTTGAATCTCCTGAAAATTCATATTTATCCTTAAAATTAGCTTCTGATTTGATTCCGCGCTTTGACGGGATATCTGGTTCTTTACTTAAATTCACAAAACAGTGCCAACTCATTGATTCTCGAGTTAAACCTTCCGACCGTGGGAATTTATTAACCATAATTCGAAATAAGATCGAAGGTTCTGCAGATATATTAATTTCAAATCGTCCAGAGCCAACAACAGTAAGCGAGATCATTGGCCTGTTAAGGAAAGTGTATGCGCGATCTTTTGACGTCGATCAGATTCATGGCGAATTAAGAGGCTTGCAACAAGGGATACATGAATCAGTAGAGTTTTATGGGGCTCGGGGCCGTGAAATTTTAAGCCGAGGGTTAGAGGCAGCTAAAGAAAAGTTTAATTCCGAACAGTTGATAGGAGCTGCGGCTTTGTTAAATCAAGCAGCCGTCACAAACTTTAAACGTGGCCTCCAGAATCAGAATTTAAGACTTTTTATTTCGAACGAACAAGATAAAACATTTGATGATTTAGTCAGTATTGCGAGTAGATTGGAACAGGAAATGGCTGACTCCGTAAAACAATTTCCATCATCAAATATTCGGGTTGCTACAGCCAGTATAAAAAATACTAAATGTTTTAATTGCGATCAGGAGGGCCATTACCGTTATAATTGTCCTCATAATAAGAGAAAATTTGCAAAATCACCAGGCCGTGATTTTATTAGATGTAGCTATTGCAGAAAAACAGGTCATCTCGAGTCTCGTTGTTACAAAAAACAAAACGAAAGTATTCCTTTGATCCGTAATGATAATACCTTAGTAAAAAAGGACGATAATTTAAACTCAGAGGGGGTTTCTCAGAGCGCGGTGCGAAGCAATCCCCTTATTGCACGCGCCCAGTCCAGCACGCCTGTTACAGGATTAATTTAAAAGAGGTGAGTCGGCTGCCCGTGTTTTCCTTGGTGCATAGTAATTTTCGTGACGGGACAGCTGATTTCCTCATTGACACGGGTTCTCAGCTTAATCTGATAAAACAAAAGCTCGTGATTTCGGATAAGGAGATAGATACAAGCGTTATTTATAACCTTACCGGTATAGACTCAGGAAATGTCCCCACTAAAGGAGAAATTTGTATGCAAATTCACGGTGTTGATGTAGGGTTCCAAGTTGTTGATGACAATTTCCCTATCGCGGAAATGGGAATTTTAGGAATGCCGTTTCTGGAAAAGTTAGAAGCAAAATTAATATTCCGGAATTCTATACCGAATAGCCTTCAGCTTGGTAATAAGGAGCTTCCACTCCGAACATCGTTTTCATATAATTTACCTCCACGTGCAAAAACTTTTATTAATATTCTAGTAAAAAATACAGAAAATAAGACTGGTTATATTAGAAAGTTAGATACGGAACCGGGTGTATATGTAGGCGAGGTCTTAGTCACACAGGATAGTGGATTCGCCAGGGTTTTAGCAATTAATACTACGCCTAATCCCGTTACTATTAACATAGCTCCGGTTGAGTTAGAAGAGTTTATAGAGGCTTTACCTGCGTCCCGCTCAGCTCGAACAGGGGATCCCGGTGTTGGTCAAACTAGGGCTGATGCTCGCAGATTAGTTGAACTATTTAAGATTCTTGATTTAGATGGCCTTAATGATGCCGAGAAAGTCAGTATTTTAGAGATTATAAATACATTTCCATACCAATTTTATCTTCCCTCGGATGAATTAGGTTCAACCGATAAAATCCGGCATAGTATAATTACTGCAGATGATATACCTATAAATACAAAGCAGTATCGTTTTCCTCAAGTTCATAAGGAGGAAATTAAAAAGCAGATAAATTCATTATTGGAAAATAGAATAATTCAACCGTCTTCCTCACCGTATAATTCACCTGTTTGGATTGTTCCGAAAAAACCTGGTCCTGATGGTGTACCTCGTTGGCGTGTGGTAATAGACTATCGGAAATTAAATGAAAAAACTATTAATGATGCTTATCCCCTTCCGAATATAATTGACATAATAGATCAACTCGGTTCGGCTAAATATTTTAGTACCCTCGATTTAGCTTCTGGATTCCATCAGATACCCGTAGATCGTGCATCGAAATCAAAGACTGCTTTTTCAACTCCTCATGGGCATTATGAGTTCAATAGGATGCCTTTTGGTCTCAAGAATGCTCCAGCAACGTTTCAAAGATGTATGGATTTAGTTTTGTCTGGATTACAGGGAATCGAACTCTTTGTATATATGGATGATATAGTCATATATGCTGATTCCCTGGAAGAACATGCCCGAAAATTGAAAGTTCTTTTAGCTAGATTACAAAATGCTGGTTTAACTTTGCAACCTGACAAGTGTCGCTTCCTTAGACAAGAACTTACTTACCTGGGTCATATTATTTCTGTAAATGGTGTGAAACCTGATCCCGAGAAAATCAGAGTAGTAAAAAAATTTCCGATTCCAAAAACAAAAAAGAACATCAAACAATTTTTAGGTTTGGTAGGATACTACAGATGATTTATTCCTAATATGGCCAAAGTTGCCAAACCTTTGACTCAACTTTTAAAGGCAGCTGTTCCGTTTATTTGGACTAAGGGATCTCAACTTGCTTTCGAAAATTTGAGACATTATATGCTCAGAACCCATACTTCAATATCCAAATTTTAAAGAACCCTTTATTGTAACTACCGACGCTTCTGATTTTGCTGTTGGAGCAGTGCTAAGTCAAGGCTCTATCGGAAAAGATCTACCCATTGCTTATGCATCTAGGACCTTGAATGACGCTGAGACCAGATATTCTCAAATAGAAAAAGAATTATTAGCAGTTACCTTTGCTGTCGATCATTTCCGACCCTATTTATATGGTCAACAATTTACTTTAGTCACTGATCATCGTCCATTGGTTTGGTTGCACAACGTAAGAGATCCAACTTCCAGACTCATGAGGTGGAGAATTAAACTAAATGAATATGATTATGAGATAGTCTATAAACCTGGGAAGATCAATGCCAATGCTGATGCGTTGTCCCGTAATCCTTCGACTCCCGACAAAGAAGTTTTCCCACAATTCCAAGTTTCCGAGACAAATGACATTGACCACTCTCCTTCGAGGCGTTTGCAAAGGGTTGTCGTAGGCGCCAACGATTTGCCAATTGCATATTCCGAGAAGGATGAGGATACTGATTTAGACAAGCTTGTGGATAATGACACAGAAAAATTAGTGGCCGGCGTTTTTTTGACGTACGGAAAGAATTGCGAACATCAACCTGAGGTCATCCTTGATAAAGTTTGTATTGACGTTAATTTAGCTGACAGTGACAGTGACGAATATTACACAGCTGATGAGGATGAAACTCCCCATTCTTGTAAGGGAATATTCTCTGAGAATGTGGGAACATCTTCTCAGTCTGATAGTAATTTTTGCAAGGACTATGTAATGGCTGGAGGATCGAATTTGAGGGGTACGGGGGATTCGCGTCGACTTGGTAGTCTGTTGGTTATCGGAAAGGCCGATATTAAAGGCACCCCGCTTCAGGCACCGGTCGGTGAAGTTTCCGTACCTCGTGGGAACCAAGCTCTGGCTGGTCTGTTGGCTAACGGTAAGGTCTATATGAAAGACTCCGCTCAGATTGCTAACTTGGGGTCCACGGTCCGTGAGGGGACGTTGGCGAGAGAGCCTGTTGTTGGAAGTATTGGTGTGGTACAGGCTGACGAGCCTGGTGTTTTTGAAATTAAGCATGGTGATGCTTTGACACGATCCTCCGTAAGAACGACCTCAGAGGAAGATGATTCATGTAGAAATAGTAGAGTCAAAATATTAGCGACAAATACTTTACCACCACCTCAAACATCCCCTTTCTCACTCTTACCTTCCATTATTTATATTAAAGATCATCTTCATATGCGGAAAGATAATCGTATCCATTTCTTCACTCTTAATTGCCAAATTGTGTCACAAGTCAGTCAGGATTTGCTTAACCAAGGTAGTTTTTCTGTGGAACAAATAAGACAACAATCCATTAACATTGGCGAGGCAATGGTTTTCCCTGAAAAAAATTATCTAATCTTTCATTTATTTTCTAAGACAGTCCCTACAGAACAACAAACTGTTGCACATTTAAAGTCTTCCCTGTTATCTCTTAAATACCTTATGGATTCTTTGGATGTGAAGACTATTAGTATTTCAAAGTTCCACAACAATCTAAAACCCATTGAATGGATTTCCATAGAACAGTTATTGAAATAAATTTTTTAAAAGTTCTCAATACGTTATTACCGTCTGTACTGGTGAAATTGTGATTCCACCACCTTTAAGAAGACCTACTGTTATTCAGGAGTACCATGAATCTGTGGTGGGTGGTCATCAGGGAGTTTTTAAGCTTTACAAACGTTTAAGGGAAGACTTTTATTGGTTGGGTATGAGAAAGGAAATTTCTAATTTCATTCGTACCTGCTCGAGCTGTCAAAAAAATAAGATGCTCTCGGCTAAGACAAAACAGCCAATGTGTATCACTGATACTCCCGAAAGAGCTTTCGAAAAGGTACAAATGGATATTGTTGGTCCATTGCCTATAACAGAAAAAGGGAATAAATATTTGTTAACACTCCAGGATAATTTGACGAAATATTCAGATGCTATTCCATTACATACTATTGATTCCATATCTGTCGCAGTCGCTTTAGCTGAACAATTCATTAGTCGGTTTGGTTGTCCTCGAGTTATCCATACGGACCAGGGAAGCAATTTTGTTAGTGCTATAATGAAAAATTTCTGCAAAATCTTTAAAATACAGAGGATTACTTCTACTGCATTCCACCCACAGTCGTTGGGGTCTTTAGAGCGGGCTCATCGTGTGTTCATTGACTACTTGAAACACTATTGTGTTAAGACTGACTGGGATAATTGGATTAGATTTGGAATATTTTCTTACAATACTTCCATACATGAGGCTACTGGTTTTACACCACACGAGCTGGTCTTTGGTAGGAAAGCCATCATTCCTTCGGAATTCACTAAACAGGAAGTACCTCGGACATTCATTCAATATCTAGATCAATTATTCACAATAATCACTACCACTCAGGCTACAGCGGCAATCAACCTCGAACAGGCAAAAGAAAAGAGTAAAATATATTATGATAAGAATAATAATCCTCGTAAATTTAATGTAAACGACGATGTATATTTGCTTAGAGAACCTAAGACTTCTAAGTTCGATTCTACCTGGACTGGTCCTTATAAGATTATTAGAATGCATGATGATCTAACTATAGAAATAGCAATAACGGCGCATAGATCTAAGATAGTACATGCGAATAAGTTAAAGTTAGCATATATAAGATTAGACCCTCCTTAAATAGCTTTAATTTTGTGTGTGTTGTAAGCATTATGGCAACTCAAATTTTTATTCTACAAGTACCATTATTTTGTTAATTTGTATGTGTCTCTATTGCAGCATTATGTTATGAATTATGATTATCTTATATCAAATAATGATTATGGCGTTTTGGGATGAAATATTTAGATAAGTTTGGTTAGGGTGTTACATTACTACCATATATTAGCTGTGCGTTACATTATAATCGATTTAATATTACCTATATAGTAATAGAATAATATCTTACTATTGTAAAATGTTGCGGTGTAACTATCATTCTTCAACTCGTGCTTCCCGCGGGATAATAGGTGGACCGAGTAGCTTGTTTACCGCGGGGCTGGTGCGGGGAGAGGAGGCGTAGTTATACTTGTAATTATTTATGTAAAGTACGTATTCATTCACTTTTGTATACTTAAACTAGTATCGATGTATTGTTTTGCTGAAAAGCTGTTTCTATAGGAAACACCTTTTGTATATGGAGGGAGGTGTTGCGTTATCCGCTGAACGCACCTCATGTACTATATGAAGTTAGCTATAAGTCATAGAGACATCGAAGTTAGATATAGAGCGGGATTCAAAATCCTTTTGAATTGAAGAATAGGAATAATATATAATATAGATTCGAAACTAACGAAACATCTGAAAGGTCTTAAACAATTATGAAACGGAGGACAAGGAAGAATTTATTGTAGAACGCGTTGTGCATCTCGAGGGTTTTTTCCCTGCTATTTTTAAACGTGTCCTTACGATGTTAGCAGCTGATGCCTGAACTCAGAAGGTGTACGAAAACCTGGGGGCGCATTCATTAGCTTTTAAGTTACCGTTAGACCAGGCGAGAGTAATAAATAGCTTAACTTTTTCCTTTGCACATCTGCGTGCCAAATTTCGTCGAGCGGACAGCGGCTCGTCTCGTAAAAGTACTTAAAATTCTGTCCTCCCTTTCAATAATAGCCGATGTCCTGTTAGGGTAAAAACTCCAGTCGGGAAAGGCTGAAAATCATAAAGCCATAAACTTTCTCCGAGTGACGTCGTCTTGACCCCGAGGGTTGCGTTTACTTACCTGCGAGATATGTATGTACTGTACGTAGCCTATGTATCACTCTATGTAAACGGGAGCGTGCCTCGATCACTAGACGAGAGTGGGAGGAAGCGTGGAGGAAGGGGCCAAGGACAAAGAGGTTGCTGAAGGACAACCCCCTGACGAAGCTAGAAGGATGACACCGTCTTGATTGGACGAAGGGACCCGAGGAGGGAGTCAGAGGAAGACTCCAAAATTGAAGGAGTAGGGCACTCGGGGGTGACCAGCGAGGCGTTATTTTGAAAAAGAACAGATCTATCTTGTTAGTAGAACAGTCAACAGCTATTTCTGTATTTTAGAATATATGTACGTATTCAAAAGTCTAATTGAGTAAAGTTCTTTTTTTGAAGTTCCCGCACATACTCGCGAGCTAAGTGCTGTAGCATTTCACGGGCACCAACCCGCGTTCCGTTTGAGAATCACCGCCGGGACGCGCAACACAGTTGTTACGTATTTTAGCGGGGAAAATTGGGATAAGAACGCAGGTTGGTGCCCGTGGAGCGCTGAACCGCTCTGCTCGTCAGAGTGCGCGGGTATTTCGAAATAAAGCAAATAACACGGAACTATTTCAAGTTAAACTTCAAGCTGTATTTTGTCTATTCAAGAAGCTAGCTGTCGACAGAATGAATGTGGTGTACAAGGAAACGCGCCGAGCTCGTCGACGAAGTCGCTGCTAAGATCCTGTTGATCCCCCCTAGATCCTTGTAGTCCAATCAGCACCCTTGCATCCCTCAAGCTTCTTCAGTGGGTTGTCCTTCGCCCTTCCTTCACGCTTCCTCCCACTCTTGTCTGGTGGTTGAGGTACGCTCCCCCGTTTTACGTACAGTGGTACATAGGCTACGTACAGTACATACATATCTCGCAGGTAAGTAAGCGCAACCCTCGGGGTCAAGACGACGTCACTCGGAGAAAGTTTATGGCTTTATGACTTTCAGCCTTCGTCGACCGGAGTTTTTACCCTAACAGGACATCGACAGTTATTGAAAGGGAGGACAGAGTTTTAAGTGCTTTTACGAGGCGAGCCGTTGCCCGTTCGATGAAATTTGGCACGCAGATGTGCAAGGGAAAAAGTTAAACTCTTTATTATCTTCGCCTGGTCTAACGGTAACTTGAAAGCTAATGAATGCAACCCCAGGTTTTCGTACGCCTTCTGAGTTCAGGCATCAGCTGCTAACATTACAAGGACACGTTCAAAAATAGCAAGGAAAAACCCCCGAGAAGCACAACGCGCTCTCTCATAAATTCTTCCTCGTCCTCCGTTTCAAATCACGCTCTCACGCACTCTACATATCGATTACATACGTTTCCGCGGCCTCATTCAAGCGATAGCATAACACCTTCACCCTTATACAAAAGGTGTTTCCATGAAACAGCTTTTCAGTACATAATTAATAATAATAATTATAACTACGCCTCCTCTTCCCGCGCCAACCCCACGGTAAATGAGCTACTCGGTCCGCCCATTGTCCCGCAGGAAACGCGAGTTGAAGATTAATATACTTATCACAATTTTTTTTATGATTTTTTTTTTATATATATATATATATACGCACAAAACAAACCAAACATATTATAAATATAATATTATATTGCATTAACTATCCTAAACAGAAGTATCAGTTCTTATGCACGCTAATTTTAACTTATTGGTATGTACTATTTTATATTTGTTAATACCTATTATTAGTTCTACATTTAAATCATCAAATACTCGATTAATTTTATAAGGGCCCAACCAATTGCAATCAAACTTGGAAGTTTTCGGCTCCTTAAGTAGATAAACATCATCATCTACCTTAAATTCGCAAGGATTATGATTTCTGTCATAATACGTTTTGCTTTTCTCCTTAGCCTTATCGAGATTTTCCGCCGCTTTAGCCTGTGTGGTGGTAATTTTAGTAAACAACTCGTCTAAATAGTGTACAAAAGTTCGCGGTATCTGTTCTCTTCCAAATTCAGAAGGTATGACCGCCTTAATGCCAAAAACCAATTCATGTGGTGTAAACCCCGTAGCCTCATGTACAGAAGTATTGTATGAAAACATGCCAAATCTAATCCAATCATCCCAATCAGTTTTTGTGCAATAGTGTTTTAAATAATCCACAAAAACACGATGTGCCCTTTCCAGTGACCCCAAAGATTGTGGATGAAAAGCAGTGGAGGTTATTCTTTGAATTTTAAAAATTCTACAAAAATTCTTCATTACTTGACTAATGAAATTCCTTCCTTGGTCAGTATGAATGGTTCGTGGACAACCAAATCTGCTAATAAATTGTTCTGCTAGAGCAAGAGCTACGGTCACTGAATCTATGGTGGGTATCGGAATTGCATCGGAATATTTTGTTAAATTATCTTGTAATGTTAACAGATACTTATTACCCTTCTTTGTTACAGGCAAGGGCCCAACAACGTCCATTTGGATTTTTTCAAAGGCACGTTGTGGGGTATCAGTGATACGCATTGGTTGCCGGGTCCTCGTGGAATGAATTTTATTTCTCTGGCAAGTCAAACAAGATCTAACAAATTCGGTAATTTCTTTTCCCATCCCGGGCCAATAAAAATGTTCTCTGATATGCTTATAGAGTTTAGATACGCCCTTATGACCCCCGATAGCGGATTCATGACATTCCTGGATAATTTGAAGACGTCTTTGTTTTAAGGGAGTTACAATTTCACCAGTACACACCGTAATTATATACTGGGAGTCATTAAAAATCTGTTTAAGCAAATCCTCTACACAATTCCACTCAGAAATATTGAAGCTATCTAAATCCTTTGAAATGCTAAAAGCTTTAAGACTTAAAGAATCGGTAAGGGCCTTTAAAGATTTTAATGAGGATTCAACATGAATGAAATCCAAATTTTCCTGAGAACTATCCTTGCAGAATAATAAAAAGACATAATATTTATCATTTGGGAATGCCATAGCGTCACCAACATTAACCTGATATTGCTTTATCCGTTCCAATGAAAGTTTACTTTGATCCAAAAGATCCTTGCTGGTTTGTGATATAATATCATCATTAAGTGGCATAAAATGAACGAGATTACCTTTGCACATAAAAAGATGGTCTTTTACACTAAGGATAGTGGGAAGTGGAGAAGGATAAGTCATTCCCCTGTTTGTATTTACTTTGTTAACAAGGACTCTACTTTCATTAACTTTGTAACCTGTTGAACATAATTGATCTTTTCCAGATTCTAACGAGGTCATTTTATTGAGGATCCCTCGTGCAGTCTTGATCGCTTTACCATCAGGCTCTACGGCCTCCGCCACAATACCAGGCGCAACAACTTTAGGCTCAACGGCCTCTGCCACGACATCAGTCGCCACTATACTAGGGTCCCCACCCCTCTGCCACGAACCAA
Organism: Andrena chrysosceles; assembly: GCA_963855975.1. NCBI lineage: Eukaryota > Metazoa > Arthropoda > Insecta > Hymenoptera > Andrenidae > Andrena > Andrena chrysosceles. The sequence goes on along the minus strand of OY979767.1, from coordinate 75,030,792 downwards.
GATACTGCGAGCCCTGCGATGTTCCCTCAAGGGCCGAACAGAGCGCAGGCACCCTTGCCGAGCACGGGTTACTTCTCACGGGTCCTGAAGCGGGTTCTCGGGGTTGAGAATTACCGTATGTCAACAGGCAACCGAGTTGATGTATCGTGCTCGACTGAGGTGATCCTCTAAGACTTTCATTTCCCACAGGCAAGGATGATAATAATATATTTGAACTTATCCGTAAACCACTTATGACCTCATTACTCTCGGCTGCTGCTTTCCCGCGCGCTAGGAAAACACATGCCACAATTCTCTCATTTTCAAAACATATGACTTCATCATCCACCCTGTCCACTTCGGAGTCTACAATTGATGCTTTATCTGCGCAGATAAGCACCCTTTCCAGGCCCCTCGAATCAGGATTGGAATCAGTGTCCATCAATACAGGTTTTGACTGGGAATCGGGGTTCAGACTTGAATCAACGGGATTTCGAGAAAGTGCATCAGCATTAGCATTGATTTTGCCAGGTTTGTACACTATGTTATAATTGTATTCATTCAATCTAATTCGCCATCTCATTATTTTGGATGTAGGATCCTTGGCGTTATGCAACCATACTAATGGACGGTGATCTGTGACTAAAGTGAACTGTTGTCCGTATAAATAAGGCCGGAAGTGCTCAACAGCATATAAAACGGCTAACAATTCCTTTTCAATGGTGGAATAATTAATCTCAGCGTCATTCAGAGTCCTAGAAGCATACGCTATAGGCAAATCCTTCCCAATCGACCCCTGACTCAAGATAGCTCCCACAGCAAAATTGGAGGCATCAGTGGTAACAACAAATGGTTGTGAAAAGTTTGGAAATTGTAATAAAGGCTCTAAACAAATAATGTCCCTTAAAGTTTCAAAAGCAACCTGAGTTCCTGAAGTCCAGCGAAAAGGAATATCCTGTTTTAAAATTTGTGTCAAAGGTTTCGCGATTTTTGCCATGTTTGGAATAAACCTCCTATAATAACCCACAAGTCCTAAAAATTGCTTTACATTTTTTTTTACTTTTGGTACCGGAAACTGTTTTACTGCTCGAATCTTATTAAGATCGGGTTTTACTCCTTCTTTTGTGATAATGTGCCCCAAATACGATATTTCTTTCTGTAAGAAACGGCACTTCTCGGGCTGAAGGGTTAGACCTGAATTTTGCAAACGCGCCAAAAGAGACTTTAATTTACGGGCATGTTCCTCAAGCGATTCTGAATAAATGACAATATCGTCCATATACACAAACAGCTCTATTCCCTGTAATCCGGATAGTACCAAGTCCATCACTCTTTGAAACGTTGCTGGCGCGTTTTTGAGACCAAAGGGCATTCGATTAAATTCATAATGGCCATGGGGGGTAGAAAAAGCAGTTTTAGCCCTGGATGCAGCATCTATCGGTATCTGGTGAAATCCGGAAGCCAAATCCAGAGTACTAAAATATTTGGCTCCTCCTAATTGATCTAATATCTCGGTAATATTAGGAAGAGGGTAGGCATCCCCTACAGTCTTCTCATTTAATTTCCTGTAATCAATGACCATTCGCCATCGTGGATTTCCAGAAGAATCTGACTTCTTTGGAACAATCCATACAGGAGAATTATACGGAGATGCAGAGGGCTGAATAATGTTGCTATTGAGTAAAGAATTTACTTGAGTTTCTATTTCCTTTTTGTGGATCTGAGGGAACCGATACTGCTTGGTATTTATGGGAATTTCATCAGTAGTAATAATTGCATGTTGAGTAACATTTGATGAACCTAACTTATCTGCCGAAAGGTGAAACTGATATGAAAACTCATTTACGATTTCCAGAATGCTGGTCCTCTCACTCTCACTCAAATGGTTCAAATCTAGCGCCTTAATTAATTGAGCAAGCCTCAGAGCACGGTCCCTAGATGACTCTACATCAGGATTTCCTGTCCGACATGATCGAGAAGCTGGAGGCTCAACTTCAAATTCTTCCAACTCAATCGAAGGTATGGTAAGAACAACATGATCGGCAGTAGTATTTAATAATTAACAAAAAAATATAATCACATAAATAAAAAATAAAAAATATGATTACAATATAAAAAAAGATGTGAAATCAAAATGAGCTGCAAGTACATCACAAAAAAAAGAAAATAATATAATCACACAAAAACAAAAAATAATATATTCACATAAAAAAGAAAATAATATATTCACATAAAAAAGAAAATAATATAATTACAATATAAAAAAGGATGTGAAATCAAAATGAGCTGCAAGTACATCACAAAAAAAAGAAAATAATATAATCACACAAAAACAGAAAATAATATAATCACACAAAAAAAGAAAATAATCTAATTACAATATAAAAAAGATGTGAAATCAAAATGAGCTGCAAGTACATAAAGGTACTTTCCAACTGCGCTTAAGATGACACAACTACATATACACAGCTAAAATGCTGTGTTATTCCATTACTCATATCGCGGACATTTTAATTAACCCATCAAAAAGAATCCCATTTAAAAACATTGTCGTAAATTATTATTAGCTTTACAAAATTAATGATATACAAAAATTGCGCCAATTATCACAATGGCTATTTATACAAAGAAAAAATCACAATGGTACAATGAAAAAATGTATTAAATAATATTAAGCAGATATATTTTTATACAAATAAATATTTTAATACGAATAAATATTTTATTCAAAATACTTGGCGCTGCTCTCCGAATTGGTGTTGCTAAACTGAATAAATATGTATAAATTGCAATAATCTTTATCTTTCTTTCCTGTGCGTGCGTTCGTGGATGTGTGTATGTGCATATGCTACGTATGATGTATTTTAGATCGCAGCGCCAAGTATTTTGAATAAAATATTTATTCGTATTAAAATATTTATTTGTATAAAAATATATCTGCTTAATATTATTTAATACATTTTTTCATTGTACCATTGTGATTTTTTCTTTGTATAAATAGCCATTGTGATAATTGGCGCAATTTTTGTATATCATTAATTTTGTAAAGCTAATAATAATTTACGACAATGTTTTTAAATGGGATTCTTTTTGATGGGTTAATTAAAATGTCCGCGATATGAGTAATGGAATAACACAGCATTTTAGCTGTGTGTATGTAGTTGTGTCATCTTAAGCGCAGTTGGAAAGTACCTTTATGTACTTGCAGCTCATTTTGATTTCACATCTTTTTTTATATTGTAATTAGATTATTTTCTTTTTTTGTGTGATTATATTATTTTCTGTTTTTGTGTGATTATATTATTTTCTTTTTTTTGTGATGTACTTGCAGCTCATTTTGATTTCACATCCTTTTTTATATTGTAATTATATTATTTTCTTTTTTATGTGAATATATTATTTTCTTTTTTATGTGAATATATTATTTTTTGTTTTTGTGTGATTATATTATTTTCTTTTTTGTGATGTACTTGCAGCTCATTTTGATTTCACATCTTTTTTTATATTGTAATCATATTTTTTATTTTTTATTTATGTGATTATATTTTTTTGTTAATTATACTTTATTCGTCCTTGACTTTTTCATGTTTCTTTGTCTTTTTTTTATATTTATTTGTTGATAATACTCTTTTTTTCCTCGACTTTTTCATGTATACTATTTTCTTTTTTTTTGTGATTTTTGATAATACTTTTTTTGTCCTCGACATTTTCATGTACTTGGCGTATTTTTTACCTTTTTAAAGTTTTTTTTGGGGATCTCATTTCTTTTTACAAAGCTAATTCATGTACTTGACGTAATTTTTTTACTTTTTTAAAGTTTTTTATGGGGATCTCACTTCTTTTTACAAAGATAATTCATGTTCTTGGCGTCATATTTTTTTACTTTTTTGAAGTTTTTTTTTGGGATTCAGAATTTCAGCTTCTTCTTTTTTACAAATTTTTCCCTGTCACGGGTACTAAAAGTAAGGATAAAGTAAGGAAATCCCAATAAATTATAAATTCTGATCTATCTTCGTTACACGTCCACGCGTTTACGGCGCACTGCAGCCTATCGAGTGATGTTAGAAGATAAAGCTAGTTTGTAGCCAGTAAAGCTTACTCGGAATACTCGGAATAGCGCAAAGCAGTTCAGCGAGTGTACTTTTATTATTTTTTGATTAAGGATAAATTCTACGTAAGTTTAACACCTTCCCCCAAAAAACATGTGCACTGCATTGCCGATCTATATGTATTATATGAATGTATAGTACTTTGTGTGCAGTACATAGTGCGCGAAGCAGCTTGCGGCCGTGGCCGGGGCCGGGGACGTGGCCAGAGCCGGGGTCGTGGATGGGGGCGGGGCCGTGGACGTGGCGGCGGCCAATAACATATAAAAAAATAAATTCGTTATTTTCATACATAAAAATGTGGTTATTTCATTTGCTCATGCAGCAGAGTTACTTTCTCTTTCAGCTGTTAAAATAATTCTCTTCATCTGCATCGTTAACTGAAAAATTGGACAAATTTACTAATTATTTATATAAATTATCACACGTGCTCACATTGAATGAATAATTGCGTATGCAAAACCCTACGTGAAAATTTGTGCGTACATAGTCCAACATAGATCACACTGCATCATCTTCTGCTTTGATGATTATCTGTAAATATATAATATATTATCACACGTGCTCACATTGAATGAATAATTGCGTATGCAAAACCCTATGTGAAAATTTGTGCGTACATAGTCCAACGTAGATCACACTGCATCATCTTCTGCTTTGATGATTATCTGTAAATTATATATATATATATAAAGCCTCATTTTAATAATTATATGCAACTTAACGTAGAACTTATTAATTATTTATAGAAATAGAGTGGCCTTTTGCTATAGTGAGTGTAGAGACTACATAATGTATCCAAAGCAGGTGAGAGCATATGGCAGAAACTCTTGTTGCAGGAAATTTAAATGCTAATGGTAATAATTCAGCGAAAATGAATGAGGAGATCCAATATTTTTAACGCACAATTTATTGGTGTTGGAATAAAACTAATAATAATTTAATATGTTTATTGGTGAATTGAAATAATGGGAATCTAAAAAATTAATGAATAGCGTGACAACTACTGTGGATTTTATTAAAGTATTACGAATGTCTTTCACAAAAGATTGAAAAGCATCAAGGGAGATGTGTTTTCAGGGTACTTTCTTAACTAATGTGACTTGCTCTACATTGCAAGCAGTACACCATAATCTATTTTCTTAATAATTCTTAATGCTATGTCTTTTGATTGACAAATTTTGCCAATTTACCTTATTTGACAAATTCCCAGAAACTTGTGCGAAACAAGATGCTCTGTCTATCTATATATCTATTTAATCTTCTCCGGACAACCTCCAAGCCTGTGCATTCTCTTCATTTCTATCCATCCAAGCCTGTGCGTCCCCTTCAATTCTACTATCCAAGCCTGTGCGTCCCCTTCATTTTTATCCAAGTCCTGTGCGTCCCCTTCATTTCTATAATATATAATAAGCTTTACATAAAAACTCTAAATTGCTGGTATATACAAAAACAAGTATCTGGCAATTTAAATGCAATGTAATTTTTTACTACAATATATTATTTTGTACATGCATGATACAAATTTCCAGAAACTTGTGTGAAAGGAGATGCTTCGCAGTCGAACCATCTCCGAACAACTTCCAAGTCTGCGACTCTACATAAGAAATCTATTAAAAAAATTTTGGCGACTTACCTTATTAATTGAGACAATAATTCAGTCTCCTATGTAGTGTAAAAACTCGTGACATTCCAAATTCGGACAACTTACTTTATTTGACACTTAGCACTTGGTAGGTTATAAAATTCAAAATAGTATATATATATGTATGTACAATGACGGACGACGATCCCCGCCGAATAATCCCGAGAGTCGACGAACGAAGAACGAAACATGTGTTGGCTGAATGTGTGTGTGTGTAACGCGTATACGTATGGCCCAATCTTCTTGTTGGGCCCTCACCCTCCTCCCGCTCCTTTGGTGCCGCGCTACGCGCGGTTCTGTAATTAGTAATAATAAAACAATATTTATTAGTAAAATGTTTTTTATTTAAATTTAGATCTATTTTCAAACATTCTAAAAGTATAATATAACTTCTTTAAGGGGGTAGACACGTCACGTGACCTGGCCGATTCGGCAGGTCGGTATTACAGCAGATTTTTTCTGCACAGAAATGGTAATACCGATAGATCGATGATTGCCCGGTAAACGCGAGAGGGAGCTGTTTGCTATTTCCGTATTCTGTTCTGAATAAGGAAAGAAATTCTCAGCTGTTGCGTTGTACTTATAAAAATTTAAACGGAAAGTCGGCTGGTACTGCAAACGTAGAAAATTCATTGTAAATTTTAATTACTTGAAATGTGCTTATGCTACAATATTCTACGTTAGCAGTAAGGAATTATAAGTGAAAGGGGAAAATAGATGAGGGGATGTCCCCAGAAAATGAAGTTTGTTAGGTTAGACATTTTTTTACTAGCAAAGCACCGAAGCAGAACATGAAATACACTTATTACACGTCCTATGCAGAAAACAGTTATGAACAAACATTATAAATAAAATTGTGTTGGATGTTGAATTGGACTAGTGAAAATGCGCACGCTGGATGCGAGTGATTATTATGTGGTCGGCTCCTCGAAGTGACAGAAAATATAACCTAAGTATATGTTATATGACAACAAATGTTTAGTGGCTACTTCGTTCTTTTAGGAAACATTTGTGAAAAGTTTACAAATGTTTCGAAAAAGAACGAAATAGCCACTAAACATTTGTTGTCATATAACATATACTTAGGTTATATTTTCTGTCACTTCGAGGAGCCGACCACATAATAATCACGCGCATCCAGCGTGCGCATTTTCAGTAGCGGATTTCATGAACGAATTCTGAACTGGATGTATTATGAAACACAATGTTTACGGGGTTTATTACTATTTTATTTGTAAAAGATGCTTCAATTCTTTTAATGTTCCTGTCCATATAACCGTTGGCTATTAACAAATAATATAAAAAAAAGTACTAAAAAATATTGGGAAACACCGAAGTTATGAAATTTTTTCCGCGAATCCTATGTTACGTGCCCCACTGTTGGGCGTTACCATCGCAGGCCACCCCGACGCAAAGGATAGAATAATGATTACACGGGAGTACAGATGACTGAACTATATTGTTACATGGAGCAATATCGGTTACAAAACAGTTCGGTACAAGACAGTCTTCTGGTGGTCGTCCAGATCGTCCTCTCGAAGGGGGCCGACCTTCTTCTATATTCAGCTACGAGCATCAGCAGGTTATGCAGGGGCCTATACCCGGTGCTCGCAACACTGCTCTCCCCTCTGGAAGAGCGGACGTCCCGGCCGCATTGAATCCTCTTCGGAATCTTCGTACCCCTGCCTGAAGAAGTGGTCGTGCAGCTCCGTGGCTTCTTCAGACATCCGCCCCGGCATTTGCCTTCTCGCTCAGGGGAAAACCACGGAAAAACCCTGAGCAAGGCGTGGGTACAACGGGACTTCTCGATCTGCCACGACGAAACGCTCCAACTTCTGGTGCCGCGACGTCTCTGGAACTCTGCAGCTTCCTGTCCCACGACGTCTCTGGAATCCTGCGGCTCTTGGTCCCACGACGAAATCCACGGGGAGCTCCGGGCGCGTTCCTCTTCCGTGTGTCCCACGACGAAATCCACGGAGAGCTCGGGGTCCAGCAGACAAGCACGGGTACCGCGGGGCTTCTAATTCTCCCTCGACGAAACGCCCCTGGTCCTTGTGCCGCGACGTCCCTGGAATGTCCCACGTCGACGCCAACGCTCCGACGCTGCATCCTCCTTCGTGCAACCCCCGGAACAGCCTCCGTGCAGACTCCAGTGCTGCCTCGTTTGCAGGCAGCCTCCTCCAGAAGGACGTCCCACGACGTCTCCACTGCTTCGGCGACGTTCTCTCCTCCTCGTTGAATCCTTGGTCGCGGTCGACTGTCTCCCCCAGCGACTCGTCCTCGATGACCTTTCGGTGGCCGTACGAGCTTGAGCCTTCAATCCCTTCACGGCTCCGGATTCCATGCAAAAGAGACGGAGAAGCATTAACATTTACTTTCATTTGAGAGAATCCGTTGGAGCTGAAAGAACCGGAAAGATGGAAAGGCGAGACGGAACCGATAACAGGGGATCACAGCTTACGAGCATGTTATCGGCCCGTTCCCCGATCAATCTGCCCAGCACCCCAGCTCGTCTGCATTTTCTTTCTTCTAGGCTTCTTGTCCTCTTCTCCCTCTCTCAGGCCTTGGATTTCACCCTAGTAGCATTTTTGGTTGGCCCGCGGTATCCCCAAGTTGGAAATTAGTTGGCCATCAAAATGCGAACAATAAATGCTACTAGGGCAGATGGCCCCATTCCTCTTCGTGGCTTCTGGTGCTGACCCAGGGGATCGTCCTATGCGTCGTCTTTAACGCTCCCGTCTCCGCGACATCTCCTCCAGCCGATCCAAGCAGTCGCACCGCTTGTCCGACTAAGGCGGTGGCAGTCCCCCGACACCTTGTCCCTCGTCGTGGGGTTTCGTGCTCTCTGAAACACTTTAAAGAAACAGAGGGCTGGGCTACGAAGGTACCCTCCGCAGCCCAGTCCAGTAGATTAGCTTAGACTAACCTTCAGACTCTTCGTTCAGAACTTCAAACTCTCTCCTCGAGCGAGAGACTTCCTGGATCTTTGGTCGGCGAACAACCCGTCCTAAACAACTCCGTCTAAACAACTCCACTCTTCGGGGCTCCCACTCATGGGGAATTAGGCCATTCTGCGACGATGTTCGCTCTTGGACTCCCTTTGTCGCAGCTCATTAACTCTGCGCACTCCAGGCGCCTCCACATTGCTTATTCGCCTTCATATGCGCTGGATGCACTCGCCGGTGCATTAGTGACTTTGGATTGCAATTGCTTATTCGCCAGCTCTTCATATGCGCTGGATGCACTCGCCGGTGCATTAGTGACTTTGGATTGCAATTGCTTATTCGCCAGCTCTTCATATGCGCTGGATGCACTCGCCGGTGCATTAGTGACTTTGGATTGCAATTGCTTATTCGCCAGCTCTTCATATGCGCTGGATGCACTCGCCGGTGCATTAGTGACTTTGGATTGCAATTGCTTATTCGCCAGCTCTTCATATGCGCTGGATGCACTCGCCGGTGCATTAGTGACTTTGGATTGCAATTGCTTATTCGCCAGCTCTTCATATGCGCTGGATGCACTCGCCGGTGCATTAGTGACTTTGGATTGCAATTGCTTATTCGCCAGCTCTTCATATGCGCTGGATGCACTCGTCGGTGCATTAATTAGTCACTTTGGATTGCAATTGCTTATTCGCCAGCTCTTCATATGCGCTGGATGCACTCGCCGGTGCATTAGTCACTTTGGATTGCAATTGCTTATTCGCCAGCTCTTCATATGCGCTGGATGCACTCGCCGGTGCTATTGCGATGTTTTCATCCATCGTTTTGTGTACTTTCTTGTGTACTCGTACCTGCTCCTCCTGTTTTTATGTACGGAGGTTCTCTAATCGGCTGTTGTCGATTGTATCTACTATCTATAATTTCTGGCAACATGCAGTCCTCATAGAACTTGTTCAGTTTTTCCTCCATCTCTGTTGCCCAGAATCGATCATCTCTCGATACTGTTGTAATCTTCATTCCTTTCGGCGTCCATAAACAAAAATAGGCCCGTTGCCTTTTCGTTATGTGCAATTGTCCTTGCACTTGATAATAGTAATGATGCTTTTTGTTCATTTCATCACCCTTGAAAATACGCCTTATATTATCGAGTTGTTTTATTGCTTCAGCAGGTGATAAATCCTTGGCCGATTCAGGACACTTTACTTCGACGATTTTATCATGGTCCACGAGGCCGTCAGGAGTTGCACCTAAGTGTGGCACAGTGTCATCGATGAAGAGACCACACGGTAGAATACGCATTCCTAATTCTTTTTGCATTTGTCTCAAGGCGTTTGCCTCATTTTCCTTTCCGTATTGGAGAGAATGTAAATTGTCGATTTGCGGGTACATTATACTCTTCACAGTATTTGCCCGTGGTGTAGTCTTTCGTAATCGGCATACCTTGCCGAAATTGGATGCAGTTAATAATTTCTTCCTATAACCAATCCACTTGTCGCTATTCGCCTGATCGCGAGTTTCCACTTGGATCTTGTCTCGCCTCGTTTGCCATTGAAGGAGTATATCCGTGTGCCTTTTACACTCGGAAGAGTATACTGTCTCTTCCATATCTGGTTTTGCCGGGTTGGGGCCGTAATCCTGGTCGCACGATTGTTTTTTATTTCGAAAGGAGGATGCTTTCGCTTCTTTTTTATACTCCCTTGCTTTTTCTGCTGCGTGCTTCCGACGTTCTTCCAGCTTTCTTACCATGGTTGGCGGCTCTTTATCCATTGCCATACTCAATCTGCTGAACGCCTCTTTTGTGTTACATTGGACGACTGCAGCGGAGACTCTACCCTGATACGAGCCCCCTCGTCCAAAGTTTATCCTTTTGCCTCCGATGAATTTAGCAATGATGTTGTTAAAACTTTCAACAGAATTGTTATTTAGACCCTGCAGCAAACTGTCAGCTTTAACGAAAAGTTGCTGCATCGCTTCTTCGATACTTTCATAAATACCAGCATTTCTCAGTCGTGGAACGTAGTCTTCTCTGTTGGGATCAGAGTATTTATTACAGAAGTATGCTAACTTCTGACATTCCTTGTGTTCACCGAAAACGTGACTCGGTACATTTGTCAAGTCTTGCTTCAAATTTTGAATTCGTTCCTCGAGTGGTACTTCTTCTCGCAACCGGTATTCCGCAGCTTTTTTTATACCAGTACGCAGGCGGAGAGCATTACTCTGTACGACAGCTCTTAGATCTTTATTGCGGCCTTTTGTTCCGATGTCGTTTATTCTTTTACTGAAATTGCGTAATAGATGATTGGTGCATTCGATTTTTTGTACCCTCACCATATACTTTCCATATGGATTACTGTCCAATATCTTCTTGTACACACTGCTATCGCCATCGGCAACTAATATATGGTATATTAGGCCGTGCATATCTATGCTGCAATTGAAGCCTTCGACAATAGCAACACTCTCCATGCTAGTTGAACTCTGATAACGACCCCAGTTCTTGAAGCAACGATGCTCGCGCGGTTCTTCCTTCCTCCTACCTGCTATTTGGCAAGTCATGCAGAATTTATTCTTCACGTTGATGTACAGCACTTTCTGCGTGTGGTATCCCACGATGACTCCTACGCCAGAAAGAGAATTGTAATCTCCTCCGCGGTAGGACCTTTTCATCCAGCTGCCATCCGCGACAACTGGGATAAACGGTAGATTGAATTCTGCATGTACGTCGCCTCTTTGTATAGCTAATGCTTTTTCCTCATTTCCAGCATCTTCCATTTCACGTTGTGCGGCCACTTCGAAGCCATCGATTATTTTAATGTGACACTTCTCGTATATCCTTTTCGTCATACAGGACACGTTCACGGCAGTCAGTATTTCCTCCAGTTGATTATAACCGCCGCCCGTCGTCATTGTTGCGGCGACAGCGGCGTGGTTGATATCCATAGTGGCATCACTCTCCCGAAGGCAGGATATGCGCTCTGTGTATTTGCACATTTTGCACTCTACATAATACGCAGTTTCTAATCCATGCCGCTGACATCTAACTATTTCAAAATGTTCAATGCCACAGCCAATAGTCGAATGTTTTCTAAGATTTTTTATTTGTTCGAAAACATGCGGAAAATCAACGAAGTCTATTCCTTCTGAAATTGGATTTTCCGGCTGTTCTGGTTCTGCTTTCTCCACCACCCAGTAATCGGCATCATTTCCAACATCTTGATTCGTTTCTTCGCCGATGTCTCTTACGGAATGTATCTCATCCCTGTCTATGTCGAAATTTATTTCTTGTGCAATTTCTTCTTCGTTCGACTCGAAATGCACTTCTTCTACAATTTCTTCTTCGTCCCACTCGAAATGCACTTCTTCTCCAATTTCCTCTTCGTCCGCATTGAAATGTATTTCTTCTTCAATCTCTTCTGCGCCCGTATCGAAATGTACTTCTTCCATAATTGCATCGATAATTGGAAAATCTTCCAAATTTCCTACGTCTTCTTCATATATTCTGGCTGTAGAAAAATCATCCGCAGCAGATGTGCTTGGAAGTGCTTCGTATAAGGTACCCGCACGAGTACCTGCTTCTGCGAGGGTACCCTGACTTACCGTGAGGCACGCTGCGTTCTTCAATCGTTGCCTGCACGTAATGAGTCAATAATAAGTAACACGTGGCACATACATCGAAATAAGAAAAACATATAGTAGAAAAGAAAAGCAGGCATAGTAAAAGAAGATATACAGTAAAGTCTCGATGTAAGCGAAAGCCTCGGAACGAAGCAAGTTTAATAACCCGCGTACGTGTGAGACAATACTAACGCAATCAAAATTTAAAATTAAAACTTTTGTGTTTTTGGTTCCATTTTCATGAAATTTTTACCAACATGTTTGTTAGAATCACCTGATTAAAATGATACCGAACACGACATAAATCGGACAACTTTTACTTATCGTGAATACGAATCATTTATATTTATATAATTGTCCAAACCATATTGTATTTGGTGTCATTTTAATCAGAAAATCCTCACAAATATGTTGGTAAAAAAATTAAAAAAAATGAACCAAAAATAAAATACTTTTAATTGTGAACCTCGTTTGCATCGGTGTTGTTTCTCACCGATTTTCGATTTCGGATCGGGTTACACGATTGGTTCAGGAGCCATATTACACGCTTCACTGATTCCAGGGGAGACCACCCCAACTAGGGGTGACAGAAATTAACACTAATGTTGTATAGTCACAATTTTGAACTATAATCGAGATTTTACTGTAGATCCTACATTTTTAGAATTTTATCGACAGTCTCGAACGTAGGAGAAGAGAGCGAGTAGAAAAAAGGACTGCCGATTATGTCCGTCTTTTTCATTCGCTATCTTTCTCTGCGGCCGAAACTTATTGCCACTAAATATGTATTATACAAATTATACCGTGTTTGGTGCAATTAATCATTACAGAAACATCACAAATGTTACCATACTTTATTTATGAAAGTATTATTATTATTATTGCATTACTGTGAACATCATTCTAAAATATCTTGGTGATACGAAGAGGGACGTAACGTGATACAAATGTTCCACTTACACAACGTGATTCCCTCGCTATGCAAACCAAAGGAAATGCACATTTGGCCTGTTTTCTTTTTACACGCACACATCAGCACAACCGTCTCCGCTACTCGCAAGCGAAGGCAGCCACAAGCAAACATGGCTGCGTTGCGATACGCGGCTGTGTGAGTATACAGGCACGTGTGCACTTGACCGCGTGTGAAAAGAATACTCTTCGCATTTCAATCCTGAGCCATTCCACGCGAATTCAGACACTTTTCGGAGTAACATATGCGATATTTGTGAAACTTGAATAAGATGTAGTCTTTAGTGATATATATATATCATACGTATTTCAAAGGATTTTTAAAAATTTTAAAAACTGTGGAATTTGACTTTCTTTCATTAAATTAAATTATAACTGTTGAACTAAGAGACAGATAAGAATGAGCTTTTGTGTGCTTACACTGGGAAAGTAAGAGTACCTAATAAAAATTATTTCACTGAAAGGAAATAAATTTTTGACCATTTATTTTGCAATTGTTCTAAACAAATGTCATGTTTTAATAGCGCGGCACTATTTAAAAATTTGAAAAAAAAATGAGGGTATAATCCTATTTGTCCTCCTTACGGGCCCGTTTTCAGAAATACGGACACTTTAAAATTTGCCTCAATGAAAATTAATTGAATGTGACGCTGCGTCGCCCAATACCGACTGGACTGGCTAATTGTAAGCACCCAAAAGCTCAATCTTATCTATCTCTTAGTGCAACAGTTATAATTTAATGAAAGAAAGTACTTTTCACATTTTTGAAATTTTTTAAAAATCCTTTGTTATACGTTTATATATCAATAAAGACTACAATATATCCAAGTTTGACAAAAATCCCAAATGTTACTCCGAAAAGTGTCCGATTGCGCGTGGAATGACCCTGCTTGAAAGTTGAGAATACTGTAGAGAGAGAGAGAGTTGGTAATAATATAACTGAAATGGTACAACATTGTATCGCTGGTCGGGACCACGTCGTCCCTCACGTACCGTCCTCGCTCGCTTTCAGTGTCTCTCGCTCGCTTTCGTTCCATCTCGCTCTTGTCTTCGCCAGACAAGAGTGAGATAGAAGTGGTGGAGATAGCGACAAACCCGTACCGTGTGCACCAAAAAATACTGTATTGCTAAACAAACATTTTGTCCTTTCGCGCTTTCAGACATTAGTTTCCGAGATATTAATAAAAAACTTTTAGTATTTCGGTAGATTTATTCCGAAATACCGCATTCCACTTTCCAACTTGTTCTGGATATTAGTATTGGACGGGGCTAGATCAACGCGGGGGGTGCGCCTCGCGCTTGCAGTCGCGTAAATCGTGGTAGCGAGCCGATGTGAGTTTGCAGATTTGAACCAGAAACACTATTATACAGGATAGATACCTGCTACTCTATTGATAGTCAATACTTTAGGGGGTGATTCTATGGGCCAAAATAAGACGAAAGTGCATATAGAATATAATTTTTTAATATCGCGCTTCGTTTTCGAGAAAATTGGCTTTGAATTTCAGGTAAATACGTGTGCCATTTAGCCACCTGATCGGCCCGCGGAGGTAAGGGGGGCAGGATGGATCCCCGTTCAGCGGCCTGTAGACAGTCGATATTATTGTGCAATATTGACCGTCTACAGGCTGTTTTAGGACTACGTGTATGCAGTTAAAAAAATTTGTAAAAAAGTTAACAATGGGGCCATTCGGAATTATATCCCAAATCATTATCATATTTGTAACGTTGTATCTCTAAAAATTCAACGAGGGACTGCAGGGTGGTATTTCGCTTTATGGAACGTTGTAAAATAACGAAGAAACGAAGCGTCCGATAAACACGTGTCGTGTGCCTTTCGTGAAGTAAATCCTACTTGACCGTGCCGGTAACAGAAATTAGACCCACTCCATTGTTTGAAACATTTTCTGCAAGCAGTTTATCGAACTGTTCACAATTGTGTAAGAAAATCATAACGCCCAATGCGGGAATATTGGAAACAGCACTGGGTATCGCTCGCCGTCTTAGAAGGCGAGGCCCAGGAAGATGCATAAGAATAATGTCGTTTCGACGCACAAGCAAGGCCGATGACGTCAGGGTCATCGACGAGGGTTTCAGAGGGATTCGTTTCGACGACTCTACGTAGCACGCATCGGAAGTCAGAGCCATTGCTTACAATCAGAGTTGGGCGCTATTAGAATAAAAATATCGAATAAATTCTGCTTCGAATAATTTTCAAATAAATGTTACCAATAAATTGAAGTTACACGAGAATAACGAATAAAAGTTTACTCAGATAAGAATTTATTGGAATAAATCGTCGAAAAAAAGTTGGTCGCTAAACAGACAATCTGCTAACATATTAATTAAAAAACTAGGGATTTCTTAGAATTGCAGAAAGCCAATATGAACTGTGTTTTGTAGAGAACAATTATTTACGACCACGTTATTTAGAATGAATTACCCATTTTAGCTCCTAACATCACCATGTTTGGAGATAGAATTATTTTAATTATGTATAAAAATTACGTAGAGTTGCAAATATTTGTCGCTATAACTTTTGAATATGTACTCTATAAAGCAAATCGAACAAATAGCACAAAAATTTTCAGGTTCCATGAGGTTCCTGGATATCTCGACCTTTTCCACCGAAAGTTATTGAAAAATTATATTTTAATTCTGTTACTCGGAAATTAAAATACTCATGGCTGAAGCTTGATTTACTACTTATTTGTACCTCTGCAATCCATTATTCAAAATAAAAAGAAATAAATCGCGATACAATTGAGCAAGCTTCGATATATAGCTGATACTGACGCATGCTAACAATCAGGGTTACAATGTAAGCGGCCGACTCGCGCTCGCCAAGCCGACTCACCGAGTCTGGGCGAGCCGAGCCGAGCCCAGCTGATTCGCCGTCCGACTTCACCTGAAGACTGGGCTATTCAATGAGACAATTTCGCTAAAGGTACACATATTGACGTACATATTGCGATCAAAAATCGACAAAAGAAGAAGCAATGTGTACATATTTTGTATTCAACAAGTAACTACATATGCTCAACATCGAATCGCAAAGCATCGATGACTGTTGCTAATTTACACAGTTCGACAGCCATCTGAACTTGTAACATTCAATAGCCGTTTCCTATTGGTTTTTGTGTCTTGAAAATGAATCCGCAAACCGTTTGTCGCTATCACCCTCAGTTTTGGTGAAATTCGATTTTGAAAAGAACTGAAAATTTTCAACTTTGAAGATCTTTTGTGTCGAAACGGTCATAGTTAGTCGGTTGCTCGTTGCATCATATTATTCTATGAATCCTCCCAAATACAACGATGTAAGTTATTATTGCATTATGAACATTTAAGTATGTTTAAACAACGATCAAAAGGAAAAAGACCCGAAATGCACCAATTTTTGGAGATATCTTTCAATTTATTTCCAAATCTAAGGGTCTCGGAGAAAATCTGACCACTCCACGCGATGCAGCAGACAATTTTCCTTCGGAAAGCATCAACAGATGTGATATGTCACATTTCGTTTTCAATACAGAAGCGAAATGGTTTGGCAAAATGCGCGGTGCCAACAGTGGTAGTCACGGGCGTTGAGCGATTGTGTTACGCTGAGCGGCAGCGGTTTGCGGATTCATTTTCAGCACACGAAAACCTATATGCAACGGCTATTGAATGTTACAAGTCCGAAAGAAAGTCAAATTTTGTCGAACTGTCTTATCTTCTACATCACAGAAATAAAAGCTGAATTACATTTTTTATCCATTGAAAATTACGTACAAGGATTGAAATAATCATAACTGCATTATAAAGGAAGCATATCTAACGAAACGCGTATACTGGTTTGAACGTTTGATACTAACAAAACGCATATAGTTTGTATAACATATATAACGAGATTTCAAATTCCTACATTTCGTCTCATCGGCACGAAAGTTGCAGAAACGTGCTGGTGACATTTTTCACATGAAAATGAGACCAAACACGGTATAAATCGGATTGTTAATTAATTAAATAATGATGAACATACGAATTGGAAAAGAATAAGTGGGGCAAGAGGGGTAAAGTAATGACATGCGTTGCGGTGCGCATACCATAGAGTATGTGCACGTAAAGTATCAAAGATAACTGTTGATATACATATTTGACGAATATGAATAATACTGTATTATATACAATAAAATGATGACTTCATACAAATCTGGACCATAAAACGTAACTTACTTTTCTAGACGTTTTTTCTTTCTTCTGGACATACGCTTTACAGATAGCATAGGGCGCTTCCTTTTTATATCACCCTTCGAATTGCGCTTGTTTCTTGCATCTGTGGCTTTCTTCTTTGATTCCATGGCAATGGAATGATTACACACACTTATCAATATTACAGTAACGAACCACGCAGGAATGGAACAATTCACAAATTACGAATATTCCATATGTAACAATATCTGCGCAGTAAATAAAAACTCGATTGCTTTCTGCGTCTTCACCGTAGTGCAAACGGCAGAAAACTGATCAGCTAGCGTTGTCGCTGCGTTACAAATGCTGAGAAACAGAACAAAAGATAGTGGAAAAGGACGAATATATGCGTTCTATTCCTCTCTTTCTCATTAGGATTGCTGTATGCTGATACATTTACATAGAGTATGTACTTCCGGGAATACTTTTTGGTGTAGAAATGTGCACAGAAAAGGATTTTTGATTATCCTGTGCATATACTTTTGACGTATCATCTTTGCGCGTTTGAACCTTTACGCGGACCGAGACGTGTCACTCGATCCTTGGTGCAAGTGAAATACAAAATATTGAGTGAGTGAGAAAGACAGTTTGCGCTCTGCCCAACGGTTTCAGGAAAGAATTCGCAAGTTGTGTAGTAGGATCACCTACAGGAGTGGTGGCAATGTGTGCGTGAACCGTAGCCGGCGTTTGTTTTCTGGTAACGCTGGCCCTTGACGCTAGCAAAGGCTCGATCGTCAGAAATACAAGCGACTGCCGAAGAGTAAAGATCGTAAGTACCTTCACGCTTACAATTCCTGTCTTTTTCACTATATGTGCCAGTTATTATGAAAGTAGTCTAAGTCCACATTTATTATGATACATAATAAATGTAAAGTTCAATTTATTTTCTTTTAAATTTCGCACGACGCCATTTTCATAATAACTGACATACTTCTACATTTTACTTCCAACCCAAGACTGTATTTAGACATATTGCGGGTAAAGTTTCATTACCGTCATAGAATTGTTGTAATTTTTTGTGCAAAATTTATCGTGTGAACTGTGATTGCTTGAGTGTCCGCGTGTTTCTCAAGCTGCGAATCGCCATTGCGAGGCTGCCTCGCGTGGCACGCTTCGCGAAGTGGAGAGTCTGGAAACTATCTCGACCATGATTACTTTACGAGGCCCCACGATCAAAAATCGCATGGCTCGGGCGACGCAAATATCATGCTGGAGGTAGCGCGAGACTATCGCACGAGCCTGCCTCGCAAAGTGATCATGATCGAGGTACTTCGTTTCCAGACTCTCCAATACGCGAAGCGTGCCTCGCGCGGCATCCTCGCAATGTCGATACGCAGCTTCACGCTCAGAGATTCGTGTATTTATTCTCGCGTAGAATAAGAAAGTTATGTTATAATTTATCCGCGAAATGTCTAGAAAAGCTATATACATTCGGGTGCAATATAGGCTTCCTTTCCTTGAAACTGAAGATGAGTAATGAAAATTAAACAGTTTCTAAACATATAAACGTGTACTCTTCTCAGAGTTGGGCAAAATGTAATCTAATTAGAAATTATAAATTACGATTAAAATGTGATTGTGTAATAATTGATTACACATTATTTTCTGCACAGTTGCAGAAAATTGTTGACAAAATTGTGGTCAACTACCTAAATTAACAATTACAGAAATTAATGTGTAATCAATTACACAGTTACATTTTAATCGTAATTTGTAATTTGTAATTAGATCACAATTTGGCCAACTCTGGCTCCTCTACTGCACTTTCAAATCCATTTTAATTATGTTCAACAGTTTCATTGTTTCTTCGATTCGTTTTTAGATGCCAAGCAATGCAGACAGCAACAAAGAAGGAGAACGGGCTCCGTCGCGGGAACGGAGTCCTTCCCAACGACGATGTCCTTCAAACAGCGGGCGGACCCCGTCCCCGCAACGGAGTCCGTCAACGAGCAGCAGAAACGGGAGGAAAAAACGGACTCCGTCGCGGGGACGGAGTCCATCCCAACGACGAAGGCCCTCAAACAGCGGGCGGACCCCGTCCCCGCGACGGAGTCCGTCAACGAGCAGCAGAAACGGGAGGAAAAAACGGACTCCGTCGCGGGGACGGAGTCCATCCCAACGACGAAGGCCCTCAAACAGCGGGCGGACCCCGTCCCCGCGACGAAGTCCGTCAACGAGCAGCCAGAACTGGAGGGAGCTGGCATATTTTTATAAAAGTCAGGTATGTAGATACGTAGACGATTTCACACAATCATTTCCTAAGATGGGATTCCACTGAGGCAACTGTTTGGCAACCAGCAACCGACAACATCATCGCATTTTTTTTTTCGCATGCATCACTATCCTGTTGCCTCAGTGGAATCCCACCTTTACATTCTTATGAAAGTATGAAAACGATTACATAGACATTATTGCAGTAATTAACATAAGATTTATGTTTATTTTTCATATTACAGAACAACGAGCTCAAAAAAGAGCTCAAAACATTGAAGCAGGGAGGAGAAAGAGGTGGGAAAGGAGGAAACAGGGGAAGAGGAAGCAGAGGAAGAGGAAGAAGAGGAGAAAGAAATTGTAAAAACGTTTTTTACATGTAGTTTTTAATAAATAAAGTAAAGTACTAATTAATTAAGTACAAATTAATTCATGGTTGACGGATGAAAGGCCTTCGAAAAAAAATTATTTATACTAATTATTTAAATAAAATATTATTTAGAATTATTAATTATTAAGAAAGAATTAATTTAATCATATGGAATTCAATCGTCGGCCATAAATTAATAATTATTTATTTATATAATGCCCATCTCTGGTATTTTGTCATATAATTGAGGCAGTGAGGGCAACAACGGACTAACCCACATTTTTTTCGCAATTGAGTTAGTAGCAATAACGTATTCTAATAGACTCTACTAATCATATAAAATAGGAACATTCTTTTTTTATGTGGGTTAGACCGTTGTTGCTCTCACTGCCTCAATTATAACATAAATTGAACAGCGATTTCAAGTGATGTATGTACATATGTGTCACGGTAAAAGCTTAGTAAATGTATACAGTTCCTAGTCAATGTGTGCCTAAACTCAGAGTTGGGCAAAATGTAATCTAATTACATCTTACAAATTACGATTAAAACGTAATTGTGCAGTTGATTACACATTATTTTTTGTAATCGTTAATTTAGGTAGTTGACCATTTGGTTTCGTCAACTACCTAAATGAACGATTGCAGAAAATAATGTGTAATCAACTGCACAATTACGTTTTAATCGTAATTTGTAAGTTGTAATTAGATTACATTTTGCCCAACTCTGCCTAAACTGCATACAAAGTTGGGCAAAATGTAATCTAATTATAAATTACGTTTAAAATGTAACTGTGTAATTGATTAAATTATTTTCTGTGATCGTTAATTTAGGTAGTTGACCACAATTTTCTCAACTACTAAATATTAACAATTACAGGAAAAATGTAATCCATTACACAATGACATTTCAATTGTAACTTGTAATTTGTAATTAGATTACATTTTGCTCAACTCTGACTGCATATAACCTAACCTACAATCGTCCGAAAATGCATACATTGACTCGCATTGACTGTGGGTGCGTTCCGATTCACGCATACTGCGCATGAAGTGCAGAGACAACCGTTCCGTTTTAGTTACTGCGCGCAGTGGTGGTGCAGAGAATTCCCTAGAATCCTTTCACTTCCGGT
The DNA here is from genome assembly GCA_963855975.1 of Andrena chrysosceles. NCBI lineage: Eukaryota > Metazoa > Arthropoda > Insecta > Hymenoptera > Andrenidae > Andrena > Andrena chrysosceles. The sequence goes on along the minus strand of OY979767.1, from coordinate 75,009,593 downwards.
GCAGCGAGCATGCAGCAAACGCAGATATTCCGAGGTGAAGCAGTCACTGCGCGCATGCGTATTTGTTTCTGTAATTCAAACTTGCAAGCAAAACACATGTGAAAACCCATAGCCAAATCTCAAATGTCTCCGGCAACATTCTAACATAGAGAAATTCAACAATTTAATGAAAAGTAATAAAAATAATTAATTCTCTAATGATCACAGCTGCCACTTTTCTAGGTTATCATTTCGAAGAAACATTATTTCACGTTATTTTTTTTTAATACAAACATATAATTATGTAGATATTACTTACCGAAAATGTAGCTTGAATAATGATTTAGAATATCCTGGAATAACACGTTCTACATAACCCGTTAACTTTTCTGCTACCACCTCCCCGCGTGTTTTTTTGTTTATAATTAAGAAAGTGTATAATATTTCTAATTCTAAATTATCAGTTAATAAACTATCTTCATTTTCACTTTCCTCAGACGAATCACTGCTGCTGCTAATTTCAGTATCACTGTTACTTAATATTAATATCGAGGATATTGTAACCAACATTTCTTTATTCATTGTAGCGTCCATCTTGATTTCGCATGAAACGCAGGGAAAAGCGTTCCGTTTTCAAGAACGCATGAACCGCAGTAACGAAACGGAACGATATGAATGCGCGCAGTGACTGCGCTGCGATCTCTGCACTCACTGCGTGAATCGGACCGCACCCTGCATCACGCTTTTACTGTGGCACATGTATCTAGCTAACGCTTCAGTTTTGCTAAGATTCCACGTTGACAGTCCTCCCAAATAGGCACCATCTCGTGTCCACTAGCTCAACTAAATTTGTTACGTGACTTGCTCTGTTTTATCGCCAATATGGCGGAACTCGTATTTAGGAATGCAGTCACGATTTTTCGTTTTAATTCCTTATATGAGCAGATTTTGGGCTGGGCGAGGTCTCATTCGAAAGAAAAAGATTCAACGCGGAGCGCTAGCTACACCGTTTGAGTCACAAAACTCTTTTAGTGACCTAATATTACTTGAATTCATGCGGGTGTATTTTGTCGACTTTTGCTCTACTTTCAACACTCATATGATTAGATATAAACACAATATCGTCGTACTATGTAGCAAGCGCTCCGCATTGAACCTTCTTCTTTCGAATGAGACCTCGCCCAGCCCAAAATCTGTTCATATAAGGACGAGAAACGAAAAATCCCGCACCCATGTTTCGGGCCAGATTGTGTCGGTATACAGCGCGCTGCATTACCCGTGTCTACCCCCTTAAATCTGTATGTATTTACCATTGGCAGTGGCCGGCCTCGCTGGTGGTGGTGGTGGTGGTGGTGATGGCGGCGGCAATGATGGCGGTATTTGTGGCGATCGTGGCCGCGGCGACTCCGTCAAGTTGAAACTATCTAGCTCCATTTCTATGTCTAAAATAAATTAAAAATTTCATCATCAAATGATTGGAAAAATGAATTTGAACAAATGTATATAATAAAATTTTATTATTTACCATCTAGGATGGAGCCCTCCAGTTTATTCTGCAAAAATTAATAAACAATTAATTAGTAAAAAAGATCAAGAATTCATAAAAGCGGCGTATGATAGAAGAAAGTCATACATGTAGTGCAAGGGTAAGTATTGTTCAATTGCAAATTGGAAATTAGGAAATATACAAATTTGAAAACTGAAATAGTGTATGATGCGAAATTATAAAAATTACATTACATTACATTACTAAATATGTTTCTCTTCTCATTACTTCACGAGCCTTTCAATTATTCAATCATACAAAAAACTGTAACGTATTATATTATAACTTTATTTTATGAACGATTCGCAGTTGTAACTAGTAGTAAAATAAGAAGATATTGGACACGTTTAAGCTTATATTCTAACTTATAATGTCAACAATTAGAAATATCAAACATATCTGATCTGAGTTGAACATAAACGAACCTGTAAACTACAACATTTTGAGTCGTTGATAGGCACGTTACCTACGTTAACTATCAATGGAAGTAGACCGTAACTGTATAATATAAGTGAAATAATACAACAAGAAGATATGAGACACGTTGAACCATATTCTAACTTATTACGCCAACGATTAGATATATCAAACATTTCTGAGTTGAACATTAACGAACGTGTAAACTACAACATTTTGATAGTCTTTGGTACGCACTTTGCCTATTCTTGTTGAATTATAATTTATAACGCCAACGATTAGAAATATATCAAACACATCTGAGTTGAACGTAAACGAACATGGAAAGTACCACATTTTGAAAGTCTTGGGTAGGCACTTTACCTATGTTAACTATCAATGGAAGTAGACCGTAACTGTATAGCAAGTAATACAACAAGAACATATTGGATACATAGAAGCATATTTTAACTCGAATGTGTTTGATATCTAGAGACGCGGTAGCGTCTCGACGCCAAGTACTTCTAATCGCTGGCGTTACAAGTTAGAATATGCTTCAACGTGTCTAATATCTTGTTCTATTACTTGCTATACAGTTACGGTCTACTTCCATTGATAGTTAACATAGGCAAAGTGCCTACCAAAGATTTTCAAAATGTTGTACTTTCTATATTCGTTTACGATCAACTCAGATGTGTTTGATATATTTCTTATCGTTGGTGTTATAAGTTATATCAAAAATCACAAAAAAAAAGAAAATAGTATACATGAAAAAGTCGAGGAAAAAAAGAGTATTATCAACAAATAAATATAAAAAAAAGACAAAGAAACATGAAAAAGTCAAGGACGAATAAAGTATAATTAACAAAAAAATATAATCACATAAATAAAAAATAAAAAATATGATTACAATATAAAAAAAGATGTGAAATCAAAATGAGCTGCAAGTACGTCACAAGAAAAGAAAATAATATAATCACACAAAAACAGAAAATAATATATTCACATAAAAAAGAAAATAATATATTCACATAAAAAAGAAAATAATATAATTACAATATAAAAAAGGATGTGAAATCAAAATGAGCTGCAAGTACATCACAAAAAAAAAGAAAATAATATAATCACACAAAAACAGAAAATAATATAATCACATAAAAAAAGAAAATAATCTAATTACAATATAAAAAAAGATGTGAAATCAAAATGAGCTGCAAGTACATAAAGGTACTTTCCAACTGCGCTTAAGATGACACAACTACATATACACAGCTAAAATGCTGTGTTATTCCATTACTCATATCGCGGACATTTTAATTAACCCATCAAAAAGAATCCCATTTAAAAACATTGTCGTAAATTATTATTAGCTTTACAAAATTAATGATATACAAAAATTGCGCCAATTATCACAATGGCTATTTATACAAAGAAAAAATCACAATGGTACAATGAAAAAATGTATTAAATAATATTAAGCAGATATATTTTTATACAAATAAATATTTTAATACGAATAAATATTTTATTCAAAATACTTGGCGCTGCGATCTAAAATACATCATACGTAGCATATGCACATACACACATCCACGAACGCACGCACAGGAAAGAAAGAAAAAGATTATTGCAATTTATACATATTTATTCAGTTTAGCAACACCAATTCGGAGAGCAGCGCCAAGTATTTTGAATAAAATATTTATTCGTATTAAAATATTTATTTGTATAAAAATATATCTGCTTAATATTATTTAATACATTTTTTCATTGTACCATTGTGATTTTTTCTTTGTATAAATAGCCATTGTGATAATTGGCGCAATTTTTGTATATCATTAATTTTGTAAAGCTAATAATAATTTACGACAATGTTTTTAAATGGGATTCTTTTTGATGGGTTAATTAAAATGTCCGCGATATGAGTAATGGAATAACACAGCATTTTAGCTGTGTATATGTAGTTGTGTCATCTTAAGCGCAGTTGGAAAGTACCTTTATGTACTTGCAGCTCATTTTGATTTCACATCTTTTTTTATATTGTAATTAGATTATTTTCTTTTTTTGTGTGATTATATTATTTTCTGTTTTTGTGTGATTATATTATTTTCTTTTTTTGTGACGTACTTGCAGCTCATTTTGATTTCACATCTTTTTTTATATTGTAATCATATTTTTTATTTTTTATTTATGTGATTATATTTTTTTGTTAATTATACTTTATTCGTCCTTGACTTTTTCATGTTTCTTTGTCTTTTTTTTATATTTATTTGTTGATAATACTCTTTTTTTCCTCGACTTTTTCATGTATACTATTTTCTTTTTTTTTGTGATTTTTGATAATACTTTTTTGTCCTCGACATTTTCATGTACTTGGCGTATTTTTTACTTTTTTAAAGTTTTTTTTGGGGATCTCACTTTTTTTTACAAAGCTAATTCATGTACTTGGCTTAATTTTTTTACTTTTTTAAAGTTTTTTTTGGGGATCTCATTTCTTTTTACAAAGCTAATTCATGTACTTGGCGTAATTTTTTTACTTTTTTAAAGTTTTTTATGGCGATCTCACTTCTTTTTACAAAGATAATTCATGTTCTTGGCGTCATATTTTTTTACTTTTTTGAAGTTTTTTTTGGGATTCAGAATTTCAGCTTCTTCTTTTTTACATATTTTTCCCTGTCACGGGTACTAAAAGTAAGGATAAAGTAAGGAAATCCCAATAAATTATAAATTCTGATCTATCTTCGTTACACGTCCACGCGTTTACGGCGCACTGCAGCCTATCGAGTGATGTTAGAAGATAAAGCTAGTTTGTAGCCAGTAAAGCTTACTCGGAATACTCGGAATAGCGCAAAGCAGTTCAGCGAGTGTACTTTTATTATTTTTTGATTAAGGATAAATTCTGCGTAAGTTTAACACCTTCCCCCAAAAAACATGTGCACTGCATTGCCGATCTATATGTATTATATGAATGTATAGTACTTTGTGTGCAGTACATAGTGCGCGAAGCAGCTTGCGGCCGTGGCCGGGGCCGGGGACGTGGCCAGAGCCGGGGTCGTGGATGGGGGCGGGGCCGTGGACGTGGCGGCGGCCAATAACATATAAAAAAATAAATTCGTTATTTTCATACATAAAAATGTGGTTATTTCATTTGCTCATGCAGCAGAGTTACTTTCTCTTTCAGCTGTTAAAATAATTCTCTTCATCTGCATCGTTAACTGAAAAATTGGACAAATTTACTAATTATTTATATAAATTATCACACGTGCTCACATTGAATGAATAATTGCGTATGCAAAACCCTACGTGAAAATTTGTGCGTACATAGTCCAACGTAGATCACACTGCATCATCTTCTGCTTTGATGATTATCTGTAAATATATAATATATTATCACACGTGCTCACATTGAATGAATAATTGCGTATGCAAAACCCTACGTGAAAATTTGTGCATACATAGTCCAACGTAGATCATACTGCATCATCTTCTGCTTTGATGATTATCTGTAAATTATATATATATATATAAAGCCTCATTTTAATAATTATATACAACTTAACGTAGAACTTATTAATTATTTATAGAAATAGAGTGGCCTTTTGCTATAGTGAGTGTAGAGACTACATAATGTATCCAAAGCAGGTGAGAGCATATGGCAGAAAGTCTTGTTGCAGGAAATTTAAATGCTAATGGTAATAATTCAGCGAAAATGAATGAGGAGATCCAATATTTTTAACGCACAATTTATTGGTGTTGGAATAAAACTAATAATAATTTAGTATGTTTATTGGTGAATTGAAATAATGGGAATCTAAAAAATTAATGAATAGCGTGACAACTACTGTGGATTTTATTAAAGTATTACGAATGTCTTTCACAAAAGATTGAAAAGCATCAAGGGAGATGTGTTTTCAGGGTACTTTCTTAACTAATGTGACTTGCTTTACATTGCAAGCAGTACACCATAATCTATTTTCTTAATAATTCTTAATGCTATGTCTTTTGATTGACAAATTTTGCCGATTTACCTTATTTGACAAATTCCCAAAAACTTGTGCGAAACAAGATGCTCTGTCTATCTATATATCTATTTAATCTTCTCCGGACAACCTCCAGTACACCATAATCTATTTTCTTAATAATTCTTAATGCTATGTCTTTTGATTGACAAATTTTGCCGATTTACCTTATTTGACAAATTCCCAGAAACTTATGCGAAACAAGATGCTCTGTCTATCTATATATCTATTTAATCTTCTCCGGACAACCTCCAAGCCTGTGCATTCTCTTCATTTCTATCCATCCAAGCCTGTGCGTCCCCTTCAATTCTACTATCCAAGCCTGTGCGTCCCCTTCATTTTTATCCAAGTCCTGTGCGTCCCCTTCATTTCTATAATATATAATAAGCTTTACATAAAAACTCTAAATTGCTGGTATATACAAAAACAAGTATCTGGCAATTTAAATGCAATGTAATTTTTTACTACAATATATTATTTTGTACATGCATGATACAAATTTCCAGAAACTTGTGTGAAAGGAGATGCTTCGCAGTCGAACCATCTCCGAACAACTTCCAAGTCTGCGACTCTACATAAGAAATCTATTAAAAAAATTTTGGCGACTTACCTTATTAATTGAGACAATAATTCAGTCTCCTATGTAGTGTAAAAACTCGTGACATTCCAAATTCGGACAACTTACTTTATTTGACACTTAGCACTTGGTAGGTTATAAAATTCAAAATAGTATATATATATGTATGTACAATGACGGACGACGATCCCCGCCGAATAATCCCGAGAGTCGACGAACGAAGAACGAAACATGTGTTGGCTGAATGTGTGTGTGTGTAACGCGTATATACGTATATTCTGTTTGACGACGAAAATATATATATGTACTATGGTTGACGAAAAATTCCTTGGAGAATCAGAAGAAGAATCTTACCATTTTCGACAGATTCATGAGACGATATTACGATATCTCTGTCATGCGTGGACCGATTTTATTGAAATTGGTCTTATTCGAAAGCTTATAGGGTAAGTGTGGGTATTACTGCGGATGCCCCGATTACTGCGGATATTCTAAAACAGATCATATTTAATGTTAGAAAGTACATAATCTCTTGAAAATTTTTAATAAAATTATTTTAAACTCTATTACAGGTAATTATTAATAAATATGTACAGCAAAGTTATTATTAATTCTTTTATCGTAGTTTGAAATTCGTCAAGGCGAAACTTCGGTCGATTCCCGATATGGCGGTCATGAACACCTACTAGGAAAACATTTATATTTTTGTTATTAATAGTAATACATGTAATGTAGAATTATTGTTCGGTAGAATAAGAGTTATTTTTCCAGAAAAACAATCAATCAGTCGTCTACATTTTAGTTTTAATTTTTATTTGTCACCGCAGTATTAGGTGCAGTACTTTACACCATGTGCATGTATTACTGCGGACCGACCATTGCGCCACCTAACCTTTCTTCCGACCGTATTCACTTCTGTCTACGTAACCTGCAAAGGTATTAAGGTTATGTTTCGCCTGACATCAGACCGCAGTAATACATGCGCAGTAACTGATGTTTCGTTAGTAACTGGCACGCAGTAATACATGCATGTCCGCAGTAACTCATGCAATGACATTGATCGACAAATCTCTGTGTTTTTAATTAACTGTACATATTACCCCGCCCTGATATTTTTTTATGGAATTATTAAGGTCCCACCTTTCTTTTAAAAAAAGAAGGAGGAACTTTCATTCATTTGAACGCCGTATCGAGGGTTCTAAAGTTAACCTACCTTAAAAGTCCGCAGTAATACCCACACTTACCCTATGCGGTTTACATAAGAAAAATGCCTTTAAATTTAGAAAATATTGCAGGCGTGATGAGATATTAATGAAATAAGTTTCAGGTTAGGTTGGAATAGCTGTGCGTCGAGTAAAGATACACGGCAGCGACAGGCATATACAAGGTGTCTTTTCTTTCATGTACTTGGCGTCGAGACGCTACCGCGTCTCTAGATAGATAGAATATGCTTCAACGTGTGCTATATCTTCTTGTTTTACTAGTTACAACTGCGAATCGTTCACAAAATTATGTTAATCTTAATACGTTACAGTTTTTTGTATGATTGAATTGAATAATTGAAAGGCTCGTGAAGTAATGAGAAGAAACATATTTTGTAATGTAATGTAATTTTTATATAATTCGAATTTCCAATTTCCAATTTGCTATTGAACAATACGTATCCTTGCGCTAGATGTATGACTTTCTTCTATCATACGCTGCTTGTAATCAGAATTTAAGTGACGAAAAAATCTCAGCTCTTTTTTATTACTTACATTATCAGCCATTGTTATAGTAGTTGTTTACAGACCGCAGTTATGATCGAGAATGGGCTGTCTCACCACGTGCAACGATGAGGCGAGCTCCTCCGCTGCTCTTTTGTTTTTTAAGGAGCCCGCTTTTTGCATAGATGCGGACACATTCTGCCGCGGGCTCTTTGAATTGTTGAGTTTTAAGCCGTGAAGCTAATAAGGGGACGCCGCGGATGTGGAAATCGCTTTTGTAACAACAGTATATATGGGGGTCGTAGTATTCATGTAGTATGAAAATACTATTTCGGCTTTTTGTCGAATGGGTTAACAATTTGTCCCGTGAAAATATATTTTGTGAATATTTATAGTACGTTACATATATTATATATTTATTACTCTACGCAAATTTTAATGTTAAAAATACGGCTATTTTAACGGCTATCCCACTTTACCTGCTCGACAATTGCAGGCGTCGCAAGTTTTGGAATGAAATATTTTCGCAGTACAAGAATATGAAAACACCGGTGAAAGAGATGATTAGAATAATATGTTATGTTATAAATGCATTTTTAATTACCCTTAAAATTTGCGTAAGGTAATAATAATATGTAGCGTATATGATACGTAATATCCACAAAATATATTTCCACGGGAAAAATTGAAAAAAATGGAATACATGGGGGGGGGTTACGGAGGACTTGAACCCCGGCCGCCCAGGTGACAATCTAATGCGCTTCTGTTGTACCCACGAAATCTTCGTGGGTATTCTAAATCCCAAAAAAAGACTTCGAAAAAGTAAAAAAATATGACGCCAAGTACTATTGCCCAGCTGAAAGAAGATCCCCAGCAGGCGGTCTCGGGCAATGCAGTCCGCCGATGTGACGATTGGTCGACTCACCTATTTTGTACACTTTTAAAGACGGGGCACACGTATTTTGATTGCTTCAAAAAAGTAAAAAATCACGCTAAGTATATGAAAAAGTCGCAGACGAAAAAGTGTATTATTATTTGTACTTCTACGTTAGAATTATATTATATTAATAAAATTCGGACCGTATACGGCTGAAAGCGTAGGTATTTAAATTCAAAAGCCAATGGTAAAGTAGTCTCACCTGACGGCGGCGGGACGTGATTGGCGGCCTATTTTCTTGGTACGATTAGGGCTCCCTCTGACCGACGGGCATATGGGGTTAAGGTCGCGCGTAAAGCATAAAAAAAAACAAAGCGGGCGACCGGAGCTCACGCATGTCACGGCGTCCGAATATTCTTTCTGATTTCCTTGCATGTAAGTGTGCTTCATTATTATTAATTAAGGTGTACGCATAATGAAATGAACATATTTTCCACGAATAAGTTATTGTTTCATTACATGTGTAAATAATAATAACCTGCGCTGATTTTTGCTAACCTATTTCTTTATTGACATGTGTATTTTTTTAGTTCAAGTCCCTTGGAAGGAAATTCAATTCTTCTCGTGTAGGAGAAGCAAAAGAAAAAATATTATTAATTTGGTAAGTGACGTTTACATTCATTTATATATATAATAATACATATGATATTATTTTAGTGTTTATTACAAATTCTTTGTCTTTTACAGGTTGGAGTATTAGAAAAAAGTAAAGTACACTCGCTGAGCTGCTTTGCGCTCGCTTGACTGCTTTGCGCTTTTGCGAGTATTAATAATTAATAGTTAATTATTTTAAACTTTACTGGCTGCATCGTGCCTTATCTTATAAAAGCTGATTATAAATAAAAACTTTTATAAAAGTACTAATTGTACAGCGTCTGTATCTCAAGAAAAGGGAATAAAGACGATTTAGTATTATTATTATTATTTTATTATATTATATCGTATATCGTATATACAATAGAATATAGTGTATACTAGAAATATCGTATACAATAGAATATAGTGTATACTAGAAAACTAGACTACGCTTTACTGGCTGCAACGCGCTTTATCTTATATATTATATCTATTGTATACAATAGAATAGTATAACTACAAAACTAGAAATACATAAATAAAAGTACAATTCGTCATGTCTGTATTTAATAATAGTATTATTAATAAAAATCCTTCTTGTGGAAAGGATCCTCCACTTAAAATCGGTAAAAGTTACATTACTACCGAAACCGATAATACAACAATATCCCCAGTTCAAAATGTAGTACTTAGTGATAGTGACAAAGAAGGCACCATATATACAAACAATGTAATTCAGACAGATCCACCATTAGTTTCGAAGCCAAACCTACCAGGATGTAGGATGGAATACATGTCTGATTATTATAAAAAATACATGTTTGATTATTATTATAAAAAACGTAAAGAGGAAATTAATTTAAAAAAATCTGATTATCATAAAAAGCATAAAGAGGAAATTAATATAAAAAGAAAAGCTGTTTATAAAGCAAAGAAAGGGTTGTGTAACATGAAAAATAGTATGATTAATATGTTACCGCTTAGATATAATAGTATGCAAATTATCATTAAAGGCGAATGGTTAACAGATGATCATATCGAATATTTTCATAAATTATTAGAAGCTAACTCTAATTATAAACCACGCGATACATGGAGAGTTCAAATGCCTGATACAATTCAATCCGTTCCTGAAAATCAGGATCACATACAGATTTTACACCAAAGCGAAGAATTGGGAACCAATGCAGGGGGACATTGGGTTTGTAGCTTCTATAAACATGATGAAAGAAGAGTTTATATTTATGATTCTCTTAATTTCTCGATGTTGCATAGTCATCATAAAATTTTTCTGCAGAAGTTGTACCCTTTTTTGAACAAACATGACGGTGTAATTGACGAAAAATTTATTGAGTTTCCACGTGTACAAGCTCAACCTAACTGTCGGGATTGCGGAGTTTTTGCGATTGCATTTGCTGTCTCGTTATTATTCAAAATATTGCCAGACAAAGTAACGTACACCCATGCGTTGATGCGTCAACATTTAATCAAAATGTTTCAAACTAATCGTATAGAACATTTTCCATGCACTCAGAATCAACAATTAACACGTTGTGTGCACGAATATGAATCTGCAATTGGGAGTACAATTAGTAAAAATCCTTCTTGTGGAAAGGATCCTCCATTTAAAATCGGTAAAAGTTACATTACTACCGAAACCGATAATACAACAATATCCCCAGTTCAAAATGTAGTACTTAGTGATAGTGACAAAGAAAGCACCATATATACAAACAATATAATTCAGACAGATCCACCATTAGTTTCGAAGCCACACATACCAAGAAGTAGGATGGAATACATGTCTGATTATTATAAAAAACGTAAAGAGGAAATTAATTTAAAAAGAAAAGCTGTTTATAAAACAAATAAAGGGAAGTGTAACACGAAACAAGGCAAAGATTGTAAAAAAGAGGAGGAAAGCATAAAACTTTATAATTCTGAATATTATAACGCATACAAAGAAGGTATAGTAAAAAAAAAGAAAGTGCATTATGATGCAAATAAAGAAGTGAAATGCCGGAAGCGAAAAAATTATTATCAGGTAAATAAAGAAGGTATAATAAAAAAGGCAAAAGTGCATTATGACGCAAATAAAGAAGTGAAATGCCGAAAGCAAAGAAATTATGATCAGCTAAATAAAGAAGTTATCATCAAAAAGCGGAAGTTATCTTATCATGAAATACGTAAAGGAGATGATTATAATAAAGTAGGAAAACGTCGTGCTGCTCTGCAAATAAAAAAAAAGTATCTTAATATTGCTGTAACAAATGACAATATAGCAACCAAAAATAACAAAGAAATTTATATTAGAAAACTTTCAAAAATTATTAGCATGCCGTCTGGAGAAGCAAGTAGATTGGAAGCTGAGCGTATAATAAAATGGTGTTTTCATATTAGGCAAAAGTACATTTTGGAAATGAGGAAACTGTTGAAAGATTGTAAACACAAAGTGGAAGTTTCCTTAACGCGCGCAGCAGAATGTTTAGAAGTTGATGACAGGATTAATGCTTTGTGCGGACAATCCAGACATACATCTTCTTCAGAATCATATTTTGCGGAAAGTTCGTACAATACTTTCACCGGTTCTGAATCAATCATATTGAATTCGGAAGGGAAAGCTATAAACGTGCTACCTGTATTGCAATCGAAGAAGACGCTAAAAGCATGGCATTGTAGTTATCTTTGTAAAACAAAAGATGTTGAAATTCTGAATAATTTACAGGATTTATTCAAACGATTGTTAGAATGCTCATTAAAAAAGGTACATAAGTTGAACAACCATATCAGTAGCTGTTATAATAAAGTGCATGCTGAAAAAGCTGGTCATTCTCATGGTTGTTACATAAACCCTAAACTATGTAAGTCCAATTTTTTAGCCATTGAGATTTTGGCACCTCACTTTCCGAATTTACGACATTTGAAGAGAATGATATACAAAATAGCGAGCATTTATAAAGACCAATTACATAATTTAGACAAAGCCTTAAATGATAATGACCTTGAAACACTTAAACGAATAACACTGCAAGCTCGGAAAGAAGCTGATGCGTTACAAAAAAATAGTACTGAAATAAGCTTGAACGAAGAAGAGATTATATCTCGATATAATTTAGCATTTAGAGCTTTCACAACGCGGTCTATGGACACGCCACGCATCCCGTGCGTTTCCTGCGAAAAACTCTGTTTTCAAAGAGAGGTTCGTAAGCTTGATATTTCTAAAAGAACATATAAGGGAAATGTACTGGAAACGTTGTTAAATCATATTGGATACAAAGTTGGTGACGTGCATTTTATTTGCAGATATTGCCACGATAAAATTCGCAACGATTCCATACCACTAAAATGTATTTTAAATAAGCTTGATGTATGTTCAGTTCCAGAAATAGCAGTGTTGAACGATTACGAGCGAATTCTCATTCGAAGAGCTAAACCGTTTCAAACGATTGTGAGAATGGATACAGTAATGCGTAAAAATATGCCACATAAACATATGTTTCCAAAAGTAAAGGGGAGAACATTTCATCTTCCTTTGCCGTTAGAAGAAAATTTAAAAAAAATCTGTCCTCCGACTGAACCTTTAAATCAAAATCATGAATTATACATATTGGTGCGGGGCGTTCCAACAAAATCTAAAATAGTTTGGGAAAAGTTAGTTGACTTGAAGAAAGTATGGAATGCCTTAGTGTGGTTGAAAGCCAACAATCCTCTATACTCGGAAATTGTTTTACCACAATCGCACGATTTATTGCTGAGTGCCAAATTACCAGATACAGAATTTCAAGAAGAAGTTGTTGCCAATGATAATAATAACGAATCTATCGAGGACGTTGAAGGTGAAATACTTAATATCGATGAAAACAAAAAACGTGCATTATTAACACAAATGTCACAATCTGATTCATATTATGAGCAGTTTACGATTTATCCAATGTACGACAAAAGGGTTAATGAATCTGCTACCGCACTCTATCAAATGCTTAAAGTTCATGACATTCCGTTGGGCCATCGTGCTGAACACTTAGATGTGAAATGTTTCCCAGATTTATATCCTTATGGGGTGAATGGACAGCATGAAGAAAGATTGGTTCGTTTGACTGATCATGAATTCATTAAGTCCAAACTGATGTCCAAGCATTCGCAATTTCGATTGAACATGCAATATATTTTTCATTTATTACACGATACCAATATGCGGCAATTGAACGCTGGAATTTTTCACAAAATGAACGTCGTAAATCCACGTGAAAAATACACAGCTGCTGGTTTTCTAGAGCAACTCTCTAAAGATCAGCTACAAACGAACTTGAACACTATATTTTCCAGATTACGTAATACAGCACAGTATTGGCGAAAACCGAGAAATGATTTAAACTGTATGATACACCATTATGGACCAGCTACATGGTTCCTCACGCTCAGTCCAAGTGAATGGTTATGGACAGATTTAATAGAATTCCTTCGTGAAGTAAACGGCCCATCGGTGGCTAAAATGTCCCCGAACGAACTTATTGCTTCTGATCCCGTCTCAACTGCTCGATTTATAGATAATACATTCCACGGTATGCTGGATTTCATTTGTTCGCCCGACAATCCGATTGGCAAGGTCACTCATTACTTTTGGCGCAGAGAATATCAAAGCAGGGGATTACAACATTTTCATCTTTTAATTTGGATTGAAGATGCTCCCATAATCGATAAATCAACGAAGGAAGAAGTAGCAGCATTCATAATGAAATACGTCACTTGCAGATTACCATCACCGCATGTGTCGCCAGAATTATATAGACGAGTAATTGCACATCAAATGCATAAATGCAATAGCTACTGTCTACGCAACAGAAAAACTAAAAATTCCTTCTGTAAAGTATGTAGATTTTCATTTCCACGTCCAGTTACAGATACTTTGATAATAAGGGATGTGGCTGTTTCTTTAGGTGCTAGAAAACAATTGAAAGCAAAAGGTAGACTCTATGATCTTCCACGTTCAATAAAGGAAGTCCGTATCAATGATTTTAATGCTCCCATTCTCACGGTTTGGAGAGGTAACATGGATATACAATATATTGGGGAAAAGACAGGGTTGGTAACATGTTACTGTACTAAGTATGTGTCAAAGCCGGAAAAAAGTTACGCTACGGACACTAAGGCAGCAATAAATTCTACTAAATCATTGGCTAGTCTTCTATGCAACCTTGGAATGCGCATGCTAAATCATAGAGAATGTGGAGCGCCTGAATGCGCTGATACTCTTTTAGGATTATCATTGCATGGAACTGACTACAGTACTACTATTAAATGGTTAGATGTAAATATAATGAGAAGTAGGAAATTGAAAACTCGCAAAGAGATTGAAGATCTGGAAGGTGAATCCACAGACATATTTTGTCCATCTTTCATAGATGATTACTATCCTAACAGACCTACGGAATTAGAATCAAAGCATCTGTACGATTTTGCTATGTGGTATGACGTTACTAAAATTAGACCGTCTGAAAAAACTGAATATTATGAAATCCGTGCATCTTTATTTGTGAAAAAAAGGAAAAGATGCTATCTTATCAATCATTATAAGTACAATGTTCAAACCCAACCTGAGAATTATTATTTCTCATTATTATTATTATTCAAATCTTGGAGAAACACCGACGAATTAAAAAATGGATTTGACACATATGCGGAAGCTTTCTTGTCGCTACAATCACAATTGACAGAAGCAGTTCAATATCACGAACGAATAACGGATATTCAAGAAGCACGTGATCATATAAAGGAAGAAATTGAAAAGAACGTGTTGAATACTGTAGAACAAGAAGAAAATGATCAAGGCGATCACCCAATAGAGTGTGTTCCCGTTGAAACTGTTGGTGCCAGGAAAGATTTTAAAGACGCGGAAAACAAATTTGACTGTGGTGATCTTGCAGAAATGATTTCGGAATTGAACCATGATCAGAAGCAGATATTTGATAAAGTTACTAAGTCCTTGACGTCTAACGATAACATTCTCAGACTTTATGTGAGTGGCGAAGGTGGCACTGGGAAAAGTTTTTTAATAAAAACTATTAGACAGTGGATCAAGCAGATTATCGGAAAAGACACAGCAGTAACTGCTCCTACTGGAATCGCAGCTTTTAATATCGAAGGTCTTACCATACACCGATTATTCCAATTACCCGTAGAACATGGGCATACAGCCCAGTATAAGCAACTTAGCGATGCAGCCCTTCAAATTGTACGAGATCAACTAAAAAATGTTGCTTTAGTAATCATCGATGAAATTTCGATGGTTTCTAACGTAACTTTCCTGTACATACATCTGCGACTTACAGAAATATTTGATACTACAGATTCCGATGATGCTTGGTTCGGAAAAAAGCCTATGCTGCTATTTGGTGATTTACTACAACTTCCTCCTGTTCACGAAGAACCTGCTTTTATACAATTATCCAATAAGAGTATGGAGAAAAATGTTGGAGGATTAGGTTCTTATAATTTATGGTCTGCCTTGTTTAGCTATGACGAATTGACAATAAACATGCGACAGCAGGGTGATAATATTTACAAAGACATCTTGTCGAGAATTCGCACCGGAGTAGTGACCGATTCGGATACAAAGCTATTAGAATCGAGGAAATTAAATTTCAAAGCGACAAATTGTTGTAATGACCGATTAAACGAATTATGTGATTACATGCTTAATGTGGGATCTAATACGGTGTGTTTACTTCCCACATGTGTTCAGTGTGATGTTTTGAATGCTGCAATGCTGAGTCGATTTCCATCCGAAGAAATCCATTTGATCGCTCATGATACAATGAATTGTGCACCGTACTTGAAAAAAAGGTGTCAAAGGTACTAAACAATAATGACGACGATAGCTCCCGAACGGCGGGACTTGCAAGGGTCGTAATTGTTAAAGTAGGAGTGCAAATCATGATTAGAAGAAATATTGATGTTACGCTAGGTCTTGTTAACGGTACCATAGCTAAACTTGTTTCAGTTACACGAGGTGTTAATAATGATGTTGAAAAATTGAAAATTATATTACCCACTGGGCAAGAACATATAATAGAACGTGTATGTGTTAAATTTGAAGTAATGGATAGAGCGTTCGTTATTAGAAAACAATTTCCGATTTGCCTCAGCTATGGTATAACTATTCACAAAAGTCAAGGACTAAGCTTGCAGAATGCTGTCGTAGAAGCAGGTAATTCAATATTTACTTGCGGACAAATTTACGTTGCTCTTTCACGGGTGACCACATTACAAGGACTGCATCTTATAAATTATGATCCATCTTCCGTAAAGGCACAAGAATCGGCTATAATAGAGTACAATAGATTGCGAAAAAAATATAGACCTGATCTTATGACTATTTCAATTTCTAAAAACCGCGTTCGCAAAGTTCGTGATGCTGTTTGGGCAGTACCTAATTATAATGTTTCCGAATGTCAGAATACTAATGATCACATCGCGGATACCACTCAATACAACGTGAGAGGTCTCCCGAATTCTGATGGTGTGTCTTGTTATGCGAATGCCTCAATCCAATGCATGTTATATTGTTCGTCTATAAGAGAAAACTTATTTTCGACGGAAAAAGCTGATAATATTATAAAAGTCTTTATGGACCAATATAAATCGGATCAAAATCCAAACATAATATCATTACGGCAGTTCGCAGGGGAAAAATACGCTTGCAATCAGCTGCATGATGCAGCTGAGTTTATTACCTCTCTTTGTGATCATGAGATTCTTATTAAGAATGCAGTACAACACGAAATAACAACAGTATTAAGATGTTTAGCGTGTAATTACACAAGTACTACTATCAGTACAAATTGTGTGGTACATCTTGCACTGCCCAAGATGTTAAAAAAAAAACATTTGAATTTCAAGATATAATAAAACACAATTTCACAGGATGGAAAAATCAGAAAGATCCTTGCAATAATTGTGATAATTCAAATTCAAATACAATGAAGAAAATCGATATAACTGCTTCCAAACAAATTCTAATTGCAAAATTACATTTGTTCGATCACGATAGTAGTGGAACAACGAAAGTTGAAAATTTCAACATCAAAGCAATGCCTACTACTCAAATACAATTGGTAGATCACTGTTATCTAGAGACGCGGTAGCGTCTCGACGCCAAGTACATGAAAGAAAAGACACCTTGTATATGCCTGTCGCTGCCGTGTATCTTTACTCGACGCACAGCTATTCCAACCTAACCTGAAACTTATTTCATTAATATCTCATCACGCCTGCAATATTTTCTAAATTTAAAGGCATTTTTCTTATGTAAACCGCATATAAGCTTTCGAATAAGACCAATTTCAATAAAATCGGTCCACGCATGACAGAGATATCGTAATATCGTCTCATGAATCTGTCGAAAATGGTAAGATTCTTCTTCTGATTCTCCAAGGAATTTTTCGTCAACCATAGTACATATATATATTTTCGTCGTCAAACAGAATATACGTATATACGCGTTACACACACACACATTCAGCCAACACATGTTTCGTTCTTCGTTCGTCGACTCTCGGGATTATTCGGCGGGGATCGTCGTCCGTCATTGTACATACATATATATATACTATTTTGAATTTTATAACCTACCAAGTGCTAAGTGTCAAATAAAGTAAGTTGTCCGAATTTGGAATGTCACGAGTTTTTACACTACATAGGAGACTGAATTATTGTCTCAATTAATAAGGTAAGTCGCCAAAATTTTTTTAATAGATTTCTTATGTAGAGTCGCAGACTTGGAAGTTGTTCGGAGATGGTTCGACTGCGAAGCATCTCCTTTCACACAAGTTTCTGGAAATTTGTATCATGCATGTACAAAATAATATATTGTAGTAAAAAATTACATTGCATTTAAATTGCCAGATACTTGTTTTTGTATATACCAGCAATTTAGAGTTTTTATGTAAAGCTTATTATATATTATAGAAATGAAGGGGACGCACAGGACTTGGATAAAAATGAAGGGGACGCACAGGCTTGGATAGTAGAATTGAAGGGGACGCACAGGCTTGGATGGATAGAAATGAAGAGAATGCACAGGCTTGGAGGTTGTCCGGAGAAGATTAAATAGATATATAGATAGACAGAGCATCTTGTTTCGCATAAGTTTCTGGGAATTTGTCAAATAAGGTAAATCGGCAAAATTTGTCAATCAAAAGACATAGCATTAAGAATTATTAAGAAAATAGATTATGGTGTACTGGAGGATGTCCGGAGAAGATTAAATAGCTATATAGATAGACAGAGCATCTTGTTTCGCACAAGTTTCTGGGAATTTGTCAAATAAGATAAATCGGCAAAATTTGTCAATCAAAAGACATAGCATTAAGAATTATTAAGAAAATAGATTATGGTGTACTGCTTGCAATGTAAAGCAAGTCACATTAGTTAAGAAAGTACCCTGAAAACACATCTCCCTTGATGCTTTTCAATCTTTTGTGAAAGACATTCGTAATACTTTAATAAAATCCACAGTAGTTGTCACGCTATTCATTAATTTTTTAGATTCCCATTATTTCAATTCACCAATAAACATACTAAATTATTATTAGTTTTATTCCAACACCAATAAATTGTGCGTTAAAAATATTGGATCTCCTCATTCATTTTCGCTGAATTATTACCATTAGCATTTAAATTTCCTGCAACAAGACTTTCTGCCATATGCTCTCACCTGCTTTGGATACATTATGTAGTCTCTACACTCACTATAGCAAAAGGCCACTCTATTTCTATAAATAATTAATAAGTTCTACGTTAAGTTGTATATAATTATTAAAATGAGGCTTTATATATATATATATAATTTACAGATAATCATCAAAGCAGAAGATGATGCAGTATGATCTACGTTGGACTATGTACGCACAAATTTTCATGTAGGGTTTTGCATACGCAATTATTCATTCAATGTGGGCACGTGTGATAATATATTATATATTTACAGATAATCATCAAAGCAGAAGATGATGCAGTGTGATCTACGTTGGACTATGTACGCACAAATTTTCACGTAGGGTTTTGCATACGCAATTATTCATTCAATGTGAGCACGTGTGATAATTTATATAAATAATTAGTAAATTTGTCCTATTTTTCAGTTAACGATGCAGATGAAGAGAATTATTTTAACAGCTGAAAGAGAAAGTAACTCTGTTGCATGAGCAAATGAAATAACCACATTTTTATGTATGAAAATAACGAATTTATTTTTTTATATGTTATTCGCCGCCGCCACGTCCACGGCCCCGCCCCCATCCACGACCCCGGCTCTGGCCACGTCCCCGGCCCCGGCCACGGCCGCAAGCTGCTTCGCGCACTATGTACTGCACACAAAGTACTATACATTCATATAATACATATAGATCGGCAATGCAGTGCACATGTTTTTGGGGGGAAGGTGTTAAACTTACGTAGAATTTATCCTTAATCAAAAAATAATAAAAGTACACTCGCTGAACTGCTTTGCGCTATTCCGAGTATTCCGAGTAAGCTTTACTGGCTACAAACTAGCTTTATCTTCTAACATCACTCGATAGGCTGCAGTGCGCCGTAAACGCGTGGACGTGTAACGAAGATAGATCAGAATTTATAATTTATTGGGATTTCCTTACTTTATCCTTACTTTTAGTACCCGTGACAGGGAAAAATTTGTAAAAAAGAAGAAGCTGAAATTCTGAATCCCAAAAAAACGTAAAAAAATATGACGCCAAGAACATGAATTATCTTTTTGTAAAAAGAAGTGAGATCCCCATAAAAAACTTTAAAAAAGTAAAAAAATTACGCCAAGTACATGAATTAGCTTTGTAAAAAGAAGTGAGATCCCCAAAAAAACTTTAAAAAAGTAAAAAAATTACGCCAAGTACATGAATTAGCTTTGTAAAAAGAAGTGAGATCCCCAAAAAAAACTTTAAAAAAGTAAAAAAATTACGCCAAGTACATGAATTAGCTTTGTAAAAAGAAGTGAGATCCCCAAAAAAAACTTTAAAAAAGTAAAAAATACGCCAAGTACATGAAAAAATGTCGAGGACAAAAAAAGTATTATCAAAAATCACAAAAAAAAGAAAATAGTATACATGAAAAAGTCGAGGAAAAAAAAGAGTATTATCAACAAATAAATATAAAAAAACACAAAAAAAAGACAAAGAAACATGAAAAAGTCAAGGACGAATAAAGTATAATTAACAAAAAAATATAATCACATAAATAAAAAATAAAAAATACGATTACAATATAAAAAAAGATGTGAAATCAAAATGAGCTGCAAGTACATCACAAAAAAAGAAAATAATATAATCACACAAAAACAGAAAATAATATAATCACATAAAAAAGAATAAACAATATAAAAAAGGATGTGAAATCAAAATGAGCTGCAACTACATCACAAAAAAAAGAAAATAATATAATCACACAAAAAAAGAAAATAATCTAATTACAATATAAAAAAAGATGTGAAATCAAAATGAGCTGCAAGTACATAAAGGTACTTTCCAACTGCGCTTAAGATGACACAACTACATATACACAGCTAAAATGCTGTGTTATTCCATTACTCATATCGCGGACATTTTAATTAACCCATCAAAAAGAATCCCATTTAAAAACATTGTCGTAAATTATTATCACAAAAAAAAGAAAATATAATCACACAAAAACAGAAAATAATATAATCACATAAAATGAAAATAATATAATTACAATATAAAAAAGGATGTGAAATCAAAATGAGCTGCAAGTACATCACAAAAAAAAGAAAATAATATAATCACACAAAAAAAGAAAATAATCTAATTACAATATAAAAAAAATGTGAAATCAAAATGAGCTGCAAGTACATAAAGGTACTTTTCAACTGCGCTTAAGATGACACAACTACATATACACAGCTAAAATGCTGTGATATTCCATTACTCATATCGCGGACATTTTAATTAACCCATCAAAAAGAATCCCATTTAAAAACATTGTCGTAAATTAATAGCTTTACAAAATTAATGATATACAAAAATTGCGCCAATTATAACAATGCCTATTTATACAAAGAAAAAATGTATTACATAATACCCATCAAAAAGAATCCCATTTAAAAACATTGTCGTAAATTAATACCCATCAAAAAGAATCCCATTTAAAAACATTGTCGAAAATTAATATTAATTTATTAATGTTCTATATTTATCTTTACAAAAATAATGATATACAACAATTGCGCCAATTATCACAATGGCTATTTATACAAAGAAAAAATCACAATGGTACAATGAAAAAATGTATTAAATAATATTAAGCAGATATATTTTTATACAAATAAATATTTTAATATGAATAAATATTTTATTCAAAATACTTGGCGCTGCGATCTAAAATACATAAACATATACATACGAGTATTAGAAACGCTGTCAGATTTATTCTATATATATTTAATTCGAATACCATTCGTAGCATATGCACATACACACATCCACGAACGCACGCACAAGAAAGAAAGAAAAGATTATTGCAATTTCTACATATTTATTCAGTTTAGCAACACCAATTCGGAGAGCAGCGCCAAGTATTTTGAATAAAATATTTATTCATATTAAAATATTTATTTGTATAAAAATATATCTGCTTAATATTATTTAATACATTTTTTCATTGTACCATTGTGATTTTTTCTTTGTATAAATAGCCATTGTGATAATTGGCGCAATTGTTGTATATCATTATTTTTGTAAAGATAAATATAGAACATTAATAAATTAATATTAATTTTCGATAATGTTTTTAAATGGGATTCTTTTTGATGGGTATTAATTTACGACAATGTTTTTAAATGGGATTCTTTTTGATGGGTATTATGTAATACATTTTTTCTTTGTATAAATAGGCATTGTTATAATTGGCGCAATTTTTGTATATCATTAATTTTGTAAAGCTATTAATTTACGACAATGTTTTTAAATGGGATTCTTTTTGATGGGTTAATTAAAATGTCCGCGATATGAGTAATGGAATATCACAGCATTTTAGCTGTGTATATGTAGTTGTGTCATCTTAAGCGCAGTTGAAAAGTACCTTTATGTACTTGCAGCTCATTTTGATTTCACATTTTTTTTATATTGTAATTAGATTATTTTCTTTTTTTGTGTGATTATATTATTTTCTGTTTTTGTGTGATTATATTTTCTTTTTTTTGTGATAATAATTTACGACAATGTTTTTAAATGGGATTCTTTTTGATGGGTTAATTAAAATGTCCGCGATATGAGTAATGGAATAACACAGCATTTTAGCTGTGTATATGTAGTTGTGTCATCTTAAGCGCAGTTGGAAAGTACCTTTATGTACTTGCAGCTCATTTTGATTTCACATCTTTTTTTATATTGTAATTAGATTATTTTCTTTTTTTGTGTGATTATATTATTTTCTTTTTTTTGTGATGTAGTTGCAGCTCATTTTGATTTCACATCCTTTTTTATATTGTTTATTCTTTTTTATGTGATTATATTATTTTCTGTTTTTGTGTGATTATATTATTTTCTTTTTTTGTGATGTACTTGCAGCTCATTTTGATTTCACATCTTTTTTTATATTGTATATATATGTACTATGGTTGACGAAAAATTCCTTGGAGAATCAGAAGAAGAATCTTACCATTTTCGACAGATTCATGAGACGATATTACGATATCTCTGTCATGCGTGGACCGATTTTATTGAAATTGGTCTTATTCGAAAGCTTATATGCGGTTTACATAAGAAAAATGCCTTTAAATTTAGAAAATATTGCAGGCGTGATGAGATATTAATGAAATAATTTTCAGGTTAGGTTGGAATAGCTGTGCGTCGAGTAAAGATACACGGCAGCGACAGGCATATACAAGGTGTCTTTTCTTTCATGTACTTGGCGTCGAGACGCTACCGCGTCTCTAGATAGCGTATAATTTCGCCAAACCATTTTTTTGACTCACCAGAGCTTCACCCACAAAAATACCAGGACCCGCATCAATTCTCCTGACATAACCTGATGCATTATTACTATTAATTGGTACTGTAATCAAGACTTTACTTCGAGGAGGTAAATCATGAGATGATGACGCACAAGAAAGGGTTTCTCTTTTCCCAAATTCTAAGATATCCGGTAAAGTATCTTTAAATTTTAAGGTTATTTCTTGTTTTTTTAAAAATGACAATCCTAAAATTCCAGTTTCTTTGATAGGGAAATCATTATCTACTACTTGGAAGTGAATAGGAATACCACGAATTAAAACCGTAACATCACCCTGGGTGCGAATCATTCCTGAACCAATTCCGGTAAGGTCGTAAACTATATTAGTATTGATTGGAAGATCTGGAATTAACCCTTCCCGTTTTACTAGATTTAATTGGGAACCAGTATCTATAAGAAAACTAGCTGCTTCTTGATGGAAATAATCTTGTTCAAGAGGAATAACCAGAGATTGTACGGAATTCATTACTTTGAGGTTGTAGCAGACACGATGGATCCGGCGCGTGCGATCAGGGGCTCGTTCTGCATTGGACCGGACTGCAGAGCCCCTTTTGAGTTTAAATTCTTTTGGTTTCCGGACGTTGTGTTACCCTGAGGTTGCGACCTCCTCCAGGTATTACGAGCATTTGTTCTATAACATTGAGATTCTGTATGACCCGTTTTCCTACAATGTTTACATCTAACTCTATCATAATTTGTTTGATTAAAGTTATTGTTTCGTGAAGGGCAATTTGTACGAAAATGACCAAATCCATTGCAATTAAAGCACTTACGCTCATCTGCGTTTACAGTAAATACCCCAAACTTACTTGCGGAAATTCTTGAATCTATAGGCTCGTTTTTATGTTGCAATTGATGCTCCATTTTAGAGGCTAGCTTAATAACAGTCGTTAAACTACTTATATTATCCTTAGCAATCAATAACATAATCGTATCATTACGTATTCCCCTTAAGAACCCAGCTATTGCTTCCTCCGTCAGTAAAACTTTAATACCTACAAGTTGTTCGGCATTAAATTTTTCCTGCGCAGCTTCTAATCCCTGATCTAAAATTTCATACACTCTAGTGCCGAACTCCTCAATAGTTTCATGTTCTGTCCGCCGTATAACCTTTAACTTATCTTGCGCATTTTTTATATCAAAACTTTGCTCATATGCAGCTTTTATTAAGTTAATAAACTCCTCTACGGTCCCGGGTTCATTCCCATCAACTATTCTACTATAATCGCGTTTCTGCATTCTATTACGGATTATGGCCAGTAAATAAACTTTGTCTTCGAATCTAACTAATGAATCGGCGAGTCTACACTGACTAATAAAATTAGTTACGGAACTCGGTTTACCATCAAAATGTGGAATAAAATTCGCAATTAAATCAAAGGACATGCGCAATGCTGCTTTAGGAGCCCCAGAAGATGACCCCGATGCATCTGCTGTCACCATCGTGCTACTGGATTGAATGGGTCTATTATCCGGAAGGGATACATCAAATCTCGGAAGAGGAATAGATTGTACCGGCACCAAGTGTGACTCATCGGTTTGAGATTCAGAAGTAGGTGTTGACACACCACTTGTTCCCACTAATAGCTCCTCTATCCCAGAAGTATTACCACCACGCAGACTAGCGTTACTCCTTTCCCCAACTACCCCGTATCTCTTTCTAAGTATCGGAGGCATTTTTGCGGATAATAACGAGTACCCTTAACGAATAACACTTAATATTAAAGCTAGGTGCTTATGGACGAGACTTACAATTAATACGAAAAATAACGAGTAATTCGAAAATAAAGTGACTTATAAGTAGTTACTCCATCCAGTACTTCAGCCCTTGTATAGATGTCCCAGCTATATCCAACGCTGACTTTGTCGATCCGATGTGCCTCGATGATGTAGTTGGCTTCAACCCCGTGAAGAATCGTTTGAGCGTCCAAGTCCTTCAAGTCCTCCTCTTAATTGTCCGTGAGGTCCCCGAAGTAACTCAGCAAATGATGCGGATAATGATCAAGTGCATGTGATTTCAGGGATTGTTCGCACGGCCACTGAAACCACCCTTCTCCGGCATTCACCCTGGCTCTCGGGAAAACCGCGCAAAACCCGAGAGAGTGAGGCTGCACTTAATAACTTTCAACCTTTGTGTCCATTTGCACGATCAACGAACTATTTAAAGAAAAGTTTATAATAGTTCTCGTTAAACTACTTAAATACGCACTCGCGAGCCGGCAAAGTCACTCACAAAATTATTCAAGAGTTTATAAAGTCGAACTTTAGCACTGAGTTGACTTCTAAATTTCCCACAATTTATTTAAAATATCCCACCGCTGTCACCAATTTTTGTTACGTATTTTAGCGGGGAAAATTGGGATAAGGACGCAGGTTGGTGCCCGTGGAGCGCTGAACCGCTCTGCTCGTCAGAGTGCGCGGGTATTTCGAAATAAAGCAAATAACACGGAACTATTTCAAGTTAAACTTCAAGCTGTATTTTGTCTATTCAAGAAACTAGCTGTCGACAGAATGAATGTGGTGTACAAGGAAACGCGCCGAGCTTGTCGACGAAGTCGCTGCTAAGATCCTGTTGATCCCCCCTAGATCCTTGTAGTCCAATCAGCACCCTTGCATCCCTCAAGCTTCTTCAGTGGGTTGTCCTTCGCCCTTCCTTCACGCTTCCTCCCACTCTTGTCTGGTGGTTGAGGTATGCTCCCCCGTTTTACGTACAGTGGTACATAGGCTACGTACAGTACATACATATCTCGCAGGTAAGTAAGCGCAACCCTCGGGGTCAAGACGACGTCACTCGGAGAAAGTTTATGGCTTTATGACTTTCAGCCTTCGTCGACCGGAGTTTTTACCCTAACAGGACATCGACAGTTATTGAAAGGGAGGACAGAGTTTTAAGTGCTTTTACGAGGCGAGCCGTTGCCCGTTCGATGAAATTTGGCACGCAGATGTGCAAGGGAAAAAGTTAAGCTCTTTATTATCTTCGCCTGGTCTAACGGTAACTTGAAAGCTAATGAATGCAACCCCAGGTTTTCGTACGCCTTCTGAGTTCAGGCATCAGCTGCTAACATTAGAAGGACACGTTCAAAAATAACAAGGAAAAACCCCCGAGAAGCACAACGCGCTCTCTCATAAATTCTTCCTCGTCCTCCGTTTCAAATCACGCTCTCACGCACTCTACATATCGATTACATACGTTTCCGCGGCCTCATTCAAGCGATAGCATAACACAGTCTTATGGATGATTGCCACAAAGGAAAGAGCGTTTCGTCCCGGGCCCGCCAGAGGACTCATCAGTAAGGCTTGTGTAGGGTTCAGTAAAACGGGTGAGGTAGGAATCCCTCTTAACGGCCCTACGTCGTTAGGATGGGATGTGCTGGTAATGACTTCACACGTTGTATACGAAATGTAAATATATGTATTTCCGTGCACGACACGTAGTTGTCTCCGAAGGAGATCGAAGACGTGGAATGCAATACGTTAATCACGTAGGAGAATGCGCATAACGCAAGACGTATGTACCACGCACGTGGATTAAACAATAAAGTATTTTACACGAGAGAAAGGACACGTGGTCCAAATACTGACTAGTAGTCCTAAGTGACCTTCTAAGACGAAGTCACAAAGCGAAGTGAAAAGTCGCGCCATGCTAACCGCTGGCAACGCATGCCGGCTCGCGCAGTCTCCCCACCACCAAACAATCCTTGGAGTGGGAGAACAGCCGCTCCCCACACTTGTTGCGTGGCCGGCTGGCTCCTCAGGATTCTTCTTAGGGAATTCGGCGAGGGTCGACGCCCGTGGAACGCTAAGGCGTTCTGCTCCTTGGACGCGGATTATTCAAGAAATAAATGTAATGAAAACGAATAATAAATAAAAGGATAACGCAATAAAAGAACAATTAGAACTCAAAACTAGAAACTTTAATTTACAAAATAGCTATAGCTGTCTCAATATCCGGAGGTTGACTACAACACGACTGCTCGCTACTGCTTTAGAGGCTCGAGTGACGCTTTCCAAGCGAACGCTCTTACATCATTTTGTCTCCAAGACTCGACGTTTCCAGATTGCTTCTGGGTAATACATGAAATGTTAATTATAAACTAACGCGGCATCGAATCACAAACAAATGGAATAAAATAATTTTAACTTATGTCAAGGTGATGTAGCCAATTCCAACAATAAAGGAATACAACAATGGTACTATGATAAAGGTAAGTATTTATAAGGACTTTAATCTTATGCAGGCTAATTTTAATTTGTTCACATGAACTACTTTGATTTTATTAACTTTTATGCCTATTTCTGCATTCAAATTATCAAACATTCTAACAATTTTACAAAGTGCTAACTAATTAGAACTGAGTTTAGATGTTTTTGGTTCTATCACCATCTACTGAGAATTTATAAGAATTGCCACTTTTATCGTAATCTAATTTGCATTTCTGTTTTGCCCTTTCCAGATTTACCGCTGCTACAGCCTGGGTTGTGCTTATCTTAGAAAATAAGTCATCCAAAATGATCAACAAACGTTCGTGGAATTTGTTTAACAAAACTCCGGGGAAATATAGCGTTTGGGCCAAATACAGATTCACGTGGAAGAATTTATGAATATCTGAAGACCTCCTACTGCAAGTTCATAAAATTCTTTATGGAAGAATTGAAGTCTAGATGTAAATGGAGCTACAACTTTGTAGGCGCGAACCGTAATTGTATATTTCAAGCTATTTAATTCCTGTTCTAGAAGATATTCAATGAAATCCCAACTAACACGCTCGATGTTATTATCATATTCAGAGATGCTGACTACTTGGACATTCTAAGTATCTACAAGATGTTTGAAGGAAATTACCGAAGATTTAAGATGGTTCTGGCTTATTGATTCTGCTGGACATGACTTTACGAAAGATGAAGGTAAAAGATTTTATGTTGAGAAAGACCATTGTTCTTATGACATTGGTGTTATATCATTTAATCTGTTCGAGTGAAAATTCATTATAGCTTAACAAATCTATAATAAAAAGAATGAATAAAGTTATCTTTACACATATAAAGATAATCCTTGAAATAAGTAATATTAGGGAGAAAAAAAAAAAGATGGGTGATTGGCGTTAATGAGGTCGTCTTTGTCATTAAAACACTGCTATTACTTTGTTCAACTAGGTCACCATTTCCTGAGGTCGTTTCAACGGAGGATCGTGTCTTATCATCTACGGACTTGGTCTCAAATAAAAGCCGGCATCTTTCAGCCTCTAAATTTGGCTCCTCAGCCCCTAACCAGACATAAGCCGTGGGTGCCAAGCCGTGGACCTGGGCGGGGTGCTCATCAAAGCCTATCCGATGTCCCAGGTCAGACGTATCCTGTTCACCCTGAGGTACGTGGGCTGCCCCTAGCGGGATCTGTGGCGGAGTGCCTTTAAAATCAGCCTTTCCGATGTCCAACAGACGGCCGGGTCGAAGCTCATCCACACGACTTCTTAAGAACGATCCTCCAACCACTACACCTTTAGTTGGGACTCCGCCTCTTTTAGATATTTCTGTCATAAGAGAAGGTGACATCTCTTTGTCTGCAGTAAAGTAAGCGTCGCTGTCAATTGAACTGTCGTCTGAGTGTTCAATCTCAACGAAGACCTCAGGTGGACCGTTAAAATTTACTTCATGAGCAAGAAAATGGTAACTATTACCTTTCCATTATTTTCCCATATTCTATTACAGTCTGTATTCTCTACTTTTCAGAATCTGCAAGTGGCAAATCGTTGGCGCCTACGACAACCCTTTGCAGACGCTTAGAAGAAGAGATGTCTGTAGAGTCCGTCTTAGTACAGTTAGATGTGCGATTTATGGTTTTTATGTCTGTTCGGAATATTCTATATCTATGGCAAAAGATTTTGAAGATGAAAAGGTCAAGGATGAAAATAGTCAATTAATTCTGACTTTGGCTCTATCTTTCTGGCAATGATAATAGCAGTTTCGAGATCAGGTAAATTTCTTTTGCTCTCTTTCTGTCTATTCAAATAGAATCGCGCGGTTTAATTCCAAAGGCCCTTAATAAAACTGGTTATTGCCGTGTTTCTTAATAAATCGTTAACACCAACGTTCTGTATTATACGCGTCCCTGGCGGTGTCTTTAATCCACTATTCTGCATTTCATTGACTCGCGCTCCGAAAACATCTACAGTTTCATTTTATTCCTGGTATTAGTATGGCATTCAAACTATGGACATTAAATGACTGCGCGAAAATTTTTAGAAGATCAATCAATTCGTTTAAAGTTTCAAGCTCTCGTCGATTTGACAACGCTAAATTGGCATGTCTGTCGATCCTACCCCGAATTTGGAATAGAAGAATAGAGAAATAAGATTTAGGAACAGAATTCGCTAATTCCGATGAATTTGTTGAGGAACTACACTCGAGCAAGACGACTCACTACTTAATTAGGACAAATTAAAGACAGGTGGATCCAATCGTATCGGGAAAAAGTTCAGTTCGCGCAGCTGTGACTCGTCACCGGGAATTTCTAAATTAGCAGCAACAACCGTGGCTGGGCAGGGCAAAGGATACTCTGACTCAGGCGGATCAATGAAATAATCACTGATTTGTGTCGGCAAAATACATAATGTTCGAGATTGTGAGAAAGTAATAGGGCGCTTTACTTGCATCGTTTCAGCAGATATATCCTCGACTTCGAAAAACCCGTAAGCAACCCGAACGTAGTTGTTGTCTCTTACGTTTTGATAAATTCTTCTACGCAACATTTTCATAGTGTAAATACGGAACTCTATCCTATCCACTAATAACTAAACTTAATGCAACGACAAACTTAATGCAACGTAGAACTTTAACTTAACAATTGGACCATAAATTGAGTATTTTAATTAAACTACGATATCTCACACAGTTGCAGACGGGTGTTTGATGTTGCCCCGTTGTCCTGATTGATCTCAGCGAAGAAGGTCCTCTGGTCGTGTGGCTTCAGGAAAAACTGGTACGGTCGTCCGAAGTCACTTCCCTCTGGCATTCACCCGTGTTCCGGGGGAAACCGTCCAAAAACCCAGGAAAGAGGGACTGCACAAGTTGGCCGATGGCTGCTCTTCGAATCCTGCGTCCACGAGCCGGCGAATTTGAAGCATCCCACCGCTGTCACCAATTTTGTTGCGTGGTCGGCTGGTTCCTCAGGATTCTTCTTAGGGAATTCGGCGAGGGTCGACGCCCGTGGAACGCTAAGGCGTTCTGCTCCTTGGACGCGGATTATTCAAGAAATAAATGTAATGAAAACGAATAATAAATAAAAGGATAACGCAATAAAAGAACAATTAGAACTCAAAACTAGAAACTTTAATTTACAAAATAGCTATAGCTATCTCAATATCCGGAGGTTGACTACAACACGACTGCTCGCTACTGCTTTAGAGGCTCGAGTGACGCTTTCCAAGCGAACGCTCTTACAACCGTTTTTCATTTTTACAAAATGTCCTTAACAACTAAGCCGAACAAGCTAAATTCCTCTTGGTCGATTTTGAGAATCAAGCGTTTAACAACATAGCCCTGGAATTTCACCTAGGAGAAAGGATCAAAGTTCGGTTCATTTATTCAAAACACCCGTTTCCAAGGGGGTATCGATTAATTTATAATCTTGAAGTCCTCTCATTAAAGGATCTCTAACTATTTTCAAACACCTCGGCCTTATGCGAACTTCACTTTGTCTCCTTTTCCCATTACATTCAGGTGATTCAATCTGAACTTCGCGCTTCCGAAGCTTATACTGCACGCCGCTAGACGGGAGTCGCAACAGGCTACTGTTGCGAGGCGGGTTGGGAATTCTTCTTCCTTTAGGGAATTTCAGTGGGGTCCGGCGTCCGTGGAGCCCTGAAGAGCTCTGCTCGTGAACGCGTGAAGTTAAATGAATGAAATGATTTGTAATAAACTCTTAGAACTCAATAAAACTCATTGAACTGAACTAAATTAAATCAATTGAATTATTTAGAACGACAAAGAACGAAAACGAAACGAGGATATTTCTAGATTGAAAAGCTGAATTTATTATGACACGTCTGGACTGTTATAGCGTCGGAAATCAAATGCGAGGAGAAGAAACAGGCTTCTTCTTACGTTTCTTCCTCTTTTCTTATCAATACATTGTTTTTCGAGCGATAAGGAAGGAGGCGAAGATAAATTTCTAATATGATAAAGTTCATCCTTAACTCTATCCTACTTAAACTTCGCGCTTTAGGAGCTTGCGCTGAACGCCGCTAGAGCGAGGATCGCAACTCGCAACAGTAGTGTTGCGAGTTGCGATCCTTGCTCTAGCTAGCGGCGTTCGGCGCAAGCTCTTTAAACACGAAGTTTGAATGAAAATACATCACATTAGAATCTGTCTTCGCCTCCTTTCTTAACGCTCGGAAAAACAATGTATATTAATTAAAAAGAGGAACGAATGTAAGAAGAAGCCTGTTTCTTCTCCTCGCATTAGATTTTCCGTCGTTGTAGCTTAAAGACGTGTTAATAAATCTTATACCAGTCATTCCCAAATATCTTTGTCGCCTTGTTTCTAATTTGAATCAGTTTTAATCATTCTATAATTTAATAAATTCATTTTAGTTCAGTTCTATTAAGTTTATTGAGTTCAGAGTTATTAGTTACAAAATATTTCGTTATTCTAAATTCACTCGTTCGCGAGCAGAGCTCTTCAGAGCTCCAAGGACGCTGAACCGGACGAAACTCCCTTCGTGCCTCGAGTATTCCCAGCCGGCCCCGCAACAAAACTGGTGACAGCGGTGGGATACTTTCGTCGGCTCATGGACGTGGTTCGAGAGGTCCTCACGAGTGCAGCCCCTCCTTCTTGGGTTTTGGCGTGGTTTCCCCAGGAACGTGGATAAATATCGGAGGAGTGTGAGTTCGGGTGGCCACGCAGCAAATTTCTCCCCAGGCTCACGCGCATTCGCAGAGACAAGAGACTTCATCGCTCAGGACCCCTGCAAAAGATAGGAGCTATTAATTACCATTTAATTATTCGTTATTGTGTTACCTGTGTTTCGTTAAACAACATACTGTTAAAATGTTGCGAAATCCTAGAAAGATGTTAAAATTAAGGAAAAAGCGCTTACTTCGCTCAACTAAATTACGGGAATTTGACGTGGAAGACATATCCACGGAGATATTACGTTCAGATAGTCCCGAGACTAGTTCGCGATCCCAAGATTTGAGTTTGAGTTTTCTGCCAACGCAAATGAGTACCCCCGTCAATTCTGCCGAACCGACTAGTCAATCTTTACCTAATCCGATCGCGGCCGCTCCGGTCGTTTGCGAGTCTCAAATTTGCCCGATCATAGCCGCTCCGGTCGTTTACAATTCTCAAATTAACGAAGCGCTACCCCAAGACTCAAATTCAAATTTTACTCCAGCGACTCAAATAAATTGTCCGACCATAAACTCTCCCGAATCGAATGTTCAACCGAATCCTGCAAATTTAAATTTGATTGTGCAACAAGATTCTATTCCGCCTATTTTACCCAAACCTCACCTTTCTTTAAAATTAGTAAAAGACTCAATCCCCAAATTTGATGGGAAACCCAACTCCCTAATTAATCGCCAAAATCGTCATTGCAAGCAATTTAAACGCAGAACACGCTGAGCATTCGAATTCAAATCATCATTCATCCAGAGCGCAAAAATTTTATAGTCGATCTTACCAATCGTAAGATCCCGAGAACCGCATATGTTATAAGTGCCATCAGATCGATCATCTGAGTCGTCAATGCCCATCTCTCGAAAAGAGTCGAGTAGGTTTTAGATACCGCGAGTAAATTAGATGCGGGTTTTGTAAAAAGAGCGGACATACAGAAACTAATTGCTATAAAAAACGGAACTTGGATACCTTTAGGGTTTCCGGCGAAAACTCTCGCTCGGGTGATTTAAACTCAAAGGCGACTCATTCTCCCAATACATAATATCGATGTTAAATTTCAAGTGGTTGACATAAATTTTCCAATAGTTGAAGCAGGCACCCTGGGCATGCCGTTCCTAGAAAACAGAAATGCTATATTAAAATACGGTGATAACGAATCTAATACTCTCCAAATTGATAATGAACATTTCCTTCTTTCGTCATCTTCTAATAAACTACCTCCCCGTTCGAAATGCCTATTGGATGATATCGTCATTTATGCTAGTTCTTTGACTGAGCATTCGCGAAAGTTGCGAAACCTCTTGGCTCGGTTACAAAATTCCAATTTAACGTTGCAACCTGAAAAGTGTCGTTTTTTGAGGCGTGAAGTAACTTATTTAGGCCATATTATTTCGACAGAAGGGGTAAAACCTGACCCTGCTAAAATCGAGGCTGTGAAGCTTTTCCCTGTCCCCACAACTAAAAAGAATGTAAAGCAATTCTTGGGGCTCATTGGTTATTATCGTCGATTTATTCCTCAAATGGCTAGAATTGCTAAGCTGCTGACTCAACTTCTGAAAGCAGACGTTACATTTGTTTGGGATCGCCATGCACAAGTTGCCTTTGAAAACTTACGGGATACCATTTGTTCTAAACCCATCTTACAGTTCCCAAACTTTCAACTGCCCTTTATTGTCACGACGGACGCTTCTAACTTTGCTGTTGGGGCTGTGCTAAGTCAAGGTCCAATTGGCAGGGATCTCCCAATTGCATTCGCTTCAAGAACACTTTGCACAGCTGAGGTCAATTATTCGACAATAGAGAAGGAGTTATTGGCTGTTGTTTTCGCTGTCAAGCATTTTCGACCATATTTATATGGGAACCAATTTACTTTAGTTACCGACCATCAACCATTAGTTTGGCTTCATAACGTAAAAGATCCCACCTCTCGGCTTATGAGGTGGCGAATTAAGCTAAATGAGTATGACTATACCATCGTTTACAAACCTGGGAAAGCTAATTCCAATGCCGATGCTCTATCCCGCAACCCTTCTGACTCTGAGAAGTCCGCTCAAATCATGCCCTTTCAAAACATCCCTATGAATCACCACATCCACATTCAGACTGACAGAATTGACACCTTCTCTTCTGAAGATCTGCGGGAGGTCGTCGTAGGGCCCAACGATTTGCCGCCCGTAGATGCCGAGGGAGTTAACGACGAGGACGAAAATGACCCCGTAAAAGAAAGGAATGAGCAAATTATTGCTAAAGTTTTCTTAACACGTGGAAAGTTATGCAATGATAATGAAGTCGTAATTGATTTTATGGACACTGACTCTTACTCCACTGACAGTGATGATTACTTTACAGCAGATGAAGGAGAAGTAGGAAATGTAGTGGAGGGAGGATTGCTCCCTGGTGGCATTGAGGAGGAGATGCTTGGTGGGCCGATGGACTTCGGTGAAGGACACCAAGTAGTCCCATGCCTGTGCCTGGGAAATGGGGATAATCGTATCCTCTGCGAATCGGGTGCTGCGGGGGCTCCGCTTAGGCTGGTAGTCCCTCCACCAATGTTAAGTTTTGTTCGGGTTGAGTGTTCGGTTTCCCGGCGTAAGCTCGTGGGGCCGGCACCGCCGTCTGGGGAGAAGTCAGTGGTTACTTCGGGCATAGTCGCACTGGCGGGTGAGTGTGCGGTTTCCCGGCGTAAGCTCGTGGGGCCGACCTCTGGGCCGTCCGCGACGTTGACAGTGGGAAAAGGGACGCAATCCTCCGTAGGAGCGACTTCGGAAAAAACTGATCCACCAGTTAAAATTTTAGCGTCAACAATTACGGATCCATCTTCACCCCATCTCCTCAAAATTCCTAGTATAAATTTTTGCAAGGATTACCTTTACATGCGAAGGGATAATCTTGTAAATTTCCTCTCAAGTGATTATCATGTTTTTTCCCGGACAAGCAAAGACTTATTGAATCATTGTAAATTTTCTATTTCACAAATGCAACCTTATCAGGTTAATGTGGGAAACGCAATGGTTTTCCCAGGTGGAACATTCCTTACCTTTCACTTATTCCACAAAAGTAATCCTATGGAAATTCAGAATCCCAATCACCTGACTTCTTGCTTGGCAGCCCTCAAGCACCTCATGCAAACTCAGAATATTTTGACTATTAGTATCTCAAAGGTTGATAATAATTTAGAGCCCGTTTCTTGGAATACTCTCGAAAATCTTTTGAAGCAAATCTTTAATGATCCTCAATACATTATTACAGTATGCACTGGGGAAATTACAACTCCTTGTCCTTCCGAGACATTGTCCATTGTACGGGAGCACCACGAATCTGCAGCCGGCGGACATCAGGGCATAACTAGGGTATTTAAAAGAATAAGGGAGAATTTTTACTGGCCACAAATGGAAAAAGAGATTGCAGATTTTATACGTAGCTGCCCTAGTTGTCAAAGGAATAAAGTACTCGTCCCAAAAACCAAACAACCCATGAAAATTACAGATACACCCAAAAAGGCATTCGAAAAGGTTCAAATGGACATAGTGGGCCCATTACCAATTACGAAAAAAGGAAATCGTTATTTACTCACATTTCAGGACAATCTCACAAAGTATTCCGACGCTATACCACTTCCAAATATCGATTCCATAACCATAGCACTAGCTCTTGCAGAACAGTTCATCAGCCGATTTGGATGCCCTAGAACAATCCATACCGATCAAGGTAGTAACTTCGTTAGTAAAATCATGGGGAACGTCTGTAAAATCTTCAAAATTCAAAAAATTACCTCGACAGCTTTTCATCCCCAATCCTTAGGATCACTCGAAAGGGCTCATCGTGTTTTTATAGACTACCTCAAACATTATTGCACACAGGATGACTGGGATGATTGGATCCGATTTGGCATTTTCTCTTACAATACTTCTGTACATGAGGCCACTGGGTTCACGCCGCATGAACTTGTATTTGGTTGTAAAGCTGTAATTCCTTCTGAGTTCGCTAAACAAGAAATTCCAAGAACATTTATTAAATATTTACATGATCTATTCTTAAAGATTACCACTACTCAAGCGTCGGCGACCGAAAATTTAGAAAAAGCAAAACAGAAAAGTAAATTAAATTATGATAAAAATGCAAACCCGCGTAAATTTAATCCGGGAGATCATGTTTATTTACTCAGAGAACCTAAGGTATCCAAGTTCGATTCCGCATGGGTAGGCCCTTATGAAGTCGCCAGAGTGTTTAATGATTTTACAGCTGAAATAAAAATAGGAATTAGTAAATTAAAGATAGTTCACGTAAATAAACTCAAACTAGCCTTTATACGAATGGACTCATGTTAATAGTTTAGAATTTCGGATGTATAAAGTTTAGAATTTCGGATGTATAATCTAAGTTAAATTTAAGTTGAACCCTTGTCCCGGAAGTTGAAATCCTACAATGCGAAAATTGTAAATTACCTCCTGTAACGTGCCAAGCATACTGCTGGGGACCTTTGACTTACTTTTCTATGGGAACCCGGGTGGACCCAGTAGCTCGGCTACTGTAGGAAGGTGGGAAGAAGGAAACTCAGAAAAGGTGCTTGGAACGATGCGATAATCCATGTTGGAACACTTCTTTAACTTTAATTGACTTTAACTCTAGAAAGCTGTTCTCATAGAGAACACCTTTTGTATAAGGGGGGAGGTGTTGCGAGTTGCGATCCTTGCTCTAGCTAGCGGCATTCGGCGCAAGCTCTTTAAACACGAAGTTTGAATGAAAAGACATCACATTAGAATCTGTCTTCGCCTCCTTTCTTAACGCTCGGAAAAACAATGTATATTAATTAAAAAGAGGAACGAATGTAAGAAGAAGCCTGTTTCTTCTCCTCGCATTAGATTTTCCGTCGTTGTAGCTTAAAGACGTGTTAATAAATCTTATACCAGTCATTCCCAAATATCTTTGTCGCCTTGTTTCTAATTTGAATCAGTTTTAATCATTCTATAATTTAATAAATTCATTTTAGTTCAGTTCTATTAAGTTTATTGAGTTCAGAGTTATTAGTTACAAAATATTTCGTTATTCTAAATTCACTCGTTCGCGAGCAGAGCTCTTCAGAGCTCCAAGGACGCTGAACCGGACGAAACTCCCTTCGTGCCTCGAGTATTCCCAGCCGGCCCCGCAACACTACCTGGCAGGACCCTGCCTTAGACACGCTGGGTATCAGGAACTGGGAACGAACTCGTATATATAGTAACAGGAGTGACTACGATCACCGGCGAGAAACTTCTCAAGCCTCGTAGCCCTCTGGTGGAGCGTCGGTAACCACAACGGATCCCTACATCAAGCGGGCAGCAGGACCTGCCGCGAATCTACCGTCGATCTGCCGGCAGACTCTGCTTGGCAGGATCTGCCGGCAGAACCGTAGCTGAATCCGGACGTAGGCTGCACCGCAGCTGCCGCCCGATTTGGTTATCAGGGGTACCAAATAAACAGAATTAAATTTTTTTATCACAAATAAGTTAAAAAAAAGAAAAATAAATAAATGTAAAAAATATTAAATAATACATCATTAGAAAGGGATCATTGTTTCGTATTTTTTGACGCAACTTTCATTCCGATATCTTCTATAGTTCAAAAGTTATACACGAATGTCCCCCTACATCCCCTATTCGGACCACTGTGCGGCGGCGGGACGTGATCGGCGTCACCTTTTCATCCTACGGGAATGGCCCGCTCTGGCCGATGGTCGCGTGGGCCTAGAATCACGCGATGTAAACAAATGATACACGAAGCGAGCGATGTGACTTCACAAGCATTCACTGTTCAATAATCCGCAGGAGACACTCGTGTGTCACGGCGATTGAAGCTAACGAATAAATGTATCCCAGATAGCCACGTCTGTATTTGCAGATTTTGCTCAACGCCTGAGTACAAATGTTTGTGGCAGAAAGACTACAGATTTGATACAGGATTTGTTATATTCGATGATGAAAGCAGACTGACAGCAGAAAGCCGACAGATTGTGCTGCCTTAACCTGAGAGCAGATTGGCGGCAGGGTCTGCTAATCCAATTTAATGGCAGGAATCGAGCAGATCTTGCGCACCGCGATCTAACGGCAGATAGGCAACAGAAATCGAGTAGATTCTGCTGACATAGTTCACGACGCAACCCGCCAGGCCGCGATCGGGCGACCGCTTCTCGCTTGCGAAATAGCACCGTGGCGGGAATAAGTGGCCGAGGGCTTGATCATTCAGGGCTCTCGAGTACCACTCGTATTTGCCGGCATTTCACTGCGGAGTATATATTTGTTATACCCGACTGTAAGGGCGGTATTATCAGTCGTTGCTGAAGACGAAAATCGTCTTAAGCATCCGGCATCCTTTACTAATCTACTAGACTAGTAGAGGATGTCGTCGCATGCTAAAAACTAAAAAACGATTGATGATAATACCGCCCTAAGACGACTGAATAAATAGTAGTTATCATTAATTCTTTTATATGTGGAAGAACTGTCTTTAAAAGTTTAAATAATTATTTTGAGCCTCCCTGGCATTCAATTGACTAACAACTAAGTAAAACATTAAAAATGTTATAATACCCGTTTAAATACATGGTTTACTAACTTTTTTTCTTCCATAAAATATGGTAGGAATCAGATCTTTCAAGTCGGTCTTATAAACGTGTTCTATATATTATCTACGCTACAGACTTTTGCACTGTTTTTAAATCTATACTATTATATAAAATTGCCTACTATGTCCGACATCAGGATCTGCTTGATTTCTGCCACCAATCTGCGGGCGGTTTTTGTCAGCAAGATCTGATCGAAATCTGACATCAATCTGCGGTCAGATCCTGATGTCAGGCTCTGACCACAAAACCATAGTCAAATGCGGACATAGTAGGACCCGAATCTGACGTCAGAATATACTCGAATCTGACATCAATCTACCGTCAGACTGCAGTCAGTTTGTTTACTGGGTATAGTATCTAAAACCGCGGGTTTTGTAGCTATAATATTACGACCACCTTTCTTCCCCGTGTTTCTTAGAATTGTCAAATGATTCAAAACTATTTAGAAACAAACCGAGGATCTTTTCTTCAAACTATACTATTTATCTTTTGTCATTTTTCATTTCTCTGTACTCTAAAGCAGGCCTTCCCAAGTAGGGGAAATCTGCTCCTGGATCACATGTTTATCTTTTGGAAACCTAAAAAGCCGAACATTCTTTTCTGTTCTCGTGCTACAATTAATAGCACTGCAGCACGGCATTTTAATTCCTTTATACCTTGAAAAATATACCTAAAACACACAAATACATTACTACATTTTATATTGATTAGAATAACAATTAATTAATGAATATTTTTCACGCGGAATTTACTACCGAATCTATCGTAGCTACCGTATTTCAATATGTTTTAGCCGGTCTTAACGGACTCTGCATGTTGTTTTCTCTCTGGAGAGGACCCAAAATGGCGGATGCGCATACTCACCTCTTTATATAGTGCTCTAGTACACTCAATGCGCGAAACGGAAGGCACCCTAGTTGAGTGTATATAATTTATGCACCGTCCTAGGTTTGGTTAGGTCCGCGGTTGGTAGACGATGAAACGTAAAATTAACGAAAAAAAACGTAAAAAACGATAAAACATAAAAATTAAAAAATGAATATTTCATGGAAGAATACTCGAGAAGCTATTAAATGTTTCGCAAACGAGCTAGTATGCAACGAATGGTAAATAATATTGTAATTAAGATAGTAGTAAATTTATACAGTTACGAACGAATTTATGCACTTCGTACGTATGACATATTTAATCAATGTCCAAGTTAGAATCGCCAATTCTAATTTACGTTAATATAAACCTTGATTAATGTACTTGTAATTACTTTCGTCTATTAAAGAAATGCTTAAATAAATTATGGTAGACGAGTGGAACAAAATAAGTTTTTAAATAAAGTATGTTTGATTTTTCACCTGAATGCACTCCAACCTAAAGTATAAGGATCTGGTTTAGAGTAATGTAAATTAAAATTGATAATTCAAACTATGACATTGCTTAAATATGTAAGATGGATGGATGGATGCTTTTGTGATTAATGTTATATAGATTTATTTGATGATTTTATCACTCCATTAGCTCCTCTACATTTGTTATATACAAATAAATTGTCTTCATTTATTACTTTTTATATTTGCAAAATCATTATCAATGGTACATGGGCGTAGTACAATATTAATTTGAATTATGCAGGTTACGTTTTATATACCTAATATCGCTAATTTGCTGCAACAACGACATAACCACAAAATCCACGATTTTTGGGGAAACGGGTTCAAAAGTTTTGTTAAGCAAGAACCTCTTTCTATACTAATAACTCAAAAACAACAAATTTCGAGTTGTGTCATTGTTGCAGCAAATGGGCAATATGTATTATAAGATAAACATATAACATTAAGTCTTTTCACCTTAGTGGAAATGAGCCAATAGATGCAATGAGGTATACAAATTGTGGCCACTTTTTTTGCAAACAATGCATTGGAAATGATTCAATATGTATAAAATGCAATACACCTGTACAACCTACTGAAATACATAGCGATCATATTATTAAGAGTCTTGCATCCTATTGTAAACAATTTGCAGAAATAATACAAGAAAAGTATGTACATTTTAATGAATACATTTAATATATTCTTATATGAAATCTTCAAGTGAGTTTAGTGATGTTTCTGACTACTAACGAAAGATTTTTTTTTTACAAAATATTTGTACTGTAATTCTGCTTATTTCAATCCTTTTACTCTTCAAATTCGTATTTTTCAAATATAGTTATGGTAGTTTCGACATATAAATGCATACATAAAAGATAGTAAATATATGTTAGTTAATTAATAATAATATAAATATTTGAATTTAAATTTTACAGTAATCAATATAATATTTAAAAAAGTATTTTGTAGTATTATTGATAAACTTTAATAGTATAAACAATATCTTGTCGATTTTAGTTAAATAAAGCTGGATAATAAAGTATTTTATTTAATACAAGAATAATGTGAATTTCTCAGAGACTTGTGGAATGTAACATCAAATGTATCAAGTACCTTACAAGCATATTCGGTAATTGCAACAGCAGGATCTAAAGATACTTATGTAAAA
Organism: Andrena chrysosceles; assembly: GCA_963855975.1. Classification (NCBI taxonomy): domain Eukaryota; kingdom Metazoa; phylum Arthropoda; class Insecta; order Hymenoptera; family Andrenidae; genus Andrena; species Andrena chrysosceles. The sequence goes on along the minus strand of OY979767.1, from coordinate 74,967,785 downwards.
TCTAAACAACCTTCTATACCAAAAAGAAATATAAATAGGTCAAATACAAAAGGAGAAACGCTGTTACACGTTGCATGTTTAAAGGTATATACTTATAGTATATATTTGTGAAAATTAATAAAATATAGCTTCAGTCACATATATTGTTTTCAGCGTAATGAAAATTATGTAAAGTCTTTATTAGCTGCTGGTGCAAATCCAAATACAAAAGATAATGCTAATTGGACTCCTTTAGTAAGTTGTTTGCATGATTATATTTTGACACAAAATGTCTCACACATGTATTTATGTTGCTTGTTTCTTGCATTTTTTGTTTATAGCAAGAAGTTGTAAACTATGGATTTACCAATATATGTCAGTTGCTTTTGCAATGTGGTGCATCACCTAATATACCAGGTGCCGAAAATAGGACAGCATTGCATGAAGCTGCTATTAACAATAGATTGGTAGAAGCAAAGATGCTTTTACAGTGTTTTGCTAAGAAAGATGTGTACGATAAACATGGACGAAAGCCTATGTGTGTATTCTTTAAATGTATTTATGTTACAATATTTATTTTTCATTTGTGTATACAGTAATGCCTCGTTAGAATCCCGACGATCGGGGCTGGCGGCGGGACACTAACGCGATGCGGACACTATTTCCTTGGAGTAGTATATGCTCTAAAACTATTTTGTGCGGCCGATGCCACGAGTGAGAAAACCCAAGAGCAGAGCGAGAGGGAACGAAACAGTTGACATGAAGTTGCCGTTGTCTCTTTCGTTCTCTCACTCTCGACCGAAGGATTCCAAGAAATGGTGGTGATAGTGAGCGGGATTATAACGCATGGTACAAACGGGACACTAACGAGGCATTACTGTACATGCTTATTATTAATACTTAACTATTTGCTATCATCACAGTGTGAGTTACAAAACTTAGTAGTTATTGCCTACTGCCAAATTTATATGATTTTAGTTTCAGTAGGTATTATGCAGGTGCATGCTTATTTCATCTGCCAAATTTAAACGTTCCTGTTATCATATTCTTTTACGTTTACTTTTGTAACCAGTTGTATAAACAATTTAATTGTTTGGTCTATGTTGTGGAACTTCAGTCTGAATTTTTTCAATAATGTTAGTGTATTCAGCATTCATGAGTTTTATTTTACACATATATATAAATATATGTATACACACATTCTTTATAGAAATATACATTTATGACTGTTCTATAAAGTTGCTTCTAATGTGTATTGTGAGATTTTTGTGAAACTGTTTTATGTGTATGATTAAATGTATGCAGAATGATTTTTTCACGGTTTTACTAAAAGTACAGACAGTGGTAATAAAAATTTATCAGATAGCGAAGACGATGTGGTAAAAACATTTTATAAAAATTAAATTACTGCACTGAAGTGATTTTAAGGAAACTAACGACAAATATCACAATGACAATGAATGAATTGAAAATATTGTACCAGAAATACATACTTCTAGTTGACACTTCGAGTCACCAATTATACTTGACTATACACATAAATATAGTCAGAAAAAGTGTATATATATAAATATATATTGGGTCATCCCATCATATAGTGCTGGACACTATTTTTTGCCGATCGGTCACGCGTAAAGTTAAACGAAATTTCTGTAAAGTAAATAGTGATACATAAATGGCATTGTTTTAAAGTATCCATTATTGGTTAGAAGAAAATGGCGTATTGTTTCAAATTTAAAAATCAGTAAACAAGTGACTATTCAAAGCGATAAACTTTATCGGCAAAAAAATGTGTGCGCAATAAATTAACCGTCGTTATAAGTTTTCTAAACTTGTATGTAAATTTTGGGTTTTCAAATTGTTTTTTCTGCCTTATTTATTTCTTACTTGATTTTTAAGAAGATTGTATATGCTTTTTCTTGGGCATTTATGTTTCAATTAATGTATATATAATCATATATTCGGCAAAAGATAGTGTCGAGCACTATAAGTAATACGGTTTTTCTGGGAGCTGGCAATGAGTTTAAAACAATGGAAATCGTTGCGATTGTCACTTATGAATATGTTTGGTATATGTAGTGATCCTCTAGGTAGTGATCGGAAAATGTGTCCATTTTGGTCAATTTTGGTCAAAAGCGGAAGTCACAAGTCGGCGGGCACTTCAGTATTAAATGAAGTTTGCTACTGATCCCACTTTTCGCTTAATGTTGTGGAATCCAATTGATAGATGCAGTATCTCTTTCTTTTTCTACTTATTTACTTGCTCTCTCTACTTCTGGTTTTGACAAAAGTTGCGTCGACCAATAGAAAACGCGGAACACATTTTCCGATCATTACCTAGAGGATCACTAGGTATATGTACACTAGGCGGCGGAATCGAGCTTTACTATATACTACCGTAAATAGGAACCTTCAGCACTGTTATATCAAAACTTTATGAGTGTAGATCGAATATTGCACTTATTACAAACGTTTAAAGTCGACATGGCGAAAGAACATAATACTCGGCATGTTGTGGTATGTGAGCTTAATAAAAGAAATCCTGCAACTGTAGCTCTGAAGAATATGTCGAAGGTGTATGAACAGATGATAACTGTAAGCTAGTGTTAAAGATGGCTCAAGAAATTTCGAGCTGGGAACTAGTCTCGAAGATGAACCTCGTACCGAGGGATCTAAAGAGTTTTACGACGACCGTTTGCGTGTTATTATTGAACAAAATCCAATAGGAACTATTGAAGAATTAGCTTAGAAGTTTAATAATTCGAGTCATTCTGCGATAGTTGTTTATTTTCACCTGATATATGTACTTTTTAACACAGGCTTTTATGGGATGCTCTACTTCTACTGTATCTTATCCGCTTTGGCCCGCACCACCCATACAGCACACTTCGTTGCAGCTGCATTGCAGGAACGTTGCGGCAATATTGCGTTGTTGCAGGTTGCATTGCAATATTGTAAGAACGTTCCTGCAATATTGCCGTGCATTATTGGAGTGGCAATGATCCTACAATATTGCAGCAATATTGTAAGAACGTTGCCGTGCAATGTTCCATTGGCAACGATTCTACAATATTTCTGCAATATTGCGCGCTCATCGACGTGCAATGTTCCAGTGGCAACGATCCTACAATATTTCGGCAATATTGCGCGCACATCGACGTGCAATGTTCCACTGGCAACGACCCAGCAAAATTGCCTACATATTGCCGTGCAATACTGTAGTGGAAATATTGTAGAAACAGTACATCAATATTCTGAAGCAACTATGACTTTAACGAAATTTGAAATATGACGACGAGTAGATTCTACAGCATGTTTCTGGATATGCTAGAGTTTCTCGTTGACCGTTGAAGATATGAAAAAAGTGTTATTGTGAGAGTTGATTGTACATGAATTTAAATTATAGAAGAGATTTGAAAATGAATTTAATTTGTTTAGATAGAGTATACTATATATTTTAATGTGTGAAATTATTATTATTATTATTAAACGTATTTATTGTACAAACACGTATATACAATCAAGAGAAAAGAGGGATGAAAAGACAAATGCAAAGGTTTAGTCTAAAGACTACTTTCCAACCTAACCTAAAATGACACCGAGTTATAGTTAGAGTCCGCACCTACAGTGTTAAAATCCCTAATAGGTTTGTCAAATGAGTCTTCGTTTTTTAATAATTTGAGTTTAAAGTTTTGTAAGGTAGGAGTATAAGTTCGAATACGTAAGCAATTTTATCAATCAGCAGTTGTAGCTGCGGCGGTAAAGTGTTCGCCTACGATGCTACAGGTCCTCGGTTCGAATCCCCGTGGGGTAAAAATATTTTCTATGAGAAAAACACACGGGCGTTATACTACTACGATTCTGCACACATATTCATGACGTCGCGTCCCTCACTGCCCGAAACGTTACGGTGGGACCATTGCTGTAAAATTTCCGAAACGTTGCGGGAATATACTCCTGCAACATTGCTAAGGCGGACATAGGAATGAACCTGCAACTTCCATGCAATGATACGGTGCAACAGTATAATCTCTCACCGCAATATTTCCGAAGAGTTGTGCAGGATCATTGCCACAATTTTGCCGTTTCGTTGCAGAATCATTGCCGGAACATTGCAGGACTACATGTTTGCAATGCTGCCGCAACATTGCAAAAATACATACCTGTGATATTGCGAAGGCGGACATAGGACTGCACCTGCAACGTCTCTGCAATGTTATGGTGCAACATTGCAATCTTGCACCGCAATATTGTAGAAACGTTGCTGCAATATTATGGTGCTGTGTGGGCATATGAACTGCGCGTGGCGTATTAGGGCGACATTGTATCAATAGGTTTCCACATTGTCTCAGAGAGCACGATTGTCGATACGTATTTATTTTGTCAACGCGCCACGCGCGGTTCATATGGTACGGGCCTGAGGCGCTCCAAGCTGTTCGGCCGCCGCGGGGGCCAAGACGCGCGGCAGGTGAAAGGAGGCGTTGCCTCTGAAAATCGACCGCGATTTAAGCGTTCATTTAATTCCCAAGCCTGTATTAACATATTAAAAGTAATGATTTTATTGTTCATGTTTCTACAATATCATTGCATTACTACATATGTTTTATTACTCTAATTCAGAGACTACTGCAAACCATTCAGAGACTTATGGAACGTTTTGAAAGAAGAAAATGAATTGAATGATACAGTTGAAAGAATTACAAATTTAAACTGTACTTTAGACCAATCATTTTCTACTACACAATCAGTTGGTGCGTTTGTTATATTTGCATCAAATTTGCGGGAAGAAAATAATAAATGTCTACACGAGATGGCTGTTAAGCATAAAGTGAAAGTTACATCTGTATTTCGGTATGTGCGTAATGTATTTAATTGTTTACTGTATACTTGAAATATAATTTGATAATACAAGAGCTAAAGTTAGAAATATTACATACATATTTATAAATATTTTAGGTCAATTGTATCTCATGTCATAGTGGAAGCAAATAATCAAAATATTGTACAGTTATCATATAATGTAATGATGACAATACTGCGTGGGATTTGGTTACTTAATAGCGAATGTAAGATTGCTCATAAGTAAATAACTGAGAAAAGTTAGTAGTTCACATACTCATGCAACATTTTCTTTTGATGTATTTTTTCAATATAAAAGGGATCCAATTAGCAATGGATGTAGATGATATATTAAAAGTGGATTTAGAACTATTTGAAATCAGTGGTGCACCAATTCAAGGCATTCCAAGAAAAGCCAGAGAAAGTGCCCAGATTCAGGTATAGTTAATCGCAAACTTAACAAAGCAGGAATGCCCATAATATTTTGAAATTCGTGGTTGCATTTTTAGAATCCGGGTCTTTTCAATGAGTGTTATTTTTACTTTGCTTTACAAGCAAGTGATTCCTATTATGTAAGTGGGATGCAATTAACAAGAGATGACTTAATGAGACTTGTAGAAGCAGGTAATGGGAAAATTCTGAAGAGAGAACCAAATCCAGAAGATATAAAATACAGGGAACAAATTATTCCATTTCACATAGCCAATGAACCTTCTCATCCTTTATATAAGTGCATTCATTATATCATATATGTACCAGGAAAAGATGAACCACGTATAAAATATAATATGCCACATATAAAAACTCTGACACTTCTGTGGTTAATTGAGTGTATAGAAAAATTTACATTGGTTGATCCATCGCACATCGGTTTACTCTAAATTGGAGAAAAATTGTGTTATTGTGGTGTGTTCGTACTTATTTTGTTATTGCTACAGGCATTATGTTTAGTAATATTATTGGTCAGCATAATATGATTTGTTGCAATTTTGTTAAAAGTAGTTATATATTTTCAGTATTATACATTAAATATAGTATTCCGAAAAAATATGTTTCTATTACCATAAGTTTTTAATAGTATTTTAAATATTAAAAGTATTATTATCAAATTACCCAAAGTATTTAATTTGTCACTTCATTTTGAAGAGGGGGGGGGGGGGAATATGTTGATTTTCTACTATGATTATGAAGGATCAACCGTTGCGCAAAGAACGATAAATTCCAAAGGAAAATATCGTACGGTATCTTGTACATTTACGGGTAAAGTACCGCTAGTCCTGCACATATACACCTGTATGTAGCGACGAGAAGGAGGAAGTGAAAGAAAAACGCTTCAAAGGAGTAAGAGAGAAGTAAGGAGGAAGGACAGTGAGGATATGGAAGGAGACAGGGGAAAGAAGAGATTCCAATGTAGTTGAGAACGAATAATAAGAAAAGTTTAGTGTAAAGGAAGATGGATAAATAAAATAATACATTGAGTTTAAGTTTAGAAAATAGACCAACCGCTAATTGAAATGAGGAAAAAATAATTCTGCCAGTTGTATTAGAAATGTGTTAGGTACTTATATTTTCATGTATCTTCTGTAATAAAATATATTTAAAATTATATGAATGTTACTGCCGATATGTAATACGAATTATTAATTATTTAATGATATTAATGAGGATAATATGAAAACAACAAAAATGTGTAGTATGTAAAATATAAAACATGTAATACAATATAAAATCAATCGTTTATCAAGAAAATTGTAAGCTTTTGAAAAACGTTACATTTCTTTTTTTAAGACTACATTCACGTATTAAACAGTTTTCTCTGTTAAAATGAAGATGATTTACTGGAAACTATATCAATTTAATTTTCAATTTAATTAGTAACTATCAAAATTTTATTTTTATTGATTCCTCACTACATGTGTCTTTATATTAATTTATTTTCTTATCCAATAGAGTCGATTTACCGTTATGGTCTAAGTTTATGAATGCTAAATCTTTTCGTAACAACCAAATATTCAAGCCAACAAACCCTTCCCCCTCTTTCGGAATAATTCTCAGGAAGGTCGATCGCCGTCGACCGTGCTGTCGGTCTTCGTCCCTTTCTTTTCTTTTTCTGATCAGTGTAAAAGGGGGGGTCCGCACCCTGACCCACAAGTGGGCCCCGGTACCTTCCTAGTCAGTCAGTCAGTCAGTCAAACCAGCCAAGCAGGCAATGCGGGCTCACATAATACCGTAGCTGTCGAACTCGCGGTAAAGTAGTTTGGTACGCACGTGTTCGATCCGGGTAACAGCACAGTGTGTCTCCATTCAGTTGTTTTTGCGACTGACTCCTAAAACTGAAGAACAAGAAGTGGAAAAGAAAGAAAAGGAATAAGAACGAGGGAGGCTAAAGATGATACTGGGAATAGCCTCTGAGGGCATCGTCCTTTTTCTCTTAGTTACCGGATCTGTCACTGCTCAGGACGACGATTCTTTGGCTGGTAGCTTTTTGTCAGGTAAATTAGTCATTTATTGACTTTAATTATCATCGTATTCATCATTCGATCCTCTAAATTTATGTTTCGTTGTGCGTTTGAAATTTTAGTTCCGTTTTTTAGTTTCTATTTTAAACGCAGTTGTTTTGTATGACTTTCTGTCTGAGAGCTCTAATGTAAATCAGTAGAAGCATAAAGATGTTTCAAGTTTGTGCGGTTATATCTGTATAATCTGTGTAAGTAAAACAACAAGTAAAATGTTTCGGTATAAAATTACGTAGATTAAGCATTTACTACACACAGATTTCAATAAATAAGCAACAATATTAATTGTTCTATTTTGTTTTGATGACTATGTATTTATATTTACAATATATTACGACTATGCAAGATATTCCAGAATAAGTGAGTAATATTTTATGGATGACTAATAATAAAAAAAATGTTTATATGTTTATATGGCCTATTTGTTTTTGTTTTCGAGTTATAGCGAATTTGATTTTCAATAAACTTTATTTGCTTGCTTTCATAAGATATGTTCGAAATAACATCCTCGCATCTGAATACAAGCCTGCAGACGTCTTGCCAATGACTATGTTACTCTCTCCACATGTCCAGTTGTTGCTTGGATGTGCTGGAAACCTTGTTCAATTCTTTCACGAAGAGTTTCAATACTATCAATGGGTTTTTTGTGGACAACAGTTTTCAAATAAATATAACTCGAAAAGAAAGTCAAGTAGGACATGTTTATATGAACTGTTTTTATTGTTTAGATGTGTTGAAGTCACCCCTACAATAGTTCCCATTCCTTCTGGGGCACCTGGTATATACTTATGTATCTACTTATATATTGTTGCTTATGACACAATCTGCTTAAAAATATTGTGTCAACCATGATGAGCTACATAGTTAACTATTACATTGGTATATAATTAGCAACAGCATGCGCCTAATAAATGAGCATTTCACAACTAGTACCACACTCACGTGCACGCACGCACGGACGCCTACACGTTGGTAATTTAATATACACCTATGAAACGATACCTTCCCTATATAGTTAATGGATATTAGTCTATACATAAGGATGCTATATTATCCCATCTAGAGTATTTTGACTTGTACCCTTTTACTTTCTTTAATTAAAACTTGCGCTTTTTATGTATTAAAAGCAACGTTTTTATCACACTTTCTTATGCATTTTAAATATGCTATTAATTTCGTTTTTCTAAAATGACCTTAAAAAATTTTAAATTCTATCTGCTTACCTTTATTTACAAATCCGTGGCAAGTTGTCCTATAATTTTTTTCTACAGCACAGATACACACAAAAGTTGGCAAGCTTTAAAATTAGGTGTTCGGCGTTTAATGTCGTGAATAGTTTGATAAAATTTAAAAAAATACCAAATAGCAAATAATAACAATTTGTACCACACGAGGTTTCGAAGAATAGAAATTCGCACGCGTAGACGTATGCTACGCACACTAATATAAGTAGTATCTGGAAGGATGCGATTGTCCCACTTAAGAATCGTGCAACGCAATGCGGATGACGCTTAGTCAGTCCACTGTGGCGAGGACGCCGTTGGCATCTTGAAAAATACACGGTGATACATACAGAGCTGCCAAATACTTGAAATATCCAAGTACAGGATCATCGTTTAATCCTGCAACCCGTGCGCGCGCGAACTTGTAAAATGGCAACACCGCCTCACGGACGCATTCCACTACAACCATGCACAGTCCCGGCGTTCGGAGAGCTGCTAGCGACCGCTGGACAGCAGTGATGCCCGAGCTTCGAGAATTTTGGCTGGTCTCTTTCAAATTAACGTTGCAAAGAAGTATTCAGAATTTCCCGGCCCCGGTTGAAAAATTTGGGGCCTTTTTTGTATAACTTTGGAACTGTAAGAGATATCGGAATGCAATTTGCGCCGAAAAATGAGGAAAAATGATTCCCTCTTAATGATGGATAATTTAACATATTTTACCTTTACTTAATTTTCTTTTATCATTTTTTAACCATAATTGTTTAAAAAGCTGTTGGAAACTGTTTATTTGATAATGTATTTAACGCTGTTTTTAAAATTCGTGATGTTGATAAACAATAGGCTAGTTGTTTCTGTATCATTACATTCATAAATTGAGAAATTAAATTTTTATTATTAAATAATAAAAATACATAATTAACATAATTATATGTGTTAGATCTGCAGACCTCAGAATCTATTGTACTGGTTTTCTTTTTTATGATTTTATCCTTAATGCGGTGCATACCTAGATCAGACGTAAGGGGTAACTAATGCGACGTGTCTTTGATTGTAGCGGTGTTTGAATTTTTTTCTAAAATTTTTGTGGGTAATTATTTAGAAGTTTTCCATCCTCACCGATTTCAATGATTTTTGGATATGTTGTCGGGGACACGATTCTGATCAATTTTTGCCTATACATGTTACCGCCGCCCGACCTTCGTTTCCGAGATATTCACGAAAAACTGCTGCTACTACACCAGGGGGGCCAAGCTTCCCTCTTACGAAAGTTGAAGCAGAGTTTGTAGCGCCTCCTACTTATAAGGTGCGTACTAAACTGTGAATGTGTGAATCGGGACGTATGTGTATGTGTATACGTGTAATGCACCGTTTTAACCTGTCCACGGATCGTCGCGCCAGCGACACGTATGCAGCAGATAGAAGGATAAACATTGAAATTGAATATTTCTTCTTTTCATAGGAAAAGAAAATATGTTCAATTTCTTTGTACAGTAAAAGTTGGATGACTGCACGGAACGATCTCCAGCGTAAGTGCACGGTAGTCATCCCCACCACCGGGGGAGGGGACTCCTCTGGCGCACCACGAAGCTGGCCGTCGCGAGCGTCGAGTAGTGTAACCTGATCCGAGCTCGAATATCCGTGAGCCAATACTAATGCAAGAAGAAAACTTTTTTATTATTGATCTTTTTGTAACGAAACTTTTACTAACGCATTTCTGAGGTTTTTCTGATTAAAATAAGACCAAACACGACATAATTTGGATAATATTTACTTCTGAATATCAATTACATACACTATAAATTACAAACGTGAGGTACTAACTTTCATTTTAATTGAAGCGGCGTTACAGCCTATTGTAAAACTGATTTCTATTGATTTCCTAAAAATTAAAATTAATAATTGAAATGAGAATTACGTTTGCTCTTTTATCTAATTATAATTGTAATTATAATAAATGTTGAAATTACCTAATATATAGCTTTTCAAACTTTGAAATATATTTTGCACGAGTTGTATTTCTGTCGAAACATAATGGCCCAAACGTTGGAATAGATATTGTAGCTCATCTTTTTTATTTTGGTTTGGTTCCTCTTCAACTTCTTGGTCTTCGGTTTCTTGTTCATCTTCTATTGATTCCTGTTCCTCTTCATCTTCATCTTTTTCCCCAATGAAATCTTTTCTTTCAGATGCTTCACAATCTGCTATAAACTCAGTAATATCTGCTTCCGTACAGCTTTCTCCTGCAATCATGCTTGTGTCGTGTAGCATCTGAGATTGGTAAATGTCTCTCTGCTCGGGAATAATTTTTTTCCACGCATTTTGTATGTTTTCGCGTGTCACTTCTGTCCACGACTGTTCCATAGCATCTATGCAGTCTTTAAGGGAAAAGTATTTATGAAATTCAGTCACTCCGCCAATATGGGTTGTAGCTCTTCTTAATATTTTGTGACGATACAAAATTTTTATTTTTGCAAATATCCCTTGGTCCAGGGGCTGTATAAGAGAAGTAGTATTTGGGGGTAAATACATTATTTTAAAGTGGCTATCTTCCTGTATATCAGCTGGAACTTTATGTCCTGCGCAATTGTCCAACAATAAAACAACTTTCCCAACTGAATTTTGTGCTTGATATGCTCGTACACTGGGTTTAAAATCATTTTCATACCAATCAATAAATAATGATTTGGTCATCCAGGCATTACTTTGGGCTTTAAAAATTACTGGAAGCTTGTTTCTGCAATGTTTCAGGGCTCGAGGGTTTAAGTATTTGTTTATAACCAGTGGCATAAGTTTGTGCGTTCCTGTTGCATTTGCACATAATGCAATCGTAATGCGTTCTTTACGACTTTTAAAACCCTTAATGCGCTTTTCTTTTCGTTCTGCTAGAGTCTTCGAAGGAAGAGTTCTCCACAAAAGGCCAGATTCATCCATATTGTAGATATTTTCCTCGCTAATATCTTCTTCTTCCATTAGTTTCTGAAACCCTGTAATGAATTTGTGGGCTGCATCTTCGTCAGCACTAGCACTTTCACCATACGCTCGTACTAAGCGTATGCTGTGGCGTTTTTTAAACCCAGCTAACCAGCCGTCACTAACTTTAAAATCTGAACACGACCCTATAGTATCTCTCAGTTCTGTAGCTTTTTCCAAAAGTAAAGCATCCGATAAAAAATCTCCAAAGGTTCTCCTCTCAATGAACCACGTTAATAGACGTTCCTCCAATTCTTCATTCGTTGCTTTTTTTATTCTTCGGCGTTGTTTTTGCACCTTATCCTTATCCGCAAATGCCAAAACTTTTGCGGTGTTCTGTTTTATACGACGAATTGTTGACACATCCACATTATATTTTGAAGCAACAATTGAAACAGATAGCGTTTTCAAATCTTCTAAAACTTCTAACCGTTGCTGCATGGATAAGGTGACAATTTTTTTCCTAGTCGCCATATCGAAAACTTTAAACACGACACGCGAAAACTTTAAAAACTAATAACTATAACTAATAGTAATTGAAAACGCTAATATGTAATAATAATACTATGAAACTAATAAAATAACCAATGAAACACACAAACCCTGTAACGGTTTGGTTACAAACAAACAAACAAACAAACTGTAACCAATGGCTACAGTCATCCTTTCCCTACCAATGTAGCTAGGGTATATAAGACACCTAAAAGTATTGTATGGGGTTCTTAGACTTTTTGCTTGTCAACCAGTAAGTCGTGTGTTTCTGTTACGAGCCATAGTTGTTTCCGGAGTTGTACATCGAAATCTTTTCCGAAATATATTGTATGTATACATATTTTTAAAGTACAATCGGTCTCTGCATTTCTCACCCGGAATCCAACATTATTATCACTCATTAAATATGCATATATGATCCGAATTATATCATGTTTGGTCTTTTTTTAAATGGGGGAACCTCACAAATGCATTGGCAAAAGTTGCGTTAACAAGAAATCAAAAATAGGAAAATTTTCTTGTTGCATTAGTAAATGTGTCATCGACGCGTTTGTTTTGTTCAGCTCGAGTGTCGACCCTCTTTCTCTTTCTCTCGCTGTTCTTCTCTACGCTCGACAAAAAACGTAAACAAACTCCGAGGTCGGCTCGGTCGAGAATATTTACCTCCGCTGGATAACTGCGTGCCTCCGGTCCCGAATTTCGTGCAGTTATCCAACTTTTACTGTATATCCTTCTATCTGCTGCATACGCGTCACTAACGCGACGATCCATGGTCAGACGGCCTTAGAAAAGGTAAACCAGGGAAAGTGAGGACGCTATTTGAAGGATTTCTGGTCATTCCAAAATTTAATCTTTTAAATTTTATTTTAGAAATGACAGGGATCATCATCTTATGTGATGACTGATCCACGTGGGTTACACCAGGTTACACTTCCTCGTGTTTGCGCCAAACAATTAAAAATGACGACGGTCGTCATGGTAACATTTCACCAACGTCGAAAGGTTGTGTGTCGTGCTCACTGATACACCTAGGTATGTGTGTGTGATGAACCTAGCGCCTCCTACCTATAAGGTGCTAACTAAACGGGAACTTCGGCCAATCACTGACGGCTTGGTCCCCCTGTACTACACAATGTATTCTGCCGTATATCTACCTACTGTGGTTTGCAAAATTGTTGGCAGTCGGATGCGTAGCGGCGCAAGGGGACTACCTCGCTCGCGCCGCCCCACTCTCTGCCGCGGAACTCCCCAATTCCCCCGCTCGCTCTCTTCGTCACGCGGAGCTGCTGACCGATTCGTTGACGTGACGCGTCGGCCAATAACGACAATACGTGTGCTTTACATCTAACACAATGTTAGAGAAAGTGGGCCTATAAGGATACACTCGATCGGACCACCAAGTTTCTGCCGGCAACATTTTTGCAAACCACAGTACAGTACGCGTCTGCACCAGCATGGGACAAAACAAATGACGAAGCTGACTTTTGTTTCCGAGATACAGTATTGTCTCCATATGTACCCGATTTGGTGTACACGATGTAGGCCTGTCGCTATCCCCACCACTTCTGTCTCACTCTTGTCCGGCGAAGGCGAGAGCGAGATGGAACGAGAGCGAGCAAGAGCCCCTAAAAGCGAGCGAGGACAGTATGAGACAGACGACAGCGTTCATGTTTTGTCTCCCTCCGTCTTTCGGGCGCCGTGACACTCCGTCCTTTGCGTGCGCGATGGTCGCAGGCACATACGGAAGCACGAAACCGCAACGCAAAAACTTGACGCACGCCCGGCTCAAGTTTTTTTTTGCGCCCTAGGCCAACTTCTCAAATTACGCCCTTTATTATAATACATTTATTTGAGATTATTAATAACCTTACTTTGAATTTTTATTCGTAGTTTAATCCACTTATAGTACAACTTGTAATATTTAATTCTAAAGTTTATTTTCAGCAATAGCAGCAATGAAAATACATACCATTTTGCACCACTTGTCGACTTTCGTCCCTATAAGCAAAATTGGACGTCTGCCTAGGGCAGAAAGTCGACAAGAGGTGCAAAATGGTATGTATTTTCATTGCTGATATTGCTGAAAATAAACTTTAGAATTAAATATTACAAGTTGTACTATAAGTGGATTAAACTACGAATAAAAATTCAAAGTAAGGTTGTTAATAATCTCAAATAAATGTATTATAATATAGGGCGTAATTTGAAAAGTTTGTCTAGGGCGCAAAAAAGACTTGTGCCGTGCCTGGCTATCTGACCGTCGCGCGCATGCGTTGGGCAGTCACGATTCCATCTGAGTGCCCGCACGCCCGCGCGCAAGAAAACCGGTCCGTCTCGCTCACTCCTTCGGCCAGAAAGAAGCGAGAAACGCACACTCGGAATTAGGGATCTGCGCATTCTGAGTGCCCACGCCAGTCCCGACCACCGGGCACACACGGAGACAATACTGTATTTGCGAAAAACGTCGGTAAACTTGTCGATTACCATGACCATAACCGATTTCGATGACCTTGAAATATGTTGTAGGGTGCATGATTCTGAACATCTTTTTCCTATACATGTAACCTTCGGTCGGCCTTACTTTTTAAGATATGCGCAAAAAGCCTTTGTAATCTTTTCCTCATAGATTTGAAAGAAAATTGTTTTAATCACCTCACCACGATCGCCTCCAGGGGGCAGAATCTCCAGCAAAAGTTTTGGATCCGTATTTCGACGCCATCTAATTTATGAAAGAATGTGTTTAAAACTAAAATTCAATATGGCGACCCAAACCGGGAAAATTGAAATACGGTCAGAATCTGCGTACTGCAATATAGAATAAGAGATACATTTGTTAACATGTTAAGAATATTTAGATACGAAATTCAGGTGTTGAAGAAAAACATTTAATTAAATTTGCAATAATTGAATGTAATTAAATATTTCTCATTCGCCTGAAGTTTCTTATCTAAACCTTCCGATTTTTTCTATTATTATTGGCATGATTGGACATTATTTTGCCAACAATAATTGATAATGCCAACAAATATATCTCTTACTTTACATTTGGTATAAGATACTTAATTGTAAAAAATACAAGTAGAGATAAGGATTAGTGAGTGGCTCAGATTTTTCTTTGAAAAATGTTCCTTGTATTCAATTTAACAGTTTACTTAAACCTATAGTGCTAAGTAGTTATATTAATTACTTATATCACATTGTTCATGTATGTACATATATATTCCTCCGTTCGCGACCTTCATATACATGGTGTTCCTCTACCTATGGTCAATACTTTTGGGGGTGATTCTACAGGCAAATATAAAGCGAAAATCCAGAGTGACGAATTTGCGGTAGAGGCTTCGTTTTCGAGACAATTGACTTTAAACTTCACCTAAATATGCGTGCATCGTAGGCGCTTGAGATGCACGTGGAGGTCACGGGAATGTTCTACGGGCAGTATACAGGGTGTCCGCGGGAAGAGCGAACAGCGGGATATCTCCTAAAGTATTGGAGGTAAAAATATTTAAAAAAATATGGAATTGCATGGTTTGAGGGGTCCAACTTATTAACGCGAACGAATTTTTTTTCGATTATTATTATAAAAGATACGATGGTCAAGTTCGGTTTTTCAAATGGAACTATTTTTTTTGAAGTCCTGAGTTGATAGTGCGTTCCAAGACAAATTCAATAAGCATCAATGTATACACTTTATTTGCACTGGTTTTTGAGATATTGCGCTTGCAAATTTACTGATTTTCACTGCAAGAAATTCCTCTGGAATAGCAAGGACCGGGGACGGTCTTACTGGCGCCACGGGTGGCACTGCCTGTTGAAATAGATACATACCTGCGAAAGGTCTACGCCAGGCCCAAAGGCTGGACAATTCTTTTCCGTCAGAAATGCTACTTAGGTAGGTACATCTGCGGTATCGAGAAGCGCATCGTTACTTTTATTTCGCACTTGCTTCTAGGCTCGGATAGCCGGTTCGTTTGGGAGGGATGCAAGTTGGATTGGTTAGGTTCAGAGGAGTGAAAGTTGCTAGACTAAATTTCAACTATAGGGAGCAGATTTTATCAGAACCAATCGGATTTGCATCCCTCACAAACGGCTGCACTCTTGAAGAGGCCCTCTTCACAGCAATACCTTCTCCCCAATGCCCACCTTCTTTCGCACGGAATACGTCAACGCATGGTTTTGTTTTGATATCGAAGCTCATGTATATACTCGAGAGGACCACGCGTCCACAGCGGGCTACCCCTTTTCTTACCGTGTCTCTCCATGAGAATGAGATTGTAGAAGCGCAGATGTCTGGATGCCAGTTGTTGAATTCAGGAGACGATAGAAACATACCGCAGATGTACCTACCTAAGTAGCATTTCTGACGGAAAAGAATTGTCCAGCCTTTGGGCCTGGCGTAGACCTTTCGCAGGTATGTATCTATTTCAACAGGCAGTGCCACCCGTGGCGCCAGTAAGACCGTCCCCGGTCCTTGCTATTCCAGAGGAGTTTCTTGCAGTGAAAATCAGTAAATTTGCAAGCCCAATATCTCATAAACCAGTGCAAATAAAGTGTATACATTGATGCTTATTGAATTTGTCTTGGAACGCACTATCAACTCAGGACTTCAAAAAAAATAGTTCCATTTGAAAAACCGAACTTGACCATCGTATTTTTTAAAATAATAATCGAAAAAAAAATTCGCCCGGGCTAATTTATTAGCCCCCTCGAACCATGCAATTCCCTATTTTTTAAATATTTTTATCTCCAATACTTTAGGAGCTACGGCGCTGTCCAGTCTACCGTGGGACACCCTGTATATGACAGCGCGATTATCGGTGATTTTAATAAGTTGATCGTCATGCATACGCATGAAGTCTAGTCGTAAATGATCAATTGCGATGTGAGTTTGGGGCGATGTTGCGTTGCTGTGTAATTGTTGGAGTATGTCCGCCTCGTTTTGCAGTAGGAGCTTCCACGTGGACATTGAAAAGCTCAACTCGCTGCCTTTATTGTCGGCTATAGCGATCTCGACGTGGCATGAATCCATGCCAATGCGAATTCCAATAGTGAGACGTTTATAAGCTGTTGCGGTCAACAAGTGATCACGTCCCGGGAACCGTAAAATTGATGGTTTTGATGTTTTCAACGTTTTTGACGTTGCGGATCCAGAACTGTAAGGAACATGTACACGAAATTAGTACTTCGTTCGTTTGCGTTTACAGTGAAAGAAGTAAGCGAATGAAGTAAGTGAAAACTGTATAGTAACGTATACGTACCTCATATTGGACTGTTGATGTTGTTGTTGACGTTTATTTGGAAACCCACCATTGTTGTCGGATGCGCAGGATGAATCGTTTAAGCTGCGTTTGTACATATTTATATGCACTATGTATGATTCTCATCGGCGGAAAAAATGACGCGAGCGATACTTGTTATCCCTCGAGCGTACGTGGTGTAATGAAGTCCGCATGACTGACCCACGTCGTTTTATACTGATTCACGCACACGTACATGTCAATGTGTGGAAGTATATTGCATCACGTGGTGCAGTGTCGTGCTTATTCCATGGACTACGGCGACGATATTTACTGAAATCACCGATAATGCATTCTTTACGAACGACATCAACGATGCGATATTGAACGATGATGTTGTCGAGTGAGATAACTAAGTTAAATAAATTACAAAAATCATGAAAATCTATGTAAGAATTCTTTTCGCCCACACTCGTTCTCACGACGCTTGACTTACAGCTCCTCGAGAAGGATGCGTGAGACGTCATTCTCGATCGCGAAAATACTCGGAACTCTACCCCGAATAATTATCGCTCTATGTTTACGATGGTTGCTTACGCAAACGTAACGTATAGTTCATTTCTTCATTACACGTGCGCTGTATCGGTTCCACGTTTCAAATATCAAAACGCGTTCAATCCTGACCAAATATAAACACACTGCATGACGCGGTGCAATGTCGTGTTTACTCCGTGAGCTATCGCGACGATTGACTTACAGCCTCCTCGATCGTGAAAATACTCGGAACTCTTCCCCGAATAATTATCGCTATATGTATACATAATTGCACGTGTGCTGTATCGGTCCCACGGTTAAATTATAAACACACGACATGGTGCGGTTCGCTCTATGATTTCTCAGAAATCATGTACGGCCCTCTTTCTCAGAAATCATCAGTGACTGCAATGTCGTGTTTACTCCAGGGGCTACCACGATGATCGATTTACAATAATTATCGCTCTATGTTATATCATTGCACGTGCGCTGTACCGGCCCCACGATTCAAATATAAACACACGGCATAGCGCGGTGCAATGTTTATTCCATGTGCTATCGCGATGATTGATTTACAATAATTATTGCTCTATGTTTACACCATTGCACGTGTACTGTATCGGTCCCACGATTCAAATATTTCCTTATCTTTTCTCAGAAAAAAATCTTTTCTCATGTGAATTTCCACGAATCGGTCGCGGTCGCGCCTGCGCACGGATCCCCGCACGCGTACGGAGATTGCGGGTCGGCGACGCGTGCCCAAAAACATCCAACCTGGAAAATTTACCAAGGCGGGTCCAAATGCCGACACGGACCTAAAGTACGTTAAACATCCAATAGGTGGCGCCAATACGAAATGCGCGTGACGCCATTTAAAAATTTTGAAAATCCACCCCCTCCTTTGTGACGTCAGCCCCGTCGCCCACGAACTCGAGCTGCGCGCGCGGCGCCATTTTGAAAATTTTGAAATCCCCCTTCCCCTATGACGTCATCCCCGTCACCCACGAACTTGGTACCCGCCTCACCCCCTCGCCCATCTCGCGGAAGAGCGCGATACCCCCCGCCCCGCCTCACCCCCTCGCCATCACTTGGTTCAGAATCGGCATAGCCTACCTACTTTCCTTAGTAGCCATATGGCACTTTGATTGACTACAAAAATCACCCGATGTTACTTTCGCACGTCGATGCCCGACCTCTTTTTAGCAAAGTTCTCAGCGATACTACTTCCCTAGCCGTGGTCGAAGCCGCCACATATTCTGCTTCTGCTGTGCTTAACGTTACACGTTTCTGTCAATGACTCGACTACGTTATCGGTCCGTTTGCTATAATATCCAGTGGTCGACCTTCTGGTCTCCACATCACTCGCAAAATCAGCATCCGAGAATCCAATGAACTCTAGCTAGCTTCCGCCACTGCAATACTCGATACCGTACACA
Organism: Andrena chrysosceles; assembly: GCA_963855975.1. Lineage (NCBI taxonomy): Eukaryota > Metazoa > Arthropoda > Insecta > Hymenoptera > Andrenidae > Andrena > Andrena chrysosceles. The sequence continues at coordinate 74,948,559 of OY979767.1, read as the reverse complement.
CCTGTGCCGACCAGATGTGCAAATATTCTCTTCACAGCACGCCAATGCTCATGTCCATATCTATTTAGAGATCTACTAACCAGGTTTATTGTGTAGGCTATGTCGGGACGCGCCACTACTGAGAAAAACATAAGCGAACCGACAGCTTCTCTATATAATAATAATAATAATAATATTTATTTACGGGACAAGCCCATTACAACAAGTTTGTGCAGTACAATACAATGGTTTGCACAGACAATACAGCAACAAACAACAAACACCGTGTTAGAATCAGCAAAAAACAAAAAAAACAAGTATAATATGATATATGTAAGAGTATAAGGACGTGAAGGTCAGGAGTGAAGGTCAGGGATACTCTATACAATGCCATCAAGAACCAGGGCTTTCTGAATGTTCGTCTTGAAACTAGAGAGGATATCGGCAAAGATGTCAATGTCATTGTCATTGTTCCCGAGGTACCTACTCGCGAGAACGCATATTGTGTGCAAGGGATCCGTGCGTCCGACCCAGGAGGAGTAGTTCGGAGATCTGAAAAGAGGAGTTTGCCTTGTAGAACGTACAGGCACGCTGAAGTTGACCAGCGACAGAACATGAGGGTTATCTACCAATCTGTTTAATATCTTGTACAAGAATGACAGGTCAGTGACTCTCCTCCTGTGCTCAAGAGACCGGATTCCCATTCTGCTCATAATGGGACCATAGTCATGGTCGAAACGAGCAACAGGCTTGCCATTTTTGTAAGCTAATAACCGCAAGAACCTATGCTGAACCCTCTCAAGTTGTACTTTGTATTTGTCCCAACGCGGCGTCCAGATCACCGACGTATATTCGAGGTGAGGCATCACTAGGGTATTATAAAGATATCGCAGCGTGGAAGGATTAGCGAAGTCCGCGCTATTTCTAGTTATAAACCCTAGGGCTTTGTTAGAGATCGCAACGACGTGTTGAATGTCGGGTATGAACGAGAACGATGAGTCAATAAGAACTCCGAGGTCGCGCGCAACATCGACGCTAGAAAGCTGGACACCAGCGATTTGATAGGGATACAGTGACGAATTCTTGCAGCGAGACAATCTCAAAATGTGGCATTTGTTAACATTTAGCTCTATTTGGTTCAACAAGCACCACTCCGCGAGTCTATCAAGGTCTGATTGGAGATTTAATGAGTCGGAGGGGCACGAGATGCATTTGTAGATTTCGAGATCGCCCGCGAACAGTAGAAACTCACTACATGAGATAAACTGGCGAATGTCATCTGTAAAAAGAGAAAATAATAAAGGTCCAACATGGGATCCCTGGGGAACTCTTGACGTGACGGAAATCTTACGAGACAGAACGTCCCCGACTCTAACCCGCTGGACACGCCCAGTCAAGTACGAGAAGAGCCATCCTAGTAGATGACCCCTAAACCCGATGGAAGAGAGTTTGTCAATGAGCAAAAAGTGGTCCACCCTGTCAAAGGCTTTCTTGAAGTCGGTGTATATGACATCAACCTGCAACTTTCTATCCAGTCCCCTGGCCACGAAGCCGCAGAAGACGGCCAAGTTGGAGACGGTAGACCTACCCGAAAAAAAACCGAGCTGCTCGTTAGATATGAAATTCCTGATCAGGGCACTAATTTTCTGGTGACAATAGCTTCGAACATCTTGCCCATAACATTAAGCATCGAGATGGGCCTATAGTTCGAGATGTCGGACTTCGCGCCAGCCTTGTGGATCGGAGTGATAATGCCGAACCTCCAGACTGAGGGAAAGTGTCCATCGGACAGAGATCGGTTATAGATCAACCAGAGCGGTCTAGATAAGATAAATTTACAATTTTTCAGGAAGATCGGCGGGATACCATCGTTGCCGGGACCTGTATAAATACTCAATTTGTCAATTTCATCCAAGACATCACTTATGCTAATACTAAGATCAGCAATGTCCAACGGCGAGTTAGAGCCGGTGGACGCAGTATAACTAAGATAGCTAGAATGTGTTGACGAGTACACAGACTCGAAGAACTTCGCAAACAGATCGGCAATCTCCGAGTTATCAGATGAGTTCGTGTTGTCAAGGTACATTGATCCTGGAAGACCTTGGGCAGAGCGCTTAGAGTTGATAAATTTCCAAAAAGCTTTGATGTTTAAAGGGATAGATGCTTCCGTGGATGCAACGTATCCCTGATAACACGATCTGGAAAGCGATTTACATTCGGCCCTCAGGTGACAAAAAGTTAGATAATCGTGCCAGTCGTTGATTCTCTTGTAAGCGAGGTGCGCTGCCTTTTTTGCCTTAATACGCGAAATAAGCTCCTTGGAGAATCAGCTCGGGTAATTAGAGGAGTAGGCTCTCGTCAATGGCACAAAGGATCGTATGGCGTAGGAAATGTGATCATAAAGAAAAGCTACAGACTGTTCCGTGGATAGGCTGTTCAGGCCGCCGTCCCAGTCAACCGCATTAAGATATTGGACGATGCGCGGGTAGTCCCCGTTTGAAAAATTTAGTCTGCTGGGCACGGAACGGCCAGCAGCCTGAGTAGCACAGAGCTGGAGATTAGCGAGTAGGGCAGGATGAAAGGAATCAAGTGGTAGAAGGTGATCGGGAGCCACTGCCAGCGAGACTTCATTCACATTAGAAAAGACAATGTTAAGGAAATCACCGCGAAAATTTGGGCACGAGTTAATCTCCCGAAGATTATGTACGTAGCAGATTTCCTTGATATGCTCGGACGCTGACAATTCCTCGCCAGATAACGCACGCGGTAGACCGGCAGGCGCAAGTACCTGGGATAGGTCGTCCCAGAAACATCTGGGAAGGTTGTAGTCGCCAAATAACAATACATAGGCCAACGGAAATTGCCTTAACACCTCGTCGACACTGGCACAGTGCTCAGAGTACTTTAGAGGTCTCGATCCAGGGGGAATGTAAACAGTTCCCAATATAATAGACAGAGGCGATGCACCGATTTTGACAAAGACCTGTTCAACAAGATCACAAGATGTATAAATACGCGAGCACTGGACGGATTTCCTAACAGCAATCAGTACCCCGCCTCCTCTATAGCAATCACTGGAACTCAGGTTTCTGTCAAAACGGAAGACAGAATAGTCAGTCAAACCAAGCTCCTCGGACAGAATACTGCTATTTAGCCACGTCTCGACTAGAATAATTACGTCATACCGGGAGCTACCACACGCCACGGCCTGAGACAGGTCATTCAACTTGGTACGAAGACCGCGCACATTCTGATAATAAATACTAAAATTATGCAAAGAAGTTAGTTTTTTGAACGACGCGAAGAGGAGGTCGACACAATCCTGGGGACACCATTGACATAGCGAATGGTCTTGTTGGTGTCGCCATTTGCGTGAAGCTCACTGAGGTTTTCCCTGCGCCGCTTCAAACTCGATCGTTGCGGGATCTTATCGCCGGCAAACTTTAGCGGACCAGAGTAGGAGGATTTATTCCTCAACACTTCCTTTACCAGAGCAGCCGAACGAAGTGTCACACACAGCGGCCTAGGTGATGCTCCATTTGGTCTTCCGATCCTGCATGCCTTGATTCCGCCGTAATCCGTGGGATAAATCTGGGTGAGGACCGTACGAACGGCCTCAGCATCCTTAGGAGCTGCTAGGTGCGCCGGCGAGTTGGGGTCTTCCGTCAGCCCATGTACAATTAGGTTGCCGGACCTTCTCTCTCTTTCAGCTAATTCCGCCACAACTTCGTCAGTACAGACGCCCGCGTCAGAAGGCATATTGGCTGATGATGGGAAGCGCTCTTCCATATTCTGCATACGCTCCGTTAAAACGGAAACCGAATTCCGAACCTCGTTGATGTTAGCTCTTAATTCTGACAACATATCCTTCCGCAGGATGGCAAACTCGCTACGGATGATGTCTTTGATGTCACTTAGCGACTTATATGGTATCTTATGGTGCACTTGTCGGATTCGCATCTGTCATTCCAAACTTCTCTAACACACGTCTTATATACGCACTCTGATGCAAAAATATAGACTTATTCATTCTATGTCTTTCAATTTGTACACCTACATACATACTTGCATCCCCAACAGAGATTTTGAATGTTCCACTCAAATATTCAATCACTCGTTCCAAAGTCCGATTTGTTTTTACTGCAATGAGACCATCGTCCACAAACAAAGCAAGATACACTCTTGTTTTCTTAACTTCCCCGACAAACACACATCTGTCGGCTTCACACTCCTTAAATTTAAACGCACGCAGAAATTCACTGAATTTCTTATTCCAGCATCGTGGTGCTTGTTTAGTCCATACAGTGACCTTTTTAACTGACACACGACACCATTTCTTTCACTTTTCTTCGTGCTCTTGACTGACAGTCCCTCGGGCACTTCCATGAAGATTTCCTCCTCCAGTCTTCCATGAAGAAAAGCTGTCTGCACGTCAAACTGGGCTAGCTCCAAATCCTCTGCAGCCACGATGGCTAGTAGTACCCTCAGGGAGTCGTACCTTACGACAGGGGCAAACGTTTCCATGAAGTCGATACCATGCTCCTGCTTGAAACCTCTTGCGCAGAGTCTTGCTTTGTAACGGTATACATTATTTTCTGTATCTCTCATTAGTTTGAAGACCCACTTTGAATCTATGACCTTCATTTGTGGTTCTCTGTGGACCAGAGTCCATGTCCCGTTCTCTCGGTGCGCTTCCAACTCACTGCTGATTGCTTCTTTCCACATTAAGGCTTCTTCACATTTTATCGCTTCCAGATATGAGCGCGGCACTTGCATTTCCGTCACGTGCGTCTCTTAACGTTTTGGACGTTGGATACTCTTGCGGTCCCGCAATCCTCTTGCATTTGTGATAGACTGCACCTGGTCAAAGTATTCTTCGCGCGGTTCTTCACTGCTGTCTTCGTCCTCTTCTGTTTCATTGCCTTGGGCAGCGTCCTCTTCTATTCCATTACCTTGGACAGCACCCTCTTCTTCGCTGTCTGATGGACGGTTCTCTAGTTCGTTACTTCTTTCAGTAGGATGAGTCCGTCATCCTCTTCGCTGCTCTTTTGTGGGTTTGTTTTCCCCACCACGTCTTTAAATGTTACGTCCCGTGATACTGTGACCCTTTTTGACACCGGATCGTACAGTCGATAATTTCATGACTCTCCATCGTACATGACAATAATCATCTGTTGAGCTCGAACATCAAATTTTGTCGACAGCTGTTTTGGCACATGTACATAAGCTTCAGATCCGAAAATGCGTATGTGTTGTAGATTTGGCTTCCTGCCGATCGACAACTCATATGGTGTTTTCTTACCTCGCATGCTCGATACTCCTGCTCGGTTCATCAGATACACCGCTGTGTTCACTGCTTCCGCCCACAGATGTGTGGGGAGCCCCTTCGCATGTAACATTGTTCTCGCACTCTCGACAATCGTACGGTTGTCTCTTTCTCTCTCTCTCCGCCCTACCATTTTGCTCCGATGTGTACAGGGTAGTGTACTCCCTCTACATTCCTCTTGCCTCGAGGTACTTGTTCATGTGCTTATTTTTGAATTCCAACCCGTTATCTGAACACAGCACCTTCATCACTTTTCCAAACTTAGTTGCCGTCAGTTTTTCAAACGCTTTGAATTGTTCGAACATATCATTCTTGTGTCGCAAGAAGTATACATACCGAAAACTTGTCGCATCGTCTTTGAAGGTTAGGAATAATTTTGTCCCACTAGGAGTTTCCATGGACATCAGCCCGCATAAGTCTGTGTGTATCACTTCACCTGGCTTCGTAGCCTCTCTTTCGCGACACTTTCGAAACGGTTTTCTATGTGATTTACCAGTCTGACACGCGTCACAGAAGAAATCTATTTTGTCGGATAATTTCACTCCATCGATCAACCCGTTTTCACTTAGTCCACGAACCGTGCGACTACTCACGTGACCAAGTCTTTCATGCCACACTTGGAGGTTAACGGCCGCTACATTTGCTTCGTCTGAATTTCTTTTACAGACCACTCGAACCAGCATTCGGTATATTTCGTTACTTTGTTTCACTCCCGACGCCAGCAAGTTATCTCCACTCCTGACCTTTATTTGGTTATCCTTGAATATTACAGTATGGCCCCTTGATGTACAGATTCCCACTGAGAACAAATTCTTCCTTATTTTTGGTACATGGAGTACAGTATTGTCTCCATATGTACCCGATTTGGTGTACACGATGTAGGCCTGTCGCTATCCCCACCACTTCTGTCTCACTCTTGTCCGGCGAAGGCGAGAGCGAGATGGAACGAGAGCGAGCAAGAGCCCCTAAAAGCGAGCGAGGACAGTATGAGACAGACGACAGCGTTCATGTTTTGTCTCCCTCCGTCTTTCGGGCGCCGTGACACTCCGTCCTTTGCGTGCGCGATGGTCGCAGGCACATACGGAAGCACGAAACCGCAACGCAAAAACTTGACGCACGCCCGGCTCAAGTTTTTTTTTGCGCCCTAGGCCAACTTTTCAAATTACGCCCTTTATTATAATACATTTATTTGAGATTATTAATAACCTTACTTTGAATTTTTATTCGTAGTTTAATCCACTTATAGTACAACTTGTAATATTTAATTCTAAAGTTTATTTTCAGCAATAGCAGCAATGAAAATACATACCATTTTGCACCACTTGTCGACTTTCGTCCCTATAAGCAAAATTGGACGTCTGCCTAGGGCAGAAAGTCGACAAGAGGTGCAAAATGGTATGTATTTTCATTGCTGCTATTGCTGAAAATAAACTTTAGAATTAAATATTACAAGTTGTACTATAAGTGGATTAAACTACGAATAAAAATTCAAAGTAAGGTTGTTAATAATCTCAAATAAATGTATTATAATATAGGGCGTAATTTGAAAAGTTTGTCTAGGGCGCAAAAAAGACTTGTGCCGTGCCTGGCTATCTGACCGTCGCGCGCATGCGTTGGGCAGTCACGATTCCATCTGAGTGCCCGCACGCCCGCGCGCAAGAAAACCGGTCCATCTCGCTCACTCCTTCGGCCAGAAAGAAGCGAGAAACGCACACTCGGAATTAGGGATCTGCGCATTCTGAGTGCCCACGCCAGTCCCGACCACCGGGCACACACGGAGACAATACTGTACATTCTCGATGTAACCTTTGACCCATTTTCCTTCTCTGTAGCGTTCAATTAAGATTGTTCCTTCGCCGACAACTTCGCATTCTTTGTTATTCCCAAAAGTTATCACTCCGCCGCGCTCTAGTGTCCTGTTGTTATAGAACCACTCGCGCCCGTGCGTCATGTGTTTGGACGCCCCACTGTCGGTAATCCATACTTCCAGTTGGGTAGCCTTCATTATCTGCTCTGCAATGTCGACTGGAGGTTGTTTTTGAGGGTGCTCCGCTACGAACGTGCAGTTGCAGAATTCTTCAGGTTCGTTTCCGTTACGCACTTTCTTTCCAGTTTGCACTCACGAGCGTACTGTCCCTTTTCCTGGAATTTGAAGCACTCCACGTTCTTCCGATCTCTTGGTTTTCTTGGCTTTATCTTCTTTTTCTCGTTCGGCTGGCTAACTTTTCCCGTATTCTTCTTCTTGAACGCTGAAAAGGCTCCTTTTTCCTCACTTTCCATGTTCAGTCTAGCCTCTTCACGTAGAAGTCTTTCTTGCAGATTTTCTAATGTCTGTCTCTCCGGATCGACGCTGTCCCATGCCTTCTGGAGTATCGCATACTTTCACGACAGAAAATCTGCAAGAAAGATTCCTACGTGAAGAGGCTAGACTGACCATGGAAAGTGAGGAAAAAGGGGCCTTTTCAGTAACGCAATCTGCTATATTTAGCAGATTGCGTCACTGTTTCACCCACATCGATCAACTGCGCGGCCATGTTCTGCATTTTTGCGACGTGTTGAACAACCGAGTCTCCCAGAGACATTCGATACTCGTAAAACTTCTGCGTGGGCTGATTTCTGCTCATGCACTCTTGATAACTTCTGCCACATTTCCGTTGCTGTGCCACAAACGATGAGTGGCGTCATGTGTTCGCTTTCGATCGAGGACCCCATTAGAAACATCGCTTTCGCGTTATCCTTTATCCACTGCTTCTTCGCGACTTCCTCTGTTGCGCCGGTTGGCATTTTCCTTGTGCCGTCCACAAGGACTTTAAGCCCATTTGCCATGAGTAAAGTACTTATCTGAAACTTCCAGTGCTGGAAATTTGTTCCATTGAATTTAATAATATTTCGCGTCGAGATTTCGTCGGCCATTTCGGATTTTTGCACTCGTCACCGCGCGACGGTAATCTCGAAAACAGACAAAATATGTGACTCACTCGCGACCACGTACTTCCCACGTGTAGCATGTACTGCGCACTTTCCTCTTTTCCTATAAATTTTACGCAGGTAGGGTGACTGGGCCCATAACCTGTTGTTTCAGCTTATTATTTAGATGGAATTAGAAAGGATTGACTTATTTTTTTTTTATTTAATAATTGCACTTTACTCAGAACTCTCTTTCGCTATCGCCTTGCTGTTCTCGTGTCTACAACTGATTTTTGACTGGGGCCGAATAGTGCGCTTGATATGGCGCTGTCTTCTCGATCTCTGTTCTGTATTACCGCCGCGCGCTGATGCTGTTACAACAGTTTTTTAACTGAAACTTTTTTTTAAGTGGTTTATAATACTATGTAAAAATAGTAAAAAAACGGGAAATCAGCATCAAGACGTTGACTTGTAAAAAAATCCACAAAATGTACATATTTTCCGAGGGGTCAAATGGGTATACACCCTTAAGTCAATCGATTTCATTTCTTTAACATGTTTATACGGGTGGCAGTAGCATGGTGTTCCGCAAGTAAAGTGGCAGCAGATCATTTTTCGTCGTTTTATGGTGTCAATTATTAGTACAAAAATTTTCAAATTTAAACGTATAAGGATTTTGCACAATATTTTCTTACATAATTGACACGCTGCTGTCAAGCGTTGTTCCGTTAGTGCGCTGACAGGAGGGCGTTTTGTGCATATGTATTGTTCGGAATAGACGTACGATAATGTCGCGCTTGTCCTCAGTCATAAACGTAGAGGTTACTTGTAACCGTCGTGTTTACAGTTTCGGGCATAGTTATGTCTTGAATTGATGTTACGCGCTATCACATAGACAATATGTGTCGTCGCTTATTGGCTTTCCCCAATCACACGAGAATTGGGACTGCCAATAGGACCAGACCTACGTCACGGAGGAATGCGGAAGGCGATCGCTTCGACGCTGCGAAGACGTGCGGTCGTCAGAGACAATTTTGCGAGCTACCAGGTAGCACCGTGTTAAGCATTTCTCTCCACGGGAGAATCATTAAAGAAATCTTTTTCCTCGCCAGAGGATCAATTAAGTGTGAGTCTTTTAGACCCTTTCCAGCGTGTCGCGAACGCGTTAGCGGACCGGCATAAAAATAAAAATTATATGTCGCGTAAAGCGAATCGAAGGTGCGCGACAGTATGACAAATATAGTAGAAAAAAAGATAAACCACCTTTAAACGAATTGGCCAAAAAAAATGTGTCGCTGCCTCCCGGACTATAACACTATTCCTACCGACACATTTCACGTCATTTGACCGGTCGCGTTAGGTAAGACAGACTACAAATTTTTCTGAGAAAATAAACAATCAAACAAGAAGTGAATATTCAAAAATGTATTATACGTATATTTGAGGCAAAGTCGTGAAGTTTAAAGGCGATTCAATTGCGTTGTACAGGGTCATCGTTTAATCCTGCAACCCGCGCGCGCGCGAACAGACGAAAATGGCAACACCGCCTCACGGACGCATTCCACTACAACCATGCACCGGCCCAGCGCAGAGCTGCCTGCGACCGTTGGACAAGAGTGATGCCCGAGCTTCGAAAATTTTAGCGTCGCAAAGAGCTAGGTATTGGGAATTTCCCGACCCAGGTAATCGAGCCGCGCGCTCCGCTTTTATGATCGGTCTACCACTCGCACCCCAGATCACTGTAATGAGGTTTGAAAATAATGTCAACAGATCTCGTACCCGTCTCAATTTCAAAAATTTTAGCCACGACAGGGTTGACGGTTCCTTGTACGGAGAGATTTTTCGCCACCTGCTTGTAAAAACCACAGTAACAGCACATCGTTCCAAAAAATGACATTAACGGAAGCCGGTATAGGCGTGGCGTTGAGTAGCTAAAACATTCTAGCACAAAAATTCTAGAAAAAAAATTCAAACACCGCTACAATCAAAGATACGTCGCATTAGTTACCCCTTACGTCTGATCTAGGTATGCACCGCATTAAGGATAAAATCATAAAAAAGAAAACCAGAACAATAGATTCTGAGGTCTGCAGAACTAACACATAATTGAATAAAAATTTAATTTCTCAATTTATAAATGTAATGATACAGAATCAACTAGCCTATTGTTTATCAACACCACGAATTTTAAAAACAGCGTTAAATACATTATCAAATAAACAGTTTCCAACAGCTTTTTAAACAATTATGGTTAAAAAATAGATAAAAGAAAAATTAAGTAAACGTAAAATATGTTAAATTATCCATCATTAAGAGGGAATAATTTTTCCTCATTTTTTGGCGCAAATTGCATTCCGATATGTCTTACAGTTCAAAAGTTATACGAAAAAGACCCCAAAATTTTCAACCAGGGCCGGGAAATTCTGAATAGTTCTTTGCAACGTTAATTTGACAGGGACCAGCCCAAAATTCTCGAAGCTCGGGCATCACTGCTGTCCAGCGGTCGCTTGCAGCTCTCCGAACACGGGGACGGTGCATGGTTGTAGTGGAATGCGTCCGTGAGGCGGTGTTGCCATTTTACAAGTTCGCGCGCGCGCGGGTTGCAGGATTAAACGATGACCCTGTATATAGGAAATTCTAATCGATATTTTAAAAACGGTCTTTTTGACCGGTTCGTGGTAGGAATAGTGATAAGTACTAGCTGATCCTGCTGTGACGCTGCTCAAATGCAGCGTTGCTAGGAGTACCGACCACATGACGTATAGGGAATAGTAGCGGGAGAATCCTCGCATGATGTACAAAAGTCGTATTAGTACTCTATACATGCAACATGCAATACATAAAGAATTTTTTAATATGCTGTAATGAATATCACCCTCGACTTCGCGGCACCGACCTCGATTCGCTACGCTCAGCCTATGATTCCCAGGTATTCCAGAAAAACCAAATTCTTTATTCTTGTTCGTATCGATGTGGAAGTGACACGGATGGATTCCTTATGTTTTTACGATGAAAATGATATCAAATGTCATGTAAATGGGACTATTTTTAACGAAGTTAGATTCAAATTATGCAAATCAATATTTCATGTAATTTCTTTCATTATAGATTGAATTACGCCATTCTTAGTGTAATTTTCATCGCAGAAACATAAGGAATTGATTAGCGTCGTTTTTGCAAAGATCTGTTGAGAAATGTGGAACTTGACATTTCTCATTTCTTAACGGGTATTCTTGGTCCTTCGAGGGTCACAAGACATAACACTCACAATCAGTGAGGCAGTGCGGCGTGTTGTTTTCGCCACGGCGTGCAGTGGGCTGAACTATTGTTCAAATGCGAAAAAAGTAGGAAAAAAAGTCTTCGTATATTACTTTTGGGTATTTATTACGGTTGTATAGACCCTAAAGTACTGGAAATCATAAAATATTTTAAGAAATGATAATCCGGAAACACGTGGGAACCAGATATATTACTGTACGCCCTCGACTTCGGCTACGCGTACTCATCAGTTTTTAGTGGTGTACAGTCGTGAATTGCAAGCATTTTTCAGTTTCTTTGATTTTTCTGTGATGGCTTGTGTTCCTCCAGATATGTAACATGTTTTTGTATTAATTCTTTACACATTACATAGATAAATTTGTTGAAGTCCTTCTCATTCTTTCTGTCAGCAGATATTCTAACTTTATCGAAGGTTACAAAAAATTGCACGTGTTTGCATGCATTGTGCTTTTCGTATATAATAACACATATATGTAGAGTGATAGCGGAGTGGAAGAGTGTGTGTGTGTGTCGCGACGGCACAAACCGACGGAGCGTGACGTTGGGCGACGGCACAAGCCGACGGAGTGCGACGTTGGGCGACGGCGCCCGAGTGACGAGCGAAGGTAGTCTGTGCTATGGCATGGCGAACACGTGGTGAATGGCGTGCAAATTGTATTTGCGTATTGTTTCTTTTAGTATTCCTTGTATTTTAATCACTTATAATAAATCCATTCCTACATTTGGGGGCTCGTCCGGGATCGGAATAAATAAACGAATGGAAGTTTAAGTGATTGAAAACTGAAGTCTGCCGGATTGTTTACGGTATTTGCGCAGCAGCCATTGTTCGTTCGAAAAAGTTGACTTGTGTTCAGGTGGTAGGTTGACCACGTGTGGACAAAGTATAAAGTTGAACAGTTGGGCGAAAGCCAATAGTGCTGATAAGAGGGTAGACTAAAGGTGGAAAGTAGAATACACAAGGATGAGTAACAGGAAGACGAAGGATAAAATACAGGACGTAGATGATGGAGGAAATTCTACGGAGGAAGTCGAGGAAGAAGCGGATAAAACGGTTATAAATGTGGACCCGAATGAGGAAGAATAATTGACCGAAGACGAAGTGGATAAGATGAACGTGCAGCAGTTGAAGATGGCACTGGAGAAATTAAGATTAAAAACGACTGGTAAAAAATTAGAATTGCGGGATCGGTTGAAAACGTTTTTGCAAAAGGAAAACGCAGAAGAAGATAGCGAACTGAAGAAACGGAAGATGAAGACGAAGAGGAGGTGGAAGAACAGGGACATAGAGTGTCCGCTCGAAGGAACGTGCGGGCGAACGCATTCGCGATCAAAGATGTGGAAGAGAGTCTGACGCACTTTACTGACGACGATCAGGCGTCTATTAAAAAAATGGATAAGCGATTTTGAAGATATGGGTAAACTTCTCAAATGGAATAATTTACAAAAGTTTGTTTATGGTAAACGAATGTTGAGCGGTTCAGCTAAACAGTTTATCGCATCCGAAAAAGGCGTGGTGTCATGGGAAATTCTAAAAGAGAAGTTGAAGCAAGAATTTAAGAGTGATGTTAGTAGCGCAACGGTGCATTCTTGATTATTCAAACGTAAGAGACGTCCAAATGAAAAGACGACAATATGTGTACGCTATGCTTGAAATAGCGGCAACAGGCAACGTTGAGGATAAAGCAATTGTAGAATACGTTATCGACGGCATTGTCGATGATGAATGCAATAAAACGATTTTATATCTGTTTCGGGCGCAACCTCGATGAGACCCGACTTAAATGAAGCGGGTCAACGGGGGTTGTAAGACCCCGCTACGGTACTGCCGACACCGGGAATTACGCGGTACCCGTCTGACGTGTTACCGTGATAAGGGTAAATAAAATGAGATTGCATTTATATTGTAATGGGTTACTAGTGAACTGAATATATATTAAATAACCAGAACGTTTAACAACAATAACAACAAGAATAGTAAGTGTATATAAGTGTAACTGTTAGCCGAATCTGAGCAGTTCTCGTATCGTCCATGATTTCAGGATTAGAATATTATTGACTCCCCCGTGGAGTCTCGGAACGTAACCGTATGCAACCGAATGTATTTTGTGTCTGACTCCCCGACGGAGTCATTCCTGCTAGCAACCAGAAATCCTCCCTCCCGGGCTGATTCTTTGGTGGGCCCCACGATTAATGCACTCTCTATTGGTCGTTGCATCGCCAAAGGAGCGGCCCACCAAGCCCCATAGAGAGGGAAAACTCTGGAAACCGTACTTGAGCTGATAATAAAATACGGGTAAACAGCTCGTCTCCGAAACGTCGTCCAAGACGCTCTAAAGGTGAAACAGGACGTCTGGCCAATATTACCGGACCCCGGGACCGCCGGAGTCGACTACACAAAGGGTCATTGTGGCTCCAGCTCACTCGCCACCCTCCAACGGTCCCAAGTGTCAGGCGGGACGCACGGCAGACCTTGGGTCTGCCAGGCAGCCTCATAAATTAGAGGACTGCTTTCCCTCGGAACCTTTCCCGAGCTATTTACAATTAACCAAGATATGGCCTTCGGCCGATTACGGTGCTGATGGAAGCTCTCCTATATCTACACGATTGTAGCGCGTAACAATATCAATCGCGAACGATACAAGAGCTGAAACGAAATTTAGATATTTACGACCGGATGAAAGAAAAAATAGGATCTAGGAGAAGCAGCAAGAAGAGAAAAGATGTACGAGACAAGAAATCGCCAGGAGGGGATAAAATGAAGCGGAAAATGCACTGTCACTCATGTGGCTCGCAAGAACACGATGTTAAGAGTTGTCCTGATCGCGATAAAGGGCCCAAATGTTTTAACTGCAATGAATTCGGTCATATAGCACCGAAGTGTTTTACACTTGGGTTTTTACCCAACGGACAAGAAGACACCAAATGTTGGCTGTATTTCAACCTCGAAAACGTTGAACGAGGTTCAAATTGGACAAGTGAAGTGTGGAGCACTAATAGACACAGGCAGCGACATTAGTGTAATACGTCGAAACAGGTATGAAGAGGCAGGGATTTCCGAGTTGAAGGAGAATGTAATGTGTTTCACCGGTGCTGGTAATGCGACGGTTCAAGTGTTGGGGTCATTCGAAGGAGATATCAGTGTTGACGGTGACACATACAACATTAAATTGTACGTAGTGCCGGTAGACGCGATACCATATGACTTAATCCTAGGATTGGACTTTCTAAGAAATGTAGAAGTCCGTATGAGTAAAGGTAAGATAGTAAGCGTGCGGAAAATAACTGAAGGGGTAAATGAAAATGTAATTGAACCAGTTAATGTTGTTGATGCGATGAATCTAAGGTGAGTGATGAGTTAACACGTATTTGTTATATTGAAGAGAACGAATTGGATGTTAAAAAACCGTTTGAGGACCGTTTAGCAAGACTGGTTAGCGAATACAAACCGGCGGAAAAGGTTAGAACGGAAATCGAAACGACGATTAGATTAACCGATGATACTCCCGTTACGGCAAGACCGCGGCGGTTGGCACCTAGAGAGAAGGAAATATTAGAGAAGCAAATAGCGGAATGGTTAGACCAAGGTGTTATTCGTCTGAGCATGAGCGAGTACACTAGTCAGGTAGTTATTGTACCGAAAGGGGACGAAACCTCAAGGGTTTGCATTGATTTGCGGGATGTTAATAAAAAGATTAGAAGAGATCATTTCCCAATGCCTTTGATAGAAGACCAAATAGGTGAATTGAAGAACGCGCGAGTGTTTTCGGTAATTGATCTAAAGAACGGGTTTTTTCATGTTCCAGTAGCAGAAAATAGTAAAAAGTATACGTCGTTTGTAACTCCAGATGGCCAATACGATTTCAATAAAACGCCATTCGGTTTGTGCATCAGCCCTACTAGTTTCCTAAGATTTATCGCAGAAGTATTCAAAAAATTGATCCATCGTAAGATAGTTTTCCCGTATGTCGACGATCTAATTATTCCAGGCAGTGATGACGAAGACGCGTTCGATAAGCTCAGACAGACATTAAAAGTAGCGACTGAATATGTATAAATTGGAAAAAGTGTAAATTTTTGAAAACACGAGTTGAGTTTCTGGGATACGTAATAGAAAATGGTCAGGTGTATCCAGGTCGAAAGAAAATAAGGGCAGTGCGGTACTTTCCAAAACCCAAGTGTGTAAAAGAGATACAGAGTTTTTAGGTTTGACTGGCTACTTTAGAAAATTTGTCAAAGATTATGCTCGCATCGCGCAACCGTTGTCGAATTTAATTAAGCGAGATGTTAAATTTGTTTGGAACAGTGAGCAGAAACATGCGTTCGCAACTTTGAAAAATATATTGTCAACACAGCCAGTTCTGCGAATCTATAACCCGACCGCAGTTACTGAATTACACACAGACGCGAGTAAAGAGGGTTACGGGGCGATGTTGCTACAAAGACGAAGTAATGAAGCAATGTTCCATCCTGTATATTATTACAGTAGAAAGACCTCGGACGCCGAGAAGCGGTATCATTCGTATGAGTTAGAGGTTTTAGCTGTAGTAAATGCGATAAAGAAACTGCGTGTATATTTACTAGGAATTAAGTTTAGGTTAGTCACCGATTGTGATGCGTTCAAAAGAACCCTTGCGAAAAAAGATTCATCAGCCAAAGTAACACGATGGGCATTAATGCTCGAGGACTTTGAATACGAAGTCGAACATAGATCAGGTAGTAGGCTTAGACATGTCGATGCTCTCAGTCGTTTGCCGATTTTAACAATAGAGAATACTTTGATTGCGACCATAAAGGCAAGACAGCAAAGTGACGATAAACTGCGGGTTATTCGACAGGTATTAGAGAAAGAACCGTATGAAAACTACGTTATCGAAGATGACATCTTGAAGAAACATCAAAACGGTAAACATGTTGTGGTTGTTCCGAACTGTTTGCAATTTGAAATAATTAAAAGAGCACACGATGGTCTTTTTGGTCTGAAGAAAATGAGGGAGACCATAGAAAATGATTATTATATTGCCAAGTTAGAAGAAAAACTACAGCAGTTAATTGATTGTTGCCTGCCATGTATTATGATTGAGAGAAAGCGGGGAAAAAATGAGGGCCGTCTAATGCCCTTTCCTAAAGGAGATGCCCCGTTGTGTACGTACCACATCGACCATGTTGGACCTATAACGGAAACTAATAAGTCGTATAAGTATATTTTCGTGGTCGTCGATGGATTTTCGAAATTCACATGGCTATACCCCTACTAAGACAACCAGCACCAAAGAAGTAATTAAAAAATTAGCCATGCAACAGGATATCTTTGGGAATCCAGATCGCATTATTTGCGACAGGGGTACAGCATTTACCTCAAAGGAATTCCAGGAGTACTGCACAGAGGAAAAGATTAACTGCATATTTACCACCACTGGAGTACCTCCTGGTAATGGTCAAGCGGAGCGCACTATACGTACAATAATCCCAGTATTAGCCAAATTATCGGTAAATAACTCCTCACAGTAGTACAAATATGTTAATAAAGTTCAACGATGCCTGAATAGTACCTTCCATAGAAGTGTTGGAAGATCGCCATTTGAAGTGTTAATTGGAGTGAAAATGCGACAGCGAGAAGATCTGGAAATATTGTCTTTGACCGAGCAGGAGACCGTTAGCACATTTTCCAAATCACGAGAAGAATTGAGATTGTTGTCCAAGCAAGACTTAAGGAGAATACCAGAGGAAAATAAGCAGCAGCATGACAAAAAGTGTAAGAAGGCGACTCAGTATCAGGAAGGAGACCTGGTGTTCATTAAGAGAACCCAATTTGGGGCAGGACTGCAGATTAAGCCAAAAATTCCTTGGACCGTATAAAGTATCTAAGGTCAAACGAAAACCGAATAACCGATCATCATCAAACGAATAACCGATATGACGTTATTCAACTGGGAGAAGGGGAAGGACCGCGGATGACAAGCACCTCCACCGATCATATGAAACCCTATCGTCAATTAGCAGATTATATACCTTCGGGGACCGAAGATTAGTCAGGAAAGGCCGAGTGTAGAGTGGTAGTGGAGTGGGAGAGTGTGTGTGTGTCGCGACGGCACAAACCAACGGAGTGCAACGTTGGGCGACGGCGCCCGAGCGACGAGCGAAGGTAGTCAGTGCTATGGCATGGCGAACACGTTGTGAATGGCGTGCTAATTGTATTTGCGTATTCTTTCTTTTAGTACAGGGTCGTCGTTTAATCCTGCAACCCGCGCGCGCGCGAACTGGTAAAATGGCAACACCGCCTCACGGACGCAATCCACTACAACCATGCACCGGCCCAGCGCAGAGCTGCCAGCGACCGTTGGACAAGAGTGATGCCCGAGCATCGAAAATTTTAGCGTCGCAAAGAGCTAGGTATTGGGAATTTCCCGACCCAGGTAATCGAGCCGCGTGCTCCGCTTTTATGATCGGTCTACCACTCGCACCCCAGATTACTGTAATGAGGTTTGAAAATAATGTCAACAGATCTCGTACCCGTCTCAATTTCAAAAATTTTAGCTACGACAGGGTTGACGGTTCCTTGTACGGAGAGATTTTTCGCCACCTGTTTGTAAAAACCACAGTAATGGCACATCGTTCCAAAAAATGACATTAACGGAAGCCGGTATAGGCGTGGCGTTGAGTAGCTAAAACATTCTAACACAAAAATTCTAGAAAAAAAATTCAAACACCGCTACAATCAAAGACATGTCGCATTAGTTACCCCT
The DNA here is from genome assembly GCA_963855975.1 of Andrena chrysosceles. Lineage (NCBI taxonomy): Eukaryota > Metazoa > Arthropoda > Insecta > Hymenoptera > Andrenidae > Andrena > Andrena chrysosceles. Next base: position 74,930,322 of record OY979767.1, on the reverse strand, counting down.
TACGTCTGATCTAGGTATGCACCGCATTAAGGGGGGAGACCACTGTCTCAAATCTGAAATTTTTTTTTACATTTTCAAGAATGTTCTCTCCAAATTTGATGAAGAAATTCGCAAAATTGACGGAGATATGGTGTTTTTCGTGAAGCGGTGTCAAACGCGCGACTGAGCCACGCGAAACATTGAACGCGATTTCCTCAGAATGACATTTTTCAACCGCGTTGACAATCTACAGAGAAAACTATACGTCCAATTGGCATGATCAAGGACATTTATTGTACGGAAAACCCGTCGCTATTACGTGACGATCAGACATTTTCAATTTTCGACCTGCTTCTATTTTTTTTAGCAATATTTCTCCAATTTTGTACCCCGAAAACACGACTTTTTTTCAGTGGTCCGCCATTTTGTTATTTTTTACAAATTCGACATTTTGCGATCGTCACGTAATAGAGGCAGGCTTCTAGTTTCTAAATATTATTGTTTTTTTGAATTTCGATGAACCATATGGTCTGGGGACTGTCAACGCGACTAGCATGTTTTTTCCGGAGCGCAAATTTTGACGAAGTGTATACAGAAAACGGATTTATGAATTTGATTAAAAAAAAATTTTCTTACCCTTCGATATATACACTATTGACTATACTAAGCAATAAATTGATTTACTTGCGTTGTTTGGTTGAAATAAATTCCCGAAAATACCCTTACATTTCGGGCCGAGACAGTGGTCTCCCCCCTTAAGGATAAAATCATAAAAAAGAAAACCAGAACAATAGATTCTGAGGTCTGCAGAACTAACACATAATTGAATAAAGATTTAATATCTCAATTCATGAATGTAATGATACGGAGACAACTAGCCTATTGTTTATTAACTCCACGAATTTTAAAAACAGCGTTAAATACATTATCAAATAAACAGTTTTCAACAGCTTTTTAAACAATTATGGTTAAAAAATTGATAAAAGAAAAATTAAGTAAACGTAAAATATATTAAATTATCCATCATTAAAAGGGAATAATTTTTCCTCATTTTTCGGCGCAAATTGCATTCTGATATCTCTTACAGTTCAAAAGTTATACGAAAAAGGCCCCAAATATTTCAACCGAGGCCGGGATATTCTGAATAGTTCTTTGCAACGGTAATTTGAAAGAGACCAGCCCAAAATTCTCGAAGCTCGGGCATCACTGCTGTCCAGCGGTCGCTAGCAGCTCTCCGAACGCCGGGACGGTGCATGGGTGTAGTGGAATGCGTCCGTGAGGCGGTGTTGCCATTTTCGTCTGTTCGCGCGCGCGTAGGTTACAGTTTTACTGGATGACCCTGTAGTAGGTACATAAGGAGAAAGTAAGATACAAGTAAAGGCGAGGCCGCAGTAATAATGTGAGTAATTAAAATGTAAACTGCAAATGAAAATATTCTCTAACTATTGAAAATAATTTTTCGCGTATATATGATTTATTAATATTTTTTGTTGCGTTTTGCTTTATTTTTCTTCCTTTTTTGCCTCTTCGTCAAACAGATTGTTAATGTAATCTTATATTAATTGAATAAAGAAATTAAATTTGGAAAAATGAATTATGCGAGATCGATATGCTTTGAACATTTCCATGGTCAGATGGCAAAACCTAATATGTCCAGTTTTTCTGATTTTACAGCACAGTAATTTAAAGTTTTTCCAGCTGTGAAAAATTCATTTTCTTTTCTTTAGTCATTCATTAAGAAACTTTAATCAAAATATTAATTGAATATGGAAATAGTAGGTAACTTTGTCACGTCCCGGGTGGAGGGCTTTAGGGACGATGACACGTGGGGTAATTGTCAGGCGAGAATGCAAGTTTTCCGCACGCTGATCGTTTTAGAGGGACTCAGGCGAGAATGCAAGTTTTCCGCACGCCGAGGGTTTGGAGGGACTCAGGCGAGAATGCAAGTTTTCCGCACGCTGAGGGTTAGAAGGAATTCAGGCGAGAATACACGTTTTCCGCACGCTGATCGTTTTAGAGGGACTCAGGCGAGAATGCAAGTTTTCCGCACGCCGAGGGTTTGGAGGGACTCAGGCGAGAATGCAAGTTTTCCGCACGCTGAGGGTTAGAAGGAATTCAGGCGAGAATGCAAGTTTTCCGCACGCTGATCGACCAGGGAAGGCTCAAATGGCGAATATACACCCGGGGGACACCCGTTAGAGCACTTTGTATTTGTTTTGACTAGGAAATTGCATTTACCGTTGCATTCACACAAGAAGTTACTCGTAATACTTCCGCGAAATCCGTCTAATTATACGGCTGTACGCGGCCTATGCAAAAGAACGTTAGTAAACACTGTAGGCTCTTTCGCGTTCGGGGACCGAGATCAGCTGTAGCGGCAGCTAGTTTTGGTTTTGGAATCCTCGCGATCGCAGAATAGACACAATAATTCAAAGCGTGATTTAAATAGGAAATGTTTATTCAATTGGAAGCACTGTGACACGCTATGTACTATTATCATGATAGTGATTAAGTTTTATAATTATGCGTTAGACATTTAGCATTAGCACATAACATTCATATAAATGGTAAACAATAGCAATATATGTATGAACATGAAATACAATATATGATAATAAAGTAGAATGATATAAGCAATAAGCGTTATTAAGACGAAAATAATATATATAAAGCAATAAGCGTTGTTAAGACAAAATAATATGAAAGCAATAAGAATGATTAGACAAATAATATAGAAAGCATTGAGATTAATAATACAATGTAATATATGATCGCAATAACCGTTAATAAAACAAAATAATGTAAGAAAAATGACACCGTATAACAGATGATGGTGATATTCAATGGTATAAATGGTAATAATAAAAGCTTACAATGATTAGCGAGATGATAATTGTTATACACTGGTTAAAATAAAACTTTGTGGTTTGTGGTCCTTTTGCTGGTTGATTTCGTCGAAAGAGGACTTCTGTCTCGGTCCCCTCGTATTTATATAATTGTCGCGGGGGTACGCGCGGTATAGGCCTTGACCTATTTAATAAATAAGTCGCAGTAGGACTTCCGGGGTTTTTACAAAGGTGCGTCTATTATTAGACGCGTTTCTGTCACGTACACCAAATATTCTTCGCAAATACATTTCCGGGGTTTTTATGACTAGGGAATAATATGCTCAACCCATCGGATGGATTTTGGGAGTTTTAATGGGAAAGGGGTGATCGTGGTCCTGACTTGTAGGGTCTTAGAGAAGGGGTGAGACGTGGTCTCGATTTAAGAGGTTTTTGGGGCGAGGGACTTGTTTAGAATTAGTAAGAGGGGGGGGGGGGGGGAGTTTGTGCCTCGTAGGGCGAATAAATGAAGGAGGTTTCGTACTGACCATCTCGAGATGGACCGCTAAGGTACATCATCGAGGTGATCAGCGATTGGGGAAAAGGGGTATTTGTTGAGTTGGAAGGACTTTGGTGGAGTGACTTGGAGATTTATGCGAAGGTGTTTCAATAGTACCGCGCGAAAAATAGTGGGATATCACAACTTAATACAGGGAATTATTAATAGTAACTATTCTTCTGCGGAAAGGTGTGGAGATTAATTTTTTAAAAATTTTCATTAATTTCATCCTCGAAGTCTTCCAGGTTTTTGAATTCTGCAGCGTTCAGTAGTGGGCAATGCCCAACAAAAACTGCCGCCTCGCTTTGTTTCTAAACTATACGGCGTACAGATGTCATATTTTGCAAACATTCAGATTTCATCTAGACACACATGGAAAAACCCATAATCTTAAGTTTGACTCTTTGAATTCTTGATTTATTTACACTTATTCATTTTTCATTAACGGGTAACAGCCTTTGTTAACAGTAACTCCACAGAAATATAACTCATACAGTGAAGGCAAAAAAGGAAGAAAAATAAAGCAAAACATAACAAAAAATATTAATAAATCATATATACGCGAAAAATTATTTTCAATAGTTAGAGAATATTTTCATTTGCAATTTACATTTTAATTACTCACATTATTACTGCGGCCTCGCCTTTACTCGTATCTTACTTTCTCCTTATGTACCTACTATATTTTCTGTTTAACGAGTAGGGTACATCAGGGCTAATCGGATCACTTTGTGTTTGACGGTAAAAAAATAATAGTTAAACATTAAAAAACTAATTTTTTATTATATATTCGTGACCAGTACATCTTTGGCTTGAACTTGAATACATAAAAATTGAAATTAAACATACAAATCTTTCATTTATTAATAAAAAACGAAAAAGTAAGAAATATCCGATTCGCCCCGAAACTTGGGGCGACTCGGACCACCCAGAAATTTATAAAAAAAACTAAAATTTGCATAACAAAATCTTTAGAATCAACTTAAACAAATCTAATTTAATGACAGTCAAGTCAAGTGACACTACTTAGCACACAGATCGGAAGGATATTGCCGTTTTTTACTTTATCAGCACAATTCTCGTGGCACCACTTTTCTCAGACAATCTTTTGAAAATGGACGAATTAATTTTTCACAGCAGTAAATACAATGCCATCTTCTTAAAACCATTAATTTATTTATTTTTTAGTCATTTTTTAGATTTAATTTTTATCACAGCTTTTTTTTTTTTTTTTGACACCATGATGCCTGATTGCTCTTTTTTATGTACCTACGAATCATCTGTATATAAACAATTATCATATTTATAATCATAAAAATACTGAAATGAAAAAAAGAGTGATCCGATTCGCCCCAACCCATACAGCACACTTCGTGGCGGCAACGTTGCAGGATGGTTGCAGTAACCTTGCAGTTACTTGCAGTGTGTATGATTTCCGCGCATATGTCGATGTACCGTTGCTGCGACGTTGCCGTGCAACATTGCACGGGGGGGACATAGAATTATTGCTGCATAGTTGCATCAATGTTGCGTTGCAATATTGCACTGCAATGATCCGGCAACTTTGCTGCAACGTTCCTGCAATGCGGCGGCAACGTTCCTGCAATGTGGCGGCAATGTTCCTGCAATGTGGCGGCAACGTTCCTGCAATGTTGCCGCAACGTTCCTGTAATGTTGCGGCAACGTTCCTGCAATGTTGCGGCAACGTTCCTGCAATGTTACCGCAACGTTGCTGCAACTACCATTTAAACCTTAAATATTTCCGTTGTTTTTAATGATACGAGAAAATGTCTAAGGAAAAAAATGTTTGCTTCAGTGAGACAATTATTCTGACGGAGACGACTGTTTTCTCAAGGTTATATTTCCCGAAATTTCAATATCATTGATGGTTCTTTTAATGCGATGACGTATTTTCATTACTGTAACGTTATAGCCAATAAAAATACAAATTTGACCATGTATAATATGTTGTACTTTTTGTCTAGCAATCATTTTTTTCCTGACAAATTTTCTCGTATCATTAAAAACAACGGAGATATTTTAAGTTTAAATGTTAGGTGACTCACCCTGTATATTTGAATACACAAGGTGGAAGTTGTAGTACATACCTACAGTGTTACAAAACACTAATGGAGTTTGTAAAATGAGCCTTCGTTTTTTAATAATTTGAGTTTAAAGTTTTGCAGGGTAACAATCAGGGAACCGAACCCTAACCCGTACCCGGTTCGGTACGCCGTATCGCCGACTAACCCGTCTAACCGGGTAACAGAATTTCTCTGTAACCCGACTAACCGGGTTAACCGGGTTAATGCGGTTACAGTAATATTGGAATAATACAGGGTTTGGTGTGCTTATTAAGAAGTAAGAAATCCTCGACTTCCGCATTTCTCATCAGATCTTTCGCCGATGAAACTGACACCAAGAACGACGTAATTCGGAAAATAATGAAGAAAATTCCATGCAAAATTCATTTTCATAATTTGAGGCTAATTTCGTTAACAATAGTCCGATTTACATGAAATTTGGTATGATTATCATCGGAAAAACATAAGGAATCCATCGACATTACTTCCATATCGATACGATAAAGAATAAAGAATTTCTTTTACGCTGAAATGGATATTTCACATTTTCATCCCTTGACTGCGGGCCGCCGACCTCAATTCGCTACGGTCGGCCGAGGATTCATACCTGTTTAAAACAAATTTTTTTATTCTTTATCGTATCGATGTGAAAGTGATGCCGATGGATTCCTTATGTTTTTCCGATGAAAATCATACCAAATTTCATGTAAATCGGACTATTTTTAACGAAGTCAGCTTGAAATCATATAAATAGATTTTCCATGGAATTTCTTTCATTATGGTCCGAATTACGTCGTTCTTGGTGTTAGTTTCATCGGCGAAACATAAGGAATCGATCGGTGTCGTTTTCCCAAAGATCTGATAAGAAATGCGAAAATCCTGGACATTTCTCAAGTTTTAATGGTATTCAAACCCCTTCGAGGGTCGAAAGCCATACAATTCGGTGAGGCACTGCGGGGGCTTGTCCCCGCTACAGGGTACCAGGCCGCATCCATTGTCGGGCGTAGCTCCTTACCTTAAATGACTGTCGAGTCTAGGCAAGACTGTCTTATTTCGCTAGTAACCGGCTCGTAGCGGGTTAACCGGGTTACTTCGGGTTCCCTCGCGGTTACTACGGGTTACAGAAACCTTCTTTGGTTAACCGGGTAAGGGTTAGGGTTACTAGGCGGTTCGGATCCCTGGTAACAATATAAGTTCGATTACGTTAGCAGTTTTATCAATTACTAGTTATATCTGCGGCGGTAAAGTTTTCGCCTACGACGCTACAGGTCGCCGGTTCGAATCCCCTTGGGGGAAAGTAATTTTCTATGAAAATAAACCCCGTGCCTTTATACTTCTATAATTCCTCCGCACTCATTCAATATATATATTGCATGTATATATCGTTACTTATAATTTTTTTGCCCTTTCTGCCCGAATCGTTGCAAGAGGCGGACATATAATTATTGCTGCACCCTTGCGGCAACATTGCGTGGAAGCATTGCAATCATCCTGCAACTTTGCTGCAACGAGAGTGTGCTGTATTGGAAGTAACGTGATCCGATTCGCCTCATATATAAGTATTTCAAAGATTGTAGATTGCATAAACATATGGTGATATAATAGTCTAAAATACATCCAATACTAAACTTGGACACCGCGCAAACTAATAACAATCAGCACATTTGAATTTTTCAGCTTACTTTTTATTTTAAATACGAAATTGCAGATTACGTAGGTTAGATACGGACCAAAATTGTAACGTTCGCACGTAACCATCTCACTGAAAACGTATGTCAACTCTAAATAATGACTTAAAACAATTGACGAGTTATTGTAGTAGGTGCGGGGGATAGGGACGAGGTACTACGAAATATCGGAATGACCATTTCTATGGCGGTGTAAGAAATATGAACTAAATTCTTATTTTGATCCGATTTGCCCTGTGATCCGATTCGCCCTGGTCTACCCTATAATAAAATCGAAATAATGATTTAGTATACAAAAAAAGAACATGTCAACTATTACGAACCATTATCCAGTATAAACATATTTAAAATATACGAAACATTCAAGCATCAAAATACTCGACATACCGGACTGTTCCGTACTTTTGGCCCACTCGGTACTTTCGGCCCGCTCGTTTTTTTCGGTCCGCTCGGCTTACTTCGAGCCGCTCGGAAAAATTCGAGCCGCTCGGAAAAATTCGAGTTCTCGGTTTTATTCGAGTTGCTCGGTTCTCTTCGAGTTGCTCGGTTTTATTCGAGTTGCTCGGTTCTCTTCGAGTTGCTCGGATCTATTCGAGTTGCTCGAAAAAAATCGAGTTCTCGGTTCTATTCAAGCTACTCGGTTTTATTCGAGCTACTCGGTTCTATCCGAGTACTCGGTTCTATTCGAGTACTCGGCTCGGTTCGGTTCTTCGAGCCGAGTCAGGCTCGGCTCACTTTTTCCGAGAACTCGAACAGCCCTAATGTATATGCTATATGACAACCCAGTAAACAAACTGACCGCAGTATGCCAGCAGATTGGCAGCAGATTCGAGGAGATCCTGACGTCAGATTCGGGACCTACTATGTCCGCATTTAACTATAGTTCTGTGGTCAGAGCCTGATGTCAGGATCTGACATCAGATTGACGGCAGATACCGAGCAGATCCTGCTGCCGTGGTCTGACCGCAGATTGGGAGCAGAAATCGAGCAGATCCTGCGCAGCGCGATCTAACGGCAGATTGGCGGCAGATACCGAGCAGATCCTGACGTCAGATTCGGTGTCTACTATGTCCGCATTAAACTATGGTTCTGTGGTCAGAGCCTGACATCAGGATCGATCAGATCCTCCTGACAACAACCGCCCGCAGATTGGCGGCAGAAATCAAGCAGATCCTGATGTCAGAATCTGATCGCAAAACCATAATTTAATGCGGACATAGTAGGCAATTTTATATAATAGTATAGATTTAAAAACAGTGCGAAAGTCTTAAGCGTAAATAATACATAGAACACGTTTATAAGACCGACTTGAAAGATCTGATTCCTACCATATTTTATGGAAGAAAGAAAAGTTGGAAAACCATGTATTTAGACGGGTATTATAACATTTTTAATATTTTACTTAGCAGGTTGTTAGTCAATTGAATGCCAGGGAGGCTCAAATAATTATTTAAACTTTTAAAGACAGTTTTTCCACATATAAAAGAATTAATAATAATTACCATTCATTCAGTCTTCTTAGGGCAGTATTATCATCAATCGTTTTTTAGTTTTTAGCATGCGACCCTCTTTACTTTCTGCCGTCAAACTGCTCACAGGCTATGTCAACAGAATCTGATCGATTTCTGCAATTAAATTGTATCAGCAGACCCTGCCGCCAATCTGCTCGCAGGTTAAGGCAGCACAATCTGTCAGCTTTCTGTTGTCAGTCTGCTTTCATTATCGAATATAACAAATCCTGTATCAAATCTGTAGTCTTTCTGTCACAAACATTTGTATTCAGGCGTTGAGCAAAATCTGTAAAGACGATGTTACGCTATGCGCCAGCCTGGCGCCGATAGACAAGGATCAGCCCAAACTCGCGACAAAGGACCACCATAACTTCTCGTTAGATCCACTCGATAGCAGATCTCTCCGGATCTTCGCAATAGATCTTAGCGCTAGATCTCCAACGAGGATCTTCCCGCCTGATTTTCCCGCCAGAATTTCCCGCCAAAAAGCAGAGGAAAGCGTCGAGCCCTCAAGGGGTATAAAACCCTTGGAGTTCCACCGACGCCAGTCACTCCAGCACGGACAACCGATCTATAACCATTGTCACGCGTTCGTTACCTTAAGCACGGTTTTCATTCTTGTAAATAAAAGTCTATCCACAAATAAAACTCTAAAGTTACTGAGGAACCACGAGTGGCTTCTCTACTTCGTAACAACGAACGTGGCTGACTGGGAATAAATGTTTAGTGGCTATTTCGTTCTATTACGCTACATGTGTGAAATTTCATCATTCTTCCGAAACATTATTATTACGCCGCAACAGTATCTTTAGGAAATCGGGTATAGCATATAGGTTATATTTTCTGTCACTTCGGGGACAGAAAATCTGCTCCTCCAGCTGACAGAAAATTCGCTCCTCCTAGCCCGATCGGTGTCATGGAAGGGGTACCTCTTCCACCCTGCATTTGTGGTAGTTCCAACGATATTCTTGAACCCAGTGTACAAACGTACACTCTGGTTTGACTGCAAAAATAAATAAATTTAATAAAAATTACTTTTTGTGTTTATACCACTTGAATGTAAAAACTGATACTTACAATTCCTGAAGAATCAATTATTATTATGTCCTATTTCTCATAAATATTTTCTTGGAATGGCACTGACCCCTTTCGATTCTAGTTGGTTGTCATAGAACCTGTGATAAAAAGGTAGAACGAGTTGTAATCTGAAAGCAATAAAAATGTAAATGTATGTATGTTATTTACTCATCTTTATGCTTGCGGAGAAGACTGCCTTCCTTTCCTCGCTTCATAGAGCATGATTTTCAACGTTGATACTGGTTGGTGGAAATATCTAAAACAAATTCATATATGAAAGAAACATTCATGATGATTTCAAATTAATCCAATTATTTGCATAACAAAAGTATGTGTCATACTTACGCTTTTATACATGTCATTTCCACTTGATATGAAAGAATAGCTATAGGTATTTATTATTAGGAGAGTGTGAAAAGGCCCACCACCACCCCCGTCATAGACGGTCCTATTCACTCTCCGTATGTATCTTCTACATACTTTCTTACTTACATTTTGGAACATTACTTGGATTCGCGAAGCGTAAAGCGATTCCAGGCAGGTTCGAAATCTATAGCGCAGGTAAGGTGCGTAAGCAAAAGTATAAGTAAATCAGCACGGTTCGTGTCGCGAACAGAGAGCAAGAAGTTCAGGAAATCGACAGCGAGTTCCTGGAAGGAAGAATGTCCCCCTTCCATCGATCGCAAGTTGATGGAAGGGGCCGTGATCGACGCTTCACATGAGTTAGCGTCAGTGGTGGGTAAAGACACGAATTTTCGATTTTATACACGACACGTGTCATAACTGTAGTAAATGTCGTAAATGTCGTGAATGTGTCATAAATGTCGTATATCTAGAATGAAAATAACTAACCTATAAAACATTTTTCGTATAGGTTATGAAGAAGTGCCAATTTATTAATAATTATAATTGTGATTAAAAAAGTTAAATTAAATTAAGTTACACTGACGAAAAATGGATATTGATAGGTAAGTAAAAGAGAAATGCGTTGGGAAACCAAGAATTTCGATACGCCAACTAGTGACAGAAAATTGAATTACTGAGAGTAGGTCGAAATCCATCGAAGTCCATATGATTATAAGTGTTTAAATAGACATGTTGCGAAAAACGAGTGTTTTTAAATTTCTTTGAACACTAAATTTTTACTTATTCGATTAATATATACTTATTCGGAATGTTTGGTGGAACCGGATCTACTTTCAATAGTTTGCCAACTTACCATCAGAGGGCTGAAATCTAAGCCACGTCTCCACTAAGGCCGGTATTCATAGTTGCTACTTATTCTTAAGCAAATGCTTAAGCATGCGGCATCCTCTACTAACAAAGTAGCTAGTAAAGGATGCCGAATGCTTAAGCATCTGCTTAAGAATAAGTAGCGACTATGAATACCGGCCTAAGTTTCCCAATATAGAATAATAAATATAATTTGTTTAAATTAAAAATTATGTTAATAAAAGACTATTTTTATTTTAGGAAAAGAAGCTATCAATTAAAATTACAGCACCTTACTGTTCATTTTGTCCAATGGAATTGTATAATTGTTCATATTTTACATTTAAATGTATTGTATTTAATGTTTTTCTCGATGGAAGTACATAGTCCTTATTTAGTGCATGCACAAAAGCTTTAAAGTGGCTTAATTCCACCACACTGAAAGGGATATTGCACCAAAAAAAGAAATTTGATTACAATTTATCAATTTCATTTTTTCTGAAACAGATATTTTTATTTACATAATTTTCAATTCAAATAAATTTTATTTTTTATCGTAGATTTATTTCTAATTACTTTACCTTTCACGATTCATTTTTTACTAGTTTTATCTAAACAATTACAAAACAATAATTAAGAGTATTGAGACCAAGACCACGCTTTGGAATTCTTTTTTGGTGTTATGAACGCGGTGATTATACGTAGTTTTCGACATTATCGACGTATTCTACAGTATTCTATAGTATTCGCATGCAAACAACAAGCGAGTCAGAAAGAACTATATTTTTCCAACACTTTAATTGTTGAAACCTTAAAATAATGAATATTTCTATTTACGACATTTGCGACAAATGACACGTATAAAATGGGCTTAAAAACGACATATTATACATACATTTGCGACACGTCGTAAATGCATTTACGATGCGGCGTAAAATACCGACCCACCACTGGTTAGCGTGCCGTTGTCATTGCCTAATTTGCGGTGGGTCTGTAGTGAGCTAATCGCTTAGAACGGGGCCCCCTCGGTAAGTGGGGCCCGGGGCTGCAGCCCCCCCTAGCCCTCCTTTAATCCGGGCCTGGCCACAGCCAATAATCGAATGTTTTCGAAGATTTTTTATTTGTTCGAAAACATACGGAAAATCAACGAAGTCTAAGGTAAATGTCCCAATGGCGAAACAGTTAAGGAAGCAGTGGAGATAATTGCAATTTCTTTTATATTTAAATAGTATAAAGTTATAACTAAATATAATTATTCGAAAGCGTAAAATTTCTATTTTCACATAACGTAACAAGAATCTACATTTGTTGAAGCAAAAGTTTTAAATTAATTAAAACATGAAACTATTCATATGGCCCAGTAATTAAATGAAATTCATAGCGTGTCCCAGTCATTAATTAGCAGTGTCCAAATTATTGAATATGTATTTAATTTAACTATTTCTATCAGTTAATGAAAAGAAATCAATATGGTAATATTTTGGGGTAATATCGTCTTTACCTTCGGCATGACTTTATGTCTGAAAAAGTTAAAAAAATGATTAAAAGTATATTATAAAATTTTAGATTATGTTAATATTATAACGAGTATAATATTAATTATCCTAATAATTCTTAAACAGTATTATATTTTTGTCTAGTTATTATTAACGTAAATATATAGGATACAAAAAATACTTACTTTGGTACAATAAATATTTATAATTTTATAACCACTGAATACTGACGTCTGTAATACCATGTTTAAAGAACCATTGAAAACACGTTTAATGATTGGTACGTGTCATGTTACCGTGTATTAGTGGATAAACGCAACAATTTTAATATTAAAAACAAAAAATTATTAAAAGATCCAATTAATTTTCAATTCTTCAATATATAATAAATCCAAAACAACTGTATAATTTCAAAAATTATAAAATAATAATTAATTACAACCTTAACAGGAAACCACGTGACGTGCGCGAGAGAATAACCGGTGTGTAAGCAGACAGGCGAAAGAAATAGACGAATAGTGTGGCAAAAGTGCGCAGAAAATTACGAGGTCGGGTGGAAAACGAGAGGAGTAGACAAGGTTCCGGTGGACAGTATAATCGACAGATAATAAAGAGTCGAAGGGTGAGATAAAAGGTGAAGAAGAGAAGGTGTGAAACGAGTGCACGAAGTATAAGATACGTGGCAAGGGTAAGTGACATCTACGGGAGTGGAAGAAGCAAGAAGACAAAGCGGAGACAGCAGTAGGTAAAGAAGAGCGGTGACTCTAATGAGCCGAGCAGACGAAGGCGGGGAAGTGCAAACGGAAACAAGAAGAAGGGGAAGACCATCGTTGGCAGAACAGCTAAGAAGAAGAAGAGCGGATAGCAAAGGCTCGATACTGGATTCATTCAAGAGGAAACGGGAGGACGAGGAGGAGCAGGAGAGTCGGCAAAGTTCTGTGAACCTTTAAATTATTGGAGGATCGCAGAGCTTACAAGGACAACGAAAGCACGGCAAAAGGCAGTACTAAGACCCGTTCCCCGCGCGCCTGCGGATGCAGATATGCGGGGCGAGGGGGTACACAGAATTGGGAAAGGAATAAGAAATCAAAGAGATATAGATACATTTAAAATAGGATACTGGAATGTAGCAGGATTATTCAGCAAAAACAAACAGTTTTAGGATTTTTTAAAAGTACTCGATGTAATAGAATTAGTAGAAACGTGGATTGAAGAGAAACAATGGGAAGGATTGAAAGATAATTTGCCACAAGAATTATCATTGAAATGTAAATATGCCACCAGAGAGAAAACAAAAAGGGAGAGCGATAGGCGAAATTATCACATGTATAAGAAAGGGCATAGAAGGGGAGGAATCGAACGCAGGAACGGAACATATCCAAGAGAGGAGAATCAGGATACAGAATGAAAAATGGAGAGTAATAACAGTGTACAGCAGAGATATGAAGGAGACGAAAGAAGAGCTAGATCATTTAATAGAAGAGAGGGAGGTGGAGAAATTGATAATCGGAGGAGATTTGAATGCGAGAATTGGACAGGAAGGGGGCGATTTTAGAATAGAAGAAAAGCATGGCGTAAGGAGATCAAAAGACAAAGTTAAAAACACAGAAGTAAAGTTGTTATTAGAGATGGTGGAGGAAAGAGGATGGAATATTCTGAACGGGAATATGGAGGGAGATGATAAAGGAGAGTATGTATACATACACGGGGCCGAGAGGCAGCACGGTAATTTATTATATAATAACAAATGTTGAGGCGAAAGAAGATATCAAGAAATTCACAGTGGAAAAAAGGGTTGAATCAGATCATATGCCTCTAATACAGGGTGATTGGCTCGAAACGCCTGATCCGCCTCGCAACCGTGACGAGGTCAACCCAACCCCCCGTGGTGTCTCTCCGAAGGCTTTCGACCCTCGGAAGGGTTGGAGTACCTAAGTGAGAAATTTTCGAATTCCTCATTTCTCATCAGATTTGTGCGAAAGTGACGCCAATGAATTCCTGGCGTTCCGTCGATTAAAATCATACCAAATATCATGCAAATCGGACTAGTTTGACACAAGCTATTTGTATTCCTTATGTAAAAGTAGTCCGATTTTCATGACATTCGGTATGATTTTAATCGGCAGAACGCCCGGAATCCATTGGCGTCACTTCCGTTTCGATACGACGAAGAAAATAATTTCTTCATACGCTGTAATGGATATGTCACCCCTTGACTGCGAGGCGGCGACCTCAATTCGCTACGTTCGACCCAGGATTCATACCTTTTTCCGAAAAAAGCCATCAAATTCGATGGGCACTGCGGGGTGTTGTCCCTGCCCACGGGGTGACGTGGGCAAATTACCCTGTTTCTGTTTCAGAAATAAAATAATTCTTTATTCTTTATCGTATGGATATGGAAGTGTCGCCGTTGGATTCCTTGTGGTTTTCCGATGAAAATCATGCCAAATGTCGTGTAAATCGGACAACTTTTACATAGGGAATACAAATAGCTTGTATCAAAGTAGTCCGATTTGCATGATATTTGGTATGATTTTCGTCAGAAAAACATAAGGAATCCATTCGCGTCACTTCCCTCTCGATACGATGAAGAAAAGAATTTCTTAATACGCTGTAATGGATATTTCACCCTCGACTGCGGGGGCTCGACCTCAATTCGTTACGTTCGGCCCAGGATTTGTACCTTTTTCCGGTAAAAGCCATAAAAATCGGTTGAGGCACAGCGAAGGGTTGTCCTCGCCACGGGGTACCAGGTCGCATCTCCTTGACGAACGTCGGGCGACTCCTGCCCGAGAGGAATACGATTTACTTTAATTATAGTACATGTGTGTTTTGTAATAAAGTGTTTCTATCGTCTCCTGAATTCAACAACTGGCGTCCAGACATCTGCGCTTCTACAATCCATCGGCAATACTCCTCGTGGAGAGACACGGTAAGAATAGGGGTAGCCCGCTGTCGACGCGTGGTCCTCTCGAGTATAAACATGAGCTTCGATATCAAAACAAAACCATGCGTTGACGTATTCCGTGCGATAGAAGGTGGGCATTGGGGAGGAGGTATTGGTGTGAAGAGGGCCTCTTCAAGAGTGCAGCCGTTTGTGAGGGATGCAAATCCGATTGGTTCTGATACAATCTGCTCCTTATGGTTGAAATTTAGTCTAGCAACTTTCACTCCTCCGAACCTAACCAATCCAACTTGCATCCCTCCCAGAAAAACCGGCCATCCGAGTGTAGAAGCAAGTGCGAAATAAAAGTAACGATGCCCTTCTCGATACCGCAGATGTACCTACCTAAGTAGAATTTCTGGCGGAAAAGAATTGTCCAGCCTTTGGGCCTGGCGTAGACCTTTCGCAGGTATGTATCTATTTCAACAGGCAGTGCCACCCGTGGCGCCAGTAAGACCGTCCCCGGTCCTTGCTATTCCAGAGGAGTTTCTTGCAGAGAAAATCAGTAAATTTGCAAGCGCAATATCTCAAAAACCAGTGAAAATAAAGTGTATACATTAATGCTTATTGTATTTGTCTTGGAACGCACTATCAACTCAGGACTTCAAAAAAAATAGTTCTATTTGAAAAACCGAACTTGACCATCGTATTTTTTAAAATAATAATCGAAAAAAAAATTCGTTCGGGCTAATTTATTAGCCCCTTCGAACCATGCAATTCCCTATTTTTTAAAAATTTTTATCTCCAATACTTTAGGAGCTACGGCGCTGTCCAGTCTACCGTGGGACACCCGGTATACATCAAGCGGTTGTATCATTCCTGTAGTTTTCTTCGGTATTGTGAATATTTCCACATGTTGATTAGCTGGTATACCGTTTTGTAATGTAGGTGGACAGTGACCAGTCCACGAGTCCAATAACAAAACGCTTCGAGATCCCGCATGTGGTAGGTATACGCTTGTTAACCATTTCCAGTATATAAATTATCCTACTTTCTTACTACGCGTCGCGTATTATTTCCTAATAAACGTTAGAAGAACATTGCTCGTTGTGCAGCTTAAGGCACGTTACAATGGGATCCAAAAGTTCTTCGATTGTCGAGGAGTACAGTTCCGCGATACAACAATAGTTGAAATTGTTTGAAAAAAAATTGGATTATGCTGTTTCATAATTATTTAAACCGCCAATTCAGATTTCACGCGAAACAACGAATTTTGAAAAACATTATTAATATCTTTGTTTATAACTTTTTTCTAATTGTTTAAACAATTGATTTAACTTTTACTATTTGACAGATCTAATTAAAAGAAGTAATTTTCGTCTCGAGATTTTTTTCTACCTCTTACAGTTCGCGAGTTATAACACCAAATCGGAAAATACACGAATTTTCAGGAGTTAATTTCATCCCCTTAGAGTGATTTTGGGCAGCAAAAAGAAATTGCGTTGTAATCAGGAGGAAATCCCCTACATATCCACAAAGTTTCAGAATTTTTTGAATTTCCGGGTTCGGGATCTTCCCTTGTGAGTCCAACGTTATTTACAATATATGTAGCGGACTTGGAGGAAACCATGAGGAAAAACCAAGCAGGAGTAGTTAGAGTAGGAAAAGAAAAAATCTGGACTCTAGCATATGCGGACGATATAGCGTTACTAGCAAATGAACCAAAGGATCTTAAGGACATGATACAAAGATTTGGAAAATACCTTGAAAGGAAAGGGTTGCAACTGAACGCAGAGAAATTTAAGGTGCTGATTTTCCACAAAGGAAGAGGAAAGAAGAAGAGAGAAGAATGGGGCTGACAGGGGCACAGTCTGGAAGAAGTAAAGGAGTTCAAATACTTAGGGTATAATTTCCAAAAAAATGGGGGTAGAGAGATGCATATAAGGGAAGTCATAAAGAAAGCTAGAATAGCAATGGCGCAGATATGGGGAATCGGACAAAGCATGTTCGAGAACAATTTTGAAAGAAGAATGAGAATATTCAGAAGCATAGAGAAAAGTATTTTGCTGTACGCGTCAGAAATTTGGGGATGGATGGAAGCAGAAAAAGTAGAGAAAATACAGGAAAATACATAAGGTGAACTTTAGGTTTGAACTTCAATACGCCAGCATGTCTAATTTTGGAGGAAACGAAAACGGACAAAATAAGGATAGAAGCTGGGAAAAGAGCAATAAAATATGAGGAGAAAGCGAAACGGCTGAATAAGAATAAAATAGTACAAGAATGCTGTAGGGAAATAGACGCGAAGCAAGCAGAGAAAAAGTCGAAATGGGAGGAAATGAGAGATTCATACTACAGGCAAAAAATGATGGATATGCAAGAAATGGAAATAGAAAGAAGGATAGGAAGAGAGTTTGCTGAGGAATTAGCGCAAAGAGACAGGGCAGAGCAAGTCCAATGGCAATACGATAGAATACAAGGAGGCAGATACAACGCACATTACACAGAAATCAGGGATAACCAGAGAGCAAATTACCTAAACGGAAACTACAGAGGCAGAGACCAAAGCATGATTGCAAGGTTCAGATATGGGAACGAAGAGCGGGGAAACCAGTACTGGAAGGAGGAAAAAGAGACAGTATGCAGACTAGGTAATGGGGCTAGAGAGACGCTGGGTCACATGCTATAAGACTGTAAGGATCTGAAAAGAGAAAACTCAACGATCAGAGGGATATTAAAGGGAGAAGAAGAAGGAGCGGAGTGCATGCGAATGGTTCTAGAAAAAAGGAGAAGAAGAGAAGAACAAGATGAAGGAAGAAGTCAAAACGAAAACACAATCTTAAATTAACAGTCCCAGAAACACTTACACACATAACACATGTAACCCGATTGCAGTACTTCTTAACAGGTCTTACACGAATACACCACAAACAAGGGACGATCCAGTAAATAGTTTATTTATGTAAACTCACAATATAATATGTTGCGTATTAAAAACAAGGTGCTGACTTGTCTCTGGCCGCGCACTGCCCGTTCGGCTCCCCGACGGTGTATATAATCACAACACTCTTGGTTACTACACCTATTTTGAGGCCGAAAGGCGAAAAATAAACCTATTTACTACTACAACCTTAACAAAAATATTCTCTCGCTTGCTGCAGCCCATTAGGTAAGAAGCGAGATTGAAACTGTTGAAGCTTTACTGTACAATAATATTTTTGTATGATATAACTATTCAGTTATGTAAGCTTATAATTGTATCTGTATAAAGCTAATACATTTTGCAATTATATTTTGAACAGTTTAAACGTTGCAAATTAGTAAATCTGTTATTATTAATAAAATTTCTTCTCAATTTTTAATTATTGGGCCTTGTTTAAGGACTGGGACATTTACCTTATTCCTTCTGAAATTGGATTTTCCGGCTGTTCTGATTCTGCATTCTCCACCACCCAGTAATCGGCATCATTTCCAACATCTTCATTCGTTTCTTCGTTGATGTCTCTTACGGAATGTATTTCATCCCTGTCTGTGTCGAAATCTATTTCTTCTACAATTTCCTCTGCGTCCGCATTGAAACGTATTTCTTCTTCAATGTCTTCTGCGTCCGTATCGAAATGTACTTCTTCTACAATTCCTTCGATAATTGCAGAGTCTTCAAAACTTCCTACGTCTTCTTCGTGTATTCTGCCCGTAGGAATATCATCCGCAGCAGATGTGCTTGGATGTGTTTCGTAGGAGGTACTTGCTTCCGCCACGGTACCCTGAATTACCGCGAGGCACGCTGTGGTCTTCAATCGTTGTAAAGGGTCAATAATCTACTGATTGTATACGTGTTACTACACGTGGTAGATACATAGAAATAAGAAAAACATACAGCAGAAAAGAAAAGCAAGCATAGTAAAAGAAGATATACTGTAAAATCTCGATGTAAACGAAAGCCTCGGAACGAAGCAA
This sequence comes from Andrena chrysosceles, assembly GCA_963855975.1. Lineage (NCBI taxonomy): Eukaryota > Metazoa > Arthropoda > Insecta > Hymenoptera > Andrenidae > Andrena > Andrena chrysosceles. The sequence continues at coordinate 74,911,050 of OY979767.1, read as the reverse complement.
GTTTAAATACCCGTGTACGTGTGAGACAATACTAACGCAATCCGAATTTAAGATTAAAACTTTTGTATTTTTGGTTGCATTTTCATGACACTTCTACCATCATGTTTGTTAGAATCTTCTGATTAAAATGATACCAAATACGACATAAATCGGACAACTTTTACTTATCCTGGATACGAATCGTTTATATTTATATAGGGGAAGGTTGCCTATTTTGGACCACTTTTTTCTTTTTCTCTCCTGCACGGGCATAACACATTGCAGAAAGGAAACAAAAACGGGAAAATGATCTACATTTCATGTAGATTTTATCATGTATTTAGTGTGTTAATAAAATAATTGGTTAAAATAATATCTCAGAAAAAACTAAACTAATGACTTCGGTCCATTTCAGGCAACCGGTTTCGTAAGTTGGACCACCGGTTTCCTACATTGGACCGCTCCTAAAAACCAATGAATTTATATATACAAACTAAAAAACACTGATCAGGGCATTGAATAAAAATAGAAACAGGAAGAAACAAGTATCTTACGGTGCACGTAGTGCAATAGTACGTTGTTTTGGTGGGTTTCACATTTGCACAACGTGTATCAACCCAGGTGCGACATTAAAGACATCGTATCATGTCTTCTTCACTGTTTTTGCTACATAGGCAGCAATGCCAGCTTTTATCTCTAACATTGATCTTTTTGTCTGTGGAGTGGGACAATCGTTGCGTTTTCTTTTGTAGTTCGTCTTCATTCCATTTCCCGTACTTTCGCCTTGTCGTCATTTTAAATCTCTAAAAAAGAAAAAAAACTTGAAAAAACCTTTTTAGTATGCTTTTAACTATTTGCTACCATAACGTAGATCAGGCCTGCCCCATCGGGTGCAAATACCTCCTGAATTTCTGGGACCCGGGCAACAGCCGAGCGCGGGACTTTAAAGTTGCTACACATTGCGAAATTTGTAATAAGAGAACTGCATGAGTGTGCGTCCATGTAGGCTCATACCACGACTCTTTGCGATTCTGGGCGCCGGGTCAGGAGCCAAGCATGGAGCTATTTCGTTGCTCGGTTTCACGCTCGGCTGTGCTATTCTTTGCTACTATAGAATTATTTATTATGGTAAGGAACCCCGGGATGATGCATATGTGTAACAAGCAATAAAATTGAAAATATAGAAACGCATTATACAATTTCACCGAAACATAACATATTTAGAATGTTATTACTATAACAATAAATAACTTACAAAGATAAAGAACAGAATTTCATGAACGATATATATACACACACATTTGCAAAAGTTAAAAATTATATACTAATAAATATATACATACATATTATATAGTATATATTATATTATATAGTATATATTATATAGTATATAATATGTATGTATATATTTATTAGTATATAATTTTTAACTTTTTATTATATTATATAGTATATATTATATAGTATATAATATGTATGTATATATTTATTAGTATATAATTTTTAACTTTTGCAAATGTGTGTGTATATATATCGTTCATGAAATTCTGTTCTTTATCTTTGTAAGTTATTTATTTTTATAGTAATAACATTCTAAATATGTTATGTTTCGGTGAAATTGTATAATACGTTTCTATATTTTCAATTTTATTGCTTGTTACACATATGCATCATCCCGGGGTTCCTTACCATAATAAATAATTCTATAGTAGCAAAGAATAGCACAGCCGAGCGTGAAACCGAGCAACGAAATAGCTCCATGCTTGGCTCCTGACCCGGCGCCCAGAATCGCAAAGAGTCGTGGTATGAGCCTACATGGACGCACACTCATGCAGTTCTCTTATTACAAATTTCGCAATGTGTAGCAACTTTAAAGACCCGCGCTCGGCTGTTGCCCGGGTCCCAGAAATTCAGGAGGTATTTGCACCCGATGGGGCAGGCCTGACGTAGATGGTATCCTGAAATGGACCGGTCCAATTTAAGCAACTAGTGGTGGTCCAATATTAGGCAACTTGTAGGTTACATGAAAAAGATATGTTTTTATTGTTATACTTATACGAATATGGAAAAGTAAGGACATGAATTTGTAGCTAAGACAGCACACTTTACAGTAGTATCATTTAAAATTATGGTACTTACGAGATGTAGACAGAAATCCACTTGAAATAGCACGAAAAATAATGATCGCGCACTACGTATTTCTCTATTTCGACGACGCTGAACGACAAACAAATAAATAACCGTCTCGCTGTTCTCGCATGTTCCATCTCGACTTCCTAAAGCAGTGTAGCCGAAAGAACTACTGCAAATATATTTATTTATCGAGATACACGAATGGTCCAATTAAGGAGCCGGTCCAATATAGGCTACTCTCCCCTAATTATCCAAACCATATCGTGTTTGGTGTCATTTTAATCAGAAAATCCTCACAAATATGTTGGTAAAAATTTTATAAAAAGAACCAAAAATAAAATACTTTTAGTTGTGAACCTCGTTTGCATCGGTGTTGTCCCTCACTGATTTTCGATTTCGAATCGGGTTTCACGATCGGCGCATGAACCATATTACTCACTTCACTGGTTCCAAGGGGGATCAGCCCCACTAGGGGTGATAGAAATTAACACTAATGTTACACAGTCACAATTTTGAACTCTAATCGAGATTTTACTGTAGATTCTACATTTTTAGAAGTTTGTCGACAGTCTCGAACGTAGGAGAAGAGAGCGAGTGAAAAAAGGACTGCCGATTGTCTCCATCTTTTTCATTCGCTATCCTTCTCTGCGGCCGAAACTTATTACCACTAAATATGTATTATCCAAATTATACCGTGTTTGGTGTAATTAATCATTACAGACACATCACAAATGTTACGATGCTTTATTTATGAAAATATTATTATTATTATTGCATTACTGTGAACATCATTATAATATATCTTGGTGATGCGGAGAGGAACGTAACGTGATACAAATGTTCCTTTTAGACAACGTGATTCCCTCGCTATGCAAACCAAAGGAAATGCACATTTGGCCCGTTTTTTTTCACAAGCACACATCTGCACAACCGTCTCCGCTACTCGCAAGCAAAGGCAGCCACAGGCAGACATGCTGCGCTGCAATACGCGGCTGTGTGTGTATGCAGGCACACGTGCACTTGACTGCGTGTGAAAAGAATATTTTTCGCATTTCAATCCTGGGTCATCGCGAAATCGGACACTTCGGAGTACCATTTGGGATTTTTGTGAAACTTGCATATGTTGGAATCTTTAGTGATATATAAACGTACTTTGAAGGATTTTTCAAAATTTTCAAGATTGTGGAAATTGACTTGTTTTCATTCAATTATAACTGTTGAACTAAGAGAAAGGTAAGAATGATCTTTTGGGTGCTTACACTGGGGAAGTAAGAGTACCTAATAAAAATTATGTCACTTAAAAAAAAACAAATTTTAGACCATTTATTCTGCAATTGTTTTAAACAAATGCAATTTTATATTAGCAGGGCGCTATTTAAAAATTTGAAAAAAATTGAGGATACAACCCTACTTGTGCTCTTTGCAGACACGTTTTCAGAAACACGGACACTTTAAAATTGGTCGCATGAAGATTAATTGAATATGACGCTGCGTTGCCCAATACCGGCTGGACTAACTAAGTCGCGCGGTACTAGCAGCCGCCAAGTGGCTATACCTGATATTGTTATATAGGGTTTTCGCAAATGGTAAGTATTTAAAAAAAAACTGAAATAAGAAAACTTTTACTATTTTTAATACCCAACATATTACGATATGTCAACTTTTGGTGTTCGCGATATTTTCCGTGAACCGCAGGTGACCTTCAGTTTTTTAAATGCAATGTTACATATTTGTTTGAGTGTTTGATGAGTGTGCGTGAAGGAGTCTTAGACAGGTTAAAACACTTCCAGAGTTTCTGGTGAAGCACCTCGTCACGATTTATTAAACCACAAAAAAACAACGGGACAGACACGAAGAGAGTGGTGAGTGTGGACGGTTGAAATTTGTATTAAGTTTCAATCGAGTTCAGTGAGTGGTGATTTTACTGAACCTCGTGGTGAGCCACGAGGCGTCCGGGCAATTTTATAGATTGCCGGCAAATGGGTATGTAAAGCAATGAGTGTCTATTGTGATTTTACTATTGAGTGTGAGTGTGAATGTGTAGAACACTGTACTTGCACAGAAGACTTGGGATTTCTTAGAAAATTAACGAAACGCTAACGCACGACCGTTATGGTTCAAAGAAACACAAGAGAAAGAGCATATGGCGGACTTCCGCTAGCGCGTCTTCTCCGTTCTCTTGGATCGCCGATGCGGCGCGCTGATTGGTTCATCGATCTTGGCTGATTGGTCGATCGATGGGAGCTATTCGCTTGGCGTGCTCATCGACCAGCGTCGCTGCATCGCGGTCCGCGAGGTGCTGCGTTGAGTGTGAGTGTGGCGGAAGTTGGAACTAATGCATTCCCAAACAATATTTGATTACCCGTATCGACGTGCGTTCCGAAAAGTAGCACATTTCAGTTATCTTACAAATAGCAGCACATTTCAATCATATTTCATATATTTCAATGCCAAAGAAAGGTAGAGTCTAGAAGGTCTCTCTCGAGTCGAGGTTTGGAATAGACTGCCTTTCCATCCCGTGGAAAGTCCCTTCTTGTCCTCTGGGGAAACTCCTAAGGACCCCGATGCCAATTTACGATGTTTATGGCGTCGCGCTGGTCGGGCCCATCGTCGCTGTACGCGTCACGCTGTCCGCATCTGCTTAGGCTCAACCATGCAGCCCCTTTTAGGAGGTGGTGCCTCAATATTTCTAACACTCGGCCATCCTGCAGTTGTGCTTGTCTTCAAGCACCTAGCCGTCCTTAAATTTACATTGTTTTCTGTAACACAAGAATCAAACACACATCTGAGCATCCACGTCAATATTGATAATGTCATTTCAAGATTGATAAAGAAATTCCTTCAACGAACACAAAAAATATTCGTCAACTGACGATACTCCCCTTATTCAAATCAATCCTCTTTCCCGCTACATAGCAACGACCGTGGAAGATGTATGCATCGCGTGCAGATGTTTGGCGACGCATCATTGCTCGTTGCTCGTTGAATATTTTGTTGTTGAACTGCAGAAACTCTGCACCCTGATACGATGTAAAATGTTGAAGTCGTGTAGCTGATGATCTCGATCTCCAGCTGATGACGGATAATCCAATCCTTGCATCATACAGTAGCGAGCTCCGCTTGCTGTCATGATGATTCGGTACAATCATGCAATAGTAGCAACAACAATGCTTACTAATCAGTCACTCTCCAACCGACTTGTCGTTCGCACGTTTTAAAGCGTGCTATTAATTTAAAAGCAGTGCAGTTTTTATTTTTCTTTCCTTGATAATGGTCGAAAGTACGACCGAAACGTTGGAAATTTTAATTGTTTAACTAGCGAAATAGCTTTTATGTTTTTAATAGTGACCGAATCAGTGCGCCGATATCATAAGATTTAATTTTTAATGCTTACTAATGTCATGATATCGAGTTCATAAAACAATCATACAATAGTAGCAACAACAATGCTCACTAATGTCATGATATCGAGTTCATAAAACAATCATACAATAGTAGCAACAACAATGCTCACTAATGTCATGATATCGAATCTCACTCGACAGTGGCTTTTCCCTCACTGTCGCAGTGATAGTCCAGAAACCCATGCTTCGCTGCTACAGCGACGACACTGACCAGCCCCAACTGTTATGCCATAAATGTGCCCTCTGTCGCTGTTTAGTTACTGTCTATAAATGACTAAAGGATAATATTAACTATATACACTACGATTTCACTCGATTGCTGTAATCCAGGATTTTAGACGATCGACCGCGACAACTGTCTTGGCCTGTCTACCTCCCTGTCCTAAATCTTCGACCTCGTATCGGTCGTTTACAAGGACTCGACAAATCCTGAACGGCCCCTTGAACTTCGGACGAAGCTTCCTGCTCTCTCCCGTTGCCTGCTCACTCGTGACCTCCACCATAACCAGATCTCCCTCCTGGTAGCGTTTTGCCTCACGTCGAGCCTTGTCGTGCCGTTTTTTCTGCTGTCTCTGGTCCTCCGAAATATGATCCGAAATCTATTTCCGAAGTTGGTTTAAATCCAGAGTCTGCACTTCGGTTTGCAACTCATGCAAAATGCGTGCCTCCGCCGTAGTTTTGGCCTTATAGCCCATTAAACGCTTCCGCAGATGTTGTCCCAATACCCTTATTATAACTAGTGTCCATTGCACTTTGAACCTGTTTAACATAATTGTCCCATACATCTGACTCTATTTCAGCCACCGTTGTGACCAACGATGCCACAATGGTTCGATTGTATCGTTCGCACTGCCCATTAGCGCATGGTGTGGCGACCGCATTTAAAACATGTCGAATCCCGTACGTCGTGCAGAATATCTTGAAATGCCTCGCGGTGAACGCATTACCTCGATCACTGACGATACGAGACGGAACTCCAAACAATTGAATTACATTCAATAATATGTTTACCGCCCGTTTCGCCTTAGTATCTCTCATGGGTTCAATAATCGTGAACTTCGTGAAAGCGTCCACAATAACAAGCAAGTATTTGTTTTTCCGTGAGCTAGTCTCGAAAGGTCCGACATGGTCGATATGTATAGTATGGAAAGGTACCGGAAGTTTCTCAATAGGGTGCAGTTTCCCTTGCTTCTTTCCTGACGTTCGCTTATAATACGTGCAACTCAAACAAGCCCCTATATATTTTCTCACAAACGCAGCCATTCCTGCAAACTATGAACTGAAGACACATTTATAATTTCTGAATCTCGATTTTATTCAGGACACTTGGAAGGAACGTCTTTATCGATCGAAACGATTCGGCAGAATGAATTCTCGAGGAGAGATCCGTTGGTCATGCTACCGCTATAAACATCCTATCATAAACATTACAGTCCTGTCCTCTCATGCATTCCAGAGGAGATAATTTTTGTATAAATAAACTTTCATTAGATAAACAAAACCAACAGATACATCTCTACCTCTTGCACAGGATTTTTACTGAGGGCATCAACATGCTGCATTTCAGACCCCGCTCGGTACACGATGGTGTAAGTATAATCTTACACCTCCAACCACCATCGTCCAATGCGTGGAATTAAATCTGTTTTTGTGAACGTGGTGCGAAGTGCGTTACAGTCCGTAATAACTGTAAAGTTCAAACCGAGTAGGTACACGCGGAAATGACGAAGCGTGAAAACTATCGTCATCGTCTCCAGTTCGTAGGAGTGATATTTGCGTTGTTCAAAGGTCGTCTGTTTGCTATAATAAGCGACTACCTGCTGCCTTCCCTCCGTTGTAAATTGAAACAAAATGGCACCCAACCCCAATGAACTAGCGTCAGTATGTAGTTCTGTTCGAAGCGCGCTATCAAATATCGTAAGGACTGGTCGCGTAGTGAGAGCCTCTTTCACCTTTGCAACCGCAGATGCTTGCGCGTTTCCCCATTGCCACACCGTACTCTTCTTCATCAAAACGGTTAGCGGCGTGACCATGGTCGCGTAGCCATTTATAAATTTCCGGAATTATCTCGCCAGAAATGCTACTGTGTTTTTCAACGAACCCAAAACCGTGTTAATCAATCGTTGAAAAACAGCAGGCGCATTAGTCAGTCCGAAAAGCATAAGAACTCATAATGCCCATCGGGCGTCACAAACACTGTCTTCCCTATTGACGCGTCATCCATCGGTACCTGGTAATACCCCGAAGCCAAATCTAGGACTGTAAAGTATTTATTGCCCCCCAATCGGTCAATCTGGTCTTCTATTAACGGTAGAGGATACCGATCCTTGATGGTCGCCGCATTTAAGCGCCGATAGTCCATGCACAACCGCTTATCCCCTGTTTTCTTACTCACCATAATGAACAGACTAGAGTAACGCGATACAGATTCCCGGACAATATCGTTATCAATTAACTCGTCAATTATCTTCGCTCAATCTTATCACGCTCAATCTCAGCCATCCGGTATGGATTGTAGCATACCGGCGTATCCGTTATACAACGAATCTCCATCTTCACGGTTTCGGCCTTTCCGAGAGTCCGCATCGACGTACAGTGGGGCAAAGTGATGAAGTTTGTGCCAAAATCAAAGAACTTTTGATAGAAATGAGATAAAGCGATGTGAAATGTTTCAAATGAAATGCACGGGATGTGAAATGTTTCATGCTTTGTAAGTAACTCGAAACATTCAAATACTTCAGTATTCTTATTTTGATTGTGTTGCATACATGGGAATACAATATATCTTCAAACCAGTGGGTTATCAAATCATTTCAACGAAAAAATTATGATTTCATCAGTTTCTTTCACATAAATCGATTTTTTTTCAAAATCCTGAGGTAGTAGACAAATTTTGCGAACGGATTTGAAATCAGCGTGACAAAATCTCCTGGAAATGATGTACAACATGTCAAGAAAAAAATCTAATCGTACATGGTGTTGGATAAATCACAATTTTGTTGTAAAATTTCAAGTTTAACACAAATTTTCAAAGTTAACACTATTCCTACCGACACATTTCACGTCATTTGACCAGTCGCGTTAGGTAAGACAGACTACAAATTTTTCTCAGAAAATAAACAATAAAACAAGAAGTGAATATTCAAAAATGTATTATACGTATATTTGAGGCAAAGTTGTGAAGTTTAAAGGCGATTCAATTACGTTGTATATAGGAAATTCTAATCGATATTTTAAAAACGGTCTTTTTGACCGGTTCGAGGTAGGAATAGTGTTAAAAACGTTCATACCATAATCTCTTTAATTTTCTCTTATTCTGCAATATTTCAGCTTTAATATAAAAAAAAATCATCGCTCTATCTCATTTCTATCAAAAGTTCTTTGATTTTGACACAAACTTCATCACTTTGCCCCACTGTGCGACGTCGAAATAAAATCTGAATAGGATTGAATCAGATTCCTGCATTGCTCCTTATCGCGATTACCGACATCCCCAAAAACAATTTGATCAACTTCTGACGCTCCGTCCATTCCATAGACATCCAGCACCTTCTTATGCATGACTTCCATCATTGTCAATCCTCGAATCACAACGCTGTCCTTTCGCTTGATTAGCATTACATGAGGTTGATCCAGAAAATCGCGTCCAGCGATTGCCTCGTAATACATCATATCCGGACCAACAATTGCCGCGCGTACCTTCGCCGTAGCCTCCATGATCGTTACCGTGACATTAGTAAATAAATTACACCGCGTTTCAGAGCCCGCTAACCCTCTCATCTCTAAACCTGTGTCCTTAATCATTTCAAGTCTTAGCCGAGCCGCCACTGGTTTTTGAATCAACGTTTTCGCGCATCCGGTGTCCACGAGACACGTCACTTTACGTTCATTCATCGTAGCCGGTAACAAATACATATTATTTTTGCATAGACTTACCTGAGTCATGTTCGCCCTTTTCACCCGAGAGCAAAATTTGTCCAAGTGACCCTGTTTGTCACACGTACGGCAGGTAACACGAGTTTTTGGATACTTACAAGAGGAGTCCACAGTGAGGTAGTCATCGATTTTGATGAGCCTTGGCACGATGAATCTATATCGAAAATAAGTAAATACGTGTCCAAGCGTTTCTGCCATTGGGCCTTAATAACAGAGATAATTGCATGTAAATTATTAAACATTCCGTAGCGCCGATGAAAGCATAAAAGCCATAACCTCATTTTAGGAATATACCGTGGAGCGTTCGGTAAGACGTCGGCGTGGTGTTGTTGCGGTCGTAAGTTCGATTCCGCCTGTGTCTGTATATTTTTTTCATACTTTATTTTTTTCACACTTTATTTTGTCCACACTGTATGAATAGTGAGAAAAAAGGTAACGGTAGTAACGTTCATTAATTCTTTTAAATGTATAAATACAATTATTTTTTTTTAACGTGGGGAAATCTTCAAAAGACACCCCGACACCTGCAGAGGGGAATCCCCCGAGGGCGCCAGGGTAGTGTGGGATTTTTACCCATTAAAACCCCACGGTCGCCATCTCACTATTCATACAGTGTGGAAAAAAATAAAGTGTGAAAAAAATAAAGTATGAAAAAAATATACAGACACAGCAACAACACCATGCCGACATCATACCGAACGCTCCACGGCATATTCTTAAACTGAGGTTATGGCTCTTATGTTTTCCATCGGCGCTATGGAATGTTTAATAATTTACATGCAATTATCTCTGTTATTAAGGCCCAATGACAGAAACGCTCCGACACGTATTTACTTATTTTCGATATAGATTCATCGTGCCAAGGCTCATCAAAATCGATGACTACCTCACCGTGGTAACTCCCCTTGTTAGTTGGAAAATGTCCTACTTCCCCGCAATTATAACATGTAACAGCGGGCTTTTGAGGTGCTTCCTTCGTCGATATCCCACCAAGTTTTGTCGCCGAAGTCGAGGCCGTTGCCTCTATTCGCCTGGGATGTGTTCCACAATGAAACGTTGCTGGTTGTGATACCACCACTTTGCTTGAAGTTGATGCTCGGGGCATCACTCCCATCTCGGTCATCGCCGCGTACAGATCATCAACGTCCTCGTATCTATTCGAACGAATCGTTCGTTGTATACTTTCGTCGCCAATACCCATGATGCATCCTGCATTCAAGCGTCTGGGATGTTAAGCTTCAAAGCTCGCAGCTTAGACAGCTTTTCAAAACAATAATCTCCCAATTTTTGCCCAGGAGTCGCCCAGTATTCTGACGCTTCATGTAATAACCGTCCAAAAGGTACCGATCGTTTAAATCGCCGAATGAGTATGGTACGTAGTGACTTCCACGTGTGATCACGTTTCTGTTCCTCGTCAAAGATTCGTCGAGCATACCCTTTCAGATTGCGAGAAATATTGATAATTATATTATCATGGCTCCATGCGTACCGACGCGCGAGTCGATCAACTTGACGCATCCACTGCTCAATAGCCGCGTTGTCTCGCGACGGATCAAATTTCGGAACAGCGTGTTCGTCATTCATGGACCTGGACTGTACACTTCTCAGTTCTCGTTTAAGCTGTTTTACCATAGTCCGCAAATTTTCGGACGAAGACACCTCAACAGATCGCTCACGTCGGCGCGTACGATCACGCGAGTGGCTTCGCGAATAATTTCGCTCCCGATTCCACGAGCGGCTCCTGACTCTTCGATCCGATGAATAATTTCGTGAATAGCTTCGCCTCCGATCTCGTGACTGAACGCGTCTACCACCCTCTGTGGAATCATTTCTTCGATCCCGAGAACGATCTTGTGATCGATCCCTTGTACGTCCTATTGCACTACCGCGCGAACGATCACGCACTTGGTCACGCGAACTTTCACGTGATTGGTCCTTCGTTTGACCACGTTTGCGCGAACGTCCCCGTGAACAATCGCGCGACTGCCGTCGTGTCTTACCCTTGGATCGGCCCATTGTTCGCTTTCACAGCCAAGCACAATCACAAAGATGTCACTTAAAACACACTCCGGCGCGTACGGTTAAAGTTTATCCCACTTCTAATATGTAAGAAGATACTAATAATTGAAGGAGTTAACTCGCTTACTAAATAATTCGTTATTTATATAGATATGTGTATATATATATATATATATATATATATATATATATATACAGTATTGTCTCCGTGTGTGCCCGGTGGTCGGGACTGGCGTTGGGCACTCAGAATGCGCAGATCCCTAATTCCGAGTGTGCGTTTCTCGCTTCTTTCTGGCCGAAGGAGTGAGCGAGATGGACCGGTTTTCTTGCGCGCGGGCGTGCGGGCACTCAGATGGAATCGTGACTGCCCAACGCATGCGCGCGACGGTCAGATAGCCAGGCACGGCACAAGTCTTTTTTGCGCCCTAGACAAACTTTTCAAATTACGCCCTATATTATAATACATTTATTTGAGATTATTAATAACCTTACTTTGAATTTTTATTCGTAGTTTAATCCACTTATAGTACAACTTGTAATATTTAATTCTAAAGTTTATTTTCAGCAATAGCAGCAATGAAAATACATACCATTTTGCACCTCTTGTCGACTTTCTGCCCTAGGCAGACGTCCAATTTTGCTTATAGGGACGAAAGTCGACAAGTGGTGCAAAATGGTATGTATTTTCATTGCTGCTATTGCTGAAAATAAACTTTAGAATTAAATATTACAAGTTGTACTATAAGTGGATTAAACTACGAATAAAAATTCAAAGTAAGGTTATTAATAATCTCAAATAAATGTATTATAATAAAGGGCGTAATTTGAAAAGTTGGCCTAGGGCGCAAAAAAAAACTTGAGCCGGGCGTGCGTCAAGTTTTTGCGTTGCGGTTTCGTGCTTCCATATGTGCCTGCGACCATCACGCACGCCCGTCGCGCACGCAAAGGACGGAGTGTCACGGCGCCCGAAAGACGGAGGGAGACAAAACATGAACGCTGTCGTCTGTCTCGTACTGTCCTCGCTCGCTTTTAGGGGCTCTCGCTCGCTCTCGCCTTCGCCGGACAAGAGTGAGACAGAAGTGGTGGGGATAGCGACAGGCCTACATCGTGTACACCAAATCGGGTACATATGGAGACAATACTGTATATATATATATATATTTCAATGCCAAAGAAAGGTAGAGTTGAGAAGATTTCTCTCGAGTCGAGGTTTGGAATAGACTGCCTTTCCGTCCCGTGGAAAATCCCTTCTTGTCCTCTGGGGAAACTCCTAAGGACCCCGATGCCAATTTACGATGTTTATGGCGTCGCGCTGGTCGGGCCCAAAGAGGATAAGATAGAGTGGAAGCATCCCATAAGAGTCCGTGTTAAAAAGTAATATACGAGATTTAGCGCCCTCTGGTGCTTCAGGCCCTCGAAATTTCGATAAAAGCGGCAATATTTAAAAATTGTAAAGTTAGAAATGAATGAAGTAAAATATTAAAGGAGAAATAATGAAAAGAACAGTAAATTTCATATTATTTTAAATTTTATTAATCCTAAATTACATTATGAATATTTGTTTGCGAATTAAGTGGTTGAGCACGCTGGAGAGTGAGGTTAGGGATCGACGGTGGGAAAGTAACACGCGGTGCACTGAGTTTTGTGGCCAAAATGGACCGAGTCACTTTATTTAAAGATGCTCAAGATGAGCTTGGATGAGCACAACGGTTTTTACTGCTGAGCAGAGATAACACAAAACACGCAGTCACGAAACGCGATGAGCACACGTGTTGTGCACGCGAAGAGAAGAGCCGAGAAATGAATTAACTCACTCGTGAACACTAAGAGTTACACTGAGCAAGGAATATGCGCATAAACGGTTGATTCTGAGCACTGGAAGTACTGATTGAATTAATTCACACGTTGCGAGATGAAACAATGAGAAACACGTCTATCACGACAAGCGGTGTAAACGAGAGTGAACAAAGGGAACGCCGAAAAACGGTTGAGCGTCTTCTCGAACAATCCTCGAGAATCGATCAAGAAAGTATGCATTATGATTGGGCCGCTCGTTTCACGTGGTGAGCGGTGATTGGCTGAGCAGCTACCCTGAGAATCGATCGCCTGATCGATCATCGTTCAGCGGCGTATTCCGCTGCCCAGTAGGTGCTGCGGTGAGCTTGGGTGCGACGGAATAGTGAACTAACGGAATCTCAAACAATATTACATATATACATTATATACATTACATACATAGCTTATGTTCTTTATTATTTTAATAACTTATGTTCTTTGTTAAAATTTTCATTTTTTGACAATTGCATTTCCTACCTGACATTACAATACGTATTTTACAGTTGGTTTGAATGTGAACTACAGCTGGTGTCTTTTCTGTCGCTTTTTCAATATCCACGATAATAGTTTTACTATTACGTAAACATTCATCTGAAAAATATAAAATTATTGTATCATTAATATATTAGCAACCATATCACTAAATATATAAACAGTTTATCTATATAGAGTTGAACATACGTGGCAAAGCTGGATGCATAAATTCAATGACATCTTCGTTTAGCTTTTTGGGATCATTACTTTCCAAAATTACTTGATCATATTTAACACTTTCATTTTGTTCGATAGATTTGATTTTTGGTGGTTTTTGGTGAATAGGTGGTATTGTTGGTACAGCTTCCGGCACCAGCAGAGGTCTTGGTGGAGTTTTTTTACGGAAACATGTCCCATGAAAATGGTCGGAGCATATACGGACATCCTTTGAGATCCTTTCGATTTTGCAAAATTTTCTCCATTGCTCCCGTCTGCCATGCAATGATATTAAATTTTAATACTCATATTAATGATTTATAATATTAAAACATATGTAAAAGAGATTTATTTATTGATACTAATTTCATAAACTTCATTATTTAATAACATTGAATGTTAGGTTATTGTTTGAAACCATTATACGTACATCATTAAATTTGCAGGTTCTGAGAAAAAGTGATGATTTTTATCTTTAGCTTGTGATCTATGGCATCCTTTAACGTGACAACGAACCATTTTTGTACATTCTTCACCTTTAAATCAACGAATATCCCATGCCCACTACAAACAGCTACAAATGGTTACCAATGGCTACAAACAGGTGTATTTGGCTTGGCTTGGCTTCTTTACCTCCCACTTTGCCACCCGCAAACTGAATAATATTGAGCCTGAACAGACAGATGCCGCTTGCATCGCATATTTCTGCTTCTACTCTATCTTATCCTTTTTGGTCGGGCCCACCGTCGCTGTACGCGTCACGCTGTTCGCATCTGCTTAGGCTCAACCATGCAGCCCCTTTTAGGAGGTGGTGCCTCAACATTTTTAACATATACTAGAAATACAGGGGCGCACGTGTAATAGAAATACACGGGTATCCGTGAACAGAAATGCACGGGTATCCGTGTATTAAAAATTACACGGATTGACATTCGGATACGTTTACTACACGTGTGCACGTGTAAATAGGGGAAATATGGACAAAACCGGGTACCTGGGTAAAACCGGGACAGACTCTTATTTTTAAAACGGCCTTAAATTTTCCCGCGTCGTTACAGCCACATATTGTCACGATGTGCGTTGTTCCATCAACAAAAGATGATTGTGTTACAAGCGTCCTTACTAAAGTTATACCGACTTGTGTGTTTTTAAAGGCTCTGATCTAATTTTCGATAGTTAAGAAACTTCGATACTTTTGACAGTGTTCAGGTAAGTACTTTTTTGTGCGAATTATGTTAATTGTTGCATATTAAAGTGTAAATAACTAAGACAGTGTCACGTCCTGAACTGCCGGAACGTTCATCAGGACGAGAAGGGAGTTCTTGCCCCGTCGCCTCCGACGCACCGTAAACCCTAAGGCCGGCCCGGTAACGCCACCATGGAGTAACTATGCGGGGCGGGTGGATCGGCGTTGGAGGATCGAGGAGGAAAAGAAGAGGTGTGTTTCGTCTTGGGACCGCCAGCCAGACTCATCAGTAGGGCTATAGCTGACGGCCCCTGCCCTAGACACACACGGGGACACAGAGGATATGATTTGGAACTTGTATATATACGAATGATATTGAGAGTTAGGACTAGCGGGAAAGATTTGAGACCTCTGGTGGCGCTCGTCGACACTAAGTCGCGATACCGTGGTGGGGCCAGGACGTCACAACAGTTTGTTTGTACTTCGCCCTGGCATTGTTGATAATTCGTAATATTTACAAAATTGTATGTTGGGGCAAAACCGTACGGGGTAAAACCGGGTACCCGAAAAAGAGGAAGTTATTAACATTAAACTAAATCTTAAGAAAGGACTACAACTAAAGAGAAAGAAAACCACAAAATTAAACAAAATACAGAAGGATAATGATAACAGTAGTGATGAAGATGGTGAAGACATTTGCATTTATGTCCAACAATCCTATGCTTCATCCAAATTGAATGGGGGTGCAGTGTACAGTTTGTTATAAGTGAGCCACGAAGGCTGCACTGGTTGGGAGACTGAAGAATTGGACGAATTCCGTTGTTATAGGTGCTAGAGTCAGTTTTTACTATGGTACCCGGTTTTACCCAGGCCATGGGGTAAAACCGTAAAAATGTAAAAACGAACCATATTTTAAATTGTAATTTTTTTGTATCTGTTATTGTATTAAAAAAAAATGGGTATATACTACTATTTAATAAAGAGTTTATTCTAATGAATCCTAATTTCAATTTCTTTTTTTCGTTAATAATGTCAAAGTTATAAGCTTTTATCCTTAGCGTCCCGATTTTACCCATATTTCCCCTACACGTGAAATAGGGACCTCTGATTGAAATGTGCTGCTCTTTGTAAGACAAATGAAATATGCTACTTTTTAACCGACTTCAAAATGGAGGAGGTTATAGATTCGACCCGTATGTATGTTTTTTTTTGTTTGTCCTCTCATAACTCCTCAGCATATGGACCGATTTTAATGATCATTTTTTTATTCGAAAGAGGGCGATGCCCCGGTGGTCCCGTCCTACACTAAATCAACATTGGCCCAATATTTTGCTAGTTATGGTTAATAATAATAATTTATATGTTTGTCCCCGCATAACTTCTCAACATATGGACCGATTTTGATGATCTTTTTTTATTCGAAAGAGGGCAATGTCCTGGTGGTCCCATCCTATACTGCATCAACATTGGCCCAATATTTTGCCAGTTATAATTAATAATAAAGACTATTGTCACTTAATTATTATTAGTGTATGTACGTACGCGCATATGTCCTCTGCATGTTGTGTCAATATATATAAAACTAAAAAGTTAAAAATAAAAAATTTTAGAAAAATTAAAACCGACTTAAAAATAAAAATAAAATAAAACTAAAAAATAAAAAATAATTTTTTCCCATATTTAATCTACGACTCTCATATTTTTTAAGTCGGCGCCTCATCATTTGCACTGTGTAAATTTGGCGCAGACTTAAAAAATATGAGAGTCGTAGATTAAATACGGGAAAAAATTATGTTTTAGTTTTATTTTAGTTTTTTTTAAGTCGGTTTTAATTTTTTTAAAATTTTTAATTTAAATTTTTAATTTAAAAGTGTCCGTATTTCTGAAAACGGTCCCGTAAAGAGGACAAATAGGACTATACCCTCATTTTTCTCAAATTTTTAAATTGTGCCCGCTATTAAAACATGGCATTTGTTTAGAACAATTGCAAAATAAGTGATCAAAAATTTATTTCCTTTCAGTGAAATAATTTTTATTAGGTACTCTTAGTTCCCCAGTGTAAGCACCCAAAAGCTCATTCTTATCTGTCTCTTAGTTCAACAGTTATAATTTAATGAAAGAAAGGCAATTTCCACAATTTTGAAAATTTTTACAAATACTTTGAAATACATTTATATATCACTAAAGACTACAATATATCCAAGTTTCACGATAATCCCAAGTATAATTGAAACGGTACAGCATTGTATGTAACACACTGGCCCACATATGTAATAAATTATAACCCGATGGAATAAAAATATTGGTAAAGAAACATTTTGTCCTTTTGCGCTTTCAGACAATAGTTTCCGAGATATTAATAAAAAACTTTTAGTGTGTCTGTTGACTCATCCCGACACATTTTCCAACTTGTTCTGAATATTAGTACTGGATGGGACTAAATCAACGCGGGGGACGCGCCCCCCGCTTGCAGTCGCGTAAATCGCGTAAATTCCATTCGGAATTATATCCCAAATCATTATCATATTTGTAACATTGTATCTCTTAAAATTCAACGAGGGACTGCAGGGTGGTATTTCGCTTCATGAAACGTTGTAAAATAACGAAGACACGAAGCGTCCGATAAACACGTGTCGTGTGTTTTTCGTGAAGTAAACCCTACTTGACCGTGCCGATAACAGAAATCAGACCCATTCCAATGATTGAAACATTTTCTGCAAGCAGTTTTTCAAACAGTTCACAATTGTGTAAGGAAATCATAACGCCCAATGCGAGAATATTGAAAACAGCACTGGGTATCGCTCGCCGTCTTGGAAGGCGAGGCCCAGGAGGATGCAGAAAGATGAGATCAGACGGCGCGTGGCTCGGCGAACTTTGCGCGTGAATCGCCGAGCCACGCGCCGTCTGATCGGTCATGACTCGCTGAGTCGGGCTCGCCAAGCCGAATTGCCGAGCTAGGAAAAGCTAGCAATCAAAATAATAATACTGAAGTATTTGAATGTTTCGAGTTACTTACAAAGCAGGAAACATTTCACATCCCGTGATCATTTGGCGTATCGCTGTCATTGTCACTGGCACTCTCTGTAGGTTGTGTGTGGCTGCAATGTAATTTAAATTAGATATCTATTTTCCATAATTATATTTTCATTTACACATAAAGGTAAGTATTTAATTTTTTTAACTTACTTCTCATCAACGAATTTTTTAATTTCTGATGATACATTATTTTGTTTGTACAACTTTTATTAATATAATTGAAATTTTCGGGTCGGTTAAGTATATTGCTCGATTAAAAACGTCTAACATTCTATTCCTTCGACTATTTTGTCGTGAATGCAGTGTCATATTTTTCCTATACACTTTATGCCAGGATTCATTTGCATCTTCTGAATAGTACGCTATTGGTAATGGAAACTGTCTTGCTACTTCGCAACCATGTTTTAACAGTTTGTGTAAGGAAAATAGTCGAAGGAATAGAATGTTAAACGTTTTTAATCGAGCAATATACTTAACCGACATGAAAATTTCAATTATTTTAATAAAAAATCGATTAAAGTTGCACAAACAAAATAATGTATCACCAGAAATTAAAAAATTCGTTGATGAGAAGTAAGTTAAAAAAATTAAATACTTACCTTCATGTGTAAATGAAAATATAATTATGGAAAATAGATATCTAATTAAAATTACATTGCAGCCACACACAGCCTACAGAGAGTGCCAGTGACAATGACAGCGATACGTCAAATGATCACGGGATGTGAAGTGTGTCATGCTTTGTAAGTAACTCGAAACATTCAAATACTTCAGTATTCTTATTTTGATTGTGTTCCATACATGAGAATACAATATATCTTCAAACCAGTGGGTTATCAAATCATTTCAACGAAAAAATTATGATTTCATCAGTTTCTTTCACATAAATCAATTTTTTTTAAAATCCTGAGGTAGTAGACAAATTTTGCGAACGGATTTGAAATCGGCTTGACAAAATCTACAGGAAATGATGTACAACATGTCAAGAAAAAAATCTAATCGTACATGATATTGGATAAATCACAATTTTGTTGTAAAATTTCAAGTTTAACACAGATTTTCAAAGTTAAAAAACGCTCATACCATAATCTCTTTAATTTTCCCTTATTCTGCAATATTTCAGCTTTAATTTAAAAAAAAAATCATCGCTTTATCTCATTTCTATCAAAAGTTCTTTGATTTTGACACAAACTTCATCACTTTGCCCCACTGTGCGCCCGCTGGAGGGTTAAATAAAGGGATTTTGCCGTTTTTCACATATGCCTTGAGGCTATATGGAATGTTATTGATAACATGAGTAAAATAGATCCATTGCTGATATAATTTTCATGATTTCTTAGTTACTATGAGTACTTTAAAAAAATATATTCCAAAACGAAAAACTCCATTCCTTATAAGTGAATGTTTACTTGTCAGAATGCTCGAATAACATTAAAAGTATATATTCTATCTGTTTATGTAAGTTGAAATAACTAGTGGTCATTGGATTCGGTACGTTACTTTTCAACTCTTTTCTTGATTTCACAGGTTTACTAGATTCTATAACGAGCACAGCGAACAGTGCTGATTGTCCAGGAGTGTGTGTCCATGCATTTGCAACGTTATTATGTTACGAAGTTCTTGAACATGTACAATGTCCTACTAGTATGCGATGTTGTATCGAGACTCCCATAAACATTACTGGAACATCTGAAAATATTCTCGATAGTGACAGCCCAGCTTCAACTATAGATACTACTGTGAAGACGATCACAACGACAATGACTGCAACAACAAGTGCGACTATACCTTCAACAACTACGACAGTTACGACTACGTCCTCTGTAGCCACGCTGAAAACAACTTCTGTATGTTTCCAAAATTATAGTGCATATATTAAATATAGTATGTAACTTTAGTAAATAAAGTTAACGTATACCAAATTTTTAAATAGAGATTTGAATATTTAATGAAAAAAAATGTATGACATTAAAGTCTGTTTGTTTGTTTTTCAGGATAATAAGAAGGAATCAGTTAACAGAACATCGAGTATGTATTTTCTACCTTGAACGGCATACTAATTTCACATATGCATGGGTGTAGAATAATAAATATATAATAAAGCAGTTACACACTGTGGGGCAGTAACTTTGACCACCTGGAAATCTCCGTTTTTTTTAGAGATATAGGAATCCTTTATTTACAAAAGTTGAACGGTACCAAAGGGGCCATAACATGGCAATAATAAAATTGTTGTGGATGGAGGTTTGGCTCTTTTGCCATATCAGGTTTTCGAACTGGTGTCCGTTTGCATTGATCATTGCAATATGTGCTATAACCAATGTGACGTCCCACTATTTTTCGCGCGGCATTATTTATAATCTCTCTCATAAATTACTCCAAAACTCCACCAAAATCCCCTAAACTCAAGTCTTACCCCTTTCCCCCAATCACTGATCATTTTGATGATGTACCTTAGCGGTCCCCATCTCGAGATGGTCAGCTACCAAACTCTTTCCCCTCTTCGCCCTACGAGGCATTATCTCCTCGCTCATATCTAATTTTAAACAAGTCCCTCGTCCCAAAAATCCTCTTAAGTTGAGACCACGTCTCACTCCCTCTCTATTACCAGTGAAGTCAAAACCACACTCACTCCTTTCCAATCAAACCTCCCAAAATCTATCCAACGGCTCGTGTACCGCCTTTTCAGAAGCCCAAATAAAAACCCCAGAAGTCCTATTGCGACGCATATTTCGCGCATGAGTCATCAACATGTTCTAATTATATACCGCATATTTTGTACATGAGTCATGGTGCATACCGCGCACACCCCTCATACCTGACATTCCTGTAAATCTTATAAATACCAGGGCCCGAGAGACAGGGGTCCTCTTCTACGGAAATACTCCCGCGATAGTTCATACATATATATATGTATGATATATATATATATAGTATGTATATATATATATATATATATATATATATATATATATATATATAACTCTAAATTAGAATCAGTGATCTAAGAACTACTCATCGACGTCTACCATAAGCAATTATTACTATTTATTGTTATACGGCATATCATCTTATTGATTTATATTGTTATTTTTGCTTAACGCTTATTGATTTATATTGTTATCATTGCTAGTTCTTATTGCTTTTCATACTATTATTCGTGGCTTATACTCATGTATTTCATACTCATACATCTATATTGCTATTAATAACCATTTATATAAATGTTTATGTGCTAATGCTTAACGTCCAACGCATTATTATAAAACCTCACCGCCATCACATTAACAGCGCATGGCATATTTTCGTGCTTCAAATTGAATAAACAGTTTTACTTTAAATCGCGCTTCGAATTATTGTGTCTATTCTTCGGTAACGAAGATTCCAAACCTAAACAGGCTACTCCAACAGCTGATCTCGGTTCGCGAACGCAAGAGTTCTTATAGTGTTTACCAGGCTTACTTTCGCATAGCTCTTACACGACCATACGTCTAGACCAGGCCTGCCCCATCGGGTGCAAATATCTCCTGAAGTTCTGGGACCCGCGCAACAGCTGAGCGCGGGACTGGTCACGTTGCTAACCACAGCATGGGTTGCGGGAGAACTGCATGAGTGTGCGGCCGTCCATGCAGGCTCGTACATGGACGCACACTAATGCACTTCTCTCACAAATCTCGCAACGGGTAGCAATGGAACAGTCCCGCGCTCGGCTGTTACCCGGGTCCCAGAAATTCAGGAGGTATTTGCACCCGATGGGGCAGGCCTGGTCTAGACGGATTTCGTGGAATATTACGGGCGGCTTCTTATGTTAATGCAGTGGTAAATCCAATTATCGAACCTAAATAAAAACCACAAGTGCTCTAACGGGTGTCCCCCTGGTGCGCGTTCACCTTTTAAACCTTTCCTGGCCGAATAGTGTGCAGGATTTAAGATTCTCGCTTGACCTCCACCAACCCCCAGTGTGCAGGATTTCGCATTCTCGCCTAACTTCCATCAACCCTCAGTGTGCAGGATTTCAGATTCTCGCCTGACTTTTACCCCCTACATAGTCATCGTCCTCCATAAAGACCTCCACCCGGGACGTAACACCAATCCGGAAGTGGTGTGAGAAGTGACAATATCGCCTTGATGCAAATGCATACCACTTCGAACACCTCTTATGAAACAAGGGTCGCCCCGTTACTTCATTACTTAATATCTAATGATTTGTATACTTCAAGTCATTTTAGAAGGAACTTGCCGACCGACGAGTTTAGACCGGTTCTGCGCATGTTGGCGCTCATTGGTGCCGAAACAAGTTACTATTGGCTATACCCCAAACAAACGCTCCCTCGGAGCCAATGAGCTCATTCTACATAAGCGAATAAGTTCCTTCTAAAATGACTTGGAGTATAGGTACCATTAATCGTTGAATTCGTGTAAATATCCGCTATTCTACTAGAGATAAAAATGTATAGCATGCAATTTAAAAAGAGAGAGGTGACCTTGAAGTTTTCAACAAGTCCACACCAACAAAAATATTATTACTGGCACGTTATGACCCCCACGACACCATACAACTTTTGTAAATAAAGTTTTTTCATATCGCTAAAATTAACGGAAATATTACCAGAGCCGTCTTAACAGTATGTAGGCTCTGGGCAAAGCAATGCACTGGGACCCCTGCCCACCCACGGGAATAAGACTTAAAATCAGACTTGGGGCCCCTACTGCCATGAGGCCCCTGGCGACTGCCCAGCGTGCTCATGCCTAAAGACGTTATTGAACATCACACTTGGTTCAAACTGTTTATACGGAACAGATATGCTTTTTAATTAAACATTATACTTTTAAAGTGACAAATTTAAAACGTAGAAGAACCTTTTCGCTTCATTTCCTTTTATGATAAGATATTAACAAATGCAGTTGTTTAACGAAAATCTACTTTTTGCAGCAAAAACTTGTTCAGGAATTTGCATGGCGGAGAGAATTGCAGACTACTGTGATGCCGTTTTAGTAGTAGACACATTGTGTAAGCCAGGATATAAATGTTGTGTATCCAGAGACGCGTTTGGAGATTTCCCTCCACCTGAATTACTAGTTATCGATCGCACAAATTCAAGTCGTGTCGATGAGAAGACTGGCTTCAGTACACTATACAAGGGTCCTCTGGCCACGACAACTATGAGACCGAATATGTCTATCTCTATTAACGTGCCTACAACCACAGCTGCCGTGACCGCAATCACAACCACATACCCAACAACCACGGCGAGGCCAATGATTACGGTAGAAAAGTCGTGCAAAGGTGAATGCGTTAGCGGATTCTTCGCTCTTCTCTGTGATAAAGTGGATGGGGAAGCTGAATGCCCTGATGATGGATCTTGTTGCGTGATTGATGCATTTTTAAAAACGGTAACTAAACAGAACAAGCTTATTCCACTCAATTGAGAGGGTTACATATATCAGTAGTTCCTCTAAAAATTTATTTATTTCTGTTAATCTAATTCGTTTTCATTTCATAATACGTAGGTACATTCAAATATTGTGAAGGAAAATCTAATACATGTTTTTTAAAAAGGTCGTACATATAGTGAACAGTATCATGTAAAGGTATCGCGAGCGAGTCGCAGACTCCTACGGCACATCGAAAATACCTTTATTGGGCAGTCAGGCCCTTCTTCACTCGTCATTTCTGTCCGAGCTGTCGTATCCAAATGGGCGTTCAGAATTGAATGCATACACATCTACATAATAGCTGCAACGAAATAGCTCCACGCTCGGTTCGTGATCCGGCGCCCAGAATCGCAAAGAAGTTTCCGGATTCAAGAGGTTTTTTGTGCAACTCTCATATAGATTTATGGTACGAGTTTACATGGACGCTCATTTTTGCAGTTCTCCCATAACCCATGCTGTGGTTAGCAATGTAACAGTTCCGCGCTCACAAGGAGCCACGCGGTAGTGGACATCGCTTTTGTAGTATGAAAATACTATATACGCATGTAGTATGAAAATACCATTTCGGCTTTCTATACAGTGTGTTATGTTTTGGACAAGAACTAAACACGTGTAGAATATCCACTCACTTATTAGTTTTATTATAACGAACTCTCTCTCTAAGACGTTCTCTTCATCCTACCATGTCGTTACACGCTGCCCTCTCGAGGCCGGGGCGCTACCTGTTGGCCAGGTGCGTTCACATATATTACATCTTCCCTTTTAAGTAGGAGGTAGCACATTTCGCTTAGGCTATCTTAATTTATCTAAACTTAATTATCAATTAGGACATTTGGTTTACAGATCAGATCATTTCTTTTAGATACCCAGCCACTCGGGCTGACGTGAGATTCTTCCACTTTGTGTGACAATATTGGTCCGAGCTCTATTTCCATTTGACTGTGCATCGGATAACACGTCACCCTCCACATTTGTTTGAGACACCGGCCTGTCGACCTTATCAGGAGGTTGAGACAGGGATTCCTGCGAAGGTGCTCCACACCCTAATTCTGGTTGTCGCACCTTTTTCAAATGGAACGCATTTCGTCTAACTACATTGCCTTTTTCGTTGAGAACTGCGTAAGATCTCGGAGCGTCCTCTATTCCCTGAATCAACCCTGGTCTCCACTCCCCTTTTTCTCGCAAAGCAATTTTTTCGTTACATTGAAAACTTTGCCTTTCTTTCGCATTTCTATCGTAATAATTCTTGTACATCTTTTGACGAGATTCAAGCACTTTGCGCGCATCTACAATTACTTTCGGCGACAATTGAGATTTCGCAATGGGCAACTGTGTCCTCAATTTCCTTGACATTAATAGCTGAGAAGGCGAAACATTTAACCCTGCTATAGGTAAATTTCTGTATTCTAAAAGTGCCACATTGACGCTTGTTCTACTATCATCACATTTTTTTAACATTAGTTTCGCAATTCCGACCGCTTTTTCCGCCAACCCGTTAGATTTTGGGTAATGAGGACTCGACGTAACAATTTTAAAGGCCCACTTCTCTGAGAATTGTGAGAACTCAAAACTTGAGAATGGCATATTGTCACTAACAAACGTTTCCGGAATCCCATGTGTAGAAAAAATCGGCTCCAGTTTGCTTTGCACTTCTTGTGCTGTTTTATTCTTTAATGGACTTATCTCCAACCATTTGGAGTAATAATCCATTGTTGCCAAATAATCCTTTCCTTTGTATTCAAAAATATCAGCGCCGATTTTTTAAAATGGAAGTTCAGGAGTTTTGTGTGGTATTAACGGTTCTTTTGTGTTGCTCCTACTGAATTTTTCGCATGTCTTACAAGAATTAATGTACCTTGTGACGTCTAAGCCAAGCTTTGGCCAGTAAAAAATTTGACGGAGCCTTTTCTTTGTTTTTTCTATTCCAAAGTGTGGTGTATGAGCCAAGCTAAGCATTTCAAGTCTCAAGCTCTCAGGAACAATTATCTTATCATTAACAAAAAGGAGACCCTTATGAAAAGTCATTTCGTCTTTCATTGACCAATATTGTTTAGCATCCTCATGAACTTTATGTCTGTCTTCAGGCCATCCCTCCAGAACATAACCTCTAAGCCTGACCAAAACAGTATCTTTTACAGATTCTTGTCTAAACTGGATCAACCTAGCTTGACTCATCGACACTTCCGTATTGAGACTGTGAACCATCTCATTGTGAGATTCATCATTGGACACTGACGTTTCCAAAAATGACCTTGAAAGAAGATCTGCGACGACCATTTGCTTTCCCGCCAAATATTCTACATTGATCTTATATTTAAGTAATTTTAGCTTTAATCTTTGCAATCGTGCTGTTACTTTATTCATGTCCTTCTGGACAATCGAAACGAGAGGCTTATGATCCGTATAAATTTGTACCTGACGACCATATACAAATTGATGAAACTTTTCTAACCCAAAACAAATGGCCAGCATTTCCTTTTCAATCTGCGCGTATCTCTTTTCCGAGTCATTCAAGCTTCTCGACGCGAATGACACTGGTTGACCTCCTTGCATTAAACAGGCCCCCAGCCCATTTTGCGAGGCGTCAGACTGAATAATCGTTGGCATGTTTACGTCGAAGAGTTTTAATGTCGGCGCATTACATAATGCCTTTTTCAGTTCAGCCAAGCATTTTGCATGATCGGGGGTCCAATGCCAGTCTACGTTTTTCTTTATTAATTCTCTTAGAGGCGCACACAAATCAGATTCATTCTTAACAAATTTGGCCAGAAAGTTGAACATTCCTAGAATGCTCAACAGTTCCTTTTTGTTGGCAGGCTCCTTGAGCCTTACAATTGTTTCAACCATGTTCGGATCTGGTTTGACGCCGCACTTATTAAAAATCAAACCCAGATACCTAACTTCGGAGACTTTGTACTGAAGCTTGGTTGCATTGAAACGCACATTGTACTTCCTGGCTCTCTCAAAAACCTTTTCTAGTGTCAAATCATGCTCTTCTTCACTTGTTGCCGCAATAATCATATCATCAAAATAAATGCAAACGCCCTGAATGTCACCAAAGATTTTTACATTCATTCTTTGAAACACCTCAGGCGCTGTGGACAAGCCAAATGGAAGTCTCTTATATTTATATTTCCCATACGGAGTTATGAAAGTACAAATATCGCTACTCTTTTCATCAAGCATGATTTGATGAAACCCATCTTTCATGTCCAAAACGGAAAATATTTCCTTTCCCGTTAACATTGTACTTAACTCATCAATCGTTGGGATCGGAAATTTCTCCGTTTTCAAGTTATTATTCAATACTCCCGGATCTAAACAAATACGTATTGAACCATCCTTTTTCTCGACAATTATAACGTTATTTACCCAATCTGTCGCGTAATCAACCTTTTCAATTATTTCTCGTTTTTCCAACTTGTCAAGGGAGTCTTTCAACCTATCCTTCAGCGCCAATGGTATTCGGCGAGACGAGTTTACCACTGGCTTTGAGTCCTCTCTTAAGATTATTTTGTACTTATCAGGGTATGCTCCGATTCCCTCAAACAAATCTTTATTATTCCTGACCATGCTCGACTTACTGTAATTCCCATTACTTAACGCTTTCTCCAGAGACTTACATTTAACCTCCTCCACTTTTGCATTCATTCGTGTCACCAATTGCATTCTCTCGCACGCTTTACGACCTAAAATCGGTAAACTATCAGTCTCAAACAGAATAAATTTTACCTGCCAAGTTACATTACGCAATTCACAATCTAGTACAACATAACCATGCGCTCTCCTTTTGTTCTTAAAATAGCTTTCAAGTGTTATATTGGCTTCTTTTATTTTGGGTTTATTTATAATTTCCAAAGCATTAAATATTTTAATCGGCAAGACATTACAATCAGCCCCAGAATCAAACTTAAATTTTACTTCGTTCCCGCCAATTTTCAAGAATTCAACCCAACATTCTGAAACCGACTGACGTTGAATCGCATCTACATAAAAGTCATTAACTTCATAATATTCCAATTCATTTACATTTTGCCTCTTGTCACTCGATAGGCAACCAGCCGCAAAATGATTAAGTTTACCACACTTATTGCACACCTTTCCATACGCAGGACACCTTGCTTTTTTATGGTTATACCCGCACTTTTTACAGCTATACACCGCATTTTCACTACTCTGCTGTTGCTGGCTGCTCTGATTGGGCGTCGATCGCCCCTTGCCGTCCTTCCTTCTGAGTACGTCGACTTCGACCGTTTCTGCTATCTTCATGTTCATTTGAATGACGCGCTGTTGCTGCTTGCTCAGCTCCGACGCTCTGCATGAATCTGTTGCCTTCTTTAAGGGTACGTCTGAGTCCCGTAGCATTCGCTGCTGAAGGGCCTCGTCATTGACCGCGATTATAATGCGATCTCTCATCAGCGACTCCTCTTGATCCCCAAAATCGCAGCTTTTAACAAGTTTTTTCATATCATTTAGGAAGTCATCAAACGGCTCATTCTGCTGTTGAACACGTGTTAGAAATTTGTGACGCTCTATGACGACGTTTGTTCTTGGCTTCAGATAGTCCTCAAACGCTTCGAAAGCTTGCTCCAAGGTGAGTTTCTCCTTCGTCAGTTTGAACGTGTTGAACACGTTGAGCGCTTCTTCACCGACGAAATTTAAGAATATCGCCAGTTTGCGTTTATCTGACACCTTAGTGTTATCGGAGGCGTCTAAATATATTTCAAATCGTTGTTTGAAATTTTTCCAATTATTCACAGCATTTTCTCGCAAGTTGAGCTCCGGCGGAAGCTTGAACACTTCCATGACGAAAACACGTTGTGCTCGTTACGAGCACGTGGAGATTTTGAGGTTATGCGAGTCTTTCTTCGCAAACAATCCCTCCTGTGTTACTGTGCAAGCACAAATATTATAGGAGACTTTACCGCTGCCACCATGTTATGTTTTGGACAAGAACTGAACACGTGTAGAATATCTACTCACTTATTAGTTTTATTATAACGAACTCTCTCTCTAAGACGTTCTCTTCATCCTACCATGTCGTTACACGCTGCCCTCTCGAGGCCAGGGCGCTACCTGTTGGCCAGGTGCGTTCACATATATTACACAGTGGGCCTTCGTTTTCGAGATATTTTGATTTAAAGTTTTTAACGTATTTAGTAATCCAGATACATAGCACTTATACGCAAGAAGATTCCGTGGCCACAACGGTAGCGCGTTAGATTGTCATGCGGTCGGCCCGGTGTTCAAGTCCCCCTGTGCAACTCCACCCGCCCCCTTATACACTCCCTTTTTTGTTTTTTTAACAATTTTTCCCGTGGCAATATATTTTGTAGTACTCTACGCAAATGTGAAGGTTGAAAATGCGGCTATTTTAACGGCTATCCCATTTCACCTGTTCGACAATTTCAGGCGTCAAAAGTTTCGGAATGAAATATTTTCGCAGTACAAGAATATGAAAACACCGTTGAAAGAGATGATTAGAATAATAGGTTATGTTATAAATGTATTTTTAACCTTATTAACCTTAAAATTTGCGTAGAGTAATATGTAACGCACTATATAATACGTAATATCCACAAAATATATTGCCACCGGAAAAATTGTTAAAAAAAGAGAAAAAAAAACAAAAAAGGGAGTATAGGGGGGGGAGTTGCACCTTAGAGCATATATAAATGGAGGTCTCATTGCCTTAGATTGACTGCCTCAAAACTGTCGGCAACATCAGGCGAAAGAGAAAGACATGTGCGAATTGGTGCGAGAGAGAGGGAGAAGTATAGGGAACAGTCGACCGTAATGCGCATGCGCTGATATCGAGCGAGAGAGAAAGACATGTGCGAACGACAGAAGTATAAGGGAACAATCGACCGTAATGCGCATGCACCGATATATCGCCGGCGACAAACCACGATTACTATGATTATCGTTGTTTACGCTCGTACTTATCTTTTGAAAAACGGTTATATGTATCGAATTGAAATAAAAGAATGCCAAACCGATATTGCGTGTTGTGTGGTAACCGAGATAAATCGGCTTCCTATTACTCGTAAGTGAATGTATATAATATTGAATAAATTAAATTAATTAAAGTATGTCGTGCACACAAGTGTGTGATAAATTTAGGTTCATTTTTTGTACGATACTTGTTCATATTGCAAATGTAATATTAAATTCATTCCTTCTAAATAGATTGCCGAAAAACAAGAAATCTCGCCAGAAGTGGCTAGCTTTTTGCGGCATTGATGAGCACGTTTTTAACACTGCTACTAGATTGTGTTGGAATCATTTCCAAAAAGATGATAAAATTTGTCTAGCTAAATGTTCAATTCTTAAGCACAACGTTATGCCATCTATTATAAAGAAGAACGTGTATAAACGTTCTGATTTCGAGAATACCAATTTCTCTAATAGAAGTTCTACACCGCTGAGTTGTGAGAGTATTTAATCTTTCGAAACACCTATTACACCTGTACATAATCTTCACAACGTTAAGTTTATATCCGACAATAAAAATCTTATTGTATTATTGGAAGGTAAAAATTACAGCATTCGTATGTCTTTGATTGATATATATTCAACTGATAAATTAATTGATTATTGATGACACTTATAGAAACTTGTTCAACGGTCAATTGCCCGTCTACACCGCCGAGTTGTGAGAGCATTCAAATCCTTCGAAACACCTGTTACACCTGTACATAATCTTCGTTTCTTTGATGACATTACAATGGCACATCTCGCTACACCCAGAAAAGCTAAAATAGCTTTAGAGTTGGAAAAACGGACCTTTGCAAAGCAACAGATGAAAATTAAAAGTTTACAACAAGCTCGAAACAGAATGTTTGGTCAAATAATAAAATTGAAAACACTTATAAAATATTTCAAGAAGAGAAATCGAATGTGTAAAATGACTGCTACAAATCTAATGGTATTTTTCAAATTTATTAAGAATTATAATAATAATAATATTTTTTTATAATAATAATATATATATATTGCAGAACCGAGGATAGTTTGGACACTTTTACAATTGCTCCCGTAGTGTCATGATTACTGTAACTGTTTATTTTTTGTCTATTTTTCCGGTCTCCCCTATATATTAAAAACACATTATACATCTCATTCTATATAATTACATTTTTGATTTCTCGAACCACGTCCGCTCTAAGCACGTCCGTCACGTCACCACTCGGCGGATTATGTTTTTTCTCCGTCTCCTCTATAGCTTCTATTGCTATTCTTATCTAGGAATGAAATAATGATTGTTTTTTAATTTTTAAAATAATTTGATTCAATGAACATGCAGGGTGATTGTCTCGCTAGAGTAATAACCCATAAGCGGACCGCGCGGTGTCATTTCATCTTTACTCGGCTTGCTTCGAAACATTCTAAGGCCTCCCTGGTGCTCAGCGAGGCGCGGTTTATTAGCGGCATCGCCTTTGAGGACTATAGGGAAACAATCACACTGTATAATAGTTTTTTCACAATATAATACTTACGGTTTCCATATTTTCACCCATTTTATTGCTTCATTGTTGAAAACATGATAGCGTAAACAACAATAATCATAGTAACCGCGGTTTAGTCGGCGGCGATATCGGTGCATGCGCATTACGGTCAATTGTTCCCTATACTTCCCTCTCTCGCACCATGTTGGCGATAGTTTCAAGCTTTCAATGAGACCTCCATAGTATATGCTCTAAGAGTTGCACAGGGGGACTTGAACCCCGGGGCCGCCCACATGACAATAGTTGGCCACATACGGAGAGGTTTCCCCGCGGTCTTCATCCGTCGCGGACAAACCTGCGATCAAAGACTGTGGCGGCTCAAAACTGCTAATATCCACTAACATACGACGAAAGTTCACAGACAAATCACGTTGGATAAATTGGTCACAGATAAAACTGCGTATTAATGAATGAAAACCGCTTGTTTATCCGCGGATTTGATCGAAAATGTGGAATTTCGTTTTGCTGAAAGTTTTCTCAGTTGTCATGCAGACTCTAACGGAATTGGTTTTTATCTGCAGACAAAAATTGCACGTTAATGTTGAACAACTGTTTTGTCACGCGGTTGAAGTTTGTCAGGAGAACCGTGAGAACGGTATAAATCGATCATAGACATGCATCACTAACATGAAGTTAAGTCCGCAGGCTTGAAACGCGACGGATGATGACCGCGGGGAAACCTCGCCGTGTGTGGCCAGCTATTCTGACGCGCTATCGTTGTGGCTACGGAACCTTTTTGGGTATGGATGCTATGTATCTGGATTACTAAATACGTTAAAAATTTTAAATCAAAATATCTCGAAAACGAAGGCCCACTGTATTGAAAGCCGAAATGGTATTTTCATACGGTTATGGAACCATAACCGTTCACATAAAGATACAAACAAAGATGAAAAATTTATTCGAAACTCAGGATGAGTTTCCTGACCATCATTGTCAGACCATCAAATGAACTCCCGTCGAATAAATTGATTTAGGGGAGAGTTGCCAATATCGTACTGGTCACCTAAATCGTACCTCATCAATTTCTCAGTAATTAATGAATGTAAACGATATCTGACAATAAAAATATCAAGTCAATGCGAAATAAGAAATAGAAATAAAACCTTTTGAGCTTACACCCTATTTTGTGCATGCTATAAACATTTAAAAATATCAGGTATGACTGATGTAACTTTTTACCAGTTTATTTTAGCTGATAATCATCAAACAATGCAATTTTGTTCTGTATTTTTGTATTTTTCTAAAAGCGGGTTTAATGTAGAATATTTTACATTCATTTTATGTACATATTACATTCATTATAAAGTTTAAATTGATATTTATAAATAAATCGATCATGTTTCCTAAATCGAACCACTACAATCGTACCAGTAGGATTTGACAACTCTTAGGTTATGTACGTATATTATATTCATAGATTATTGCGGCCTGTGTGTGATCCATATACATGTGTATATGTAACTATATATATTAATCATTACTTCATGTTGAATATTTTCTTCTCTATTTGTAAATTTATTTATTTATTTATTTATTTATATAAACGGAAGCCCTTTGATAAATACAAATACACTAGAATATAGGTACACTGAGCAATGAAGCACAGATTAGAAACTTATACATATAATACGCAATATTATGGCAGTATAAAACACAAAGAGATAAAACACAAATAGCTAATGTAAAAAGAAAATAGCAGCTAGTTACAGAAATGATTAATAACTCTAGTTCTAAATGTCTGAAATGGACAATCGAAGAAATCGAAAAGATTAGACACGGAGTTAACATTCATACACATACGGTTTATCGGATTTTAATAACCCATTAGAGTTCGATGATGCTCAACATATAGGAGTGAGCATTGCCTAAATTTTCTAGGAGGAATGTATAATCTAAAAAGTTGTAGAATTTGAGAGCACTTAATAACATGATTAATAATCTTATAACTAAAAAATAAGTCCGCAAAGAATCTACGTCTTTCGAGCGTTGGCATTCATAGTTGACAGAGTTTGTAAGCAATAAAACGAAGAAATTTATGCTAGACACGTTCTAGTAATGAGGAAAGGTTCTTAAAGTACGGATTCCAGACGATAGAGCAGTATTCCAAATGTGGTCGAACTAGCGACACGTATAAAATCTTGATAGATGCAATATTATTAAAATAACGCGCGACCCAAAAAATGAGACCTAAAATCTTAAGAGTCTTTCCCACCATATTGAGACAATGACAACGAAATGATAGAGAGGAAGTAAATACGACACCAAGGTCCTTAATACTATTTACAGGGATAGGTGATGTCAAATTTAACGAGTAATCGATCTGGAGAACATCAGCTTTCACGCAGAAACGGATAACATGACATTTTGATATGTTAAACCCTAGCTTGTTCGTATCACACCAAGTTTCAAGTTTAAGCAAATCGCTCTACAGAAGAAGTGGTACAAGTACATCATTGGAAGAAGTACATCATTAATATTCACAATTTTACGAAAAACTTTAAGGTCATCAGCATACAGGACAAATTGACTGTGTTCAAATACATCGGTGATATCATTGATAAGTAGATTAAATAGCAACGGTCCAAGGTGGGAGCCTTGTGGAACACCGGATCGAACAAGGAACTTGGAAGAAAGATAATTATTGAACTTAACAACTTGGAATCTGTTAGTAATAAAACTGGATAGCCAAGATAAAACAGAGCCACGAATACCCAAAGCTCTAAGTTTAGAGATTAGAATAGAATGACTCACCGAATCAAAAGCTTTGCTAAAGTCCGTATAGATGACATCAACCTGAATTCCTTTTTCGATCGCATCCACAAGGTAATATTGATAGCATAGTAGATTTGTAGTGGTAGATCTTCCAGAGACAAACCCATGTTGCTCTGGTATAATAATGTTCGTAAACAGGTAGGATAATTTGAAAGTGATAATATTTTCAAAGATCTTGGGCATAACATTCTGCTTACTAATTGGTCTGCAGTAGTTACGGATGTCAGATCTGTCACCCCCTTTAAATACAGAAGTAACAAGGCAAGTCTTCCATTTAGACGGAAAGCAACCTACCCCAAGGGACTTGTTAAAAATAAGCCACAAGATTCTAGCCACTACAAAACTACAAGATTTAAACACAATCGGTGGAATACCGTCATCACCAGGACTGGAATTAGTATCTAGAGAATTTAAGGATTCAAAAACCTTACCAATATCAATATATAAGCTAGATACGTCACTAGAATAATTATAACCAATATTAAAAGATACATTATTGTCGTCTTGATAAACCGATTTAAAATAAGAGGCAAAACCTTCTGCAATATCAGACTGATCAACGAGGTATACACCATCAAAGTACATACACGTAGGTTTGGATTTATCGACTCGATGACAATTTACAAAATTCCAGAAGGCATTAACATTATGCGGGATATACGACTCAATCCTACGAATATAATTATGCCAGCAATTTGTCGATAATGATTTACATTGAGATCTAATGTTGGAAAAAGCGACATAGTCAGAATAATTATTAGTACGCTTATAGATGTAGTGCAGTCGTTTTTATAGTTTGATCAGGGAGATAAGTTTGCCTGAGTACCACTTCAGATAATAAGAGTTTCTGTATATAACACGCTTTGGAACAAAAAGATCAGTAACATTACGTAAAAAATGATAAAGCCCTGATAACCAGATGTATGCGATCTGACGTCAGATTGGCAGCAGGGTCTGCCGTGAGAGCGCAGAGCCTGACGTCAGATCCGTAGTCATCTATGTCCGCATTAGGATACGTTCTGAGGTACAGAGCCTGACATCAGGACCCTGACGTCAGATGGACAGCAGATTCGCATCAGATCCTGCCGTTCGCCTGACACGTATAACAGCGCCATCTGAAGGCCAGAATTACCAAACTATTCCCTACGCGTGACGCCACATGGCTGTCCCTACCCTTACATAACCATCAAGCACATTGTACAGTTTATTAAATAATTAATGCTACTTATTTCAAAAAGTATTTATACTTTTTTTATTAATATACATGATCGGTGATTACAATTGTTACAAAATAATATAAGTAGCGCATATAAATCCAAAGAGGGACTTTCAACATTTAAATTTACAAATCCACGTCCCGTAACCATTGGTACCTAGTAGGGGCGATATCAGAAAATTTCATTCAATATTTTCGACTTCTTTTTTGTGTAAAAGCATCATGTTTCCTGTTGTGTTAGCGCTGAAAACAAACACAATATTAGTATAAAATTAAACGTTGTCTTCGAGCGTATGTACGGCTTCAACCAGAATAGATACCACTTTGAGCAAAGGGTATGTAGGTATGTAGATGTACCACGAGTACTAATTTGGTATAATGGGCTACGCTCGGATTGGCTGCGCCATACTGCCGAAACTCGTGATTGGTCAAGACACTACGTCCAGTTTGTGTTCGTTTTCGAGGTCTGAGGTGGCAATCACTGGCAGTGGCAATAAGTGCCGGCAAAACTCGCGGTGTCGATAGTGGTAGTCAACGGCGCACAGTGTGCGATTTTGGACAAAAATCGCTAGACAGCGCAAATTTTGATCGATTTCAATGTTTTTTTTTTTAAAATACTCGTGAAGGACTCAGCAATAACGGAGGGCTGCAGTAAATCCTGTATTTTTTGGTCTAATCTATAAAAAACATTATTTAGCATAACATCGCATAAAAACGCACACTTTGGAAATTAAAGATATTAAAAATTAATTTTTTGTAAATTTAATTATAGCTATAAAATAAAAAATTTACTTCACAAAATTTATGTTTTAAATAAACTGCTAAGTATAGCTGATTTAAATCTAATATTTTTAAATTATAATACAATTGTATTAGTGTTTATCTTATTTCTAATATAAAATAAAAAATATATGTTTTTTTAATGTTTTTAGGAATTGTAATTAGAATAGAATTTGATGTGGCAACTAATTTTAATATAATTTGTTAATATGAATTATATTTGCTATGTTACATGCATTGAAATGTTATGCATGAAATGTTACATGCATTGTGGCTTATTTGGTAATAACATTTCTTCAGCTTCAACCGTTAAGGGCTTAACTTTTTTATTTTCTTTCAGTCTGTGAGAGCTAATTAAGGGATCTGATGAGATCAAGAGATAATGTAAAATATCTTTGTTACTCATTTGCCTGTTGCACATTCTGCTATGTTTAGTTCGTGCTTTACGAAAAATTTGATTGTTTGCTTCCTGTGGCTCTTCTGATAGCCAGCCAAACGGTAAATCGAATGATTTAATAATGTCGCTTCCATGAATAAGAACTTTATGTAGGGATGGTGGCATTTTATACCATTCATACAATTGCACACAAATATCTGCGGTATCGAAGCAATATGTTTTAAATTTATCACAATTAATCATTTTACCACAAGTTAAAACTTGCAAAATATTATATAATCTTTGGATCAAATGTTCATCTAAACCAGTATATTTTGCAACGGCTTTGGCTTGGGCAAAAAAGGAACGAGCTACATTACCAGTGTTGGTTGTTCCAAAACCTTGCTTAACAATATCTACATGTAACGAAAGATTACATTTTAAAGAATTTTGTATACTTTGTTTCCTTAATTTCTTTAACTGTTTTTCTTCGGCTGTCCTTGCTGAACCTTTTTTAAAATCAAAATTATACGCTACGTGTAATAGATATTCCATGAAACGGATCCAACAATGTAGTGTAGAAAGTCCGAATTTATAGTATTCTTCATTACTTTGAAGACTTTTCACATAATCCAGATTATTTATAAATTTAGGTCCAACTCGACAAATATTACAGCAAGATGAAGCTTTTTGCTCAGTTAGTATATTACACACTTTGCCGTCTATCATTGTGCACTTCAAATCAAAACTTACTTCAAATGACATGTCATTCAAATCAAAACAATATGTTTCAACTTTTTTCAGTAGATTTGTGTAATATTCGTATTCATTTTTTACGTATGCATAAGTTTCTTTAATAAATTCAAATTTGATACACCGACAAAAGTGGACTGATGATGGAGTTTTATTTGACCAAATATCAGCATCCTTAACTTTTAACTGAAGGGGAACAAAAGAAACTATAAAAACAGCACTGTCTAAAAGATTAATAGATCTTTCGTTGCAGTTACTTTTGTCGTTCAAATTCTCATCAGCATCATTAGTTGCACCTTCATTTGTTTTATTTTTACCATCATCATCGTCATCATTATCGTCATCAACATCATCACCATTTCTTTCATGATGACTATCAATATCATAATTAGATATTGAATGTTGACTTGACCACTTTTGGCGTGTAGTTTGTTGACCACTTGCACCGTCCATACCCCATTTTCCAACAAGTACTAATTTCTCACCAGACAACTGCATCAGCACATACTTATCTAATTGTAGAAGAATTCTTTTTGTAGTGTGTTCTAGAAGAGATATTAAATTTGCACTTGCTCCTGACTCAGAATATTTCAGATGTTCTGGAAGACAATGTGTTTTTGCTTGAACAACATTGGAATAAGGAGGATATGAATTTGTACCAGTAATTCTCGTATTATGAGTCCGCAATTTATTATATTTTCTTGCTGTCAAGTCTATGTCAATGTACATAGCTAGAATATTGTTAGCTTTCATTTCAAAATTAAATTCGGAATTTTCTGTTTTTCTTTCAAGTGCTTTCATCAACTCGTCCTCATTATAATGTGAAGCGAGTTCATCTGCACGTCTTTTTTTTGTTTTTTCTAAACCCACTTCGAATGATAGACGTGGACGACCTCTATTTACAACAGGTGTCTCAGCTAATTGACTGCCTGCAGTATTATTTAACGAGCTGCTATTAAAATCATCTTTGAGATCGACCACAAAATCCTTTTTTAAAAAATGTTCATACCTAGAACAGAAAGTTTTTTTATTTCGCATAACTTTCTTGTTCCTCCACTTCTTAAGATATTGTGGAAAAAGATGTTCAGTAATGTAAGAAATATCTTTTTACGTAAATCACAATAATGTCCGTAGTGTTTATTATTCAATATAACACGGTTGTAGTGTTACAAAATATGGCGTTTGCGTATATGAGTGCGCGAAGGGCTTCTAGAGATAGCGACCAACGTCTTCCAAAGGCTGTGCGAGAGTGGCTGCTTCCTGGCGGCGCGGCCGTAGCGTCCTTCCCGAGACGCTTCCTTTGTGTCTGGGTTTTCCCAAAGTTCTCCCGCGCAAACGGCCCCAACCGATGTCTTTAGGCTTTCTGGCGGCAAGCCGTGGTTCCGGCGCGCCATTTGAATGGGCGTTCATCGGATTCTCTTACAGTAATTTACTCTTTATTTGAGATAATTGATTTGCACTGTAAGAATTTGTACTTCCAATATTCTCTACAATTTCATCTATTTTGCTATCCATTTGGTTCGAGTTTGAATCCCAAATCATGTTACATAAGGTCAAGTTATTAATTTTGTAATACATTTTTTAAATTATTGTAAGTGAGCAAAAAAGAACAATTTATATAACCTGTATTAAGAAACAAGTTGTAAAGAACCGAATGCGAGGGGGATACCGATTGTTAATCTCGAAAGGGATCTGAGTTAGATTTGTTGATTTAAGATACGCGACTCTCGGAGCTCACGCCAACAAGCAAAAGTGGGGGATTGGTGGGGATACCATCGCGCGTGGAGACAGTCTCGAACACTTGAACTACGAGGCTGTCTCCCCACCATTCCCTCGTTCGGGTCCCACCATTCCGAGTCAGGAGCAAGTGCAAATTTAATATCTCTTCTAGAACACACTACAAAAAGAATTCTTCTACAATTAGATAAGTATGTGCTGATGCAGTTGTCTGGTGAGAAATTAGTACTTGTTGGAAAATGGGGTATGGACGGTGCAAGTGGTCAACAAACTACACGCCAAAAGTGGTCAAGTCAACATTCGATATGATGACGATAATGATGACGATGATGATGGTAAAAATAAAACAAATGAAGGTGCAACTAATGATGCTGATGAGAATTTGAACGACAAAAGTAACTGCAACGAAAGATCTATTAATCTTTTAGACAGTGCTGTTTTTATAGTTTCTTTTGTTCCCCTTCAGTTAAAAGTTAAGGATGCTGATATTTGGTCAAATAAAACTCCATCATCAGTCCACTTTTGTCGGTGTATCAAATTTGAATTTATTAAAGAAACTTATGCATACGTAAAAAATGAATTCGAATATTACACAAATCTACTGAAAAAAGTTGAAACATATTGTTTTGATTTGAATGACATGTCATTTGAAGTAAGTTTTGATTTGAAGTGCACAATGATAGACGGCAAAGTGTGTAATATACTAACTGAGCAAAAAGCTTCATCTTGCTGTAATATTTGTCGAGTTGGACCTAAATTTATAAATAATCTGGATTATGTGAAAAGTCTTCAAAGTAATGAAGAATACTATAAATTCGGACTTTCTACACTACATTGTTGGATCCGTTTCATGGAATATCTATTACACGTAGCGTATAATTTTGATTTTAAAAAAGGTTCAGCAAGGACAGCCGAAGAAAAACAGTTAAAGAAATTAAGGAAACAAAGTATACAAAATTCTTTAAAATGTAATCTTTCGTTACATGTAGATATTGTTAAGCAAGGTTTTGGAGCAACCAACACTGGTAATGTAGCTCGTTCCATTTTTGCCCAAGCCAAAGCCGTTGCAAAATATACTGGTTTAGATGAACATTTAATCCAAAGATTATATAATATTTTGCAAGTTTTAACTTGTGGTAAAATGATTAATTGTGATAAATTTAAAACATATTGCTTCGATACCGCAGATATTTGTGTGCAATTGTATGAATGGTATAAAATGCCACCATCCCTACATAAAGTTCTTATTCATGGAAGCGACATTATTAAATCATTCGATTTACCGTTTGGCTGGCTATCAGAAGAGCCACAGGAAGCAAACAATCAAATTTTTCGTAAAGCACGAACTAAACATAGCAGAATGTGCAACAGGCAAATGAGTAACAAAGATATTTTACATTATCTCTTGATCTCATCAGATCCCTTAATTAGCTCTCACAGACTGAAAGAAAATAAAAAAGTTAAGCCCTTAACGGTTGAAGCTGAAGAAATGTTATTACCAAATAAGCCACAATGCATGTAACATTTCATGCATAACATTTCAATGCATGTAACATAGCAAATATAATTCATATTAACAAATTATATTAAAATTAGTTGCCACATCAAATTCTATTCTAATTACAATTCCTAAAAACATTAAAAAAACATATATTTTTTATTTTATATTAGAAATAAGATAAACACTAATACAATTGTATTATAATTTAAAAATATTAGATTTAAATCAGCTATACTTAGCAGTTTATTTAAAACATAAATTTTGTGAAGTAAATTTTTTATTTTATAGCTATAATTAAATTTACAAAAAATTAATTTTTAATATCTTTAATTTCCAAAGTGTGCGTTTTTATGCGATGTTATGCTAAATAATGTTTTTTATAGATTAGACCAAAAAATACAGGATTTACTGCAGCCCTCCGTTATTGCTGAGTCCTTCACGAGTATTTTAAAAAAAAAACATTGAAATCGATCAAAATTTGCGCTGTCTAGCGATTTTTGTCCAAAATCGCACACTGTGCGCCGTTGACTACCACTATCGACACCGCGAGTTTTGCCGGCACTTATTGCCACTGCCAGTGATTGCCACCTCAGACCTCGAAAACGAACACAAACTGGACGTAGTGTCTTGACCAATCACGAGTTTCGGCAGTATGGCGCAGCCAATCCGAGCGTAGCCCATTATACCAAATTAGTACTCGTGGTACATCTACATACCTACATACCCTTTGCTCAAAGTGGTATCTATTCTGGTTGAAGCCGTACATACGCTCGAAGACAACGTTTAATTTTATACTAATATTGTGTTTGTTTTCAGCGCTAACACAACAGGAAACATGATGCTTTTACACAAAAAAGAAGTCGAAAATATTGAATGAAATTTTCTGATATCGCCCCTACTAGGTACCAATGGTTACGGGACGTGGATTTGTAAATTTAAATGTTGAAAGTCCCTCTTTGGATTTATATGCGCTACTTATATTATTTTGTAACAATTGTAATCACCGATCATGTATATTAATAAAAAAAGTATAAATACTTTTTGAAATAAGTAGCATTAATTATTTAATAAACTGTACAATGTGCTTGATGGTTATGTAAGGGTAGGGACAGCCATGTGGCGTCACGCGTAGGGAATAGTTTGGTAATTCTGGCCTTCAGATGGCGCTGTTATACGTGTCAGGCGAACGGCAGGATCTGATGCGAATCTGCTGTCCATCTGACGTCAGGGTCCTGATGTCAGGCTCTGTACCTCAGAACGTATCCTAATGCGGACATAGATGACTACGGATCTGACGTCAGGCTCTGCGCCCCAGATGTGGTTATCAGGGAGAGTATCAACTGACTTGTCAACGTCAAGTTTAGATAGCGCAGCATCCCAATCAATAGAAGAAAAAGACGTATTTATGGCAAGAAAATTTGCATGTTTAAAATCATAAGTAACAATGGGAGAGATAGGTACGTAAACATTCGAAATCATAATAGGAATTATAACAGTAAACGCAGGATGATAAACATCACATGGAAGAAGAGGATCAACAGCTAAGGAGACAGTAACACGTCTATAGGTCGAGAAGCATAAATCTAAAGTATGGTACATATGGTTCCAAATATGATTATATTGGTAGAGATTAAGTAGGTTAAAATATTCTCACAAAATATCATCAGGACCCATAGATGCGTTGTTATGTCTTGATGAATACAGCAGAGTCCCATTTCGATCATTGTAAAAAGTAGCACTAGTGAAATTGTAATCCCCAAGAATAAGAATATCCGAATTAGGTTGATGCTGCATAATAAACTCGACAGTTTGGCAATGAACTTCATAGATCGAAGAGTTAGAGGATGGAGACAAGTAAACGGCACCGATGAGAAGTGGGTGGTACCCAAACATAACCCGTATAAAGAGCTGTTCTACACAGTTAGTAGGCAAAGTAATACGCGTACAAGAATAAGTATTACGAACAGCAATTAATACGCCCCCGCTTCTATTACATTCGCTGGTATTCCTATTCCTGTCATGACGGAAAATATTATAACCGCTTAGTGATAATTCAGCATCAGAAAAAGTATCATTGAGCCAAGTTTCAAGGACAATAATGTCATAAGACATAGGCGAGGCGGAGACACCACTAGTTAGATCGAATAGCTTAGTTCTTAAACCTCGAACGTTTTGATAATAAATCAAAGGGCTTCTATTCAGTTTTTTTTTCTTATGACTAGGGTTAACATCGATAATACTTGGCACACCATTAATATACCTAATAGTTTTATTCGTCGCACCAGAGTCAATCAAAGTCTTTAGCTCACTCCTAACTTTCGCTAGATGCTCCCTTTGTTTCACGGTGCGGTCCTGTTGAATCTTTACAGGTCCCGAGTATTTAAATTTGTTCCTTAGAATTGTTGTCACATCTGATTTGAGAGGCAAAGTCGCTCGTATTGGCCTCATCCGTCCTTGAACCTTCTTCCCCAGTCTGACAACCTTAAGATTACTGTACTCCGATGGCTCAATGGATTGAAGAACACTT
The DNA here is from genome assembly GCA_963855975.1 of Andrena chrysosceles. NCBI lineage: Eukaryota > Metazoa > Arthropoda > Insecta > Hymenoptera > Andrenidae > Andrena > Andrena chrysosceles. Next base: position 74,868,222 of record OY979767.1, on the reverse strand, counting down.
TTAACGAGGTCTGAGTCAGTAGAAGTGGGAGACTCATCTGATGTCCTTCCATTCGCTTCTTGTACATTATAAACAATTAGATTGAAGGAATTTCTCTCTCTATTCATCACTTCATTAATAATGCTTTCCTCACGAAGTGTGCCAGAAATGTGATCCACGGAAGAGAAATTATTTTCCATGATAGACACCCTATTAGAGAGTTCATTCAACGAGGAATTTATTTTTTCAAAATCGGTCATGTAACGTTCCCAAAATTTTTCTTGGAAAATCGCTAACTCGCTTCTAATTATGGATCCAACAGATTTCTCAATGTTATTTTGAATCATAATTAACAATGACTCATCATCACGTCCCGCCGATTTAGACAGAGAGAGTGGGCAATTTGTAAAACGGCCGTTGGCGAAGGGGTGTCCAGATTTGTCAAGACAACTAGGATGCACAGCAACATCACATGAAGAGCAAACGATGGGTTTAGCAACCCGAGAATTGCACCCTTTGCAAGTCTTGGTATCCATTAGAAGAAGACCAGAATTAAGAAAGAAAGCGAGTAAATTTCGAAATAGCTAGTATGAGTATAACATGACTGCCGAAACAATAACACTGTATAGAACGCGAGAGAGATATACAAACACGTCTGAATGCCTCGAGAGCTCAGTGAAGACTGATACTGTAGCCTCCAGGTTTCGTAGGAATAAGGATATATTCTGGACAGACAAGATTTATTCGGATTAGGAAGGAATATATAGTTTGGTTGACAGGATGGGGCTACAAATTTCGAATGGCAGACGTTATGTCTCGCTGAGTTGATACAATTTTACAAGATTCTACTGTGCAGACGGCACTTGACTTTAATCTAATGAGGCGTCCAGGAGTTACTCTGTACTCTTCCGTTCGATTGGTGTCCAGGTATTGTCGCTGAACTCTCCATAGCGAACGGGCGTCCAAGCATATTCTCCCGTACTCTCCTCTTTCTAATGAGATGCTCTGTACTCTCTCGACCGATAGGCGTCCAGGTATTATCGCCGTACTCTCCATATCGGTCGAGCGTCCAGGAACAGACTCTAAAGCGTTCTCCCTCCAGCAGGCGTCCAGGTATTATCGCCGAACTCTCCTGCCGGAGTCCCTAAGCTGTCTGAGAGCGACCGTGTGTCGTACCTCGTCCTCTCTCTCAGAACAGCGAAGAAGAAAATGCCATTGCGGGCATCTAATTTATACCCAATCGTTGCTATTCGCGGCCGCAGAAATCAATAAACGCGTCGTCAAACGCGGGCCTCGCGAGTCGCGGTTCCGCGCCCGCACGTCTCTCCTCACGGGCGGCCTACAAGCGTGTTCGCGATACTTCTCGCTGGTCAGTGTTTCTCAGTCTTCCTTTTCTGCATGCTGCAATACTATTTTTACTAGAGGTACGATTTAGGAGACTAGTTGCCTAAATCGTACCTTTTACAGCAGGCCTGGGAATTAAGTGAACGCAGCGGCCGATTTTCAGAGGCAACGCCTCCTTTCTCCCGCCGCGCGTCTTGGCCCCCGCGGCGGCCTAGCAGCTTGGAGCGCCACAGGCCCGTACCACGTGAACCGCGCGTGACGTATTAGGGCGACATTGTATCAATAGGATTCCACATCGTCGTCCAGCCTCCTCGTTAATATTTAAGATTTGCCCAGCACGTCTAAAAGTGCGCGAAAATCTAGTTTTCCCAAACATATTTGAAATTTTGATAGTAAAACGCGTTTTTCCAATCCATTTGTTATCGCGCGACACAGTGGAATAGGCCTTTAGGGGATACTACTGAAAAAAAAGACGCATCAATAATAAATAGTACCCCATGGGTGATGTGGAAACGTATTGATACGGGGGGTGCCCCAATGCGCTACGGGCGGTTCATATGGTACGTGCCTGAGGCGCTCCAAGCTCCTTGGCCGCCGCGGGGGCCAAGACGTGCGGCGGGAGAAAGGAGGCGTTGCTTCTGAAAATCGGCCGCTGCGTTCACTTAATTCCCAGGCCTGTTTTACAGTATGTGACAAAAAGCTTAATAACAAATCAATTTGTTCTGGACTTCCGTTTCCGGCCGCGTGTGTGATAGCTGGGCGTAAGAGTGAGTGAAGTTTGTGGTTGGAGGGAAAGGCGAGTGAGGTGGTGAAGGAGTGTGGAAAGTGGAGTGAAAGGTAGAGGGGAGTTGACGAAGGGTCGGAGGATAAAGGGCAAGGGACGGTGTTAGGGGGTAGCAGAAGTGCGAGAGGGATAAGGGAAGCTTTGGAGGTTAGGTGGTAGAGACAGGCGAAGAAAGGCGGGAAGGAACGCAGAGTGTGACAGGTGGTGGCGCGGGTGAGAGAAGAGTGAAACAGGAGAGAAGAGCTGGTGGGAAGGCGGGAAATTTGAAAAAGAGATAAGGCAAGGGAAAGGGGTTAGAGAAGTAAGGAAGAGATGGAGACGGAAAAAGGTGGAAAAGAAGTAGGAAAGAAGGCAGGCGAAGGTAGGGTTAGAAAGGACAGTGAGAACAGCGTGGGGAGTAGCGCGGGAAGTTTAGATGGTCTATGGGGAAAAAAGAGGGAGAGAGAGGAGGACGCTGGGGCAATGGAGCAAGCCAAACCAGGAGGTTTTAAGAGAAGCTCCAAGACTCGGAGGTCTCCGGAAAATGCAGGCAAAGGGGGGAGGAAGGAGGGAGGAGAAGAAGAGGGATCGCTGGAGGGAATGATAAGGGAAATGTTGTTGGAGATGAGGAAGATGAGGGAGGAAATGAGAAGGGATAGGGAGGAGAGAAGGATGATGGAGGAGGAGATAAGGAGGGAGAGGGAGGAGATGAAGAAGGAAAGGGAAGAGAGAAGAAGAAGTGAGGAGGAGTGGAGAGAGGAAAGGAGGAGGTGGGAGGAGGAGATGAAGGAAGAGAGGGTGAGGAGAGGAGGGCTGGTAGAGAAGCTAGGGAAGTTAGAGGAATGGGATAGGAGAATGGAGGAGGTGATGGAGAAGGTAGGGAGGTGGGAAAGGGAAAGAAGTGGGGAGGAGGGGGAGGGAGTGAGGTGGGAAGGACAAGAGGAGGAATGGAGAATGAGAATTAGAAGGATGGAGGTCATGCACGACAGGAAAGAAAGGGAGGTGAGGAGAAATAACGTGGTGGTTAGGGGGTTGGGACTAGAAGGAAAGGAGGTGAAGGAGGAGGTGGGGAGGTTATGGGAAAGGATGGGTTTGGGGACGAAGGGAATAAAGGAGGTGGTGAGAATAGGAAGTGTAGGAAAGGAGGGGAGTGGAATGGTGCTGGTGAAGTTGGAGGGGAGGGAGGAAAAGAGGAAGGTGATGGACGCGAAGAAAAAACTGAGGGGAAGAAGGGAAAGGGTAGAGGACGACCTCACCGAGGAAGAACGGAGGGCGAAATGGAAAATAGAGAGAGAGGCGCAAATGGAGAGGGAGAAGGGAAGGAAAGTGCAGGTGGGGTATTTGAAAATGTGGGTGGACGGGAAGATAAGAAGATGGGACGAGTTAAGGGAGAAATGGTGTGAGGGGCAGGGAAACGATTGAACCGGGAAGGGGGAGACAGGAGGGAAAGGGGATGGGAAGGGGGGATAAGGAGGGTGGCGTTCTGGAATGTAGCAGGGATAAAGAGGAAGGATGTAGGATTCTGGAGGGGACTTGAGGAATGGGATGTGATGGTACTGAGTGAGACGTGGGTGGAAGAGAAAGATTGGGGGTATGTACAAAGGAGTCTACCGAGAGGGTATACATGGGAAAAGCAGTGGGCCAGGAGAGAAAGTCAAAAGGGAAGAGCGATAGGAGGAATGCTGTTGGGGGTGAGAAAGGAGCTGGAAGTGGGAGATGGGGGAGGGGGGGGAAGGAGGGGATAATGGCTAAGAAAGTGAAAATGGGGGGGGGGGGTGGTGGAAAATAGTTGGGGTGTACGTAAATAGGGATCTGAAAGAGAAGCTGGAGGATTTAGGGGAGTGGATGGAAGAGAGAGAGGTGGGGATAAGAGTAGTGATAGGGGGGGACTTTAATGCACGTACGGGAGAGGAAGGAGGGGAGATACGGGGGGAAGAGGAGGAGCAAGGAGGAGGGGCAGGGAGAAGGAGATCCAAGGATAAGGAGGTGAATGGGGAAGGGCGGAGGCTGTGTGGGTGGTTAGAGGAAAGGGGGTGGGGAATATTGAATGGGAATACAGAGGGGGACGAGGAGGGAGAGTGGACTTTCACAGGGGGAAGGGGGAATACGGTAATAGATTACGTGGTAGGGAACGAGGATACCAGGGAGAAAGTGGAAAGGTTAGAGGTAGCGGAAAGGGTGGAATCAGATCACCATCCGGTGGTGGTGTGGTTAAGAGGGGAGGGGAGGGAGGAGGGGGAAAGTGGGAGGAAAGGAGGGGCGAAGGGAGGGGGTAGAGGAGACTGGACGGAAGAGGGAAGGCGGGAATTTATGAGGAAGTTTGGAAAAAGGGAGGAGGGGGAAAGGGGAGTAGAGGAGGAATGGTGCGAGTTGCGGGAAAGGATTAAGGGCGCGATGGGTAAGATGGGGAAGGGGGGGGAGACCGTAAAGAAGGGAGGGTGGTGGGATAAGGAGTGTAGAGAGGAGAAGAGTAAGGTAAGGAGAGAGTTGAGAAAATGGAGGAGGGAAGGAGGGGATGGGAGAGAATATAAGGAAAAGAAGAGGGAGTATGCCAGGTTGTGTGAGGAAAAAAGGAAGAAGGAGGTGGAGGGGTGGGTGAGGGAAGTGGAAGGAGTAAGAACGGAGGGGCAAGTATGGAAGGTGGTGAATAGGGGACGGAAAAGGAGAGGGAGGGTTGAGGAAGGAATAGCAATGGGGGAATGGGACGGGTATTTCAGGGGGTTGCTGGGAGGGGTGGAGTGGAGGGTGAGAAGGGGTGGGGAGACGAGAAGGAGAGAGGATGGTGAGGCAGATATAGGGAGGGAGGAAATAGGAAAAGTGATAAAGAATCTAAAGGATGGGAAGGCGGGAGGGGGGGATGGGATTCCGAACGAGGTGTGGAAGTATGGAGGCACGGAATTCGAGAATTGGCTATGGGGGCTGTGTAAGAGAGTGTGGAGGGGGGAAGGCTGGCCACAAGGGTGGAGAGAGGGGGTGGTGGTGCCAGTAGTGAAGAAGGGGTTGGGGAAGAAGGTGGAGGAATATAGGGGGATAACCCTAACACAGACAGCGTACAAGGTGTACGCGTCTGTGTTAGCGGAGAGATTGAGAGTGGAGGTGGAGGGGAAAGGACTGCTGCCACCGGGTCAAACGGGCTTTAGGAGGGGGGTGGGTTGTTTGGATAATATATATGTACTGAACTATGTGATAAACAGGCAATTGGGAAGAAAGAGGGGGAAAATGGTGGTACTGTTTATAGACATGAAAGCGGCGTTTGACTCGGTGGACAGGGAGGTATTGGTTAGGGCAATGAGAGGGAGGGGGTGAGGGAGGAGTTCGTGGGGAGGTGCGAGGAGATACTTAAGGAAACATCTTGTAGGGTGCGGGTGGGTGATGAGGAGGGGGAGAGGTTTTGGACGGCGAGAGGGGTGAGGCAGGGGTGCCCGCTGAGCCCGAGCCTCTTCACCCTGCTCATAGCGGACATGGAAGAGGAGCTGAAAAAGGGAGGATGGGGGGGAGTGAAGCTAGGGGGGGAAAAGGTATACGCGTTGGCATACGCCGACGATGTGGCGGTGTTGGCGGAGGATGAGGAGGGGATGAAGGGGCTGATAGGGAAATTGGAGAAATATGTGGATAGGAAAGGTCTGCAGGTCAATGTGGAGAAAACGAAGGTTATGAGGTGTAGGAGGGGAGGGGGGAGATGGAAGAAGGTAACATGGAGATGGAAGGGGAAGGAGATTGAGGAGGTGAAGAGCTTCAAGTATCTGGGGTACACGATGATGGGGAACGGGGGGCAGGAGGAGCATGTGGGGGAAAGGGTGAAAAAAGGGGCGGCGGTGATGGGGAAGGTATGGGGTATTGGGAAAAGGATGTTTGGCAGTGATTGGGAAAGGAGATTATGGCTTTTTGATAAGTTGGTGTGGCCGGTGGTGGGGTACGGGGCGGAGGTGTGGGGGTGGAGGGAAAGGGAAAAGGTGGAACGCCTGCATGACAGGTTTTTGAAGTGGGTGCTGGGTGTTGAAAGGGGTACACCGAGTTATATGGTGAGGGAGGAGGTGCAAAGGGAAATGGTGAAGGGAAGGGCAGGGATGAGGGCGTGGGGGTTTGAAAGGAAGCTTGAGGAGGGGAAAGGGGGGGAGCTGGCGAGAAGGTGTTGGGAAGAAATGAAGGGGAGGTTCAAGAGGGGAAAGGCTTTGGAGGGATGGGAAGAAGAAAGGAAGGGGTTTTACGAGGAAAGGGGTTGGACCTTGGAGGAAATGGAAGGGATAAGGGAAAGGGGGGGAATAAGAGGAGAGGAGTTAGTGAGCAGGGAAAGGAATTTGCAGGAAGAGGAGAGGTGGAGAAGGATAGGGGATTCAAAATATAACGGTTGGTATGGTAGGGTGAAGGGGAAGGGGTTGCCGGGGTACTTGAAGAAGGGGTGGGGGGAAAGTAGGTGGAGAAGGGTCGCGAGGTATAGGCTGGGCAATGAAATGAGGGGGGGGAGGTACTGGGAGGAGGAGGGAAAAAGGATATGCAGGGTATGTGGAGGGGGGGAAGAGACATGGGAGCATGTTTGGGAGGTATGTATGGGGTGGGAAGAAGAGAGGGGGTGGCAGGAGATGGCGTGGGAGGTTCTAGATGATGGGGGGGAAGGGGAAGTGTGGATGAAAAGAATTGAAGAGAGGAGAGAGGGAATGGAGCATGGATGAGGAGATGTGAGTGGAAGGGGAGTCGGGCGGAAGCGGAGGTCCGGGAGAGAGGGGGAAATGTGTAGGGTTCTGCGAATGCGAGCGGCGGGGAGGAGGGTAGGGGGCGAGCGAGCGGCGAGGGGGGAGAGGTGGAAGTACGAGGAAGTAGGTTAAGATAGGTTAAGATAGGTTAAGGTAGATATAAGGTAGATATAAGGGAAGAAGAGGTTGTGAGAGGAGTATGTATATGGAGCCTGTAACCCTTAGGGGAATCAATAAAGACCTACTACTAGTAGGTGTAAAATGTCTTAAGTGGTACGATATAGGCAACTCTCCCCAATCCGTGGCGCTTTGAATTAAGATAACTCGGGTTATCTTTATTTGGACTGTTATGTTTTTAAATTGAAACAGCACTCTTACTAATTAACAAATACTGCTTATTCCATAAGAAACACTTATTCTGCCACCGATTACAATAGTTCCTCGCTGAACGCTCCGTTTAGCCTAAATGATGAAGACTTTTAGCTATCCCCACCACTTCTGTCGCGTTCTTGTCCGGCGAAGGAGAGAGCGAGATGAAACAAGAGCGTTTCAGATGGACTGAAAGCGAGCGAGGAACGGTACGAGACAGACGACACACGCCCTTATATTTTATCTCGGTCCGTCATCCGGACATGTGATACTCCGTCTTTTGCGTGCGCGATGGTCGTGAGCACTCATTGTAAAGGCGAAAAAACTCTCGCAACAGATTGACGCAGGCTATTACAACAATGGGTGGCAATTTGACAAGTTCGCCTAGAGCGCAAAAAAGGCTCGTGCCGTGCCTGGCTATCAGCGCAAGCTATCTGTGCCTGGAGCACGTTCGCCGTGTACGCAAAGCGTTCCATTTCGCTCTCCCCTTCGGCCAGAAAGAAGCGAGAAACGATCGCTTGGAATTAGGGCCCCCTTAACGATGAATGCTCAGCGCCGGTCCCGACGAGCGAGCGCTCAGCGAAAAAGTACTGTAAATTAGAGGCGCTGTCAACAGCCAACCAACAGTTAACCTACTAATATAATAAATGCGAAAGTGTGTTTGGATGTTTGTTACTCAATGATGTCGCAATTATGCAACGGATCTTTCTGAAATTTTGTATACACGTAGCCTAGGACCGGAAATAGCATATAGGATACTTTTTATCCCGCTTTTTTAACCGATCTGGACCAAATATTGCGTAAGTACTCTCCAAACCATGTGGAACATATAGGCTACCATGAAATCTGGACATCCCTCCCCGTCGCCCTTATTTCACCCCCTGGACACTCTGTGGCAATCAAAGATTTACCCAGGCAACGCCGGGTAGGGTAATCGATACAGTTATTGACCAGGCACTTCAAATTTCTGCCGCCATAGTCTAATGAACCTGCGCGTTTCTGCATCACTGATGCACTTTAATCAGAAAAGACAGTCCTACCTTTCGTTTTAACCAACAATCGATGATTTCAGTACAAGCCGTTCCGTCGTGAGATCGTCGGAAAAGAAAGCGTGTAATTTCAACTCTCAAAGATTGTAACGGCTTAGTGGATATCTTTAGAGCGGCGACCTCTTTAATCACTGTATAATCATTGTTCAATATTGTTTGCCGTGAATGCCATTGATCATAATAGGTGACAAGGGTCCAATGTTAACATTCGGCATACACCCAGTTGTGTCGAACGTGATTATATTGTGATTTGGGAAGTGTTCAATAACTGGTTCGATGAATGCACAGTAATACAGTTATTGACTACTTGTAATTTTCGTGCTGAAAGATCACGATGAAAATTGATTTAGATCTTTGGTGGCACGGGGCAATGAGCCCTGCTCTTATATGATTTTGGGTGTCCACCTCCGATGACTTCTAACTTTACATTGGTTCGGAGGTCGGTACTATAATTCGGTGATCAAAGGCAGAGCCGGATTTACGTTTCAGGGGGCCCTAGGCTGAATATTTGGTGGGCCCTCGGTTAAATGTAAAAAATAAAATGACGCTGATTTGATTTTTTTTATCATAATACTCGTATAATCTAAATAAGAATTTAATTTCAAAATTAACATTGAACATCAAAATTATACATAACATTAACATAAATAAACATTAAAGATACAAGTTAATAAAGATAATATAAAAAAAATGCTAATTTTTCGAAGAAAATATTTAGAATAAGGGGCCCCCAGCTAAACGGGGTCCTAGGCTTCAGCCTTGTTAGCCTAAGGGCTAAATCCAGCACTGATCAAAGGCGCTTGACGAAAGAAAAAAGAAAAAAACAAAGGAAAAAAAGGAAAGGAGCAAAGAGATGCAAGCTAAAGAGAAATCTAACAAGCCAAAAAAACGAATGAGAAGTCAATGAGACCGCGGCGAAGTGCACGGCATAGGTACGTCGTAAAGGGTGCAGATGAAACTCAGCCTGCCCCAAGACAATATGTCTTTGATTTTAATACGTTGACAGATGGTTCTAATAATAAAAGTGTCTTTAAAGTAAAAAATATGTGATTTTCTTTTATAGTCGGCAGGGGGTCAACAACTGTACCTGGGCCGGTCAATAACTATGCCACGACTGGTCAATAACTACAATTTTGAGTTATGTTTCTTTGTAATAGCATAATATCGAAACTACTGATTTCTCAAAGTTTCTTTGGTGCTATAATCATCTTCGATATCTCTCCTTCCGCCTGGTATAACAAAACTTCATTTATAAAATTTGAGTTACTTATTCCATAGCATTTACCTAAACTAAAGCACTTAGGTGGTCAACTACTGTATCGTTTACTCTAGTTGTTCTACTTATACAGCCATGTTTAAAATTGGAAAAATTCATTTCCTCCTGTAATTACACAATTGATTACTATTTCTAATTGTACTTGTAGTACTGAATACATAGGAGCCTTATATGTTTTAGCCATTTTCGCCATTATTATATGAATTGACAAAGTAGTACTAACCAATTCGATAACAATCGCTTTCAGATGTTGCTGATTGATGTCCTGTCTCTCTTTTGCAGGGTATGCTCTAATATGCAGGGTGTTTGGATACATGTAGTAAACCTTTTAGGAGGTGATTCTGCAGGGAAAAATAAGAAGAAAATCAAGAGTGACGAAGTTGTGGTAAAGCAAAATTGCGGCTTCAATCTTTAGTTATCGATGTTTGAAAATGGGGCTCTGGAATTACCATGTAGAACTCATACGTACCCACTTCACTGAAACTAAGACTTACGATACCTTGCAATGCGACACGACGTTCTTGCAAGAATTTATAAAAAAAACACACCTGCCTACTCTTAAAAATTCAGAAGCCTATCAAAATCCGTATTTCCTTCAATTTGTAATATTTTTAAGATTTCCTAGTTTTAAAGTGCGTGTTTAATGTATTGTAAAACGTGCAAATGCTATGAGTTATTAGTCCATCAATCCAACTCAATAGAAACCGTTCATTTTAGCGGTCTAATACCCTTGTACCCCCTTAAGTAGGGAGGTGAATGCCACTTCCAATACACAATTTCGTCCTAAAAAATCAGCCACGCGCGTACACGCAGTCATACGTGCTACGATTGTCCCGTGCGTCCGCGAGTGTGGGTAATTTTTGAAGACAAAATTGTGTCTTGGAAATGGTTGAGATTTTCAAGACTAGACAGGTTTCATGGCGTACAACGTGACGTCTGTGTTTTTTCATAGATTGTCCCGAGAACGTCGTGCCGCATTGCAAGGTACCGCAAGTCAAAGTTTGGACGATGTGGATAAGTATGTGTTCTACATGGTAAATCTGTCGTGCGTTCGCTGCCACTGCACGTACTTGACTGGTCAGGGTCGCACTGGCCGCTGTTGCCGAATTGCCGTGATTCAGGCGTTCCAGAGCCTAATTTTTACACATCGATAACGAAAAACTGAAGCCTTTACCGCAAATTCGACACTCTTGATTTACGTCTTATTTTGGCCTGTAGAATCACCACCTGTAGTGAAACACCTTATATACCTACAAAAACTTCTAATTGTTATACGGCAAGAACAGGAGACTCACCAGTATTACTGTGTTTTTACACCCCTGATTAAACAACCTGTATCTCTGTTGAAACGTCAGCATACTGTTACTGAAAGGCAAACCTTACATCTCAAAGTCCCAACTAAAAGTTTATGTTATAAACAGTCACATAAATTTAATATTAAGTATTCATATTAGGGCTCTTACTATTTCTCGGATTTACGGATATCCGAGTCTTGGGTATCCGATTCTTGAGTATCCGAGTACTTCGATACCCACAAAATGTATATTCGAATATCCGGATACTTATTTAATTTAGATTCGAGTACCCGAGTATTAGGATATACCCGAGTACTCGAATTACTCATTATAACTCGAAATCCGGGATAAGATCTGTATTCGGTTTGGATTCTAATTAAAGAGGGTCAGGTTTAACTACAGTGATTAAAACAAGACATGTACACTATGATAATTACTTCCGATTTTGGTATAAAAAGACAAGTTTGTTTACATTTTCCGACGATATACACGATCTTTTGGCGGTTACAATATTACCTGCTGTAGAAAAGACCCTCTCTGAACTTGCTGATGATGCAGGTATGCACAGTTATTTTTTTACTAAAAAAAGCCATTTTTGCAAATTTAGGTTTCCGTAATTTCCACCAACTTATCTGATCAAGGTTGTGACCAATTTGTTGTTCCCTCAAATACATATCAAATTCAGTAACGGAATGTTCTTCGATACTATTTTTAGCAAATAAAAAATCTAAAGCAGTTTCTTTTATGTTTGGTATATTCTCAGCATGTTTTGACGTTTTCTGACTCGAAATCGAGATCCTTGTGCCGAGGATCCAAGAATGAAGCCAACTGAAGAATACTAATTTCATATGTCGCAATAGTAGGTTGCAATTGAAATCTTGTGGATAAATCAACAGCAAGTATTGTTTTCAGTTGTATTATTGTATTACTATCATCTGGGTCTATTTTATTAGATGTTTATCAATGAGACTATGAATAATGGGACGAATTATCGATATGCTCACATTATCTTCAGAACAAAATATCACTGTCGCAACCTCTATAGGCTTCAAAATCATTATTATATCTTCAAGAAGAGACCAATCATTTTCACTCATTTCTAATTTTCTAGCGATATCTACTTTCGTTGTTTCGATCAGAAAGAACAGAAGTAATTACAGACCTATTTTTAAGCAGTCTTTCGCACATATAGATAGTGGAATTCCATCGAGTTGGATGTATTCACACTTCTGTATTAGCTGCAAGCGAGGGAGCTCTAATTGATCTTGTTTTTTTTTCGTGTACACTTGTAGCTATAGCAGAATGCCGAAAATAACCCAGTATTTTATTGCTTTTGGGACAAACATCTTCAATTTCTTGTATATTAAGTATGCCTTAACACATAATTGTATTCTCCGAGCAGCACAGCATACACCTTCAATATCCTGTTACATTAAACTTACTGCATTAATTATGTTCCGAGCATTATCGTGAACGATTCCTACAACTTTATTCTTTAAACCCCAATCATCTATACAACTTTCAAGTCTCTTCGCCAGATTCTTAGTAGTGTGATTTTCTTCCATTTCTTCTGTTGTTGAAGAGTAAATGCTTTACATATCCAATTTTTATTTATGAAATGAATCGTAATGGTCAAATATGAATCTTAAGACCGAGATGGCCAAGAATCTGTCGTCAAAGATACAATTGGCTTAGTATTAAATTCACCTTGTAGCTTTGATTTTGTTTCTGTGTATAGCAATTTAATTCTTTTTAAAATTGTTTGTGAACATGGAACTTTGTATGTTTGATTAACTATTTTCATAAAATCCCGAAATCCTTTACACGATAAAAAAGATATAGGTAATTGAGTTCAATCTATATCATTTTCCCTAATGCTTGGGAAATTATCTCTGAGTTCTGTGCTACTCTTCGTGTATTAAAAGACTCTCTCTCTCTATTACTCTCGCTATTATTAAACTGTGCGGTTACATTATTTTCTTCCGAGGGAGTATCTTCGTTAGTCGAAGTATTATATCGCCTAATTATAACAAATATGAGATTAAATATGAATATATTACATTACAGTGTGTCCCACCTAAGACTGGACAGCGCGATATTTCCTAAAGTATTGTCGATGAAAATATAAAAAAAATAGGGAATTGCATGGTTCGAGGGGGCTAATTTATTAGCGCGAAGGGTATTTTGTTTTCGATTATTATTTTAAAAGATACGATGGTCAAGTTCGGTTTTTCAAATGGAACTATTATTTTTGATGACCTGAGTTGATAGTGCGTTCCAAGACAAATTCAATAAGCTTCAATGTATACACTTTATTTCTACTGGGTTTTGAGACATTGCGTTTGCAAATTTACTGATTTTCCCTGGAAGAAAACACGTTGGAATAACAAGGACCGGGGACGGTCTTGCTGGCGTCACGGGTGGCATTGCCTGTTGAAACTGGTACCTACCTGCCAAAGGTCTATGCCAGAAATGGCAGGCCCAAAGGCTGGACAATTCTTTTCCGTCAGAAGTGCTACTTAGGTACATCTGCGGCAGGCCTTCCTAAGTAGGGGAAATGTACTCCCGAAACACATGTTTCGGTTCTCCTTCCAACGCTGCGCCTTGAGCAAAGGTGGGACGACTTCTACTACCCTCTCTTCGAGGACACAGTAACGTTGCTGGGAAGCATGTTGGGCGCTTTAGGGCGAAAGTAAGTATTTTTAAATTCTTTTTACGTCATTTTGAAATGCTAGTTTAAATTTTAATTTTTCCTACTATTTTTAAGTCATTATGAAATTTCCTATAAAAATTTGACACATTTGATATTTTCCCCTAAAGAGCCCAACATGCTTCCCAGCGACGTTACTGTGTCCTCGGAGAGAGGGTAGTAGAAGTCGTCCCACCTTAGCTGAAGGCGCAGTGTTGGAGGGAGAACCGAAACATGTGTTTCGGGAGTACATTTCCCCTAATTGGGAAGGCCTGATCTGCGGTATCCAGAAGCGCACCGTTACTTTTATTTCGCACTTGCTTCTATGCTCGGATGGCCGGTTCTTTTGGGAGGGATGCAAGTTGAATTAGTTAGGTTAGGTGGTGTGAAAGTTGCTAGAATAAATTTCAACCATAGGGAGCAGATTGTATTAGAACCAATCGGATTTGTATCCCTCACAAACGGCTGCTCTCTTGAAGAGGCCCTCTTCACAGCAATGCCCACTTTCTCTCGCACGGAATACGTTAACGCATGCTTTGGTTTTGATATTGAAGCTCGTGTTTATACTCGAAAAGACCACGCGTCGACAGCGGGCTACCCCTTTTCTTTCTGTGTACTCTCTCCGAGGCGTATTGACGGTGAATTGTAGAAGCGTAGATATTTGGATGCCAGTTATTGAATTCAGGAGACGAATGAAACACTTTATTACAAACCACACATGTACTATAATTAAAGTAAATCGTATTCCTCTCGGGCAGGAGTACTGATAATGATTGAACTTGCGCCGCACTTCGCGCAGACCGATTACACGGAGGGTAGTCGGGTCACACACTGCACAAATGATAGAAGGGTAATTCTGGAGCAACGCCCGTCAAGTAGATGGAGCCTGGTATCCCGTGGCAAGGACAGTTCTTCGCAGTACCTCCCCGATTTTTATGGCTTTTCCGGAAAAAGGTACGAATCCTGGGCTGAACGTAACGAATTGAGGTTGAGCCCCCGGAGTCGAGGGTGAATTATCCATTACAGCGTATTAAGAAATTATTTTCTTCAACGTGTCGAAAGGGAAGTGACGCCAATGGATTCCTGGCGTTCCGTCGATTAAAATCATACCAAATTTCATGTAAAGCGGACTATTTTTAACCAAGTTATTTGTATTCCTTATGTAAAAGTTGTCCGATTTACACGACATTTGTAATGATTTTCAACAGAAAACCCCAAGGAATCCATCGGCGACACTTCCATATCCATACGATAAAGAATAAACAATTATTTTATTTCCTAAACAAATACAGGGTAATTCTGGAGCAACACCCGTCAAGGAGGTGCGGTCTGGTACCCCGTGGCGGGGACAGACCTTCGCATCCGATTGGCATCACTTTCTCCTTCGATACGATGAAGAAAAGAATTTCTTAATACGCTGTAATGAATATTCCACCCTCGACTGCGGGGGCTCGACCCCAATTCGATACGTTTGGCCCAGGATTCGTACCTCTTTCCGGAAAAAGCCCTAAAAATTGGGTGAGGCACTGCGAAGGGCAGCCCTCGCCATGGGGTACCAGGCCGCATTTCCTTGACGAGCGTCGGGCGACTCCGGCCTGAGAGGAATACGATTTACTTTACTTATAATACATGTTTGTAATAAAATGTTTCTATCGTCTCCTGAATTCAACAACTGGCATCCAGAAATCTACGTTCCTACAATCCACCGGCAATACTCCTCGTGGAGAGACACAGGAAGAAAATCTAGTATAAACACGAGCTTCGATATCAAAACAAAAGCATGCGTTGACGTATTCCGTGCGAGAGAAGGTAGGAATTGGGGAGGAGGTATTGCTGTGAAGAGGGCCTCTTCAAGAGAGCAGCCGTTTGTGAGGGATGCAAATCCGATTGGTTCTGATACAATCTGCTCCCTATGGTTGAAATTTAGTCTAGCAACGTTCACTCCTTTTAACCTAACCAATCCAACTTGCATCCCTCCCAAAAGAACCGGCCATCCGAGCGTAGAAGCAAGTGCGAAATAAAAGTAACGGTGCGCTTCTCGATACCGTAGATGTACCTATCTAAGTAGCATTTCTGACGGAAAAGAATTGTCCAGCCTTTGGGCCTGCCATTCCTGGCGTAGACCTTTGGCAGGTAGGTATCTATTTCAACAGGCAGTGCCACTCGTGGCGCCAGTAAGACCGTCTGCGGTCCTTGCTATTCCAGAGGATTTTCTTCCAGGGAAAATCAGTAAATTTGCAAGCGCAATATCTCAAAAACCAGTGGAAGTAAAGTGTATACAGGGTCATCCGTTAAAACTGCAACATCGCCTCACGGACGGATTCCACTACAACCATGCACCGGCCTGGCGTTCGGAGGATCACCAGTGACCACTGCGTAGCAATGATGCCCAAGCTTCGAAAATTTTAGGATGGTCTGTTTCAAATTAACGTCACACGGAGCTATTTGAAATTTCCCGGCCGGTGTTGAAGAATTGGGGGCCTTTTTCGTATAACTTGTGAACTATGAAAGATATCCGAATGCAAATTGCGCCGAAAAATGAGGAAAAATTATTCCCTCTTGATGATGGATCATTTAAATTATATTTTACACTTACTTAATTTTTCTTTTATCAATTTTTTAACCATAATTGTTGTGAAAAGCTTTTGCAAACTGTTTATTTAATACTGTATTTAATGCTCTTTTTAAAATTCATGATGTTGATAAACAATAGGCTAGTTGTTTCTGTGTCATTACTTTCATAAATTGAGAAATTAAAATTTTATTCAATTATGTGTTAGTTCTGCAGACCTCAGAATTTATTGTTCTGGTTTTCTTTTTTATAATTTTATCCTTATATGCAGTGCATGCATAGATCGATGTAAGGAGTAACTAATGGGACGTGTCTTTGATTGTAGCGGTGTTTGAATTTTTTTTCTAGAATTTTTGTGTCTGAATGTTTAACCTATTAGCTACTCAACGCCACGCCTATACCAGCTTCCGTTAATGTCATTTTTTGGAACGATGCGTCATTATTGTGGCTTTTACATGCAGGTGGCGAAAAATCTCTCCGTACGAGAGTCAACCCTGTCGTAGCTAAAATTGAAATTAAGACTGGTACGCGATCAGTTGACATTGTTTTCAAACCGCATTACAGTAATGCGGGGTGCGAGTGGTAAACCGATCATAAAAGCGGAGCGCGCGGTTCGCTTACCTGGGCCGGCAAATTCCGCACAGCTCTTTGCGGCGTTCATTTGAAAGAGACCATCCTAAAATTTCCGAAGCTCGGGCATCACTGTTACCCAGCGGTCGCTGGTAACCCTCCGAACGCTGGGCCAGTGCACGGTTGTAGTGGAATGCGTCCGTGAGGCGGTGTTGCCATTTTCGTCTGTTCGCGCGCGCGTAGGTTCCAGTTTTAACGGATGACCCTGTACATTCAAGCTTATTGAAATTGTCTTGGAACGCACTATCCACTCAGGTCTTCAAAAAAAATAGTTCCATTTGAAAAACCGAACTTGACCATCGTATCTTTTAAAATAATAATCCAAAACAAAATTCGGATATTCTTCCGGATGGCCCCAGTGGCCGATCGAGATAAGGTTTGGGGGAGGAGTGGGGTGGGGGTGTGGACCCAAAATCTATAATTGTAGCTTCGGGTATTTATTAGTTTCCAAAATATTAATAAAAAATTATTGTTAATTTTTTTTAATTTTTTTGGACATACGTGCAGGCACCCCTACCCGGCGACTCTCCTGTCCCCCCAAACTGTTTTACGAACTGGCTTACCTCCGCGTTCTCCTCAGGCGCCGGAAAGGCACGTGTATATAGCTGCAATTCAAAATCAATTTTTTCGAAAACGATGCGCGATATTAAAAAATTGTATTCTATATTTTCGTCTTATTTTGGCCTCTAGAATCACTCCCTAGAATATTGACTATTAGTAGAATAACACCCTATATAGTAGGAATGGTCGCATTCGCAAATTGCTGGTTCAAATCTCCAAAATTACATCGGTTCGCTACCATGCTTTACGCGGCCGCGCACCCCCCACACTAATCTAGCCCCAACCAATACTAATACCCAGGACAAAGTGGAAAGTGGAATGCGTTATGTCGGAATAAATCAACAGACATACTAAAAGTTTTTTTTATTAATATCTCGAAAACTAATAAATTCCCGAAACAACAATTTTAGATTTAGGGTCACACCCCCTTCCCACCCTTCTCCCCAAACCTCGTGTGGATGGGCCACTGGGGCCATTCCTAAGTACAGCCCAAAATTCGTTCGCGCTAATAAATTAGCCCACTCGAACCATGCAATTCCCTATTTTTTTTATATTTTTATCGACAATACTTTAGGAGATATCGCGCTGTCCGGTCTTAGGTGGGACACCCTGTATACCGTTTCAAAATAAAAACTTGCCATCGTTTGTTTTCCGTCCCGAGAGAATGTATATTTGTCAAATGTTTGTTCATGGATGACGTTGAACTCCCGATTGAAAAATTACGATCACAAATATCAGATTTTTCTGGATAATTTTCTATTTTGGTGCAAAATCGCCACACCCAACTTCATTCTGACGAACCTATTGCGGAATCAGGGAGCCGTAGGTGGGTGAAGGTGGGATCTCCTACCTGCGAATGATCGCTGCGATTTGACCCAGCGACCAAGTCCATTACCACAGTGGGGCAGAATCCCAAGAAACAAGGAAACGATTCATAATTCAAAAGTTGTGGGAGGATTATGTACTTTTATATATTTATAATAATAATAATAATAAATCGTGTTTATTCCTTTAGAATATTTGATACAACGCAGTGGAGTTAGAAACGTAAAGTACAGAATGGGCGAAGCTCAGCGTCGCTGTTATCATGCCTGACCCGAATATTTCTTGTAAGCTACTAATATGAGCTCCTAAAAAAGGTAAAAACCCAGAAAGAAGACCCCAAAAGAAGCCAGAAATAAAGATTTTAAAAATTATAGAAAAAATTGTAGCTTAAAATATTCTATCCTCCCAATGGCCCACCTACTCTCTGTTGTGCCCTGCGTGATGGCTCGCAAGGCTGGTACGGGATTTGGCGATATCGTAGGTTCGGGAGTGAACAAAAGATGGGAATCTACTAGGTGAACTATACCAAGTTCGATTAAACTCAAAACTAAGTCTTTATTCAAACTTTAACTAGACTGAGATGTACAAGAGTTTTAGCCATGTTAACAGGTCGAGAGCCAGGTCTAGAAGCTTGGTTAGCGGTGTCGAATTGGCTTTTATATCCCTGTTGGGCGTGGTACGCGTTACCATGCCCGATCGCGGCGATGCGTTCGCATATTGCTGATTTTGTAGATTCGGTCGCTAGCGGCTGTCTTAGCTTGGAAACGTCTCGAACGTTCCGTAACGTAATATAATATGTATAATATATAGCGGTATGTCTGACACGTGTGCTTGGGCGTTGCCTGGGCACAACATCTCACATCTGAATATGTCAGCGCGTGCTTTTGTTTTAATATTCCAACGCGTGTTTATATTCGGGAGATACGGTATCGGTTTCGAATTTGTAGGGAGCACGAAGCAGGTCTTATCATGCGCTGTCAGCGGATCACCCCTTTTCTTCATGTGGCTCTCCGCGAGGCGTACCGGTGTTTCTGAAGAATAATTTCCCTTCCTAACATTCTTCGATCTAACATAGGAACATCTTCGTTTGTTAGTGGAGGAAAATGCTACATCTGATTCCCAACAATTAATCAGGCTGATTGGCCAGAGAGTCTCGCCAGGGTCATAGTTTATGACCATATTGTCCCGCGAGTCGGTGCGGCGGTTGACAACAGTACCTACTTGCGGGTCCGAATTCATTATAAATAGGCATGTACCATCCACCTACAGAGTAACACACGGATTAACTCAAACTGAAGAATGCCTAAAATTATCAATGACGGCACAACGTTCTTGATTGTCCTTTAGAGATGCTGGCAAACAGATGTTGTCGAAAAGTTCTTGGGGCAACATGAAATTACTGGTCGAAAGCAACGAATGATTTCACTCTGAGCCCGCTTTTGTCCCAACGCACGGTGAACCGGAATCTTAAGAAATAGAGAAATTATTCAACAAGTTTTACTCAACATAATTTTGTACCCCGTATGAAGATTAGAGGGGAAAAAAATTAAGTTGTGTCCTTTCTAGCGTATAGATTATAGGTTGAATTAGATAATTCTTTTTGTGTATGACTTTACAACGTTTATTTATTCGTTAATTTAAGTAAAATAGCTCAAGGTGTCAGTAATTGGGGGTTCTACCCTACTCCCATATCTTTGGAATTCTGACTTCTTCTCTCATTTCTTGGGATTTTGTCCCACTGTGGCAATGAGTCGCAGTGCGACTGGTCGCTAGACTCCCTCCGGGAGCAGTCTCGCGACCGATGGTCGCAGTGCCAGCCTGTGACTAGGTATAATGGGAAACAGACCCTCATCGCATTGTATTGCGTCTCGAATAGCCTAGGCTGGTACTCAAACAGACTCCCGTCAGGCTCCTACGTCTGGCGCATACCCGACGATCGCAGACGCTTGTAGGAGAACAAATAAATGCTTCCCCATTGCACCAGTATACTGGACCAGTCGCTGCGACCAATCGCAGGTAGGAGATTCCGCCTTGAGGTTTCGTGGTCGAACCCGATGCGAAATCGGGGAGCCACTGGGTTGGAGAAGATTCCTTATTTCGGTGGTAGGTGCGAACGAATCTGACGTGATATCAAGGAGTCACGGGAAATGTTAGTAATGCCTCGTAACTTTGAATTAATGTTCGATACAACTCGAGCGGTAAAATTGTATCAGTGGGAATGTCCTACTAATACATAAGGATCGCTTGGTAAAGGATAGGTTTAAACGAATCTACTCGATTTACGCGTGAACACCATTCGTATATTCAATAATCAGTTATTGTACAAATGTAAGTGTATATAAAATGTATTAGTTACCAATAGTTGCACGGTGTTAACACACTGGCGATGCGGGGCGCCAGAGTGGCTATTTCAATATGTAAAATAGAACATCATCCGAACTCGTGGATTCTATGAGGTTAACTATTGATTCGGAAGGGGACTCGAGCCCGATCTTACTAGATTTAAACCAACTCTGTACGAGCGTGATACGACGTGACTCTACGCGTGACTGTATAGCTTTGAATCGAAGAGGGTTGAAACCAAAGGGTTTATACAGGGTGCCCGCGGGAAGAGTGAACAGCGGGATATCTCCTAAAGTATTGGAGGTAAAAATATAAAAAAAATAAAGAATTGCATGGTTCGAGGGGGCCACTTTATTAGCGCGAACAAATTTTTTTTTCTCGATTATTATTATAAAAGATACGATGTTCAAGTTCGGTTTTTCCAATGGAATTATTTTTTTTTGAAGACCTGAGTTGATAGTGCGTTCAAAGACAAATTCAATAAGCTTTAATGTATACACTTTATTTCCACTAGTTTTTGAGATATTGCGTTTGCAAATTTACTGATTTTCACTGCAAGAAAACCTTCTGGAATAGCAAGGACCGAGGGCTGTCTTGCTGGTGTCACGGGTGGCATTGCCTGTTGAACCCGATACCTACCTGCCAAAGGTCTGCGCCAGGAATGGCAGGCCCAAAGGCTGGACAATTCTTTTCCGTCAGAAATGCTACTTAGGTAGGTACAGCTGCGGTATCGAGAAGTGCACCGTTAATGCTTCAAAACGTTTGTACGCAAAGAGAAGTAGGAAAATATAACTCAATTTTTAACTTCTTTTTTCAATTTTCCTTCTTTTGCGAGGGATGCAAGTTGGATTGGTTAAGGTTAGGACCAAATTTCAACCAGATTGTATTAGGTCCAACCGGATTTGCATCCCTCCCAAACGGCTACTCTCTTGAAGAGGCCCTCTTCACAGCAATACCTCCTCCCCAATGCCCACCTTCTCTCACACGGAGCTCGTGTTTATACTCGAGAGATAAGGGATCTGTGCGAATTTTTAGGAAGCACCATGCGTCGACAGCGAGCTACCCGTTTTCTTCCTGTGTCTCTTCACGAGCCGTATTGACGGTGGATTTTAGGAGCGTAGATATCTGGATGCCAGTTATTGAATTCAGGAGACGATAGAAACACTTTATTACAAAACACACATGTACTATAATTAAAATAAATCATCGAACTTGCGCTCTACTTCGCGCAGACCGATTACACGGAGGGTAGTCGGGTCACCCCGGCGGCCTGGTACCCCGTGGCGAGGGCCACCCTCCGCAGGGCCTCACCGAATTTTATCGTTTTCGACCCTCGACGGGTTTGGAATACCATTAAGAAGTGAGAAATGTTCAGGATTTCAAATGTTTGCTTCTTTTCTTCATCGCGTCGAAGGGGAAAGTGATGCCAATGGATTCCTGGCGTTACCATCGATTAAAATCATACCAAATTTCATGTAAATCAGACTATTTTGACATAAGCTAATTGTATTCCTTATGTAAAAGTTGTCCGATTTACACAACATTTGGCATGATTGTCGTCGGAAATCCACAAGGAATCCATCGGCGACACTTCCATATCCATACGATAAAGAATAAAGAATTATTTTATTTCTTAATCAGACACAAGATAATTCTGGAGCAACGCCCGTTAAGGAGATGCGGCCTGGTACCCCGTGGCGGAGACAGACCTTCGCTGTGCTTCACCCGATTTTTATGGCTTTCGACCCTCGAAGGGGTTCGAGTGCCTATTAAGAAGTGACAAATCTTCGACTTGCGCATTTCGCATCAGATCTTTGCGAAACCGACACCCATCGATTCCTTTTGTTTCGCCGATGAAACTGACACCAAGAACGACGTAATTCGGACCATAATGAAGGATATTGTGGGATCAGGAACCCCCATACCATAAGAGAGGGCACCGAACACCGACATCGGGGGGAGTCGGCGGTAGCCGAGGTGGCTAAGGCGGCTGGCCAGCGCGCAAATCTAGAGATCGCGGGTTCGAGTCCCGGTGAGGCGACTTCCCTTTTTTCCGTGATCCCTACATTTGGTGTCAGAAGTGGGATGGGGGGAGCACCGATCGCCATACGAAGCCGTCCGTTTGAGGTCGTTGTCTGCGACGCGAAAAATAATAGACAAACTTGTGGTCGTTAGGGTGTGTCTGCGACGCGAAAAATATAGGACACAAAAGAAGTTGGTGGTGTGTGTGTGCGACAATGTCATTCGAGGACGAATGACGTCGCAGGATGACCGAGTGTGGGATCAGGAACCCCCATACCATAAGAGACGGCACGGAACACCGACATCGGGGGGAGTCGGCGGTAGCCGAGGTGGCTAAGGCGGCTGGTCAGCGCGCAAATCTAGAGATCGCGGGTTCGAGTCCCGGTGAGGCGACTTCCCTCTTTTCCGTGATCCCTACAATATTCCATGGAAAATCGATTTACATCAATTCAAGCTGACTTGACTTGGTTAAAAATAGTCCGATTTACATGAAATTTTGTATGATTTTAATCGACGGAACGGCAGGAATCCATTGGCATCACTTTCCCCTTCGATACGATGAAGAAAAGAAGCAAACATTTGAAATCCTGAACATTTCTCTCTTCTTAATGATATTCCAAACCCTTCGAGAATCGAAAGCTATAAAATTCGATGGGCACTGCAGGGTGTTGTCCCCACCACGTGGTGACGGGCGTACCTCCAGAATTACCCTGTATTTGTATAGAAAATAAAATAATTCTTTATTTTTTATCGTATGGATATGGAAGTGTCGCCGATGGATTCCATGGGGTTTTCTGATGAAAATTATTACAAATGTCGTGTAAATCAGACAACTTTTACATAGGGAATACAAATAGCTTGTGTCAAAGTAGATAGATTTGCATGATATTTGGTATGATTTTCATCAGAAAAATATAAGGAATCCATTGGCGTCACTTCCCTCTCGATACGATGAAGAAAAGAATTGCTTAATACGCTGTAATGGATATTTCACCATCGACTGTGGTGGCTCGACCTCAATTCGCTACATTCAGCCCAGGAGTCATACCTTTTTCCGGAAAAAGCCATAAACATCGGTAGAGGCACTGCGAAGGTCTGTCATCGCCACGGGGTACCAAGCTGCATCTCCTTGACGGGCGTTGCTACAGAATTACCCTTCTATCATTTGTGCAGTGTGTGACCCGACTACCCTCCGTGTAATCGGTCTGCGCGAAGTGGGGCGCAAGTTCAATCATTATCAGTACTCCTGCCCGAGAGGAATACGATTTACTTTAATTATAGTACATGTGCGTTTTGTAATAAAGTGTTTCTATCGTCTCCCGAATTAAATAACTGGCATCCAGACATCTACGCTCCTACAATCCACCGTCAATACGCCTCGTGGAGAGACACAAGGAAGAAAAGGGGTAGTCCGCTGTCGATGCGTGGTCCTCCCGAGTATAAACACGAGATTCGATATCAAAACAAAAGCATGCGTGGACGTATCCGTGCGAGAGAAGGTGGGCATTGGGGAGGAGGTACAGTATTGTCTCCTTATGGACTCGATTTGGTGTACACGATGTGGGTTTTTCGCTATCCCCACCACTTCTGTCTCACTCTTGTCCGGCGAAGGCGAGAGCGAGATGGAACGAGAGCGAGCGAGAGGCACTGGAAGCGAGCAAGGGCGGTACGAGACAAACGACGCGTTGATGTTTTGTCTCGCTCCGTCTTTCGGACGCCGTGACACTCCGTCCTTTGCGTGTGCGACGGGCGTGCGCAATAGTCACGAGCCCATAATGTGAGCACGGGAACCGTTTCGCAAAATCGGCTCAAATATTTTTTGCGCCCTATGCGAACTTGTGAAATAACGCCCTTTATTATAATACATTTATTTGAGTTTATTGATGACCTTACTCTGAATTTTTATTCGTAGGTTAAAACAGTTGCAGTACAATTAGTAATATTTTATTTTAAAGTTTATTTTCAACAATACCAGCAGTGAAATTACCATTTTGCACCTCTTGTCGACTTTCCGCCCTACGCAGTCGCCAATAGGGACCAGCCAAGCTTACATAAATAAGCTTAAATAAATAGTCTAAGACTAAATAAATAGTCTAAGACGCGTTATATATGTATTTTCTTTGTCTATGTACATACTGATCGCTGCCTGTAAGCTTAGCTGGTCCCTATTGGCGACTGCCTAGGGCGGAAAGTCGACAAGAGGTGCAAAATGGTATTTTCACTGCTGGAATTGTTGAAAATAAACTTTAAAATAAAATATTACTAATTGTACTGCAACTGTTTTAAGCTACGAATAAAAATTCAGAGTAAGATCACCAATAATCTCAAATAAATGTATTATAATAAAGGGATAAATTGGACAAGTTTGCCTAGGGTGCAAAAAAGACGCGTGCCGTGCCTGGCTATCTGACCACCGTGCGCATGCGTCGAGCAGTCACGATTCCATCTGAGCGCTCGCGCCCGTCGCGCACGTCCGCCGCGCACGCAAAGCGTTCTATCTCGCTCCCCCTTCGTCCTGAAAGAAGCGAGAAACGAACACTCGGAATTAGGGCTCTGTTCATGATATGGGTTCAACGCCGGTCCCGACCAGCGAGTCAACAGCGAGGAAATACTGTATTGCTGTGAAGAGGGCCTCTTCAAGAGAGCAGCTGTTTGTGAGAGATGCAAATCCGATTGGTTCTAATACTATCTGCTCCCTATGGTTGAAATTTTGTCTAGCAACTTTCACACGTCCTAACCTAACCAATCCAACTTGCATCCCTCCCATAAGAACCGGTCACCCGAACGTAGAAGCAAGTGTGAAATAAAAGTAACGGTGCGCTTCTCGATACCGCAGATGTACCTACCTAAGTAGCATTTCTGACGGAAAAGAATTGTCCAGCCTTTGGGCTTGCCATTTCTGGCGTAGACCTTTGGCAGGTAGGTATCTGTTTCAACAGGCAATGCCACCCGTGACGCCAGCAAGACCGCCCTCGGTCCTTGCTATTCCAGAGAATTTTCTTGCAGTGAAAATCAGTAATTTGCAAGCGCAATATCTCAAAAACCAGTGGAAATAAAGTGTATACATTAAAGCTTATTGAATTTGTCTTGGAACGCACTATCAACTCAGGTCTTCGGAAAAAATAGTTCCATTTGAAAAACCGAACTTGACCATCGTATCTTTTAAAATAAAAAAAAATCGTTCCCGCTAATTAATTTTTTATATTTTTACCTCCAATAATTTAGGAGATATCCCGCTGTTCACTCTTCCCGCGGACATCCTGTATAGTCTCAAAGTGAGTGGGAATTGGTTAGAAATCTCCATATAAGGAAATTCTTCGGGGTCGTCCTCATGTCACTCCTGTTCCCATGGTCGTAATCCAGCTGGTCGAAATCATGACCCCCATTAGTGGTGTGTGATAAGCGAAAGGATTTTAGAACGTTTTCTCTTCGCAGGCGCGAGCTCGACAAAAAGGTTATGAGTGGCGTATGGGAAAATTCCACATACGTAACAGATAAAAGAAACTGCTTTAGATTTTTTATTTGCTAAAAATAGTACCGAAGAACATTCAGTTACTAAATTTGAAATGTATTTAAGGGAAATTGAGAGAAACTATGTAGTTTCCAAAAATGGCTTCCTGAACAACAAAATACCCATGTCTGCATACCTGCAACATCAGCAACTTTGGAGGGGGTCTGCTTTACAGCGGATAATATTGTAACCACCAAAATATCATATTTGTCACCGGAAAATGTAAATAAACTTGATTTTCAAATCAAAATAGAAAGTTATTGTCGTAGTGTAGGTATATGTATAAATGTAAATAAAATATAAATAGAATTCCCTTCGCATTTCTTGTTTTACTCACTTCAGTTAAACTTGCTCTGTTTAATTAGAATCGATATAAAGAAAGCTTTATTCAGTCATGATGATAAAATATCCGAAACCGGGTACTCGGATACTCGGATCCAAGTACGGATATCCGGATTTCGATCCGCATTTCGAGTTACAACGAGCAATATCCGGATAGTAAGAGCCCTAATTCATACTTGAATAATAATTAAACTTAAATTATTTTTTAATGTCGCGGTGCTGTACGTTGTAATTAAATAATTAGGAAACAACGACAACGATTCGTCCAACCACAGTGCCACCACAACCAAAATTACAACCGTGTGCTGGGTTTTGTCTCTTGACCATTATGGCTGCCTTCTGTGAACGGCCAAACGTGATACTAGCGAAGACATCAACCTGCAAATCGGGATCAATCTGTTGTGACAACACAAGAAGCTCGTCGCAGGTGATTTTATTTCTTCTTTTTTTAGTAGAACTCTTTCAAGGAACAAGTAAATGGAGGCAAGTAATATAATGATGTAGAAAAAAGAATAAAATATTGGTGTACATACGTATAAGGAACAAACATAGTAACACTGTTTTCTTCGTATCAGATTCCAAGACCCAGGCCAAGGCCCACGCAGAGACCATCGATTACTACGGTTTCTGTACTAGCAGATCCTCGCCCAGAGTGTCCTGGATCTTGCATTGTTTCCTATTTATCTTTTACGTGTTTCAGTAAGTAATCAGTCTTTTTATTGTTACAATTTCTCAGGTAGTTTAACACTTTCAGCAGCGCCCGCTTTTGCGAAGTACAAGTTTCTAGTCGTTCGGACCTTTCCGATCAGTTGCTTCAGTCAAAAAGTGTTATTCAATTCAGACTAAATTTTAAATTTCTATATTTTCTATGATACACATTTCCATAAGAGGAAACCAATGGATAGGCAATGTCTCTCCGATGAAAATGAGTCCAAGCATGACCCTATCCTATGGACTATTTTTAACCGACTTCAAAGAGAAAGAGGTTGTCAGTTCGAGGTGTTTGTATGTATGTATGTTATTAACCAATTAGGAAATTATAAATTCGACCCGTATGTATTTTTTTTATGTTTGTCTCCACATAACTACTCAGCATATGGACCGATTGTGATAATCTGTTTTTTATTCCCAATATTTTACAAGTACTGTTTAATAATAAAGACTATTGCCACCTGTTTGGGAATCTCGCAGTTGAGCGCGCTGGATGACGGAGAGGTTAGGTCGACGCACAGTGGGAGAAAATGACATAGTCGGGGACAAAAATCGATTCCCACGCCAAGTCGAAATGAATATCACCGAAATTTGGTATACCTACTGTGGTATTTTGCATCGCTGATTACTAATTCGTTGCGGGTTTCTTGGAAAAGAAGATGGCGGATCCAATATGGCCGCCCAAACTCGGCAAAAACTAGTAAAATAGGGATCATACGAACGAAAAACGTTTATTAAAATCCTAAAGCTATAACATTATAGTTTATGAGTTTAGAAAGTTGTATTATACTGTATAGAATGCTATACCAAAGAATAGTTGTTATATGACCGAATCTGTGCGCCGATATCATAAATTGTTTAAATATACGGTCGAAATTAAAGATAACTTTTAACTACTAAAAAATAGTTGCTAAAAATGGTAGATAACTATAGAAAAACCAACATTATTTACTAATTTTATCATTTTCGCGACAAATACTGCAAATGCATGATTAAACTAACCATTGAATGTCTATCGGAGACGAAAATGAGGAATATTGAGATAAAAAACTATTAGAATTGTTTATTAATAATTTATTTAAACAATTTTTTAACAAAGTGACAGTGAAATTCATCCAATTGATCATATTTTATTGTAACATTACTATAAATAATTGATTGTTATTAAACTATTAGATTTCAGTAATATTCAATAACGACCCAGTAAACAAACTGACTGCAGTCTGACGGCAGATTGATGTCAGATTCGAGTATATTCTGACGTCAGATTCGGGTCCTATTATGTCCGCATTTGACTATGGTTTTGTGGTCAGAGCCTGACATCAGGATCTGACCGCAGATTGATGTCAGATTTCGATCAGATCTTGCTGCCGTGGCTGACCGCAGATTGAGAGCAGAAATCGAGCAGATCCTGCGCAGCGCGATCTGACGGCAGATTCGTGTCAGATACAGAGCAGATTCTGACGTCAGATTCGGTGCCTACTATGTCCGCATTTAACTATGGTTCTGCGGTCGGAGCCTGACATCAGGATCTGACCGCAGATTGATGTCAGATTTCAATCAGATCTTGCTGACAAAAACCGCCCGCAGATTGGTGGCAGAAATCAAGCAGATCCTGATGTCGGACATAGTAGGCAATTTTATATAATAGTATAGATTTAAAAACAGTGCAAAAGTCTGTAGCGTAAATAATATATAGAACACGTTTATAAGACCGACTTGAAAGATCTGATTCCTACCATATTTTATGGAAGAAAAAAAAGTTGGTAAACCATGTATTTAAACGGGTATTATAACATTTTTAATGTTTTACTTAGTTGTTAGTCAATTGAATGCCAGGGAGGCTCAAAATGATTATTTAAACTTTTAAAGACAGTTCTTCCACATATAAAAGAATTAATGATAACTACTATTTATTCAGTCGTCTTAGGGCGGTATTATCATCAATCGTTTTTTAGTTTTTAGCATGCGACATCCTCTACTAGTCTAGTAGATTAGTAAAGGATGCCGGATGCTTAAAACGATCTTCGTCTTCAGCAACGACTGATAATACCGCCCTTACAGTCGGGTATAACAAATATATACTCCGCAGTGGAATGCCGGCAAATACGAGTGGTACTCGAGAGCCCTGAATGATCAAGCCCTCGGCCACTTATTCCCGCCACGGTGCTATTTCGCAAGCGAGAAGCGGTCGCCGGATCGCGGCCTGGCGGGTCGCGTCGTGAACTATGTCAGCAGAATCTACTCGATTTCTGCCGCCTATCTGCCGTCAGATCGCACTGCGCAGGGTCTGCTCGATTCCTGCCATTAAATTGTATCAGCAGACCCTGCCGCCAATCTGCTCTCAGGTTAAGGCAGCACAATCTGTCGGCTTTCTGCTGTCAGTCTGCTTTCATCATCGAATATAACAAATCCTGTATCAAATCTGTAGTCTTTCTGCCACAAACATTTGTACTCAGGCGTTGAGCAAAATCTGCAAATACAGACGTGGCTATCTGGTGATAAGCGCAACGTGTAAAGTACATTGTTTTTATGACGTAGGTACCCACTAAGTAAGGATGTTTGAAAATTTCATCCCCAAGGGGGTGAAAAGAGGTAAAATCTATTTTCTCGGACACCTTAATATCCTTAGGTCTGGTTAGATATCACCTTAGTTTTCACTTACAACAGGTGCTCACACAAATGCCTAAAACTTAATTTCAGGATTTTGCCCTAACCAACCCCTAAGGGGGTGAAATGTGTTTTCACGTATTTCTCAAAATCTCTTGAGCCCGATTAGATATCAACTTGGTTTTTAGTTACAAAGGTTACCCCCACAAATGCCTATCAACAAATTTCGAGATATTGCCCTAATCAACCCCTAAGAGGGTGAAATGGGGTATTATACATTTTACCCCTTTTCACCCCCTTGGAGATGATATTTCCAAGAATCCTTACTTAGTGGTTGCCTATATCATGAAATCAATGTACCTTCCAAATTTCGCTTGTTGAATATCACTGAAATCTATTATGTTAACAAATTGTTTAATAACAATCAATTGTTTATAGTAATGTTACGAAAAAATAAAATCAATTTGATTGTATGAAATGGATTTCAGTCACTTCGTTAAAAAAATGTGTGAACAAGTTATTGAAAAACAATTTTAGTTTAAACAAATTATTGAAAAAAATTTTTAGTTTAAACAAATTATTGATAACAAATTTTAGTAACATTTTTTATGTCAATAATCTTTTTTCGTCTCCGATAGATATTCAATGGTTAGATTAATTATGTATTTGCAGTATTTGCCGTGCAAATGATAAAAGTAGTAATCAATGTTGGTTTTTTTTATTGTAATTCTCCATTTTTAGCAACTACTGTATTGTCTCCGTACATGCTCGGTTTGGTGCACCCGATACGGGCTTGTCGCTATTCCCACCACTTCTGTCTCACTCTTGTCCGGCGAAGGCGAGAGCGAGATGGAACGAGAGCGAGCGAGAGCCATTGAAAGCGAGCGAGGACGGTACGAGACAGACGACGCGTGGATGTTTTGTCTCACTCCGTCTTTCGAGCGCCGTGACACTCCGTCCTTTGCGTGCGCGACGGGCGTGCGCGATGGTTGCAAGCACTTACGGAAGCACGGGAACCGCTTCGCAAAATCTTGGCGCAAGCCCGACTCAAGCCTTTTTTGCGCCCTAGGGGAACATGTCAAATTGCGCCCTTTATTATAATACATTTATTTGAGATTATTTATGACTTTACTCTGAAAAATTAGGCAACTGCTAGGGTGGTTTTTGCTAGTGGTGTTTCAACATCAATTAGAAGTGTTTTGGACGGGAACCTGTAGCTTGGCAGTGCCCTCACCATGTTCATGAAATACAGTAGAATGTTAGCGATGAGAAAAAGCCAACTCTGGTAAGCCCAAATGCAATCGAATCTCAATCGGCCACAATCGTTTAAGTCGTGTGTACCCGATACGGGCTCAACGCCGGTCCCGACCAGCGAGCAAATACGGAGACAGTACTGTATTCCTTACTATAGCATTCTATACAGTATAATGCAACTTTCTAGACTCATAAACTATAAAGTTATAGCTTTAGGATTTCAATAAACAACGTTTGTCGTTCGTATCGACGCACAGTGGGAGAAAATGACATAGTCAGGGACAAAAATCGATTCCCACGCCAAATCGAAATGAATATCAACGAAACTTGGTATACTGGGGTATTAGGTATCGCTAATTACGAATCCGTTGCAGGTTTTTTGAAAAAGAAGATGGCGGAATCAATATGGCCGCCCAAATTCGGCAAAAACTAGTAAAATAGGGATCATACTGACGTGCGTTACGAAATGTAGCACATTTCATTTGTCTTACAAAGACTAGCACTCTGCTCTTTCTGACCATGAAAAACAGAATGTTTCGATTTTGTTCTCGAAAAGTAGTATGTTTTCATTCATCGCCACGAAGAATAGCATTTTATGCTCTTTCGTGACGAAAAGTAGTACATGTCGGTACTTTGCTGCGAAAAATAGCACGGTTTGCCTTTAGCCGCTAAAAAGATCATGTTTCATAGATGATCAACGTCGACTGTGAACTGGTTGGAAACTGAAATATTTTACTCTTCAGACAACAAATAAAACGTACTACTTTCCGCTGCAGCGTTTGAAATGTGCTACTGCTCGTGGCGAAATGTGAATCGTGCTTGTTCTTGTGTTATATTCGAAACATGCTTGTTATCGGCAGAAACAGTGAAACGTACTTGTTCTCGTGATAGATTCAAATGCGCTGCTGTTTGTAAAAGAAATGAAATGTGCTACTTTTCGTAACGCACGTCGGACGTGGAAAGAAGAGAAGAGTATAGTAATGTTTTGCGTGGAAATACGCCGTCGACAGGCAGGGGATTAATATTATTTGAAACCCACTTTTTATTCAGATTTCTAGTTATTCTGTATGTATATCGCGGGGATGCTTAACTGGTGGCCCATGAGCCATCGGGGTTACCTCCGCCATGTTGCCACTCTGAGCGGTCCTTTGCATACTTACCAGACTCTAACGATTGCAGTCGAGAAGAGAAGGAGAGAAAAATGAATTCGACGGGCACCAGTTAAGCATCCTTGGTTTATAGCATTCCTAAGGTCGAAGCAAGATATACTGGCCGGTGAGTTTCGTGAGGGGTATTCTCCCACCACACAGTTTGCCTGCCTCGGTGCTCCTTTTCTCAACGTTTTCTGACTCGCTCTCGCCTTCGCAGAACAAGAGTGAGCCAGAAGTGGCGGGGATGGTGCCAAGCTTCTGGTGTGTAGGCCAAACCGAGCTCTCAGCATAGAAATACGCACACCAGAATGGGAGTGAGTTAGCTCCGAAAAAATTCTGGAGCTTTATTGGTCAGGACATTGATTTTTTCTCGATAGCTTCATCTCGTATTGGTCTATGCATAGATTCGTAACGCATACAAAAATTACGCTAAGAATAAATAACGGCCAAACAGCTAGGTTCAGGCAGAGCCGAGCAGCGTTCCCGTTACCCCACCATACCCTTCGAGGGCCATGCAACTCCAACTGACAAATCCACGATCGTCAGGTGGTGGTGGTTGATTTCTCCACGATCGCTACTCGCGAAAACGAATTCACCGGCCAATATATTTGGCTTCGACCTTAGTTATTCGATAACTTTTAGCATTCCCTTTACCCCCATTTGTTCATTAAAGAAGACTGAACAAAATTTTATTAAGTACCTTATTTATTTATTTGCAGGAAATGCTGAACTCACAAGTTTGTTCAAGTGCAAGAAACAAGGACACCAATGCTGTGCACCAAAATCGTTGATCCGAGAATTCCTTGGCGGAAATTCGAGTGAGCCAGTTTTAAGTAATCGAAATGATACCATGTATGTTACATCAAGACCATACACCACCCCTGTTACGACCACAATATGTAAGTTATGAAATAACGTATATACATACAATTTGGCTGTAGCTATTACATACTTCTTACTTGCAATAATACAGAGTGTGCAGCTACTACCCATGAAAGTTTTCCCAGTATTTTTTATGGCTACAAATAAGAATTTCTCAAAAATAATGTGGGACAACTCCACGTTATACTATGACTCTGTATAAGTGTTTGTATGTTTTGCATTCTCGTGTGATTGTCTATCGTCGGGGTTTACTGTGAATAAAACTGCTCATCAAGTCAAATCGGTCGCGTTCTTTACAGTCTACCTACGGGAATCCACAATTTATTTAATTCACGTCCAAACAATGACAATAAACCTAAAAAATACAAAATAAAACCCCCGCCCGTTGCCAAATTTGAACATTCGTTTCCAGCTTATTAGGACATTTATACCTATACTCCAAGTCATTTTAGAAGGAACTTGCCGACCGACGAGTTTAGACCGGTTCTACGCATGTTGGCGCTCATTGGTGCCGTAACAAGTTACTATTGACTATACCCCAAACAAACGCTTCCTCGGAGCCAATGAGCTCATTCTACTTGTGCGAATAAGTTCCTTCTGAAATGACTTGGAGTATAGACCACTGCGGTAGTCGAAAATTACAACTGTACTCTTTTAAGCCACATTTTGTAAACGTGACTCAGAGTTACCGGCAAATATTCTGCGATTTGAGTATGCTCATCTTACTCTATAGATCCCTTTCTCTATAGAGTAGAATTGCGCAGTCGAGAGCCGTAGACCTCCTTAGGCTTTGGGAACCCGGCTTAGAACGGAGCGCGGAATTATTACGTTGCTAACCACAGCACAGGATAGGGGTAACTGTAAGTCTGTGGGTCATTCCACGCCAACTCAGACACTTTTCGGAGTAACATTTCGGATTTTGGTGCAACTCGAATATGTTGTAGTCAGTAGTATAGCAAGGCGGGTTCTAAGACATGGGGCAATGAGGGGAGCGCGGCGGAGGGAAACATGGGCGCGTGGCCTGCGGGGAGAGGAAGACAGGTTGCGCGCGCACGAGGGGGGAAGCCACGATGGTGGAGGGAATCAGTCCAGGCCGAGCAGCCGCGGAGACCTCTCCAGACCTGGCCCATCCCTGAAAACTTTTTAGACCTAACCGGAGGGAGGGAACCCCCGAAAACTTTTTCAGACCCCGATCCACCACCGGAAATTTTTTCCGAGCGAGGGTATGGCTTTGGCCCACCCCCGAAAATTGTTTTCCAAACCTATGTGCGGTATACAGACATTTCCAACGCTGAGAAATAATAATTTATTTTTATTGGAAATTGTTTCGGACGATCTCGGGAAATATCGACGTTTTACAAACTACGTATTCAGAGGAGGGAAAGAGAAAGCATTACTTAGTTATTTAAAAGCTAAATTAGGAGGAGGGAAAGGGAGAGCAATATTTTAAAGCTAAAATCTGGGAGAGGGAAAGAGACAGCGCTACTCGGTGGTACAATAGCATGCATTCTGTAGATAACAATTTTTAAAGCACCGCAGCGTCTCGCGCGATCGTGTGTAATTTGACTCCTCTGGAGCAGCCGAGCGGAATGATATCATTTGGCAGCGCGAAGAACGCCGAATCTTAAAATTAGGTGGCGAGGACAGAAGGAGGATGATGGGTAAATAATATGGAGAAATAATATGTGTTTAAGAATATATATATTGTTACAAAAAAGAATAATAGTAATAATAAGAATAATAAAAAATTATCGTGGTGGGGGTGACGGGGACTGCTGCCGTCGTAGTAGCGGCGCCATTGGGCTGTGTGGCACCCATGGGCGCCGCAGCCGAGCCGCCATCGCTGGGCCGACTGGGCCGATTATCGGCCTACGCTGCGGCACATCGCCCA
This sequence comes from Andrena chrysosceles, assembly GCA_963855975.1. Lineage (NCBI taxonomy): Eukaryota > Metazoa > Arthropoda > Insecta > Hymenoptera > Andrenidae > Andrena > Andrena chrysosceles. The sequence goes on along the minus strand of OY979767.1, from coordinate 74,833,462 downwards.
ACCCAGCCAACAAATTTAGCAAAATTTGATACAGCGGTGGGTTCTGGAACATATACACAAGCATTGATATAATATTTGCACATAATAAACATCAAATGTATATAACAACGCAAACTACTGTATACCTGCGGAGGCGGTGGCGAAGGCACCGGCGGCGGCGGCGGCGGCGGCGGCGGCGATGGCGATGGCGACGGCCAACGAGGTGGTGACGGGTGTGATGTTGGTGGCGAGTTCTAGAAGATAGAAACCCACGATATAATATTGACAGAATAAACGCAATAAACATAAATGTCAAAATATTGATAAGTACATACCTCGGGGTCATACTCCGGCGCAATGCGTGAAAATCCCATTATTTTTTGTTATGAACTGTTATGAACTGTTCGTCTTTGACGTTTGAAGACAACTGGTCTCGCTGCATCACCAGGCTCTCGCATGTAAACTCATATCTTGAAATCGAGAAATGCGTAGCTTTGCAAACGTGAGATGCTGTTGTTCTTCACATTCATTTTCGCTGACCGTCCTCTCCTTATTCACACGCATCTTCTTTCCATTCTTCTTTGGACACATTATTTGACCAGACACTGTCACATTGGACGTGCATCGAACAGGTATTGAACGGCTTTGATCGGGTATTGAACGTGCGTCGAACGGCTTTGATCGTGTATCGAACGAGTATTGAACGGCTTTGATCATGCATCGAACGGGTATTGAACGGCTTTGAACGTGTATCGAACGGCTTTGATCGTGTATCGAACGAGTATTGAACGTGTATCGAATGGGTATTGAACGGCTTTGATCGTGTATCGAACGGGTATTGAACGGTTTTGAACGTGTACCAAACGGGTATTGAACGGCTTTGAACGAGTTTGAACGGTTTTGATCGGGTATCGAACGTGTATTGAACGACTTTGATCGGGTATCGAACGACTTCTACATAATAATGATAAGTATCGTCTTAATCTAGCGTACATCACATTTAGGAAGTTGGATTGGGAAGAGGGTGAAGAAAAACATTTTCATATACATTAAAAAATTGATTATATTTTCTTTATGCATTTCCCTGATGTTTGGATCACCAGTTTAATATTTTAAATACAAAAGTGGGCAATAAATTAAATTATTATTATTATTATTATTATATTTTTCCTTTTTATAATGTATTTCATATTGAATTTTTATATTTTTATTTTTTTATATTATATTTTTATATTCTATTTATATTCTACTTTTATATTTTTTCTTTTTTATTTTATTATTTCATTTTTCTTTTATATTTGTATTGTTTTTATATTGTATTGTATTGTGTGATATCCCACTATTTTTCGCGTGGTACTATTTAAACACCTTCGTATAAACCTCCAAGTCACTCCACCCAAGTCCTTCCAACTCAACAAATACCCCTTTTCCCCAATCACTGATCACCTCGATGATGTACCTTAGCGGTCCCCATCTCGAGATGGTCAATACAAAACCTCCTTCAATTATTCGCCATACGAGGCACAAACTTCTCCCCCTCTTGCTAATTCTAAACAAGTCCCTCGCCCCAAAAACCCCTTAAATCGAGACCACGTCTCACCCCTTCTCTAAGACCCTACAAGTCAAGATCACGATCACCCCTTTCCCATTAAAACTCCCGAAATCCATCCGATGGGTTGAGCATATTATTCCCTAGTCATAAAAACCCCGGAAATGTAATTGCGAAGAATATTTGGTGTACGTGACAGAAACGCGTCTAATAATAGACGCACCGTTGTAAAAACCCCGGAAGTCCTACTGCGACTTATTTATTAAATAGGTCAAGGCCTATACCGCGCGTACCCCCGCGACAATTATATAAATACGAGGGGACCGAGACAGAAGTCCTCTTTCGACGAAATCTACTTGCGAAAGGACCACGAAACAAAAGTTTACTTTAACCAGTGTTTAAACATATCATCTCACCAATCGTTGTAAGCTTTTATTATTACCATTTATTACTACGGCATATCACCATCATCCATATTTTGTATCATTATTCTTGTTGCTTCCATATTACTTTGAATTATTAACGCTTATTGCTTTATATATATATATTTTGTACTATTAACGCCTATTGCGTTCATACCTTTTGAATTATTAACGCTTATTGCTTTATATATATTTTGTACAATTAACGCCTATTGCGTTCATACCTTTTGAATTATTAACGCTTATTGCTTTCATACTTTTCGTCGTACTATTCTAATTGCTTTATATATATTTTGTACTATTAACGCCTATTGCGTTCATACTTTTTGTCTTATTAAGGCTGCCGTCTCAAGTTTGTTATGGTCCGAATCGATCGAAGCGTCCTCAGTAAACAGACGGACCCTAATGAAACTAGTCCGGTCGATAAAAAGAACATATACAGAGGTGACATCTCCAGGTACTCTGTGTAGACGAATTTTTTACGCATAGTTACCACATTTTCACTCTGTCTCTGCCGCGCTGTTGCCACAGTTCCTTCTATCGAGAAGCTCGAAGGAACACGGCACAAGAGCTGCGTCTAGCGTCAGAGCCTCGCTGAACGTAAAAGAGGATAGCAATAATAAAAGATAGAGAGGTTGGGTAGTGAAGTTAGGAAACATGTCAATGAAACAATACTAATTTGCGTATTAATAGTTTTTATTTATACGTAAAAGGATGTAAGATTTTGTATAATCAATGTGTAATTTCAAAGCATAGAATTTGAATAAGGTACATCACTGAAGTGTAACACGCCGATCGCAATGAAATCTATAAATGCTATAGTTCTTTTAAAAACATATGACGCTTTCTTTTTTATCTAACTATAGATCAAATTATCTTTTTTATCAACAAGAATTGTCTGTTGTCTAAATACAAATTGAATAACACAATCATTTTTTTTAAAACATCTATTTGGACAAAAATATATTTCAATTTAATACTTTTGTACATGCTTTTCTTCGGAATTATTATTCCACGATTGTAAAAATTTATCAACATAAACTAGAGATCAGTACTAACAATACGTATATTTTGGAATGTCTCATTAAACGATTTTATTCAGCTACGATCCCCTGTTTGTTTGTATGTTTGATTCAAATCTGGAAACTCAATTTTAATCCACTTCCAACTATCCAATTGTCTGAAACCTTTGCAGGGGTGCGTAGTTTGGATGACAATACAAAATTATGAAAAAAACTCCAAGGGGGTGAAAAAATTACCCAGTCACCAATAAATTAGAACCCATAACCACAAATCCAATCAACTTAAAATCAACCACTCGTGTTCTTTACGAACTTTTAGCACTGTAGGGTTCAAGCAAATTGTTAAACTGCATATGTAGTGCATACAACAATAAAAGATATTTGTAAAGAAGTTTGAGCTATGAAATGTAAATCCACGAACACTAAAAACTAGAAAATAAAAAATTTATAATAAACAATTTTATTAAAAATGCATTGAACTAAAAAATAATTATTTTCTTATACTACAATTTCGATGGTGTATTTTCACTATAAATAAAATCGTAGAGCAGGATATCTCGCAATAAATTTATTTCGACACTTGATGCTGTACTAAATTGATTCATATTCTGTTACGAAATATCCTGCTCCACGTTTTTATTTAAAGTTAAAAAACACCATCGAAATTGTAGTACAAGAATAGAAGTATTTTTTAGTTGTCAGTGCCTTTTTGACAAAATTGTTTAACAGAACATTTTTTTATATATTTTTTGTCTCTAATCAAGTTACAGTCATCACAATAAATCAATCCAACTTCATTGGAGAATTGAAATTCGACATTCAAGCTTTCGCCCCCTTGAAATGGACAATTACAGATAAAAAAGTGTATATTTTTCCAAGAATACAGTATTGTCTCGTTAGCGGCTAGGTTTGGTGTACACGATGTAGACTTTTCGTTATCCCCATTAGGGAATCTGTTCTCGATACGGGCTAAACGCCGCACAGTGGGACGGATCGACATTTAGGTAGGCATTCGCTTCATTTCTTACATATTTCATCATTTATTGATTATAATCTAAGATTACAGGTAATATATTGTATAATAAATACAATAATCATTTTTTTTCTCGTCGCTCTTTTTAATAATGGGACTTCAAGTGTCCCTTCATGTTGATTTCCATATATATACATCCATATATATGGATCGGGGCTTATTAATAAATTATTTAGAACATCTTGATTTGTCTTTTTTCGGCTGCTCTTTTTGCGTATAATTCGCAGTAGTTTTTAAAATCATTATTTCGGGCGTTCTGGGCTTCCTCAGTTAAATATTCTAAAAAAAATTTATATTTCCATTTTTAGAAAATGATCAGCTTTTACACATTGGAATAGTTTTAGTTAGTCTTTTTCTGGTAATGAAAAATATAAACGCTTATATTCTATTGCCAAATTAAGATTTTTTGTTACCATTTTCGTATTTTTCTAAATTAAAAGAATTGTTCGTATTTGTCCGTAAATTCAAGCACACCTCATAATTCTGGATAGATTCAATTTCACAAAATTCAATTACTCATATCCGACCACATCCGACCCTTTGAAAAATTGACATTTTTTTGCACAAACGCAGGTGCAAGTCAGGAGAAATATACTATTTTGCTCCAATTTTTTATTTGCAATAATAATTGTGCAAATTGAATGTTTTTAACTTTAAATTACACTAATTGAGTAATGTTCAAATATAATAATAATGAGTAATATATGTTGGAAGTGAGGCACGCAGAGGTGTGCAAAATTCGATTCCAATCACTCTCTGATTACATACATGATTCATTCTTATTTATCTAGCGTTTCATTCATACTTTTGCACGTTGCACACCCCTGCGTGCCTCACTTCCAACATATATTACTCATTATTATTATATTTGAACATTACTCAATTAGTGTAATTTAAAGTTAAAAACATTCAATTTGCACAATTATTATTGCAAATAAAAAATTGGAGCAAAATAGTATATTTCTCCTGACTTGCACCTGCGTTTGTGCAAAAAAATATCAATTTTTCAAAGGGTCGGATGTGGTCGGATATGAGTAATTGAATTTTGTGATATTGAATCTATCCAGAATTATGAGGTGTGCTTGAATTTACGGACAAATACGAACAATTCTTTTAATTTAGAAAAATACGAAAATGGTAACAAAAAATCTTAATTTGGCAATAGAATATAAGCGTTTATATTTTTCATTACCAGAAAAAGACTAACTAAAACTATTCCAATGTGTAAAAGCTGATCATTTTCTAAAAATGGAAATATAAATTTTTTTTTAGAATATTTAACTGAGGAAGCCCAGAACGCCCGAAATAATGATTTTAAAAACTACTGCGAATTATACGCAAAAAGAGCAGCCGAAAAAAGACAAATCAAGATGTTCTAAATAATTTATTAATAAGCCCCGATCCATATATATGGATGTATATATATGGAAATCAACATGAAGGGACACTTGAAGTCCCATTATTAAAAAGAGCGACGAGAAAAAAAATGATTATTGTATTTATTATACAATATATTACCTGTAATCTTAGATTATAATCAATAAATGATGAAATATGTATAAATATATAAATGATGAACAGCGACAAGCCCATATCGGGTGCACCAAACCGAGCATATACGGAGACAATACCGTATTTAGGAGCCCCGCGACTATCCCCACAATTTCTTGGAATTCTTTGGTCGAAAGTGAGAGAATTCGGGAACGAGCGAGAGCGGACAAAAGAGTCACATGTAGTTGCCGTCGGCTACGGAAGAGAGAAAGCATGTTACTTTGTCTCGCTTCGTCGTTCACGTGCATCGTACCCTCCAGAGTTAGGCAAAAGTTTATCTAAATATACATCTGAAATAACGAACAAAAGGTAAATAATTTTTATTCGTTATTCGAGGCTCGAATACACGATGCACGTGAACGACGAAGCGAGACAAAGTATCATGCTTTCTCTCTTCCGTAATCGACGGCAACTACGCGTGACTCTTTTGTCCGCTCTCGCTCGTTCTCGGATTCTCTTACTCTCGAACAAATAATTCCACGAAATTGTGGGGATAGTCGCCGGGCACCTAAATAACAATGAATTGGTGGGGCTCCAGCTACTGCTGATGGAGGGCGAAACACCTACTGGAGCGGTGGTTATGTGTGCGTGATCGCGCAGGCGCAGTTCATGCACCCATTACCACCGTTCTTGTAGATGCTTCCCTCTCCATCAACGATAGCTGTAGCGCACCGTCCCCGCCAGTCATACAGTTGCGAATAGACTGACGGAAACAATGGCGAGACAATATTGCAATATTATCTTCTCTCATTCTGTGTAATTCCTCTTCTCCATTGACGGTCTTCCTACAATTTTCCCAGGTCGCTCATAATGAAAGATGACGTAGGCAGTGTGGATCTGTAACACATTATGATACACATTAGGAAATAGGGTTGTTTTATAAGCGTACAAAATTTTAATGTAGATTTATAAGCTGTTAAACTTTACCTGGAATATGGTACTTATTCCAGTTGTCCTGGCATTACTGTCCCATATACCATGTTTGCAGTAATTTGGTAAAAGGTCCGCCTGTAACAAATAATCGCAGACATTTCGGTAAGTTTGGTATAACAGTAAAAATTTGTTTCAATAATTCGTCGAACATCATGCATACCTGCGACGCCCGTACATATATATCAGCTTTTTTTTTTTTTTTTTTTCAGAGGGGGAAAATGCTTTATGCATACCCCGGCTACAGTATTGCCGGGGTTATGTGGGACTCCCCGGTCTCCAGTATACCCACTAAAAACCCCCTCTAGGTGCCGCCTTCTCATTCCGGTCCCCTTGAATTCTGTCTATCTGCTCCTGTAAACTTAGAAATATGTCTGAAAAAATTAAAGGGTGAATTAAATTTAATATTTCCTTCGTCATTTTCTTAGGAATGTGACGGCGGCGTCGATCGACTCGCGTGATCGTATGATCAGCGAGTAAAAGTGTCATTGCTGGCACTTATGACCACTGACGGAGTCAGTGGTCCCGCACTTTACAGCGCGGTGCGACGCCGGACCGTTACAACAGTTTCACTATTTTCAACTGGAGACCTTTTTCGCTTTTTCAAGCTTTTAGGTTTTTCTTTCGCTCTCTCCTCCAGTATAAATTCTGGCTCCCGAATAGGCATGCACCTATTGTGCCGACTATCTATTAATTCGGGTAGCATGCATTCTAAATAAAATTGAACCAGTTTTGGCTCCATTTCTGTTTCCCAAAACGCATCATCTCTCTCTACTTTTATAGATTTCAGCCCCTTCGGGGTCCAAAGGCAAAATATACAGTACTTTCTGTCAGTAATATGTAACTGACCTTGTACTTGATAATAATAGTGATGCGTTTTGCTCATTGAAATACCTGTTTTACGTGTGAACATGCGCCGGACAGCGGGTACTTTTTCCATAGCTTCTTCCGGCGTAAAGTTCTCCGCTGATTTGGGGCATTTAATTTCCAAAATACCCTCTTGACCGATGATTCCATCCGGTGAAGCTCCTAAGAAGGGGATGGAACTGTCGATGAAAATTCCACATTCTGCAATATCCGTGTATTGCTTCTTCAATTCTTCGCGAGCAATATTCTCGCATTCTTTTCCGTATTCCACCGCGGGTGCACTAATTATCCGCGGATACAGAAATGACTTTACTGCATTTGCGCAAGGCGTGTCACGTCGGCGACGGCACACTTGTCCAAAATTGGATGCTGTCAACAATTTGGACCTGTACTGCAACCATCTGCGGTTCTTTGCTTGTCCAATGGTTTCGTCTTCGATAGCGAGTCTTTTCTCTTGCCAGTCCTTGAGCATTTGCATATGCTTTTCCCGCTCCAGTTCATACATTTCGGACGGCATGTCTGGCTTCTGCGCATTTTGTCCATAATCGGAATCTTTCTGCGAGGGCAATTGCTTGCGTACATATCGCGCAGTCTTCGGTTCCTTCTGTTTTGCAGCTCTCTTTTCCTTTTCTTTCTTTTTCTTTTCTTCCATTTGGAGAACAACCTCGGGCGTTTTCTTCTTCATTAGCGCATTCAATCGCGAGTGCACTTGGTTACTGTTGTACTCCACGACAGCAGCTGCACATCTTCCTGTATAGGATCCTCTTTCGGCGAAATTTAATCTTTTTCCGCCAATGTACTTGGCAATTATTGCGTTCAAGCTTTCCACAGCGTTATTATTCGTGTTATAGAGTAAGCTCTCCGCATGAGCTAACACTGGACGAAGTGCTTCTTTTACGTCCTGGTACACTCCAATTTTCGTCAATTCTGGAACGATGTTTCTTTCATTCTCTTTATTCTTTCCATCGCAGAAATATTTTAGTTGTGCACACTCTTTGTGTTCACCAAACACGTGGCTCGGAACATTCTGTATATCGCCATGCAAATTCTTTGTTTTTTCTTCGATTGATACATTCTGATTGTATCTAAACTTTGCGGCTTTTACGATGTCCGTGCGCATCCGGCGAATGCTACTTTCCACAGATTGCCGCAATGGTCCAGGTGTAGTCTTCTTCACAATCGCTTTCATTTTTGTACAGAAGTTTCGCAACAAATGATTCGTGCATTCAATTTTTTTTACACGAATCTGTCTCTTGTATGGATCAGCATCAATAATCTTCTTATACACGCTGCTGTCCCCATCGGCAATCAAAGTAGAATAAACGAGTCCACGTTTTTCTACGCTGGTCTTGAATCCTTCTACTATAGCATCGCTTTCCATAGCAGTCGATGCTCGAGATGTGTTCCAGTTTTTGAAGCATGTGTGCTTTCGGGGTTCTTTCTTGTTTTTCGCAGCAATCCGACAAATTCTGCAAACTTTATTTCGAACGCCGTAAAATAAAACTTTTTTCGTGTGATAGCCAACTATCACGCCGACTCCAGACGCAGAATCGTAACAACTACTGTGGTAGGATCTCTTCATCCAGCTTCCGTCAGCCACAACGGGGATGTGAGGGATCCCTGATCCGGGAAGAACGTCGCCTCTTTCAATCGCCAAACGTTTTTCTTCTTCAGCCGCTGCTAGCATCTCTTCTTCTGCAGCGGCAATTGCGGACTTGACGAATTCATCTTGATCCTTCACGAAGTCTCTCTTCGACATGCAACGTATGTTCACTCCTGCAAAAGTGTGTTGCAACTGGGCATAACTGCCTCCACATAAAATTGTTGCATTAACGGCGCCCTGATTGCAATCCACTTCTTCGGCTTCGTCCGATTGATTGCAGATTTCAGCTTTGTAATGGCATAAAGTGCACATTACGCTGAAGATGCTCTTGAAGCCACGTCGTTTCACACCAGTTATTCTTAGGTGTTCAATGCCACAGTCTTCCCTACCTTTTGCATGCTTACCTATTTTTTGCAATTGAGCAAGCACATTTGGGAAATTCATTATATCGTTGCTATTTAGGAGACTCGATTGCTCTTGTGGCTCGTCCTTCCCAACTTTTTCTATAACGAAGTTTTCCTCTTCGTTACTTTGTATATCAAATTCTTCAAGTGCCTCTTCAGTTTCTCCGGAACTGACCGTATCAGTATCTTCATCGGATGGCGAGTACATTATCTCTTGTCGCATATGATGTCGTCCGTCGGAGGTTGATGGTTCCTCTACCAGACGTTCCCCGGCCACTTCTTCTAGATATTGTTCTACGGCAGTGTCGTCTGCCGTTTTTGCGCCTTCTTTTTTCTTCTTCTGAAGGGCTAAAGACATTCTCTTTACGCGATATACTTTCCGTTTCGAAAATCTCCTTGCGGACGGACGTAATTTTCGCAGACGAAACGGAGAATTATTGTCCATATCTTCTTCCACATCCTGCATATTCACATTTAGAGTGCCACTCATTCTACATTAAACCAACAAACACAAACACAACGCAACACAACTCAAAATCCTACTGCCCGTTACAAAAAACGTAAACGCGAACCGTGAACGTGAAACGTGAATCCGAAGATTCGTCTGTGGTGCGTTCTGCAACAAATGACTCTCTACGTTGAGCCTGTATCGTGTTCAGAATCCTAATTTCGAGTGTTCGTTTCTCGCTTCTTTCTGACCGAAGGGGGGAGCGAGATAGAACGCTTTGCATGCGCGGCGGGTATGCGCGACGGCCCGAGTGCTCAGATAGAATCGTGACTACTCGACGCATGGGCGCGACGGTCAGATAGCTAGGCACGGCACGAGTCTTTTTTGCGCCCCAGGCGAAATTGTCCACTTGAGCCCTTTATTATAATACATTTATTTGAGATTATTGGTGACCTTACTCTGAATTTGTATTCGTAGTTTAAAACAGTTGCAGTACAATTTGTAGTATGTCATTTAAAAATTTATTTTCAACAATACCAACAATGAAAAGACCGTTTTGCACTTGTTGTCAACCTGAGGCTCTAGCAGTTGTATAATTTTGCAGAGTAAAGTCATAAATAATCTCAAATAAATGTTTTATAATAAAGGGCGCAATTTGACAAGTTCGCCTAGGGCGCAAAAAAGACTTGAACCGGGCCTGCGTCAAGATATTGCGAAGCGGTTCCCGTGCTTCCGTAAGTGCCTGCAACCATCGCGCACACAAAGGACGGAGTGTTACGGCGCTCGAAAGACGGAGTGAGACAAAACATCCACGCGTCGTCTGTCTCGTACCGTCCTCGCTCGCTTTCAATGGCTCTCGCTCGCTCTCGTTCCATCTCGCTCTCGCCTTCGCCGCACAAGAGTGAGACAGAAGTGGTGGGAATAGCGACAAGCCCATATCGGGTGCACCAAACCGAGCATATACGGAGACAATACCGTATTTAGGAGCCCCGCGACTATCCCCACAATTTCTTGGAATTCTTTGGTCGAAAGTGAGAGAATTCGGGAACGAGCGAGAGCAGACAAAAGAGTCACATGTAGTTGCCGTCGGCTACGGAAGAGAGAAAGCATGTTACTTTGTCTCGCTTCGTCGTTCACGTGCATCGTACCCTCCAGAGTTGGGCAAAAGTTTATCTAAATATACATCTGAAATAATGAACAAAAGGTAAATAATTTTTATTCGTTATTCGAGGCTCGAATACACGATACACGTGAACGACGAAGCGAGATAAAGTATCATGCTTTCTCTCTTCCGTAATCGACGGCAACTACGCGTGACTCTTTTGTCCGCTCTCGCTCGTTCTCGGATTCTCTTACTCTCGAACAAATAATTCCACGAAATTGTGGGGATAATCGCCGGGCACCTAAATAACAATGAATTGGTGGGGCTCCAGCTACTGCTGATGGAGGGCAAAACACCTACTGGAGCGGTGGTTATGAGTGCGTGATCGCGCAGGCGCAGTTCATGCACCCATTACCACCGCTCTTGTAGATACTTCCCCCTCCATCAACGATAGCTGCAGCGCGCCGTCCCTGCCAGTCATACAGTTGCGAATAGGCTGACGGAAGGAATGGCGAATCCAGAAATTGTAAGTATTATATTGTATACTATTATACAGAGTGACTCTCTAGCTAGAGTGTTCAAAGGTGATGCCGCCAATAAGCCGCGCCTCGCTGAGTTTCGTGAATTTCGACGTTCGTGTCGAGATTCACTACGGCGTATTAAAAAATTCTTTATTCTTCATCGCATCGATATGGCAGTGATACCAATGAATTCCTGCTGTTCTCCCGATTAAAATCATGTCGTGTAAATCAGACAATTATTAACGAAGTTAGCGTGGTACCATTTTCATCGGCACGACATCGATTGATGCCATTTTCGCAAAGATCTGTTGAGAAATGCAGAACGTGGAATTCGTCACTTCCACGAAACTCAGCGAGGCGCGGTTTATTGGCGGCATTGTAGACCGAGAGCTGGCTACATAGGAGTCAACGTAACTCAATGCAGTCACAGTTTTTATGTAAAAATGTTGGATTAGTGTTGCCGAATACGAAATCGCCGCTCTACCCCCCTGGTTAGTTCCCCGGACTGACGCGGCAGACCAGCGATTTCGTATTCGGCAACACTAATCCAACAATAAGAACTGTGACTGCATCGAGTTACGTTGACCCCTATGTATCCAGCTCTTAGACTATTGTCTTTGAGGAATGTAGCGAGAAAATCACGCTGTACAATCTTACTATTTGCCATAAAATAATACAATCATCATTTCATTTTCAGATGAAAGATACGTTACCGACTGGCTCGGCGGGGAGTGGGGAGGTGGAGGAGGAGAAGAAGGAGGAGAAAAAGCAGGAGACAGCAGAGGAGAAGGCGGAAAGACTGGAGAGAAAAATGGCAAAAGTAAGTTGTGTTGAATGTCTGTGTACAGTATTGTCTCCGCATATGTGGTCGCTGATCGGGACCAGCGTGGAGTTTCTATCGTGAATAGATCCCTAATTCCGCGTGTTCGTTTCTCGCTTCTTTCCGGCCGAAGGGGGGAGCGAGATGGAATGCTTTGCCTGCGCGATGGCCGCGAACGCAAAGGACGGAGTGTCACGGCGCCCGAAACACGGAGCGAGACAAACGACTCGACAAACGACACGCTCGCTCTCATTCCATCTCGCTCTCGCCTTCGCCGGACAAGAGTGAAACAGAAGTGGTGGGGATAACGAAAAGTCCACATCGTGTAGGTACACCAAACTGTACCGCTAACGAGACAATACTCTATTATTATTGAAAGTGGTATAACTCGATCTGTAGCTAGAAAATCGTTTATTTTCTTTAACATTTTTAATGATTATTATTCCATAATAAAATTACACATGTTTATAGTTTTAAAAACATTACCCGATTTGATTTACGGATGCGAATATTTTTAAATTGGTTCAAAAGCATACTCTCCCAATGTATAAATAAATGGACTTATACCACTTTAAGTAATAACGGCTCATATGTAGGCGTAGAAACTAGAAAATGTAATTTTTATGTTAATGTTTCAGATGGAAAAAGAGCTAAAAAGATTGAAATACGGGCGTGATGGAGGGGGTGGTGGAGGGCCTCGAGGAGGCCGCCGCGGGGGCGGCCGCCGTGGGGGCGGCCGCCGTGCAGACCGCCGTGCAGACCGCCGTGGAGGCCGCCGTGGAGGCCGCGGTGGAGGCCGTCGTGGAGGCCACGGCGGCAATCCAATTATTATAAACAATTACTAAATATTTATTCCTTTTTTTATAAATAAATTTATTCACATTATAATCGATTAATTATTTTTCGTTTTGATTGTTATGGAATGTAAAACTTTCACATTTTCTATCGTATCGGCATGAACGTTTCAGTAACATACTGCTGAGATTTTCCAGATGAAAATGAATATAAACACGGTATAAAAAGGATTATTTTTAGCATTATTAAATTAGAAATGTTACGCATTTATATTTAATTATCTAGTATAGTTCTAGCAATAAACCGATTTATACCGTATTTGAATTCATTTTAATGTGGAAAACCTCAGCAGTATGTTACTCAATACTGAAAACGTGACGTTTTACATTTTATCAGCACTGTATGCCTCTCCAATCGAGATTACAAGCCGCCGCCGAACAGCCCAAGTCCTCGCTGGTCGGAACCGGTGCGGCGCACAGTGGGCCAAAGGGACGAAGTTTGTTTCAAAATCAAAGAACTTTTGATAGAAATGGGATAGAGCGATGATTTTTTTTCACATTATAGCTGAAAGATTACGGAATAAGGGAAAATTAATGAAATTATGGTACGAACGTTTTTTACCTTTGAAAATCTGTGTTGAACTTGAAATTTGACAACAAAATTATGTTTTATCCAATACCATGTTTGGTTAGAATTTTTTCTTAACATGTTGGACTTAATTTCCTATAGATTTTGTCGCGCTGATTTCTAATCCGTTCGCAAAATTTGTCTATTATCTCAGGATTTTGGAAAAAATCGATTTCAAGTTTAAAAAAAATTGAACACAGATTTTCAAAGTTAAAACACGTTCGTACCATAATCTCTCTAATTTCCCCTTATTCTGCAATCTTTCAGCTTTAATTTAAAAAAAAATCATCGCTCTATCTCATTTCTATGAAAAGTTCTTTGATTTTGAAACAAACTTCGTCACTTTGGCCCACTGTGCGGCGTTGAGACCGCATCGCGAGCAGAGTCCTAATTCCCAGTGTTCGTTTCTCGCTTCTTTCTGGCCAAAGGGGGGAGCGAGATGGAACGCTTTGCCTGCGCGACGGCTGCAAACGCAAAGGACGGAGTGTCAGGCGTCCGAAAGACGGAGCGAGACAAAACAACATCTCGTCGTCTGTCTCGTATCACCCTCGCTCGCTTTCAGTGCCTCTCGCTCGCTCTCGTTCCATTTCGCTCTAGCCATCGCCGGAGAAGAGTGAGACAGAAGTGGTGGAATAGCGAAAATTCCACATCGTGTACACCAAACCGAGCCCGTAATGAGGCAATACTGTAGTATCTTTTATTTGAGTTTATCCAGATATTATCTTTGCCCATCTCTGTTCTCCAACCGCTTCGCCGTGATTCATTCAAGCCTCCTTGATGGCAAAATAGTGATAGGGAAAATGCGGCAACAGCGCAATTCGACTCTCGATACGTCTCGGTAACTGCGTCTTTCCTACATTTATCGGCTAGATTGGACTTCCACCGATTTTGATGGTACAAGGCACGAATATACCATCAGCGCCGTTGACGGAGAAGCCTTGAAGCTTCATTCTGTCATTTTTCGGGCTGTCCTGAGTACACGAGTGAAAAAATCCTTATTATTACAACGTACGGTGCTTATTAGCGTACAAACGCACCAGACCACCCTGCACAGATGTCTACTGAAGGCAACTGTACCCGCAAAAACTTCCTTCGTGCCGATTCCAGGACGTAAGTTGTAATTTACGGTTTGTTTACTACATCGCGTATACGCAGGCCCGGCGGAACCGTGCGCCGCACAAGGGCGCCAGTCGAATGGGACGCTAAAAAAACTAGATCGTACGCTTAATAATAAAGGAATCTAACATCCCACATAAACTAAATATAAATGTAATTCTTTTAAACATATTAAATAGAAAACAAGTGCAAAAATTTGGGGAAACCAAAAATTTTTTTGCACAAGGGCGCCAGCTAACCTCGCGTCGGCCCTGCCTATACGTCACGCTGGTGCTACATGGCTGCAGTGCACCATTAGCGCCACCAACGGAGAAGCCTTGAAGCTTCATTCTGACAGTTTTCGAGTCATAAATTCATTATTATTTCAAAGTTGGGTGCTTATTAGCGTTCAAACGCACCAGACCACCCTGCACAGATGTCTACTGAAGGCAACTGTACCCGCAAAAACTTCCTTCGTGCCGATTCCAGGACGTAAGTTGTAATTTACGGATTGCTTGCTACACGCGTATACGTACACGCTTAACTTAGCTGGTGTGAGCGTACGCACACATTCAAGGCCCGGTGAGACGGCAGCCTTAACGCATATTGCCGATATCATTCTACTTTATTTACTTGTATTTCATGTTCATACATATTTTGCTATTGTTCACCATTTATATAAATGTTATGTGCTAATGCTAAATGTCTAACGCATAATTATAAAACTTAACCAAAAATCACGATAATAGTATATAGTGTGTCAAAAGTGCTTCGAATTGAATAAACAATTCCTGTTTAAATCACGCTTTGAATTATTGTGTGTATTCTGCGATCGCGAGGATTCCAAAGCCAAAACTAGCTGCCGCAACAGCTGATCTCGATTCCCGAACGCGAAAGAGCCTACAGTGTTTACTAACGTTCTTTTGCATAGGCCGCGTACAGCCGTATAATTAGACGGATTTCGCGGAAGTATTACGAGTAACTTCTTATGTGAATGCAACGCTAAATGCAATTTCCTAGTCAAAACAAATACAAAGTGCTCTAACGGGTGTCCCCCGGGTGTATATTCGCCATTTAAGCCTTCCCTGGTCGATCAGCGTGTGGAAAACTTGCATTCTCGCCTGTGTTCCTTCTAAAACCTCAGCGTGTGGAAAACGTGCATTCTCGCCTGAATTCCTTCTAACCCTCAGCGTGCGGAAAACTTGCATTCTCGCCTGAGTCCCTCCAAACCCTCAGCGTGCGGAAAACTTGCATTCTCGCCTGAATTCCTTCTAAAACCTCAGCGTGCGGAAAACGTGCATTCTAGCCTGAGTTCCTTCTAACCCTCAGCGTGCGGAAAACTTGCATTCTCGCCTGAGTCCCTCCAAACCCTCAGCGTGCGGAAAACTTGCATTCTCGCCTGAGTCCCTCTAAAACGATCAGCGTGCGGAAAACTTGCATTCTCGCCTGACAATTACCTCACGTGTCATCGTCCCTAAAGCCCTCCACCCGGGACGTGACAATTGTATTTTATTTTATATTTTAATTGTATTTTTATATTTTTATATTTGTATTATTCTATATTATTTTTTTGTAACTATATATGTATGTCTTAAACGTATATTATTTCTCAATTTTATTTACCCATCATCTCCCTTTTCTCCTCGCCACCTAATTCTAAGATTCGGCGTTTCCGAAAAAGTATTACATTTTGTTCGTGCCTTCTTTGTGCTGCCAAATGATATCCCGCGCAGCTGCTCCAGAGGCGTCAAATTACACACCATCGCGCGATACGCTGCGACGTTAAATCAGAACGCTTTAAAAACTTGTTAGTTTTAGAATGCTTGCTACATAATGGTTAGTAAAAATATGTCTGTTTGCTACATAATAGTTCGCTATATCGGCGAATAAAAAATTATGATTATATCTCTGTGTTGGGGAAAACTTTCCATCACATATTGGTATGGAAAAAAGTTTCTGCTGGCGCCGCATAATTCTTTCTATGATTCGCGCCGCCAAATGACGTCATCCTGCACGACTGCTCCAGGAGATTCAAATTACACACGATCGCGCGAGACGCTGCGATGCTTTAAAAATTGTTATCTACAGAATGCATGCTATTGTACCACCGAGTAGCGCTGTCTCTTTCCCTCTCCCAGATTTTAGATTTAAAATATTGCTCTCTCTTTCCCTCCTCTGAATACGTGGTTTGTAAAACGTCGATCTTTCCCGAAATCGTCCGAAACAATTTCCAATAAAAATAAATTTGTCACATCCGCGATTTCAAAGTTGGCGGCAAACAGGTAAAGGAGATACGCTCCCGGCACGCGGCGCTGTAGAGAGCGGGAGGTACGGGAGCGACGCGTGGTAGGAGGGAGTCGAGCAATGTGGACAGCGAGCGAACAGTCGTGAGCATATACAAAGGTGACGATTTATAAGGCGAATAAAGGAATAGTAGGAATCCGAAAGGTTTCAAGGAATCCTATTTCTTTCCCATCTCAAACTTCCCATGAACACAACAACTGGCGACGAGGATGGGATAGATGAAAAGATTAAAAAGGAAAACCAAAAGGAAGGCACGAGACTACGGAGACACGTGCATAACCTCTAAAGCGTGCCGGCGCGTGAGTACTACGTTACACCTTTTTGATCACAACGGAGTCCGTTAAGAAGTACGATACAATGCCCGAAGCGGTCGTTCACGGGAATTTTGCAATTGAAGCCTTCGACGCAACCACTACGAATTGGAAGCGTTGGTTACAAAGATTCGAAGGGGCCATTACAGTTTTCAAGGTCCCGGAGACGCAAAAGGTGGCATACCTTTTGCACTTCATCGGATCTAAGTCATTCGATATTCTATGCGACAAACTAGCACCGCTCGACCCATACACACAAACATACGAAAACGTTGCAGCCCATTTGCAAGAATTCTATGCGCCGGCGCCACTGGAGATCGCTGAAAACTATCGTTTTCATCAACGGAGACAAAATGAGGGAGAAAACATACACCAGTTTGTAGCAGCGCTACATAAGCTGAGCATAAACTGCAATTTCGGCAGTTACTTGAAGACAGCCCTAAGGAATCAGTTCGTGTTCGGACTGGTGAGCAGGCGCACACAAGCGCGGTTACTGGAGACCAAGGATTTGACTTTCGACAAGGCGGTGCAGACGGCCCTCGCAATGGAGCTAACAGAGAAGGATGTCAACCAGATTCAAGCAGCAGGCACAGCGGCCGTAGACTACGTCGGCCAGCAAGAACCGGTGGGTACAAGGAAGGGGAAGCAGCCCCAGCAGCACAAGAAGCCAATGCCAAATATGAAGACGAAGCGGTCACCGAACGGTTACAACAATAATAATCAGAACAATTATAATACAAATAATAATAATATACAATGTTATAGATGCGGCGGGAAGCACTTAGCTTCAAAATGTTTACTAAATAGAGAGATTGTATGTGCAGGGTGCAAAGTTAAAGGACATTTGGCAAAGGTGTGCATGAAAAAGAATAGGGTATCTGCAAATCAATTAAGCGACATACTGTGGATAAACCCGGAACATACAAAGCACCGGGAAAAATATGTCGTAGCTGCGATCGTTGAAGGCACGGAGGTAGAATTCGAACTAGACAGTGGAGCAGCGGTGACGATAGTAAGTAAAGATTTCCTTAAGCGTAAGTTTCCAGATGTGCGAATAGAAAAATCCCAATTACAACTTTCCACTTTCTGTCAGACGACAATAACAGTGCTAGGTTATGTTAAGGTACAGGTGCAATATAGAAAGGTGACAAAATTACTACATATGTACGTCACGAGTTTAGATAGGGAACCCCTAATGGGCCGTGAGTGGATCCGGCAATTAGGGGTACAATTGAGTGAACCAGTTTTCGTGCTGAGCATAAATACAAAGAATGAATTAGATAAATTGTTACGTGAATACCAAAGCAAATTAGACCCGACTTGCACAAAAATAAAGAATATACAAGCTAGACTTACACTAAAAGAAAATGCAAGGCCAATTTTTTTGAAGGCCAGGAAAGTCCCGTTCAAAATAATACCATTAGTAGAACAGGAAATCGAAAGATTACTGAAAGAGGGAATCCTACAAGAAATAAATACGTCATCTTGGGCAACACCGGTCGTGCCCGTACTAAAAGAGAATGGCGAAGTTAGGATATGTGGGGATTTCAGCGTAACAGTCAATCAGCAGTTGGTGGTGGACGAATACCCATTACCAACAATTGACGAACTATTCAGTACATTGTCAGGGGGACAAAAATTTTCAAAGATTGATTTAAAGCAGGCCTACCTACAAATGGAGGTACACCCGGACGATAGGGAACTATTAACTATTAACACGCATCGGGGATTATTCAAATGCACACGATTACTATACGGGATCGCGTCGGCACCCGCAATCTGGCAGCGGGAAATGGAAAAACTACTAAAAGGGATCCCTGGTGTTTCAGTTTTCTTAGATGATATAAAAATCACAGGACCGGATGACAAAACACATCTGGAACGGCTTAAGGAGGTACTTACGCGCTTAGCGGAACACAACGTTCAAATTAACAAACAAAAAAGCGAATTTCTTAAAGAAGGTATCCATTATTGTGGACACTATATTGATAGCGACGGCGTACATAAAGAAAAAAAGTAAAATGGAAGCGATCGAGGAAATGCCTCGACCAAGTAATATCTCAGAACTGCGTGCATTTCTAGGTTTAGTAAATTATTACGGGCGTTTTATTCGGAACTTGAGTATGATACTCACTCCATTACATACACTAATAGAATCAAAAGGGGGAAAAGCCGTACCTTTCAAATGGACGGCTGAATGTGAAGCGGCGTTCGTAGCAGCAAAAAACGCGTTCACGAGCAATGAGGTTTTAGCGCATTATAATACACAACTTCCGTTGATCGTTGCCTGCGATGCGAGTATGTACGGCGTAGGGGCCGTCCTATCACAAAAATACCCGGACGGAACCGAGCGAGTACTACAGTATGCCTCGCAGTCACTGTCACGAACGCAAAGGAAATACGCGCAAATTGACAAAGAAGCGTACGCAATAATTTTCGCGTTAAAAAAATTCTACCAGTACTTATTTGGGAATCATTTTACGTTGTATACGGACCACAAACCACTTACGCAGATCCTCGCGCCAAGCAAGTCGTTGCCAGCACAGAGCGCGATGCGTATGCAGCATTATAAAATTTTTTTACAAGCTTTCAAGTTCGAGATAAAATATAAAAATACCAAATTGCATGGAAATGCCGACGGATTATCGCGGTTGCCGATTAAATCGGAAAACGTGGAGGAATCTGACGTAGTAGACGCGTACGAGATAAAACTCATAGAATCTTTCCCGGTCACGGTGACAGAACTAGCATCAGAGACTGCGAGGGATGCAGAATTACAGAAATTACAAAGCGCGTTAAAATCGGGGAAAGACGTGAAACCAGAGGAAAGATTCAGGGTCCCAATTACGGAATTTAGTTGCCAGCAAGGAGTAATATTGCGGAATAACAGAGTTCTAATTCCCCGCAAACTACGTAAGAGAGTCTTAGATGAATTACACGAAGAACACTTCGGTATCGTTAGAATGAAGTCCATAGCTCGAAGGTACTGTTGGTGGCCGGGCATGGATAGCGATCTCGAAAATGTAGCTAGAAACTGTGAAAACTGTAACCTAGTACGGAACGAACCACCAAAAATACAAACTCAAACATGGGCGAATCCTGGAAGAGTTTTTCAAAGAGTACACATAGATTATGCAGGGCCGTTTTTGGGACACCATTTTTTTGTTCTGGTGGACGCGTTTTCGAAATGGCCGGAGGTATTCATTACGAAAGACATGACAAGCCGGACCACGATCGAAAAATATAGGCAAGTTTTCGCAAGATTCGGTATCCCAGAAACGATAGTGTCAGACAACGGACGACATTTCATTTCAAAAGAATTTACCGATTTCCTAAAACTAAACGGCGTTAAACATAAGACTACAGCACCTTTTCACCCGGCGACCAACGGACAGGCGGAGAGGTTTGTTCAAACGTTAAAACAACAACTAAGGAAACAGTTCCAAAATACACTAGTAAGCGAGGAAGAATTACAGTTAGCATTACATCAAATTTTGTTACACTACAGGAACACGCCTCACCTACCGTCCGGAGAGTCGCCGGCAGAAATGATGTTCAAACGTAAACTGCGTACGCGACTAGATCTATTACTACCGAGTAAAAACGATTCACGTGAGGGGGACGAGATGGAACAAATAAAGGTACGAAAATTACAGTTAGGAGAGAGGGTGGAATGCCGTAACTACTATGGGAAACAAAAATGGGTTTTTGGACGCGTGAAACAAATACTTGGACACGTACATTACATAATCCGTTTAGACAACGGTAAAGAGTGGAAACGGCATATCAACCAAATACAGAAAGTTGGAAATGTTCCAACGCAGAGAGGTACGGAAATTGACAATTTCGATTACGGACCGCCAAACGAGTCGACCCCGGATGTACCTACCGTAACCCCTGAAAATAGCGAAAACACGCCACGCCGGTCCGCGAGAAACCGTAAGCCTCCAATACGGTACGGGGAGTCGGTCCAAGGGTAAAAACCTTGGGTTTCCGCCGCGTAGGGGGAGAGTTGTCACATCCGCGATTTCAAAGTTGGCGGCAAACAGGTAAAGGAGATACGCTCCCGGCACGCGGCGCTGTAGAGAGCGGGAGGTACGGGAGCGACGCGTGGTAGGAGGGAGTCGAGCAATGTGGACAGCGAGCGAACAGTCGTGAGCATATACAAAGGTGACGATTTATAAGGCGAATAAAGGAATAGTAGGAATCCGAAAGGTTTCAAGGAATCCTATTTCTTTCCCATCTCAAACTTCCCATGAACACAACAAAATTATTATTTCTCTGCCTTGGAAATGTCTGTATAATACCGCACATAGGTTTGGAAAACAATTTTCGGGGGTGGGCCAAGGTCATACCCTCGCTCGGAAAAAATTTCCGGCGGTGGATCGGGGTCTGAAAAAGTTTTCGGGGGTCATTCGCTCCCCCCGATTAGGTCTATGAAGTTTTCAGGGATGGGCCAGGTCTGGAGAGGTCTCTGCGGCTACTCGGCCTGGACTGATACCCTCCATCATCGCGGCTTTCCCCTCTCCGCGGCTCGTGCGCGCGCAACCTGTCTTCCTCTCCCCGCAGGCCCCGCGCCCATGTTTCCCTCCGCTGCGCTACCCCGCGCGCCATCACTTCCCCCCGCCCCCGCGCTCCCCTCATTGCCCCATGGCTTAGAACCCGCCTTGCTATACTACTGTAGTCTTTAGGGATGTATAAACATATCTCGAAGGATTTTTGAAAAGGGTATAGCCGGTTAAGATGGTCAAATATGCTCCAGAACCGAATTCAAATCGCGATGAGTCATTTGAAAGCTTATAAAAAAAAGAATGATTTCTGCCAAGTTTCAACTTTGTATCTCGACCCGGGGGGTAGTAAAGGGTAAAAATAGAAAATCAGGTTTTTGCCGAATTTTTCCTATACCAGCGGATGAAAAATTTTGAAAAAATTCAGAGGCATGTCTATTATCGGTGCACATATTAGGGAATCGTGTCAGATTTTTAAATTCAAAAACCAAGCTGTGAAAAATAAAAAAAAACCCAAAAATGCTGAAAAATGCCGGTTTTGTTTCGAAGCAGTCTTGATACTATAATTATATTTTTACTGTAAGTCCACATCATTGTTACTATTGTCTTGAATTTTTTTCAGATTTTTCAATTTGGCGCGCCACAGTTAAAAAAATTAAAAACCGATTTTTTCGCCGTTTTTTCCGTGACAGAGTAACTAATAGGTCGAACTTTCGTACATACTTTATGGAATAAGTCTTTTATGCAATCTTCAATGTCTTCACATGCAGAAAAACAGCGTAGGAATGAAACGAACTAAACATGCTGTGAAATTACAGTCTAAAATGTCCATTACATTTTCAACGGCGTCAATGGCGCAGCGGTAAAGTGTTCGACTGTTGAATCGCTGCGAACTTTTTGAACGTAGGTTCGAGCCTCGGAACTTCTAAATCCCACAGGGTCATATCTTTTTCACATTAATTATGTATTCTTTCGATTTCTAGCTATATGACAATGATCGATATTTATATACAAATGTTTTAAAAACATATTAAAAATATTTTAATAATTGAAATATACATAAAAATGACTTGAGAAGAATTTGATGCCACCGTTTTTCTGGACAAGTATGCCGTCAATTACAGTATTGTTATAACCTTCCCCTGCACTAAATTAATATTATATGAAATTGATTTTCTAATCTCTTACCTTTAACAATTGTGGATGGATTGCAGCAACAATTGTCTGTTGTTTTGTAATTATTTCGCCTCTTCTTGTAGATCATACAACTCTATCTTGTTTCCAAAATTCAGAAGTTAAACAATGCTGTAATTGGCAGGATACCTAACAATAGTTTTCAAGTTTTAAAACATTTGTATATAAATATCCATAAGAAAAAATACATAATTAATGTGAAGAAAATATGACCCTGTGGGGACTTAGAAGTTCCGAGGCTCGAACCTACGTTCAAAAAGTTCGCAGGCATTCAACAGTCGAACACTTTACCGCTGCGCCATTGACGCCGTTGAAAATACGATAGACATTTTAGACTGTAATGTCACAGCATGTTTAGTTCGTTTGATTCCTACGCTGTTTTGCTGCATGTGAAGACATTGAAGATTGCATGAAAGACTTATTCCATAAAGTATGTACGAAAGTTCGACCTATTAGTTACTCTGACACGGAAAAAACGGCGAAAAAATCGGTTTTTATTTTTTTTAACTGCGGCACCAAATTAAAAAATCTGAAAAAATTCAAGACAATAGTAACAATGATGCGGACTTACAGTAAAAATATAATTATAGTATTAAGACTGCTTCGAAACAAAACCTTCATTTTTCAGCATTTTTGTTGATTTTTATTTTTCACAGCTTGGTTTTACAATTTAAAAATCTGACACGATTCCCTAATATGTGCACCGATAACAGACATGCCTCTGAATTTTTTCAAAATTTTTCATCCGCTGGTATAGGAGAAATTCGGCAAAAACCTAATTTTCTATTTTTACCCTTTACTACCCCCCGGGTCGAGATACAAAGTTGAAACTTGGCAGAAATCATTCTTTTTTTATAAGCTTTCGAATGACTCATCGCGATTTGAATTCGGTTCAGGGGCACATTTGACCATCTTAACCGGCTATACCCTTCAAAAATTGTGGATGTTACAGCTCTTTGAAATATAGTGTTTACTTTTTTTCTAAAAATTGTAACTGTTGAACTAACAAACCGACAAAAATGACCTTTTGGGTGCTTACAGTGGAGATATAAGAGTACCTAATAAAAATTATTTCACTGAAAAAGAAACGAATATTGGACCATTTATTTAGCAATTGTTCTTAACAAATGCAATTTTATAGTTGAAGGCACCTTTTTAAAAAATTGAAAAAATAGGAGGATATAGCCCTGTTTGTCCTCTTTATGGACGTGTTTGGAAAACGATGGACACTTTAAAATTGGCCAAATGAAAATTATTTGAATGTAACACTGCGTCAAATCAGACCGGCTCGACTGGCTGAGCCGTGCGGTGGCCAAGCGGCTATATCTGCTACTAGTCTTTAAACCTGTCTCCGACAGGCATTACCACCCTGCATAAGAAGACGCCTAAGGTAAGCACCATATCAGGTATATTGGCGTAAACAAAACCTGGAGCTAGGCTCATTTGAAATAATAAATTACTCTGGCTAACATAATATTTGTTTATCTGTGGTGACTAATTTACAGTACTTCTTTGAAAACGACATTTTTTGTAAATACTTTATTCGATTTTTTTACATCCACCTTAAGCGTCTTATTATATAGGAAAAAAAAAGGAAAGCGTCTTATTTTTTCCAGGTTTTTGATTTTTTACGGCATCTTTGGGTGCCGAGGAAACTTCATGCCAAATCTGAACCTTGTAGGTCATCGGGAAGTACGAAAAAAAGCCTCTGGAAAGATTTTGCTAAAAAACGAACATCCACCTTAAGCGTCTTATTATATCTGCTATTCTTAAACAGTGTTCTCGAATATGGTAAGTATTTGTAAAAAACTGAAGACGGAAAACTATTACTATTTTTTATACACAATATGATAGGGTAACTCAATTTTTGGTGTTCGCAATATATTCCTTGAAACGAGGGTGATCTTCAGTTTTTGAAATGGAATGCTATATATTTGATTACTCAATATGAAAGCGACTGTCAAGACAAATTCAACCATATAGTATAATATGACCTTCAAGACCACACATGGTTAGGAATGAAAGAAGAAATTCAATCTACTAGATAGATAGTTCGATATATTTATTTCATTCCTAACCATGTGTAGCCTTGGAGGTCATATTATACTATATGGTTGAATTTGTCTTGACAGTCACTTTCATATTGGGTAATCAAATATATAGCATTCCATTTCAAAAACTGAAGATCAACCTCGTTTCAAGGAATATATTGCGAACACCAAAAATTGAGTTACCGTACTATGTTGTGTACAAAAAATAGTAATAGTTTTCCTTCTTTAGTTTTTTTACAAATGCTTACCATATTCGAGAACACTGTATAAGAATAGCAGATATAGCCGCTTGGCCACCGCACGGCTCAGCCAGTCGAGCCGGTGTGATTTGACGCAGCGTTACATTCAAATAATTTTCATTCGGCCAATTTTAAAGTGTCCATCGATTCCAAACACGTCCATAAAGGGGATAAACAGGGCTATATCCTCCTATTTTTTCAATTTTTTAAAAAGGTGCCTTCAACTATAAAATTGCATTTGTTAAGAACAATTGCTAAATGAATGGTCAAATATTCGTTTTTGTTTTCAGTGAAATAATTTTTATTAGGTACTCTTATATCTCCACTGTAAGCACCCAAAAGGTCATTTTTGTCGGTTTGTTAGTTCAACAGTTACAATTTTTAGGAAAAAAGTAAACACTATATTTCAAAGAGTTGTAACATCCACAATTTTTGAAATTTTCAAAAATCCTTCGAGATATGTTTATACATCCCTAAAGACTACAACATATCCGAGTTGCACCAAAATCCGAAATGTTACTCCGAAAAGTGTCTGAGTTGGCGTGGAATGACCTTCTATTACCCTGAATTATTACAATAACATTTTGTGCACTGTCACGGAAGATAAATATATGCACACTGCTGTATTTCACTGGTAGCGTTTGCAATAAATAGTCAAACACAATTTATCTACCAACGCTGTTTTGCAGTCTTTTTAATCAAGATTCATATGCACGACCACACGCTTCTTCATTTTTATTTCTTCAAATGCACTTGTTATTCGGTCAAGTAACTCGTTTATTCTTTTTTTCAACAGAGTACAATTTCTGCTTATGATTCATTTACAACAAATTTTTGGCGTTGAGGGGAGATCGCGGTAACTAAAGATTTCCGTAATATTCGCTTAACAATATGTGTACATTTCGTCGACAGTGGGCCGATGCACTTACTTGTTGGAAGAACATACTTCTTCTAGTATATATACTGTTGGGGCACATCCGGTGTTCCTCTGCCGGGAGGCACCACCATCGGTGGTGGGTCCGCGCCTAAACGCGACGCCATCTATAGTAGATCTGGCACGGCGCTCGAAGAAAGACATTATGCTGTGATACTCGCGCTACTGTATTAGTTGCTATTCAAATTATATTCCAATTATTGTTACCCAGTTGTGGCTTCCACTCATTACCTTCCACCCACTTCGGGACCCAACAATTGACGCTGCGGACTGTAAATTCAGTGATTTTTCATGGCAAATTCTTCCTAACTTCGAAGAAATCAAGCTGCGAACATGGTCGTGGTATCGAAGCCCTCACCGCCGCCATAAACGGCCTTTTTCAGTTACAATTACAGAATGAAAAGTCGAAAGTAGAAAGCCAGACTTCGCCACAGGGAGCGGTAACGGATTTGTACAATCAATTGAGTGCGCGTGTGAAGAAATATTCATACGGTCTCGGGGACGAGATCAAACCGTTTACAAAATGGTTTCAACGGCACGAGTACACTCTCGTACACGAAGCGGCATCGCTGCGGATCGAAATGCGAACACGTCTCATCCTGGACAAACTGGTCGATCACGTTGCGCCCATAGAACCGGCGAAAATTCTGCAACCGGATCTCATAAAACAGTTGGAAAATCTCTTCCGCGATAGGACATCAATCACAAGTTGTCGGATTGAGATTCTACTCTTCAGATATTCAAAGGCAGTTCCCATCGCCGAGCACATCGACCGAATTAATCGACATGCATCCGAATTCGAACGTGCAAAGCTATCAGACGACGGCTTACGAGTCCTGCTACTCCTGCAGTCATTCTGCTTCTCACGAGAAAACGACCAGTTAAAGAAGATAGCACTAAGGGTCGTCGAGATGGATAAAGATTCCACATTAAAGACCATTGCAACTGAACTGGAGGCTCATCTCAACGTCTCTTCGAACATGAAGACTCGAAAATCCACTTAGTGCTACACCTACGGTGGCCAACGCCATTCGTTCCAATCAAGGGAATGCAACACAGCGGGGCGATTTGCAGAAGAAGCAGCCTAGCTGCCCAACGAAAAGTCGCAGTCAAACGCATGTAAGTACCAAATGTCATGGATGCGGTGGTGCGCATTTCTGCAAAAATTGCATATTTCGTAATGCAACGTACAGCAAATGCTCGAAGAAGGGCCACATCGCGAAGGTGTGACGCGTCAGTAAAGCGCCGCCAAAAAGTACAAGCAATAACGCTGCCACGAACGCGAACCTCGCCATCCAGTCGATAACGTCGATCGATAAGAGACGCCGGATCTACGTGACGACATCTATATTGGGGAAATCGGTGCGTCTACAGTACGATTCAGGGTTAGATGTGACTACGGTCGGCAAAAAGGAATAGGCCCACATGGGATGTCCAAAACTCATCACCAACGACACCGTGGAGCACGCTGGCGGTTCCGAGCTGGGAACAATCGGCAAATCCCGTGCCACAATTCAGGCCGTCGGCCGCGAGGGTGAGATAGGGATTAACGTCGTTCCGCGCGACGGAGTGAATTTGTTTGGTCTAAACGCGATAGACAAATTTAATCTCTGGTCTGTGCCACTCTCTCAGTGTCGCGAATCACTCACAACAATGAGTGTACAACACAGTGCACCGAATGATACCCCCACGCCTCTCACGTCAGTTACTGAGTTGCGTGAGAACTTTCTCAAAGCTTTCCCTAAACTTTTCGCGCGCGATTTGAACAAGTGTGTGGACTTTCAGGCAAGGCTGGTGCTATCCGACAACGCTCGTCTGGTATAAAGGCAATCCCGATCGATCCCGTACGCCATGCAGGCGCTCCTGGAGGAAGAACTGCAACGCCTCGAATCCTTGGACATCATCGAGCGTGTTCCATCATCGAGTTGCAACACACCCATCGTCATCGTGAGGAAACCGGATGGGAAGATTCGCATCTACGCGGACTACTCCGCCGGAGTCAACGTCGCGTTGATTGACAATCGCCACCCCTTCCCTAGCGTCGAGGGCATAAACACGAAACTTAACGGAAATTGTTATTTTAGCACCCTCGACCTTAGTGACGCTTTCCTACAGATAGAGGTGGCCCAAGAAGATCGCGACATCACGACGATCTCTACAACTAAGGGGCTCTTCAGATACAAGCGACTACCCTTCGGAATCAAGACTGCTCTGGCCATCTTCCAGCAGGCGATAGACCATTCGCTGTCGGGGTTGGATGGCGTGCACGCTTATATTGACGATTTCGTAGTTTCAGGCGCTACTCGACAGGAGCACGACCTACGTTTACAAAATACGCAGCTCGAAAAAGAGGCCCTGGCTCTGGCCACTGTGGTTGACCGTTTTCATAAATTTGTGTGGGGCAGAAGGTTTACCCTCCTAACCGACTACAAGCCTTTGGTCGCTCTACTCCAAACAGAAAATACCAAAGGCCTGAAACTAACGACGGCTGCTAGGGTCAAGCGTTGGGCTATCAGACTGCTTGGCTACGATTTCAACATCGAACACGTCCACACTGAGGACTTTGGCCAAGCCGACACCCTGTCACGTTTAATCCAGAGGTTTCATGAGGACAACTTGGAGGAACTACAGGTCGCCAGCGTCTGAGCGGTAGAACATTAGGCCCATCAAATCTGGAACCTTTGCATTGACGGCTTCGGAAGGGACTTGCGACAGCTCCTGAAGACATCCATCAAGGAAGATCCAGACCTCATAGCGGTCATCGACGGCATCCGGGATAACTAGCGGAAGGACCAAGATTCCAATGTGATTCAGCACTACTTCAAGCGACGCGACGAGCTGAGCGTCGTCGATGGAACCATGCTGCTGGGAGACAGAGTCATAATGCCGAAGGTGATGCAGTCCAAAATTCTTATCTCGTTTCACAAGGGCCACCCGAATATGTATACTGGCCCAAAATGTCAGACGACATCGATCATCTTATACGGGACATTCCACGCGAAATCAGACACTTTTTGGAGTAACATTTCGGATAGTGCTGAAATTTGAATATATTGTAGTCTTTAGTGATATTTAAACGGACCTCAAAGGATGAAGAGGTTTCCTGTATCAAAATATAGTGAGGGCACTGTAGGCGCTTTCGGCCTTACGGCACGCTTTAGTATGACCTTCAAGCGTACACATGGTAAGGAATAAAATAAATATATCGAACTATTTATCTAGTAGATTGAATTTCTTCTTTCATTCTTAACCATGTGTAGTCTTGAAGGTGATAGTATACCATATGGTTGAATTTGTCTTGACAATCGCTTTCATATTGGATAATCAAATATATAGCATTCCATTTAAAAAACTGAGTCTCACCTTCGTCTCAAAGAAAATATTGCGAACACCAAAAATTGAGTTACCGTACTATGTTGTATATAAAAAATAGTAAAAGTTTTCTTTCTTCCGTTTTTTACAAATACTTACCATATTCGAGAACACTATATAAGAATAGCAGATATAGCCGCTAGGCCGCTGCGAGTACCGCACGGTTCAGCCAGTCGAGCTGGTGTGATTTGACGAAGCGTCAACTTTCGGCAATTTTTACAGGGCCAATTTTGAAATGTCCATATTTTTGAAAATGAGTCGATCAAGGGGAAGGATAGAACTATATTCTCCTTTGTTTTGAGATTTTTAGAATCGCGCCCGATGTTAAAAAACTGCATTTGTTTAAAATAATTGCACAAAAATGGTTCAAATTTTTATTTTTTTAAATTAAAATAATTTTTTCTTAAAACTTCAATGTCTTCTCTATAAGCACCGTAAAGCTAATCTCCATCCGTTTACTACTTCCACAGCTATAATTTACTGAAAATAAGTTAGCACTTACCTTCAAACAGCTGTAAAATCGACATTTTTCAAAATTTTGAAAAATCCTTTGAGGAACGGTTAAATATTACTAAAGACTACAACATATTCAAATTTCAGCAACATCCGAAAAATTACTCCGAAAAGTGTCCGATTTCGCGTGGAATGTCCCGTACGTCAGTGAGACGCGTGCACTTTGACACGTAAGTTGCCGGTCAAGATCCCTCTGAACCCTTGGCCGACTCCGATGAAGCCTCTAGAATGCTTGCACATAGACTACGCGGGGCCTGTTGACGGGCACTACATCTTAGTGTTTGTCGACGCTTATTCTAACTTTTTGGACGTTGCAGTCACGTCATCAATCACAGCTCAGCGCACAATCGACTTGTGCTGAGAGTTCTTTTGCAGATATGGCCCTCCTGAGATTCTGGTTAGCGATCACGGCACCCAGTTCACCGTGAGTTCCAGATCTCTCATCTGCTTTCCGCAGTCAATCACCCACAATTCAATAGACAGGCGGAGAGAATGGTCGAGTCTATCAAGAGAGAAATGAAGAAGGACCCCACCAATTGGAAGAAGCAGCTGCACGATTTCTTATACAGCTATCGCTATACACCCTGCGACTCGGCTCCAGATGGGAAGTCCCCGGCCGAACTCTTCTTTGGCCGAAAGGCCAACTTTCCCCGAAGGTGCGGGAAGCAAGCAGAGCAAAGTCCAAACGCAGTTCCAGAACCACCACGGCGCTAGACGTAGTAATTTTGACGTAGCGGGTCGCGTGGTGGTGCTCCTCGCCAAGGACAAACGCGCTCAAGGCAATATTGCAGAGATCATATCTGGTTCCCGCTACAGGATTCTGCTGGACGATGGGAGACTGATTGAACGCCATATGAACCACGTTTGGAAGGGGGGAAGCGCCGCCTCGCAGATTGGTCCTGGATCCTAAGGCTCAATCGTACGCGCAGTGATAACTTCTTCAAGGAGGGAGATGTTGGGGTACATCCGGTGCTTCTCCGCCGGGAGGCACCACCATCGATGGTGGGCTCGCGCCTAAGTGCGACGCCATCTATAGTAGATCTGGCACGGCGCTCGAAGAAAGACATTATGCCGTGATACTCGCGCTACTGTATTTGTTGATGTTCAAATTATATTGCAATTATTGTTATCCAGTTGTGGCTTCCATTCATTACCTTCCACCCACTTCGGGGCCCAACATATACATATTTCTTATAATTTGTGACGAGCGAGGCACCGAACGTCCGCTAGGGTGTCCCATAGAATTAACGGTGCTATAAAATGTTGGGTTGCCCGCTAATTTTATTCCTTTTGGTGTGCTAAGTATGCACAATTTCCGTACTACCGGATTACTTTTAACCCTGCCTCAAGAAGCTTAAAGTTACGGTATACTGTATACTTTTTTTTATTTATTTATATTTTTTTACCACCTTTAGAAAATAATCGTTCACTTGGGATAAGAGGTTGCTGGAATTCATAAATATTTTACCGCTATAGTCCAAAGACTGGAGAAATGGAAAGCTTGTGCTACCTTCATTCTTCCACCACTTAACGATATCTTCAGGGGCCGTCTCATTTTTGTTATGGTCTGAATCGATCTAAGCGCTCCTTGTAAACAAACGGACGCTAATAAAACTACCGCGGTCGATGAAAAGAATTTGTACATAGGTGACATCTCCAGGTACTCTGTGTAGACGAACTTTTGACGGCTGTACTACGGTATGACCCAACCACCGGAATGAACCGAAATTTTGAGGGGTCGGGCGGGAGGGTGAGGGAACCTCTAATATAAAATTTTAGCTTCAGGTATTTGTTAGTTTCTGAGATATTAATAAAAACTTTCAGCATAATACATTGAAATCTGGCTATACATACGTCACTAACACATTCATCTTCTTGTCGCCGTCTACTGTTTCGACTGTTTAATAGTCGACGGTATTAGTATTGGTTAGGGTTAGGTTAGTGCGGGGGCGCGTAAAGTATGGTAACGAACGGACGTGAGTGTTTGAATATCGTGCGCGTGGCGCTAGTTCCGTTGAGCGCCACTCACCGGCTGGCGCGGTACCTGAGGAGACCGGGTCCTTTTCTTGTCGGCACAGGAAGTTCGCAGCAGTGATGCCAGAATGAGGACGGGTCCTCTCGAGAATTTCCCCCACCACGCATGCACACTACGCCGGAGCGGCGTGTCCGTGAGCTCGGCGCTTCGGACAACGTCGGGAAGACGAGAGAGAAAACGAATGTGCGTCTTTCTCTCTCGCTCTTGAAACGCTGTGATCCATGGTGGGGTGCAAGCGACACGCGGCCGTGCGCGATCTTCTTGAGTGCCTCGAGATTCACTTTTCCCTTTCTGACATATGTATAATACTCTTGTAATAAAAAAAAATTTGGAAAAAATTTTATTACGGAAATCACGTTTTAAGACCTCCTGATCACGTTTTGGCTATTTAGAAAAGAGCTTTTTTTTTTAAATATCTCATATATTTGTTAACACGATTACGTTTAAACGGCAAAATGGATTTCAACGAAACTTTATATTTAAATTTTATATTGTCTTAAGATCCGATTAGATCACGAAAAACCATAAATACCCGTTATGGTTCTTCGATTTTTCAGATGTACGAACTAAATTCTACATAAAAAAAGGTTAGATAAAGTTCTTCTGTAACTTCTTTAACAAAGAAAAATGTACATTCATAATTTCTTGTTTTCATTTTAAATTTCCGTACTTTTTATTCGAGCTATTTCTATTTTTCAAACCTTAAAATGAATTTTTTTATTAAAAGATGAATATTTTGATACTATAAATTGGTGAACTTTGTTAAAATTAGAATCCACTCTTGGCCAGTAGCATGGACGCTGTAGCGCCTTCGATAAAAAATATTTTTTCAGAGTATGATCTAAAATCTAAACGTAATCACATTTCTCGCTAGATTTTTCGATAATTATATCAAGTTGCGACAAAGAATCACGCACTATTTACAAATTTATTACGCGCAGCGTCCACGCTACCGCTCGATGGAAACTACGGGAAAGTGGTGGTCTCTTCCATCGGGAGGGAAATATAAACGATTCGTTATGCAAAGCTAACATCGCGATATACGGTACATTAAAATGTGTAAATCGGTATGAAGGAATATTCCTTATGTCAGAAAGGGAAAAGTGAATCTCGAGGCACTCAAGAAGATCGCGCACGGCCGCGTGTCGCTTGCACCCCACCATGGATCACAGCGTTTCAAGAGCGAGAGAGAAAGACGCACATTCGTTTTCTCTCTCGTCTTCCCGACGTTGTCCGAAGCGCCGAGCTCACGGACACGCCGCTCCGCCGTAGTGTGCATGTGTGGTGGGGGAAATTCTCGAGAGGACCGTCCTCATTCTGGCATCACTGGTTCGCAGTGGCAGCTGTTAGATCAACTCGCGTTTTTTCGCCGCGAACCATGTACGCTATTATACTCGGGCTAGGAATGTATAACCAGTGTGTTGCAGCCGCGATCCTAACAATAAATCTCTTGTGCCCGAATTAACGCAACGCGAGTTAAGTGTATCACCTCCACATCCAATCCTAATATCCATAGTAGACAAAAGGAAACAAAAATAATGCGTGTACAGTATACACGTGCGTGGCACCACAGTGCGCGTACAGTGAGTTTGGGAGTACTAAAAATGAGACTGCAGTTACAAGCATCGCGCGATGAGGTCAATAACGCTATTGTATTGTCGGCTGTGAAACAGTTGACGGTGACAAGAAGATGAATGGGTTAGTGACATTTGTATAGGCAGATTTCAATGTATTATGCCGAAAGTTTTTTATTAATATCTGAGAAACTAACAAATACCCGCAGCTAAAATTATATAATAGGGGTCCTCTCCCCCTCCCTCCCAACTCCTCAAAATTTCAGTTCATTATGATGGTCGGGTCATACCGTAGTATATCTCTTTTGACGCATAGTTGCCACATCTTCAGTTCTGTCTGTCTCTTGTCACGCTGTTGCCACAGAGTTCTCTTTTTGTATCGAGAAGTCTTGAAGGAATACGGGTCGAAAGATGCGGCTAGCGTCAAAACCTCGCCGAACGTAAAAGAGCTGTAATGAAAGATAGAGAGGTCCGGGAGTGGTGGAAGGAAAGATAAATTAGTTTATTCGACGGGAATGGGGAAGATGCCGCAAAGCTCGGCGCAGAAGGCGTCACTAGCGCATGTACTGCGGTTTTACATGAGTGCGCATGTGTGAATGGTTTGCGCATGAAGTTTTCATTTGTGGAATGTATGACGTTGGTAGTTCCATATTAATGTTTTATAACACACCGATGACAAGTGGCACGTGTGCTCGTGGCGGCACGGGTGGTAAAGAGTTGCAGTCATCTTCCTCATTCATCCGACAGCCGCAGATACTTTGTTTATTCGATGTGTTATCGATTATACAGAAACTGAATTTGTTTACACAATATGAAAGTGACACTAATGGATTCCTATCATTCTCCCGATTAAATTGACAGAAAATAATTTACATTGGACTACTTTTAACAAAGCTAATTTATTGCTTATAATTGGTCGAGTTGCTATATTTTACATAGGCACCATACTGAACGACTGCCTCGCCGATTCACTTCTAAGGCCCGTTACTCACTGTCGACCAAGCCCCCAGCAATTGGACAGGAGACCAAAAACCTTTGTTGTTCGCCGCGAGCATGTGCGTCATCGGCGACTTGTCGACAGTGCATAACGGGGCTTAGACTTTGAGGTCATCATATCATTAGGTTTTCAAATGGCACCACATTTTTCGGGTATCATATTTTTGTGTCTGACAAGGGCTTTCCTCAAACGCCTATCCGAGAGCATTGAATCAGGTGCGATTTTACTATCGCTTTCTTTTATTTAAAAGCTTGGAATTATGAATTTCAAAGCCATTTTATGAGTTGATCCCATTTGATTTTGAAATTAAAAATGTTGTCATTGGACTAGTTTTAAATATCTTTCTAACGATGTGCGAAAATCACGTCATGTACTCAGATTTCAAATCACTCTATAGACATTATATTGTCTTCTGTAGAAAAACTTGTGGGGCACCCTGTATAATCTGATATATTTTATTATTTATACAATAAAAAGTACTTAAAACCTGTATTGAAGTTTTTGTTTCAATATGCTAGTGGTTTCATATAATACAGGAGAAATATTCTTCATTTTATAGACGAAACAACAGCCGTAACAACAACTTTGAGAAGTCCAGTATATAGCAAGTATGTTTGTGGTGTAAAAGGAACTTCTCGTGGACCAATTCAGACCCGCAGCTTTGAAAGAGGAGCACGCGTTGTTGGAGGAGAAGACGCAGATACAAACGAATGGTGTTGGCAAGTTGCTCTCATTAATTCGCTTAACCAATACCTTTGCGGGGGTGCGCTCATTGGAACACAATGGGTCCTCACGGCAGCACACTGCGTCACAAAGTAAGTTTTATTATAATTGAAGAACAATTGAAAAATTGATCAAGGGGAGATGCCAGCTTAGACGAATGGAAATCATAGGTTTATTTAGTTTTTTTTTTTTGATATAATAAATTAAATAGAAAATCTTATTGATGGCATTTATTATACATCTATTGACGATTAAAATAAATTTTTTTATTTTTTTCAGCAAAGTGATGGTACTAAAACCGCTGCGCAGTGAGCGTCTTTGGTCTTTACAATCAAGGCTCTCCAAGGTTGCTTCCGCGTAAGCTCGGGGCTCTCCCATTTTCGTCCGCGTTGTCAGGGATAGCGCTCGACGCTGACCGCGAAAACGCTAGCCCGGCTAGCCCGTCATGGCAGCCTTCATAGCATCCCGCGGTCGCCTTGACAACGGGAGGCACGCTACGCGAGAGAAAGATTGGAAGGGGAAGCGGGCGCGTGAGGGGCCCCTACTCTGGAGAGCCCTGTTTGCAATTGACTCGCCAATCGGGGTTGCGCATTTCTCTGATCTGGTGTGTCCAAGAACAGAAAACAAAAAAAATCATGTTCTACATGATACGAACTAAAGAAGTACATAGGAATATTTCGAAATGAACATTTTTATGAAAATGATGAATGTTTGAATAAAAATTCTGAATTTAGCAGAAAATTATGTCGCAATAAAATCCGTATGCACTTCTTTAGATTTCCCTCCAAATTTCCCCCAAAGGAAGATCCCCTCCAAATTATAAATTAATCTAATAATTAGTCTCTAAGATGCGCGCAACGCCGATTGTCGAGTCAATTGTAAAGGCCCCGCGCGCAGCGGCTGTGGCACCGTCATTTTGTGGAAAAAAATGATAAAGTTTTTTTCCTTAAGGGGTTATGCCCACCTGTGAGGTCTGAAAAACATGTTTATTTGGTCATTTTTGGGGGAAAAACTTGAAGGCTTTTTTAAAGAAACCTTTATGTATTCGATACATCTTATACTAGGTACTTGTAGTAATTATTCGAATGAAAAATATAAATAAATCAAAGAAATATCAGTGACCTCCCGGCAGTGATTTTTTTATTGTAGTTTGGGGTGATCACTCTAATTTTGATCTTATTTATGTGAAATAAAAAATTCGAAGGAATTTAATTATTATGTTAAAGTATCTTGTCTTTAATCGTTTATTATCCCGAAAAATTAATTTGTTACACAATGGTGGGTGTTCAAATTAAAATATCGATTTTCACCTCAAAAATCGCTCATCTTTCATATGTAAAATAAGAATTTGATATATAGAATAAACCTACAAAACCTGAATTCATTCGATGCAGCAGTTCTCGAAATATTTTGATCACCGATTCTGAAAATGTAGTTTCGAGGAAAACGCGTTTAAAGTTTTAAGTTAGGTTTACATCCTCCAGGGCATACCTATACGAAAACTTGCACAGCTCCGCCAATTTTGGTCGGATCAAATTGAAACTTTCACACAATACTTTTGAGATGTTGTACATTGAGAAAATGTCAAAACCCCAAAAACCATTTTTCCGGATTTTGCAGGTGGGCATAACACCTTTCGGGGGACGTTATCCTCAACAGCACAAAATCAGGCCCTTCTTCAATCGCATATTTTGAAGTAATAAATGAATATAGAGATAATTTTTGTTTTAATTTTTAATCTTCATTTTGTTGACTTTAATGCACAAAAAGAAAATTTTAAATGTATTTACAGAAAACAAAGTTATAAATATAAATGTGAGAACGTGTACGCGATGCACTGTCTGATGGTGAAATTATTTAAAACACAAAATAAAGGCATTTGTATAATCTGTGAGGCAGTCTTCATCCTGCGTCGGAAGCAAAATTTTGATAAACAAATTAATACAATTTTTATGTTGATGTATATGGTTATATCCTTTTTTGTGGAAAGAATATTTTTTATCTTCTTTTTATGAATTTGTAATGAAAATGTGCTCCCAACACATTGTGGGGAACAGTTTCCTACACCTCCCTGTACATTTTTAATTTAAATCTTTGGAGCGGTTTTCGAGATTTTATGTTCACCATTTTGGAAAACGTAGTTTCTGGGGAATCGCGTTTAAAGTTGGACATGCAGATTTGTCGTTATGCGATCTCATGTATAGGCTCGTACATTTTTTACTGTAATTCCTTCAATTTTTGGAATTTCGGGGCCCGGTTGCGTTTAAAATGCGTAGAAAAGATGTAGCTAGCAGAATATGCCAAATCCTAAAAACCAATTTTCGAAAATTTTTAGGGTAACCTACCCCCTTAATCATCAATGGATATATACATATAAATGCCATTACTAAGATTTTAATATGAATAAGATTTTCCATTCAGTTCATTATTTAGAAGAAACAAATTGCTAAATAAACCTATGATTTTCTTGCGTCGAAGCTGTCACTTCCTCTTACGGGCATGAAAAGTCTGTATCATACGAGGATTTACTGTACATGGGTATTAGACAGCAAAAAACTGGCGGTTGCTTCTGGACTAGATTGTAGAGCCAGTAATAACTTAAATCATTTGCTCTTTTAACAATTCTTTTTTAGAGATATAAGACGTATGTATTTTCAAATAAGAGTGTTTCCAAAATATTAAAAATGAATTAATATACAAGACGTCAAAGTGAGTGCTTGCGTAATGCGCGCTTCCATGTGGTGAATACGATTCCGATTGACTGACTCATCTAAATGCAAAATCACTGTATATGAGTATCTTTTAACTCAAAATCTACAATCTGGAACTCGGTTGAAAAATTCCAACAAAAATTCACGGAGTTATACAACAAATATCACCTTTGAAGGATTTTACTAAAGTAATTCTGTGATAAATGTTGTCTTAAATCAGTGGCAAGCAATCTTTTGTCAGAAGTGGGCCACAAGTGGAAACCTACTACCACGGTGTAATAGACAGGTGTTCCGACTCTGTATCTTTTACCCCAGCGATTTTGTGTGGCGGTTTCTGTTTAATTCCCCTGGCCGTCGCGAGAGGCGTCGTGACTTAGAAGGCATATACAGGGTCATCGTTTAATCCTGCAACCCGCGCGCGCGCGAACTTGTAAAATGGCAACACCGCCTCACGAACGCATTCCACTACAACCATGCACCGTCCCGGCGTTCGGAGAGCTGCTAGCAACCGCTGGACAGCAGTGATGCCCGAGGTTCGAGAATTTTAGCGTCGCAAAGAGCTAGGTATTGGGAATTTCCCGGCCCAGGTAAACGAGCCGCGCGCTCTGCTTTCATGATCGGTTTACTACTTGCATCCCAGATTATTGTAATGAGGTTTGAAAATAATGTCAACAGATCTCGTACCCGTCTCAATTTCAAACTTTTAGCTACGACAGGGTTGACCGCGGCGCTATACCCTTGTACGGAGAGATTTTTCCCCACCTGCTTGTAAAAGCCACAGTAATGGCACATCGTTCCAAAAAATGACATTAATGGAAGCCGGTATAGGCGTGGCGTTGAGTAGCTAAAACATTCAAACACAAAAATTCTAGA
This sequence comes from Andrena chrysosceles, assembly GCA_963855975.1. Classification (NCBI taxonomy): domain Eukaryota; kingdom Metazoa; phylum Arthropoda; class Insecta; order Hymenoptera; family Andrenidae; genus Andrena; species Andrena chrysosceles. The sequence goes on along the minus strand of OY979767.1, from coordinate 74,794,355 downwards.
AAAAAAATTCAGACACCGCTACAATCAAAGACACGTCGCATTAGTTACCCCTTACGTCTGATCTAGGTATGCACCGCATTAAGGATAAAATCATAAAAAAGAAAACCAGAACAATAGATTCTGAGTTCTGCAGAACTAACACATAATTGAATAAAAATTTAATATCTCAATTCATGAATGTAATGATACAGAAACAACTAGCCTATTGTTTATCAACACCACGAATTTTAAAAACAGCGTTAAATACATTATCAAATAAACAGTTTCCAACAGCATTTTAAACAATTATGGTTAAAAAATTGATGAAAGAAAAGTTAAGTAAACGTAAAATATGTTAAATTATCCATCATTAAGAGGGAATAATTTTTCCTCATTTTTCGGCGCAAATTGCATTCCGATATCTCTTACAGTTCAAAAATTATACGAAAAAGGCCCCAAATTTTTCAACCGGGGTCGGGAAATTCTGAATAGTTCTTTGCATCGTTAATTTGAAAGAGATCAGCCCAAAATTCTCGAAGCTCGGGCATCACTGCTGTCCAGCGGTCGCTAGCAGCTCTCCGAACGCCGGGACGGTGCATGGTTGTAGTGGAATGCGTCCGTGAGGCGGCGTTGCCATTTTACAAGTTCGCGCGCGCGCGGGTTGCAGGATTAAACGATGACCCTGTACATATGTATTAATGAGACTGTAGTAGTAAAGATTGTAGTCGTATTATGCGCAAAAGGTCAGCCTTTTCTCCTTGAGTGCCAATCTAGCGGCCGCCAGGAGAACTAGGATGAAAAAGTCACACATTCTGAACAGGAGTCGAAACACCCGACTATTACAGCGTGCCTACTACTCTACGCGGGCCGCGATATTAAATACATTCCGATATATTTTATAGTTCAAAACATATATGGCGATGTTCAGGTGGGCCGCAGGTCTGTGGCTGGCCGGCCAAATGTGGTCTTAAATGTTGTTAAAGTTATGCAATCTTAGTAAGCAACTTCCACATTGTGAAGAAAAGGGTTTTGTGGGTTCGGTTAAAATTTTAACAAAAAATATCGATCTGTTCTCGAGTTAAGGCTGCCGTCTCAGCGAACCTTGAATGTGTGCGTACGCTCACACAAGCTAGGAAAAGCGTGTACGTATACGCGTAGAGTAAACAAATCGTAAATTACAACTTTCGTCCTGGAAGCGGCCAGAAGGAAGTTTTTGCGGGTACAGTTGCCTTCAGTAGACATCTGTGCAGGGTGGTCTGGTGCGTTTGAATGCTAATAACCGTCGTACATTGAAATAATAATGAATTTATGACTCGAAAAGTGAGAATGAGGCTCGAGTACACCATTAGCGTCACCAACGGAGAAGCCTTGAAACCTCAGTTGATATATATACATATATAAATCTATATATATCTATATCTATATATATAAAAATAAATATATATATATATAAATCTAAATATATATATATGTATATATATATATATACGATTTCATAATATACATATATATAATCGTATATACAGGGTGTCCCACGGTAGACTGGATAGCGCCGTAGCTCCTAAAGTATTGGAGATAAAAATTTTAAAAAAATAGGGAATTGCATGGTTCGAAGGGGCTAATAAATTAGCCCGAACGAATTTTTTTTTCGATTATTATTTTAAAAAATACGATGGTCAAGTTCGGTTTTTCAAATGGAACTATTTTTTTTGAAGTCCTGAGTTGATAGTGCGTTCCAAGACAAATTCAATAAGCATCAATGTATACACTTTATTTCCACTGGTTTTTGAGATATTGCGCTTGCAAATTTACTGATTTTCACTGCAAGAAACTCCTCTGGAATAGCAAGGACCGGGGACGGTCTTACTGGCGCGACGGGTGGCACTGCCTGTTGAAATAGATACATACCTGCGAAAGGTCTACGCCAGGCCCAAAAGCTGGACAATTCTTTTCCGTCAGAAATGCTACTTAGGTAGGTACATCTGCGGTATCGAGAAGCGCATCGTTACTTTTATTTCGCACTTGCTTCTAGGCACGGATAGCCGGTTCGTCTGGGAGGGATGCAAGTTGGATTGGTTAGGTTCGGAGGAGTGAAAGTTGCTAGACTAAATTTCAACTATAGGGAGCAGATTGTATCAGAACCAATCGGATTTGCATCCCTCACAAACGGCTGCTAGAGAGCAAGAGGCCCTCTTCACAGCAATACCTTCTCCCCAATGCCCACCTTCTTTCGCACGGAATACGTCAACGCATGGTTTTGTTTTGATATCGAAGCTCATGTTTATACTCGAGAGGACCACGCGTCGACAGCGGGCTACCCCCTTTCTTACCGTGTCTCTCCACGAGGAGTATTGCCGATGGATTGTAGAAGCGCAGATGTCTGGATGCCAGTTGTTGAATTTAGGAGACGATAGAAACACTTTATTACAAAACACACATGTACTATAATTAAAGTAAATCGTATTCCTCTCGGGCAGGAGTCGCCCGACGTTCGTCAAGAAGATGCGGCCTGGTACCCCGTGGCGAGGACAACCCTTCGCAGGGTCTCGCCCGATTTTTATGGCTTTTTCCGGAAAAAGGTACGAATCCTGGGCCGAACGTAACGAATTGAGGTCGAGCCCCCGCAGTCGAGGGTGAAATATTCATTACAACTTATTAAGAAATTCTTTTCTTCATCGTATCGAAAGGGAAGTGACGCCAATGGATTCCTTATGTTTTTCTGATGAAAATCATACCAAATATCATGCTAATCGGACTACTTTGACACAAGCTATTTGTATTCCCTATGTAAAAGTTGTCCGATTTACACGACATTTGGCATGATTTTCATCGGGAAACCACAAGGAATCCAACGGCGACACTTCCATATCCATACGATAAAGAATGAAGAATTATTTTATTTCTGAAACAGATACAGGGTAATTATGGAGGTACGCCCGTCAAGAAGATGCGGCCTGGTACCCCGTGGCGAGGACAACCCTTCGCAGGGTCTCGCTCGATTTTTATGACTTTTACCGGAAAAAGGTACGAATCCTGGGCCGAACGTAACGAATTGAGGTCGAGCCCCCGCAGTCGAGGGTGAAATATCCATTACAGCGTATTAAGAAATTCTTTTCTTCATCGTATCGAGAGGGAAGTGACGCGAATGGATTCCTTATGTTTTTCTGACGAAAATCATACCAAATATCATGCAAATCGGACTACTTTGATACAAGCTATTTGTATTCCCTATGTAAAAGTTGTCCGATTTACACGACATTTGGCATGATTTTCATCAGAAAACCTCAAGGAATCCATCGCCGACACTTCCATATCCATACGATAAAGAATAAAGAATTATTTTATTTCCTAAACAAATACAGGGTAATTCTGGAGGTACGCCCGTCGCCTCGTGGCGAGGACAACACCCCGCAGTGCCCATCGAATTTTATGGCTTTCGACCCTCGAAGGGTTTGGAATATCATTAAGAACTGAGAAATGTTTAGGATTTCAAATGTTTGCTTCTTTTCTTCGTCGTATCGAAGGAGAAAGTGATGCCAATGGATTCCTGGCGTTTCGTCGATTAAAATCATAACAAATTTCATGTAAATCGGACAACTTTTACATAGGGAATACAAATAGCTTGTGTCAAAGTAGTCCGATTTGCATGATATTTAGTATGATTTTCATCAGAAAAACATAAGGAATCCATTGGCGTCACATCCCTTTCGATACGATGAAGAAAAGTATTTCTTAATAAGTTGTAATGGATATTTCACCCTCGACTGCGGGGGCTCGACCTCAATTCGTTACGTTCGGCCCAGGATTCGTACCTTTTTCCGGAAAAAGCCATAAAAATCGGGCGAGACCCTGCGAAGGGTTGTCCTCGCCACGGGGTACCAGGCCGCATCTTCTTGACGAACGTCGGGCGACTCCTGCCCGAGAGGCAGGACATGTGCAGAGTGAGGCAGGACATTGCAGAGTACATGTGTGTTTTGTAATAAAGTGTTTCTATCGTCTCCTAAATTCAACAACTGGCATCCAGACATCTGCGCTTCTACAATCCATCGGCAATACTCCTCGTGGAGAGACACGGTAAGAAAGGGGGTAGCCCGCTGTCGACGCGTGGTCCTCTCGAGTATAAACATGAGCTTCGATATCAAAACAAAACCATGCGTTGACGTATTCCGTGCGAAAGAAGGTGGGCATTGGGGAGAAGGTATTGCTGTGAAGAGGGCCTCTTGCTCTCTAGCAGCCGTTTGTGAGGGATGCAAATCCGATTGGTTCTGATACAATCTGCTCCCTATAGTTGAAATTTAGTCTAGCAACTTTCACTCCTCCGAACCTAACCAATCCAACTTGCATCCCTCCCAGACGAACCGGCTATCCGAGCCTAGAAGCAAGTGCGAAATAAAAGTAACGATGCGCTTCTCGATACCGCAGATGTACCTACCTAAGTAGCATTTCTGACGGAAAAGAATTGTCCAGCCTTTGGGCCTGGCGTAGACCTTTCGCAGGTATGTATCTATTTCAACAGGCAGTGCCACCCGTCGCGCCAGTAAGACCGTCCCCGGTCCTTGCTATTCCAGAGGAGTTTCTTGCAGTGAAAATCAGTAAATTTGCAAGCGCAATATCTCAAAAACCAGTGGAAATAAAGTGTATACATTGATGCTTATTGAATTTGTCTTGGAACGCACTATCAACTCAGGACTTCAAAAAAAATAGTTCCATTTGAAAAACCGAACTTGACCATCGTATTTTTTAAAATAATAATCGAAAAAAAAAATCGTTCGGGCTAATTTATTAGCCCCTTCGAACCATGCAATTCCCTATTTTTTAAAAAATTTTATCTCCAATACTTTAGGAGCTACGGCACTGTCGAGTCTACCGTGGGACACCCTGTATATACGATTTCATAAGATGTTAAATAATATTTTTATATGTTATTCCGAGAGATAAAAATTGAAACATTGCAATAAATTTTGCTATGAAATTTGTTATTTATGCTATTGTTAAATATATTTACATTTTATTACATTCCTATCTTCTGTTTTTTTCCACACTTGGACATACTTATAAAATAATCACATGAAGAATTATATTTTCAATCACTTTCTTGTTATGTGTATATTAACAATAATTTGTTTATATTAACTACTTCTAGTAAAATAATACATAACTGGTGTTTGAAATGCAATAATATCTCGGCAGATCGACATAGTTAGGAATGGACAGTGTTACGGTAACGAATAGCTAGCCACACACGGGGAGGTTTCTCCGCGGTCTTCATCCGGCGCGGACAAACCCGCGATCAAAGTCTGCGGCGGATCAAAACTGCAAATACCCACTAACATACAACGAAAGTTCACAGACAAATCACATTGTACAAATCGGACACAGATAAAACTGCGTGTTAATGGATGAAAACCGCTAGTTTATCCGCGGATTTGATCGAAACTGTGGACTTTCGTCTGGTTGAAAGTTTTCTGAGTTGTCATGCAGACTTGAATGGAGTTGCACTTCAAGCGGTTGAAGTTTGGCACGAGAACTGTGACGATATAAATCGATCATAGACATGCACCACTAACATGCAGTTAAGTCCGCAGACTTGAAACGCGACGGACGAAAACCGCCGGGAAATCTCTCCGTGTATGGCCAGCTATTAACTGCAAAAGTCTGCTATCAACAAACCCGTCACGAGAGTGACAAACAGTGTGAGCGACAGGAACAGCATCCATACCTTCCCGGCTTATTCAGCTAGGTTGAACCGATCCGAACAGAACCGAACCGCTCCGGCTCGTAATTTATGGAGAGGAACAGAAACCTCTCCCTAAATTAACTCGACCGTATTGCGACCGGTCAAGACTTTCGGTCAACTGAAACTCTGAGAGAAATTCTCTTTCGAGTTTCGGTCAAGAGAAAACTCCTGACCGCTCGTCGCTCTCTAGTTCGGTCGAGAGAACCGTAAATGCCATATTGGTCGGTCTCACTGACCGCGACCGCGACCGAAACCGAAATTCTATCGGTCTCGACTTCTTGTTTTTAAGCTAGCAATATGCTTTTTTACTTGCAACCCTTAACGAGGGCTAGGACTATTTGAATAATTTAATATTTGAATATTTGACAAGTATTCGAATGCTACGAATAAACTTCGAATATTTGAGTATTCGAATAATAACATTCGAATACTGATGTATTCGAATAGTATGGTGTGAAGTGGGTCAAAATTAGCTTACAATATTTCACCCTGACAAATGAACCTAAAGAACTTGATTTATAATTCACACCATACTATTCGAATACATCAGTATTCGAATACTTAAATATTTGAATAGTATTCAAATACTTTGATATTCGAATTATATTCGCCAAGTAATTGAGCAACTGAAGTATTCGAATATTCTGATACCGAAAAATTCGACAAATAGTCCCAGCCCTAACCTTAACCCTGTCACTCGAAAATTTTAAGTCGAAATAATTTTATCCATGCCATCCTCCCTCATCCTTCAATCTTTCCTCAGTAATTACACTGTACAGTTACTTATTTGTTAAAAAAGTGGCATTGCTCGATGGAAAGCACGAGAAGGTGGTGGCCCTTAGCCTCGCCTGATGGAAGGAGCCGCATTAGTTTTCCAGCAGCATTACGTATGGCACTGCACCATAACATTATGTGGAACAGGGACTTTTAGGGATAAGCCGTATTGAAATTCAAACAAAAGCAATTAAACTCTTTCGCAGGCATAAATGACACCATTAAGGCGGACACGGGACCAGTCGATTTTATGCTTCGTCCTGATTGAAGTAATACAGGGTGCAAGTGGTATTGTAAACCGCCTGCAATAGTGCAGCGCGCGGCTCGCTTACCTGAAACGCACCGCTGCCTTCGAACATACCATCCTACGAAAAACCTTATTTTATAGACAGTAGGCTAGAAAGATGATCATATTTATTCAGAATTTAAAAACATATGCTGTGGTAGGCAAAATTGGGAAAATAAGAATTTACCTACATTTTTTGATGTTACAAAAATGAATTTCATAAAATATTATGTGAATAGGCAAAATAATCTAAATTAATAAAGAAAAGAATGAATGCAATGCGATAAATAGTTCCAAAGATAAAAGTTTATAAGTATAGCGCAGTTTCAAAAAGGGATATGCAAAAAGTAATCAATTCACAACTGTGGTTCTGACAAATGCGGATCATGTTTCATTTTCATCAAGAATCCTGACATCGACGGCAAAAAGTGATCGAGTGGGATGACCTTCCTGCTATGTTAGTCGAAAAATAAAAACACATACCTAGTATTGTGTTTGAAATATTGTCATCATAAATGTTTGCAATTTCATTCATTATATCAATTGGTCCAAAAATTCCATTTATTGTACAATATGCATAGGTACATTATAAATGGTGAGAATTTTATTAACATTAACGTTTTACATTTGAAAAAACCTTGGCGTTATCAGCGTACAAACTTTTGAAAATTGACTGTTGTTGTTTTCAAAACAAATTGTTAATCCTTGATCTATCATTAACTTTGTTTATTTATAACTAAACATTTTATTGATAAAAATATAAATTATTTCTGAAAATTATTTATAAAAATATTTCATTGCGACTATAAAAGTAATATTTCATTTATAAAAATATTTGAAGTAGATGTTTATAAAATTATCTGTAAAATTTAATAAATTTAGAAAAAGACGTAAATGTATTTTTAAGAATTTATATATAAATTAAATTAATTGATTTTATTTATTATTATAAATTTGTTTCATTTATACTATGTATTTCGCTGTGGATTGTAAAAGATGCAAGGCCAGGTTACTAACGTGATAAAAAATAATTAAAATAACGTACTAAATAATTTTAGTCACGATTTGCGATTCACAACAGGGATAGTAACAATTTGTTTCACAAATTTATATGTATTTCTATTTTCTTCCTATTTCTGATGAGGTGATGAATTCTAGTTGCCTGCATTTCTATCACTCCCGACTTTGCGTCAACCGTATTCCAATCGGTCGAGACTCTCGGTTGACCGTTTTGCGAACCTCTCCACACATTAACTCCAACCTCTCCATAAATTAACGCGACCGTATTCCTGACCGGTCTAGACTTTCGGAGGACCGTAGGTCTGAGAAAAATTCTCTCTCGGTTATCGGTTGAGAGAAAACTTCAGACCGCTCGTCGCTCTCCGGTTCGGTCGAGAGAACCGTAAATGCCGTGTCGAATGTCCCGGAGACCCCGACCGCGACCGTAACCGAAATTCTATCGGTCTCGACTTCCTGGTAGGAAGCGATCCGCAAACCTCATATCGCCCCATGGCCAGATCGCGGCCCGATACCTGCGATGTTTGAATCGGGTGTACGAGAGAGAGAGATATGATATTTACACCGCTCTCTCTCGCTCTCTCTCTCTCTCTCTCTCTCTAGAATCATAGTTAAAACATACGGACATATTGTGCAACATGAGGTACGATGCGTAGAAGATGCAAGTCGAAACCTGCATGTTCTTATAGCGCGACATTCGAATAAGGAGCGCGAGAGAGAGGTACGATATTTTCGTACATCTCTCTGTCGCTATTCCTCTCTCGGTCGGAGGTCAGAAAAAACATACGGTGGTACGACGCGGAGAAGATACAATTCGAAACCTACAATTTGTTATGGTGCGATAATCGCGCCAAAAACATATCGCTGTAACGATGGAAGATTGACTCCCGAGAATAATACGCAGCAACATCGGTGCGCTTCTGTTCGCGATAATGAGTGCAGGTAAACTTTCGAGAAGAATACGCAATAATGCTTAAAAGCGATCACGTAACAGCAGGATATGATGTGTACAAGAATAAAGCGATGTAATCGAATACTGTTGTCGGCAGTCCATTGGGATAGAGATGATTGTCAAGAACATATTCGGTGCGGGAGATGTGATACTATTTGAAATGCGTAATAAGAGGTATAGATGTGTCGAGATCGTACATACCTAGTGTAAGAAGTGAACATCGAAAGAACATTACATAGTTTTTTTTGGGGAGAACTGATATCCTGCGCAGGTAGGAAAGGATCGTATAAGGCAGGCCTGCCCCGTAGGGTGCAAATACCTCTTCAAGTTCTAAGACCCGGGCAACAGTCAAGCGCAGAACTTTTACGTTGCTAACCACAGCATGGGCTGCGGGTGAACTGCAAGACTGTGCGTGCGTCCATACTGGCTCGTACCACGAGTCCATATAGCTGGGTCTCACGCATATAGGCGCACACACACTCTTGCAGTTGTCTTAAAACCCTCGCAACGGTTAGAAAGGTAACAGTTCCGCGTTCGGCTGTTGCCCGGGTCCCAGAATTTGAGGAGGTATTTGCACCCTACGGGGCAGGCCTGGTGTAAGGTATCAAACAATACAGGTATTCGTATGAAAAAGTATTGTATTTATTGGTAAATCAAATAGACATGTGCACATTATTGAGGTACGTTGCGAGCATCTCGTATTATCGAATCCAAGCCTAACGCTAATAATTCACAATCTAACAAAGAATGCGGTTCGATGTATTAGCATTCTGAAATTAGTTTTTCATAGTCCGCGGTCGATGTCGTAGCAGTGCGTATAATGTCGACAAAGGATGCGTATTTGCTGTTTATGCGTTTTTGCGGAGTTCAGAATTTCCGACAACCACGAGAACATATGATGGATGCAGCGATCGTATTTGAACATTTGGTGTATCGTAGCTTCGCTCATGTTTATGATGGAACTACCATTCGATATTTTGAGAATTCGTTGACTGTCGATTCGTGTGAAGTCGATGAGTAAATGATCAACAATGATAGGATCTTGATGCGATGAAGTTGTGTCGTTATGGAAACGTTGAAGTATCTCAGGTTCTTGTTGCAACAGAAGTTTCCACGTAGACATGAAGAAACACAGTTCGTTGAATTTGCTATCGACTATCGCGATTTCAATGCAACACGAATCCCGTCTAAAGCAAACTCCAATTACGATGCGTTTGTACGTGGTCAAGGTCAATGTGTAATCGCGCCCCATGATTAGTATGCTGGATTTCTTCGGCGATGTTGCAGATTTATCGCTGTAAGAAACACGCACAAAGTTAATGCTTCGATCGGTTTTGTGTAAAATCGAACAGTATACAGACGTATATATACCTTATATTCGGAAGATACTGTTTATTAGGAAAATCCGCATCGTTGCAGCGGTTGAGGGGGTTCTCAACCATGTAGGAAGCCTCGTTGAAACGTCGGTTAAACACTTTAATACTGAACGGTTGCGGATACTAACTGCGTAGGCACGAACGTACGCGATGTAATGTGGTCTGCAAGACCGATCGGTACTTCTTTTATAGTGGTTCACAATCACACATGTACAGAAGTACAGTTTGCTGATGTGGGGGGGGGGGGGGGTAGTGAAGTCGTACGTTGTACGAATAAATGAAAAGAAAAAGAAATCGCGATGAAGGGATAAAAGTGCAGGAAGAAGTGTACAGTGTCATCCGTTAAAACTGCAACCTACGCGCGCGCGAACAGACGAATTGGCAACACCGCCTCACGGACGGATTCCACTACAACCATGCACCGGCCCGGCGTTCGGAGGGTCACCAGCGACCGCTGGGTAGCAGTGATGCCCGAGCTTCGAAAATTTTAGGATGGTCTGTTTCAAATTAACGTCACACGGAGCTATTTAAAATTTCCCGGCCGGTGTTGAAGAATTGCGGGCCTTTTTCGTATAACTTTTGAACTATGAAAGATATCCGAATGCAAATTGCGTCGAAAAATGAGGAAAAATTATTCCCTCTTGATGATGGATCAGTTAAAATATTTTACATTTACTTAATTTTTCTTTTATCAATTTTTTAACCATAATTGTGAAAAGCTTTTGCAAACTGTTTATTTAATACTGTATTTAATGCTCTTTTTAAAATTCATGATGTTGATAAACAATAGGCTAGTTGTTTCTGTGTCATTAGTTTCATAAATTGAGAAATTAAATTTTTATTCAATTATGTGTTAGTTCTGCATACCTCAGAATTTATTGTTCTGGTTTTCTTTTTTATAATTTTATCCTTATATGCAGTGCATGCATAGATCGGACGTAAGGAGTAACTAATGGGACGTGTATTTTGATTGTAGCGGTGTTTGAATTTTTTTTCCAGAATTTTTGTGTCTGAATATTTAGCCTATTAGCTACTCAACGCCACGCCCATACCACCTTCCGTTAATGTTAGTTTTTGGAACGATGCGTCATTATTGTGGCTTTTACACGCAGGTGGCGAAAAATCTCTCCGTACGAAGGTATAGCGCCGCGGTCAACCCTGTCGTACCTAAAATTTTTGAAATTAAGACTGGTAAGCGACCAGTTGACATTATTTTCAAACTGCATTACAGTAATCCGGGGTGTGAGTGGTAAACCGATCATAAAAGCGGAGCGTGCGGATCGCTTACCTGGGCCGGGAAATTCCGCACAGCTCTTTGCGGCGTTCATTTGAAAGAGACCATCCTAAAATTTTCGAAGCTTGGGCATCACTGTTACCCAGCGGTCGCTGGTAACCCTCCGAACGCTGGGCCAGTGCATGGTTGTAGTGGAATGCGTCTGTGAGGCGGTGTTGCCATTTTCATCTGTTCGCGCGCGCGTAAGTTGCAGTTTTAACGGATGACTCTGTATATTGAGAAGAAAATGCAGATGGAAGAAGCAAGTGTCAGTATATGAAGTAGTCCCGTAAAAAATATAAAAATATTCCGTGGGATCTCATCTGAGATAGTGAGTCGTGCGTGTGCAAGCATCCCTGAAGGAGGTTGAGAGGGAAAAGAAGGAAAAGTATGGTAAGAAGCATGGGGAGAAGACGGAATCAGTATAGTGAACAAGGACCACGATATCTGAATGGGCAATGATGATAACGATTCGGTAGCCCCTACTGTGCGATGGATATACCCACCATGCATAGTATTTATCACAGTCTTTAAGAAAGGTTGACACGTCACTGCGAGGGATCATTACGCGTTTCAATCAGGATGTCATGCGAGGACAGCAACGAGATGAAGGAGTATTTGGTAAGTGATATTTATACGTAGCAACTACGAGGCCTTTTCATAAAAAGCACATGTTCCCTATAGTTTCTCATATGTTTCAGCGTCATATGGTTCAGTTAATTGTCTTGGTTAATAAATTAAACAAGACAAGACACCACTGAAACAAGAAAGAAAGAAAAAAATTTTAAAACAATTTATACATATTTATTCAGTTTAGCAACACTAATTCGGAGAGCAGCGCCAAGTATTTTGAATTGAATAAAATATTTATTCGTATAAAATATCTATTTGTATAAAAATATATCTGCTTAATATTATTTAATACATTTTTTCTTTGTATAAATACCCATTGTGATAATTGGCGCAAATTTTGTATATCATTAGTTTTGTAAAGTTATATTAATTTACGACAATGTTTTTAAATGGGATTCTTTTTAATGGGATTATATACTTGGCGCTCTTTTTTGTATTATAATATTATAAATATACGATATATAAATTATAAAAGAAAAGTGTTCAGAAGTCACTGACGTAAGCCTTCCTTAAGAAGTTTTCCGATTTGATATGAAAACGAAGAAGACACTCGTTAAAGTAAAAGACCCTCTAAACGTTAATTAATACAGTAGTGCAACAGTGTCACATATACAGGGTCATCGTTTAATCCTGCAACCCGCGCGCGCGCGAACTTGTAAAATGGCAACACCGCCTCACGGACGCAATCCACTACAACCATGCACCGTCACCGCGTTCGGAGAGCTGCTAGCGACCGCTGGACAGCAGTGATGCTCGAGCTTCGAGAATTTTTTGCTGGTCCTTGTCAAATTAACGTTGCAAAGAACTATTCAGAATTTCCCGGCCCTGATTGAAAATTTTGGGGTCTTTTTCGTATAACTTTTGAACTGTAAGACATATCGGAATGCAATTTGCGCCAAAAAAATGAGGAAAAATTAATCCCTCTTAATGATGGATAATTTAACATATTTACGTTTACTTAATTTTTCTTTTATCAATTTTTTAACCATAATTGTTTAAAAAGCTGTTGGAAACTGTTTATTTGATAATGTATTTAACGCTGTTTTTAAAATTCGTGGTGTTGATAAACAATAGGCTAGTTGATTCTGTATCATTACATTTATAAATTGAGAAATTAAATTTTTATTCAATTATGTGTTAGTTCTGCAGACCTCAGAATCTATTGTTCTGGTTTTTTTTTATGATTTTATCCTTAATGCGGTGCATACCTAGATCAGACGTAAAGGTAGGATTTCCTAGACACGATTCGCCGCGGCGGCGGATCGCGGCGGCGAATCCTAAGCATCGCTCTTATGGAGAAGCGTGTATCCGTTTTCCTAGGCGCGTTTTCCAACCGCTCTGTCAGTGTGTCTGTCTCGGCAGCTACCTAGGCTACTCGAGACGCAACACAATGCGATGAGTGTCTGTTTTCCGCCATTTATGGCGGAATCTCCTGGCGGGCGGCGAATCGCGGCGGCCAAAACCTTGACTGCTCCAAACTGAGTCTAGCGGAGACCGCCGCGCGATCCATTTCCATAGTGGGACAGAATCCCAAGAAATAAGGAAACTAGTTGAAATCCAAAAGTTATGGGATTATGTTTTCTTTATATATTTCTTGTAAACTAATAATATGAGCATTCATTGCACAGATGTACTGAAGCAGGGTCATAGAAATATTCCAACAGCATTAATTACCTATACGTACCTTATTTCATATTAATATTACGTTTTTTCGACGTTGTCGTATGCTGTACACTAGCTTTCCAATTATTTTAGATTCGATAGAATTCCATATTTCTAAAATTATTTGTTGTAGTATGTCTTTCGATGTTATGTCCTACTTTTTTAATCTCCTGTGAATTTCCACCCATAAATATTCGATGAGGTTAATGTCCAGACATTATGGGGATGTATGACATGTATGTAATCCATGCGGCATATTATACAATAATCATTCTTGCACAATTCTGGCCGTAATGCTTGCGGTTGTTGTCTTGTAAATTAAAAATTGGTAGGGTTCCGAACTGAATATATTGAAAATATATTAAAAATGTATTGGAAATATATTAAAAATTATTTCTACCAAATTGGAGTTGGTGGGGAATTTTTATTTACAGCAAGGAATATGCCGCATGGATTACGTACATGTCATACATCCCCATAATGTCTGGACATTAACCTCATCGAATATTTGTAGGCTGAAATCCACAGGACATTAAAAAAGTACGACATAACTTCGAAAGACATACTACAACAAAGTATTTTAGAAGTATGGAATTCTATCGAATCTAAAATAACTGAAAACCTAGTGCACAGCATGCGACAACGTCGGAAAAACGTAATATTTATATAAAATAAGGTACGTATTGGTAATTAATGCCGTTGGAATATTTTTGTGACCCTGCTTCAGTACATCTGTGCAATGAATGTTTCATAACATCTACAAATCTAACATGTATATTTTTATTGTTAACAATTTTATTCTTTAGGTATATCCTTTTTTTACGGGTGGACAAACCAAACTTTTGTTGGACAAATGTCGACAATCGAATGCCATCATTGTTTTATAAAAATTCGCAATTAGGGGGTTCGCAGACCTCGAATCATCGTCTCATTTCGTCCTCGAGACTCTGTATGTACATATGTATATGTACATACTGTATTGTACAGGGTGATTCTGGAGCGACGCCTGTTAAAGAGATGCCGGCTGCCACCACGTGGCGAGATCAACCTTCCGTGATGCCGCACCGAATTTTATGGCATTCGACCCTCGAAAGGTTTGGAATACCATTAAAGGTGGAAAAATCCAAGTTCCATATTTCTCATCAGATCTTTGCGACAACGGCACCAATCGATTCTCTATGTTTCGCCGATGAAACTAACACCAAGAACGACGTAATTCGGAGCATAATGAAATTGATGAAAAATTCATTTTTCACAATTTCAACCTAACTTCGTTAAAAATAAACCGATTTACATGACATTTGGTATGATTTTCATCGGAAAAACGCAAGGAAGCCCTCGGTGTCACTTCCATAGAGATACGATAAAGAATAAACAATTTGGTTTTTCTGAAGCAGGTATACCGACCATTAGAATAGACCCTTTCAAGTGCTTGAACTCAATTGGGTCCCTTAACGCGGTACCTGAGGTCTGCTCGCCACGGCGACGGGCCACGATTCACCACCGCGATCCGCCGCCGCGGCGAATCGTGTCTACGAAATCCTACCTTAAGGGGTAACTAATGCGACGTGTCTTTGATTGTAGCGGTGTTTGAATTTTTTTTCTAGAATTTTTGTGTTAGAATGTTTTAGCTACTCAACGCCACGCCTATACCGGCTTCCGTTAATGTCATTTTTTGGAACGATGTGCCGTTACTGTGGTTTTTACAAGCAGGTGGCGAAAAATCTCTCCGTACAAGGAACCGTCAACCCTGTCGTGGCTAAAATTTTTGAAATTGAGACGGGTACGAGATCTGTTGACATTATTTTCAAACCTCATTACAGTGATCTGGGGTGCGAGTGGTAGACCGATCATAAAAGCGGAGCGCGCGGCTCGATTACCTGGGTCGGGAAATTCCCAATACCTATCTCTTTGCGACGCTAAAATTTTCGAAGTTCGGGCATCACTCTTGTCCAACGGTCGCAGGCAGCTCTGCGCTGGGCCGGTGCATGGTTGTAGTGGAATGCGTCCCTGAGGCGGTGTTGCCATTTTCGTCTGTTCGCGCGCGCGCGGGTTGCAGGATTAAACGATGACCCTGTACAGGGTTATCCACCAAAGGCTGGCGGCGCTCGCGCGAGTTCAAATAAAAACGGCAACAGCGTCACACGCATACGTACTACTACAATCATATGTGGGGAGCAGCTGCCCCCTCTACAGGGGATTGTCCTGGGAGTGGGGAGCTCGCGCGCGACGGCAAGCGTTGCCAGGTGGCACGCCACTTCCGTCCGAAAGGTCTTGGTATACAGAGCGCAAGGCTTGTGTGTATCTAGCATTCGAGCTAGTAGAACTTTAGTAGCAATCAGTATTTCGCCTAAGAGACTGAATTATATCTGGCTAGTCTCTCTGCGGAGTTTGTGCCGTGGAGGGTTTGGTTTAATTAAATACCATTTTTCTACCTCAATTCCACGACCTTAATTTCTATCCTGTGGAATTGATTATATCTTCGCCTGGGGCAAGAGGGGGATCAGTTGGCAGTTTCACGGCACCTGTATCCCTACACATATGTCCATACATCCGCCATTTATGGGCTGTTGCTAAAAGTATAGGCTGGTGTAGATGCCAGTAGAGAGCACAAAGCGCTTTTGGCTGTCTGCCCATATTACTTTACATTTGACGTAACCGACGGGGAATAAAACGACAGCTTTTTCCCTCAGAAACTTATTGAGAGTGTTAGGATGCTTGTTGATTACCCACGGTTTCGTCGTTCAACAAGTATCACATCTCCCGAACCGAATATGTTCTTGACAATCATATCTATCCCAATGGACTGCCGACAACAGTATTCGATTACATCGCTTTATTCTTGTACACATCCTATCCTGCTGTTACGTGATCGCTTTTAAGCATTATTGCGTATTCTTCTCGAAAGTTTACCTGCACTCATTATCGCGAACAGAACCGCACCGATGTTGCTGCGTATTATTCTCGGGAGTCAATCTTCCATCGTTACAGTGATATGTTTTTGGCGGGATTATCTTGCCATATAGTGTTGTATAAAGCTCGAGTCTTCAAAGCTTTAAACCTTAACCTTAAAGACTCAGCCTTCAAGGCTAATATCATATGAAGCTCGAGCTCTCGAAGCTTGAGGTTCAAGCTTCGAGGCCCAGGCCTCGAAGCTAGAGGTTCTTGTGTTTAATAATAATGAAGTTAACTGCACGTCCTTGATATTATATCTTATTTTGTGCAACCACTGTAAGAAATAAAAACATGTAAAAAAAATGATTTGGAAAGGATAATACCTCCTTAACGGTTTCGAGGGTTGAGCCAGTGATGCCAGATTCGGGACGGGAGCGCTCGAGAATTTCCCCCACCGCGCGCACACTACGCCGGAGTTGCGTGTCCGTGAGCTCGGCGCTTCGGAGTCCAACTCATGGACACGCAACTCCGGCGTAGTGTGCGCGCGGTGGGGGAAATTCTCGAGCGCTCCCGTCCCGAATCTGGCATCACTGGGTTGAGCTTTAAAGTTTCAGCCATAAGGGGGAACAACACAGTGAGAGTTGATAAAACTGAGTTTTTTTTCATACTTTGAAAGTATAACCTATCAAAAATATTAGGTCGAAATTCACGTAAATAACGAAAAAAGTGGCCCAGCTTTGTCTATCAGATTAAATAAACGTAGAAAATTGAGAAACCCTTGTTTGTTCGGCCTATAACACTCTAAAGTGACTTCTATACTTTGTTTAAATATCTGTATGTATTTTGTAATAAAGGAAAGTTTCAAATATTGCTTAAAATATATGCATATATTTGATCCTCCTATCAGTAATAGTTTAACGAAGTTTGCGCGTCACGGAAATACTCCACTCGAGCTTTGTACATCACTTCACTACATACAATTTATACGACTCGAGCGTTCGAGCTTGAAGACTCGAGCTTTAAAGGCTCGAGCTCTTACGGCTACAAGGTTCGAGCCTTTAGGGTTTGAACCGCCACTCGAGCTCTTGAAGCTCAGGGCTCGAAGCTCATTTTTACAACACTAGTACCATAACAAATTGTAGGTTTCGAATTGTATCTTCTCCGCGTCGTACCACCGTATGTTTTTTCTGACCTCCGACCGAGAGAGGAATAGCGACAGAGAGATATACGAAAGACCTCCGACCGAGAGAGGAATAGCGACAGAGAGATGTACGAAAATATCGTACCTCTCTCTCGCGCTCCTTATTCGAATGTCGCGCTATAAGAACATGCAGGTTTCGACTTGCATCTTCTACGCATCGTACCTCATGCTGCACAATATGTCCGTATGTTTTAACTGTGATCCTAGAGAGAGCGAGAGAGAGAGAGCGGTGTAAATATCATACCTCTCTCTCTCTCGTACACCCGATTCAAACATCGCAGATATCGGGACGCGATCTGGCCATCGGGCGATACGAGGGTTGCGGATCGCTTCCTACGACACGTGACGAGTCATCGGCGGTACCCCCTCCACCTGCTCCCAGGTCCCGTTCTCCCTCCAGACGCTCGTCCCCACCTGCTGCAGGGTCGCGGTCACCACTTCTGATTCGTCCCCACCTCCACGGGTCCCGTTCCCCCCGGTCCCCCTCGCCACAGGTGCGGTACCCCTCGCCCCGATTTACCCCCGCGCCATCAATTGGTCCAGAATCCGCCTATTATATCTACTAACTGTTTATATTTCGAGAACAAAACCTCGGATCCAAAACGGTAAAGGTCCTTTCGATGACTTTTTGTATGAAGATATTGCATGTTTCGGATTGTCCCGCAATTTTATGACATTCTGTATAGCTCTATACATGCGTGATTCCGCCTCCACTACTTTCTACGATGCCATGTAGTATTTACTCCTGGCAATCCTGATCATCACTTCGATTGTGAGGTACAGATCGCACATTATCGCAACGTTCATTGCGACAAAGGGCCCTTTTCGTATCGAGAGTTCCGGACTACAGACATTGCACGGTTGATCCGTTAAACCGTGCTATGGATGAGGTAAACCGTTACTTAGCTGACACTGACCTGTTCTCGATCACGTTCGATTCGTTCCGGAGAATATTAGTAACTCAAGTCCGAACTTAACATGTCACAATATATGTCCGTTGTTGCCGCATAACCTTGATGTCATTATGTATCCTAAAGGGTTTTCCCGTTGATAATAATAATAATAATGATAATAATTATAACTTGGCCTCCGAGCGGCTACACAGTAGGCCGTGAGTCAGCCGTACGTGTGAGAGAGTCCGAGCGTCGGCATTCTTTTAGTTCAATTCGAAAACCATACGACCACACACGCATGAGTATCATGATAGCCTGTTACTTTGTATGATACTCGTCCGTGTGCGATCACATGTTTTTCGAAACGAATTAAAAGAACGCCGACGGTCAGACTCTCGCACACACGGCTTACTCAGTGGCCGCTCGAACGCAAAGTCATAATGCGCGATCTGTAAGCTGCCGTGCCGGGCCTGAGTAACGCGCACCGGCAGTAAGCTACGTCTCTCGAATCAGACTCTTCTTGCAAGTATATTAAAAAATTAATAACTCGGAAAGGATGCCTTAAACACGATTTCGTTTTATTTTGGCATGTAGAATCGCCTTTTAAAGTTTCTGACACATGTTGCCAAACACCCTGTATAAGAGAACCATTTATCAACATTGCCAATTTTTGAGCGAATTCCCCTTATACCAATGATTCAAAATTTGATGTGCTCCGATAATCAACTCCGGCCTTAAATAATACAGATGAATATGGACCGTTCAAGCATCACTAGTATGAAATACTACAGATATGTGCTATAGCTGAAGCGAAAAGTTTTCCACAGAATCAGCAGCACTGATCTTCCGTTAACGATCATCGCGACGTACGGGACGCTCGCTCGGCGACCGTTAGGTCCTAGAACTACACCGTTGTGACAACCATCATTTCGCCGAATCCGTCTATGGCTCTCGCGCCCATTGCGCTTCGTTTGGGAGCTTCCTTTTCTCGCATTACGCCCATGTGCCGGCTATCCACGTTGCTATGCACGTAGCCGTGTGTGTGTGTGTGTGCGCGTGCGTGCGTGCGTGCGTGCGTGCGTGCGTGCGTGTGTGTGTGTGTGTGACTGACCAACAACCAGTTGAATATTCTATCATCTGCTCGCCTTCTAACCGAGTCAACTCCAGCGCTGGAGATTCCGATCCGCTCTTTGCGGCAACAATAATTTGAGGCATTCAGAGTAATAACGGACTAAGCCACATTTTTTTTCGAAATTGAGTTAGTAGCAATAATGTATTCCAATAAGTTCTACTAATCATATAAAATAGGAAAAATAATATTTTTTCAATGTGGTTTAGTCCGTTGTTGCTCCCAATGCCACATTTGACCTACACTAAATTAACATAAATTAGGCGCGAAGGTTAATGTGCAGCGAATTTGAACGCATTCGGCGGATTTTGATCGTGTCTTCCACTGCGGTGGAGCGATATTTATTGCTCGGTATTTTCCGAATGATCGATTTCGGGAAGCGGTGATCCACTCAGGCGCACTGGTAGGACTGAACGCATTCGGCGGATTTTGATCGTGTCTTCCACTGCGGTGGAGCGATATTTATTGCTCGGTATTTTCCGAATGATCGATTTCGGGAAGCGGTGATCCACTCAGGCGCACTGGTAGGACTGGTAGGACACTGCTCGAATCTTCTCGGCGCTCTGTACGCCCGTGCCGAGGAAATTTTCGCCAGGGCTGCCAGAAAATTTCTACTCGCAATGAAGGGGTTTCACGCCACGCATACGCGTGATGGCGACGTAACGTCAAACCAATCGACGCCAAGTTAGTTCTAAGCCAATCAACGCCAAGGTTGGTTTCCCCCCACCTCGAGTAGGGTTTTCCTGGCAATCCTGATTCTCGCAAACACTCGAGGAAGCCGCTACAATTCAATAAACACGAATTATTGTAATTCACTGGAAGGATTCTAATTTTTTAACCGCTTACGAATTCCATATGCCTAATTCTGTGGGAAGCCATTACTCGGGCTGTCCTGCGGGCCACTACTCGAGGTATAACAATTTTCTAGATTATAGGAAAAATGAATGATGATTATTATTATTATTTATTTAAACGGATCTAGTTCTTGGTATACAAATTGTACAGTTATAAGGAAATATGTGAGCTAATATCTAGATACAAAATTTCGTCAATGCAACAGTTCTCGGTTAATCCATGGGAATAAGTTTATGCACCACGGTCTGAGTGGGCGCTAATGACTTATTAAAGAAGTCTAGTACAGATGATTCTCATAAGTTAATTTTTTATTCTTCTTTACAGCATTGTGAGATCTGGAGATGCAATTTATGTGAGAGTAGGCGATCACGATTTGACTAGAAAATATGGAAGTCCCGGGGCTCAGACTTTGCGAGTAGCCACAACTTATATTCATCACAATCATAATAGCCAGACTCTGGATAACGATATCGCATTATTAAAGCTTCATGGACAAGCAGAGCTCAAAGATGGTGTTTGTCTTGTATGTTTACCTGCACGAGGAGTCAGTCATACAGCTGGTAAACGATGCACTGTCACTGGTTACGGATATATGGGAGAAGGTAAGCTTTTGTATAATATTAAAACTTTTGTGCTTTAATATTAGAGTCATTCCACATCAAATCGATCAGTTTTCACGGTGAATGTTGGGGATTTTGATGGAAGTAAAATATTATCTAATCCACCTGAAATTAGGAATCCTTTAAGTCATCAATTTTGTGGTTTTCGAGTTTGTTTAAGATTCGTCAGATTGTTTTGATTACTTTCCCGAAAATACAGTCTATAAATCAATTTTTATCATTGGCATTATTCATTGTAGGAACTTGGTTCTTTCGTATCAAAAAGATCGACCTTCTTGAAAAAATTACTTTTCGTCCGAAAAATCGTTTGTGTCAAATAGAAATTATAAACAAATTCTTGATTTTCAAATATCACTTAAGGGGGGAGACCACTGTCTCGGCCCGAAATGTAAGGGTATTTTCAGGAATTTATTTCAACAAAACAACGCAAGTAAATCAATTTATTGCTTAGTATAGTCAATAGTGTATATATCGAAGGGTAAGAAAATTTTTTTTTTAATCAAATTCATAAATCCGTTTTCTGTATACACTCCGTCAAAATTTGCGCTCCGGAAAAAACATGCTAGTCGCGTTGACAGTCCCCAGACCATATGGTTCATCGAAATTCAAAAATACAATAATATTTAGAAACTAGAAGCCTGCCTCTATTACGTGACGATCGCAAAATGTCGAATTTGTAAAAAATAACAAAATGGCGGACCACTGAAAAAAAGTCGTATTTTCGGGGTACAAAATTGGGGAAATGTTGCTAAAAAAAATAGAAGCAGGTTGAAAATTGAAAATGTCTGATCGTCACTTAATAGCGACGGGTTTTCCGTACAATAAACGTCCTTGATCATGCCAATTGGACGTATAGTTTTCTCTGTAGACTGTCAACGCGGTTGAAAAATGTCATTCTGAGGAAATCGCGTTCAATGTTCCGCGTGGCTCAAGTCGCGCGTTTGACACCGCTTCACGAAAAACACCATATCTCCGTCAATTTTGCGAATTTCTTCATAAAATTTGGAGAGAACATTCTTGAAACACGTCTTTCAGAAAATGTAAAAAAAATTTCAGATTTGAGACAGTGGTCTCCCCCCTTGAATGTCACATTTTTAACAATCTTATCTATGGTGGTTATTTTTAAATAGACTTCACCACAAGCTGTTAAAAACCACGGTGTACTCCGTTTTAGATAAATGATGTGCCTATTCGCACTGCTGTTATGGGCGGCTGAGTATACTGTTTGGATTTTACATTATTGAAATGATATTTACAAATAACGGGGAAAAATCTCATAGTCTTCTCAGTGATGTGGTACACAAGGTGTCCCAAAAATGTCGGAGTTCCTTGAAAGGGGTGACTCAGGGGGTGATTTCAAACACCTTTTTCCTTAGCGAAAATATTGTCCGAAGCTTCGTTAACGAGATATTAACAAAAACCACCGACCAATCAGAGCGCGCGCCTTCCGCCCGAGCTCCCGCGGTAGCGTTGGCTACGTGGTAGTAGGGATGCCGATCTTTCCCATAGAGTCGATGTTTCTATTCAATTTAGATCGTTATGCAAAGAATCGATTCGTAAAAAAATCGGAACCTAAAAAATCGATCCCATCGAGATCGATTCATTATAATAAAAAAAAATAAAGGGTAGTTTTGGACACTCTACATTGCAAAATGGATGCAGTCAAAGGTTTTTTATGTCACAATGCGAACATAACTATAGACATAGGTTTTTATTTTCTTTTAATTTAGTTTCTTGTAATCCTAACAAAATGTCCTTAGATACTAGGAGCCAATCGGAGAATTCAAATGTTCAAACATCTGCTTCCAAGGATGTATTGATTAATTTATAATCTTGTAATATATCTATTAAAAGAATCTTTAACTGTTTTCAAGCACCTTGGAGTTGTGCTAACATTACTTTTGCTTCCCTTTCCTATTACATTTGTATGGTCTGATTCTAATTTCGCACTTCTAGAGTTTACGCTACACGCCGCTAGGGATTCACGATCTCTTTGGTTGCGATACGATCTTCGAATCGATCCCTGTCCTGAAAATCGATTTAAAAAATCGAAAATCGTGACAAAAATTATCGATCTTTGAAAGATCGATTTTAAATCGGCATCCCTACGCGGTAGGCACCTGCGCTTGTACTACGAATGTATGAACAAGCAAGTCGGCATGCATCAAAGGAAACCGCGTTACACAGTTTTTTTTTTAAAGCAGAATCTTAAATTATAATTATTTGAAGTGAGAGTACAAGAAATACGTAAATTTCGTTTTCAAATAACGCATAAACGAAAAGATAATGTAACAGAAAATGTACGACAAGTGATCGTAATTCGTTATTGAGGTGAAAATCCGTAGTTTAATAACGGCGAACGCAACTAAATTTAAAAAATAATATTAGGTGTATGAGTAAATTCTGTCCGCTTGGATTTACATGAGTACAAGCTACTGTTACGTCCTGAAGGGACTTTTGCAAATCGCCCTGAGCGGCTAGGATGATTCACAGGGTTCTTGCTCTTTTAAGGTGCTAAAGCACGCCTTGACTATACTTACCATGGAAGGATAAGGAGAAAAGGGGTCAAATCAATGGTTACACGGAATTCATGAGAAAACAATGAAATGAAATATATTCTCTAAGAAAAGATTAAAGTAACGATTTGGACATACCCTAGGGACGGCGCTCCGTCCCTGTTATCGCTGTGCGCTCGGGTGTCGGCACGCTTGCCGTTTTTCGTTTCGTGCGCTCTCTAGGTCGCTCAACCTAGCGCAGGTCGTGGTCGCTCGCTGGACCCTTGGTAGCTCACGGAAGTCGGCGAAATCGGAGTCCGTCGCTTGTCTCTATCTCGTTCCGTCGCACGTCTTCGCGGAGTCAACGGCGGTTCGTATCGCGCTCAAGGGTTCTCCCGGCTAGGCCGTTCTCGGTATATCGGAAGGATTTACCCAGGGCTAATCTCGACCGTCCGGACGGGTTTACGCGGTATCTACGTGGAGGCGAGGTCGCGAATCTAGACGGCCCGCTGGCTCGTCGCAACTTCCTAGAACGAGCTCTCGAAAACGAATTGCTGAGACGAGATCGTGGAGTCTCTACCGCACGTACGCGTGTCATCAAGATGAACTCCAGAACCCGAATGCTAATTGAGTGTCCGCTTGTTGCGGGCCGAGCCTCGAACAATCCCTAAAAATGGGGGGAACTGCCCCGTCGACACCTGTCGATCGCTCCTTATTAGGAAGTATCGAGACCCGGGCCGTCAACGGTCACGTTGTGCTGCGACAACGATAAGTCCCGGGTTCGGCGACCGGACTGTCGTTCGCGGTGCGATTCCGCTGAATCGCCGATGTCGAAAAAAAGCGACGCGTGGACAGCGAGCACGGGATGGACCAGAAGGGCCCATGTAACACTACCGAATTTCTATTGCGATGATATTCGTAAACTGCCAGAAAAATGGCAAAAGGTAATTAATAATAGGGGAAATTATTTCGATGATTGAGTTGTTTACATATTTTTTAAATAAAACTGTTATTGTACACTAAAATCCGAAAGAATTTATTTCTACACCTAATAATCACCAATAAATTAAATAAAACTCACCCATTCGTTTGCCCAAAACACATACATTCCTTTCCTTCCTTTTCGGAAGCCTGTGTCACTGGGTTACTGTACCGATCCTGGTCATCGGTGGATTAAATATTTACGGTAGGGTAGTGTCCAGTGCTCAGCTGATCGCAGGTATTCGCAGGTACCCTGGCTTGGGGTTTGGATGCGCGGGTATTCCAGTGCCAGCGCTCGCACAGTAGCACTTGCGTCCCTGTTGGTCCGGGCGTACACCCAGAACATCGCGCGATATTTTTCAACTGAGTACATATCTGGGACGAGATTACTAGCTGACTGACAGGATTTTTCCCAAGCAACATCCTCTACCCCCAAGTAGTTTCTCTCGTTCCATTATGAGTTTACTCCCATCAGAACAAGTGGCTTTAGGTAAAAAGAAGCCATCACATTTTCGAAACACACGTGCTTTGCAGAAGTGCAACGAAGGAACCATACTACACTTTCACAAAAGCCCGCGCTCCGTCCTTTTACTGCCAATGTACCCATTGCTTAGAGATAGATAGCAGACTCCACGTGTTTCGGTTCGAAAGGGTGCGAAGAGACGAGAAACAGAAAGTCTTCAAATTGCTATAAAGAAGAAAAGGCATACCATTCCTGTTTTCATTTTCCGATGCCCTGAGTTCACGTTTGCTACGAGGCGGAACCAGTTAAGCCATAAATTACTCAAAACTGTAGGAAATCGTTCTCCACCGCCAACTCGTGGGACAAAACGGTCATAAACCGCAATCCTGTTACGATTTTGATTGGGCATAATACAAGTTTACTGAACAGCAGCGATAACAGAACATTAACAAGGGGGTAACAAGGATAGTACAAGAACGGGTAACGAATACAATCTGTTAGGCGGAATACAATATCGAGACGTCTGCTAGTAATGGTGGCTGACTTTCGAATGACAGCTTGACAGGCGATCGATCCGATCGCCTTCTTCTCGCTGTCTCTTGTCTTCGTCGCGAGCACCAGCGGGCCATGAATCCTCTACATAGGGTGCTCGCAACAATATTTTCGTTAAGGAAAAAGTTGTTTCAAATCACCCCCTAAGTCACCCCTTTCAAGGAACTCCTACATTTTTGGGACTTCCTGTATACATATAGGGTGTCACATTTGAAGTTTCTATTGCAATTATCTCCTAAAGCAGACTTGGGAATTAAGTGAACATCTCGGCCGATTTTCAGAGGCAACGCCAACTTTCACCCGCCGCGCGTCTTGGACTCCGCTGCGGCCTAGCAGCTTGAAGCGCCTCAGGCCCGTACCGGCGTCACCGTCGAGTCAAGCCAAGCGACGGATTGGCTTGGCTGGCTTGGTTTGACTTGACGGTGGTGCCGTGTTGTTTACCATCTTGGCGTTGATTGGTTTAACGTCATCCGCGCATCATCGCGCATGCTTTACGGAGCGGAGTGCTTAGCGTCAGATCTTTTCCCGTGGACTAGTGGCGATCTTGGCGATCCTGGACAAAGATCGGATCGATCCTAAGAATCGATCTTTTATGAAGGATCGGTGAGGCGTATCAAAGGCACCTTGTTACAAATCCAGACACTCAGTCGCACAGACCGAAAACAGGGCGATAATGGGCTCCTTTAAGGCGCCGTGTGCTGTGTGGGGTGATTCTACGCAATAAAAAAATAAGTCGAAAATACAGAATAAAAGTTTCTGATATCGCCCCTCGTTCTCGAGAAAATTGACTTATGTTTGCATGTAGAATCACCAATTCTAAATGTAAATATTAAATGTTAATGTATGTGCCACATACAGGGTCATCGTTTAATCCTGCAACCCGCGCGCGCGCGAACTTGTAAAATGGCAACACCGCCTCACGGACGCATTCCACTACAACCATGCACCGTCCCCGCGTTCGGAGAGCTGCAAACAACCGCTGGACAGCAGTGATGCCCGAGCTTCGAGAATTTTGGGCTGGTCCCTGTCAAATTAACGTTGCAAAGAACTATTCAGAATTTGCCGGCCCCGGTTGAAAATTTTGGGGTCTTTTTCGTATAACTTTTGAACTGTAAGACATATCGGAATGCAATTTGCGCCAAAAATGAGGAAAAATTATTCCCTCTTAATGATGGATAATTTAACATATTTTACGTTTACTTAATTTTTCTTTTATCAATTTTTTAACCATAATTGTTTAAAAAGCTGTTGGAAACTGTTTATTTGATAATGTATTTAACGCTGTTTTTAAAATTCGTGGTGTTGATAAACAATAGGCTAGTTGATTCTGTATCATTACATTTATAAATTGAGAAATTAAATTTTTATTCAATTATGTGTTAGTTCTGCAGACCTCAGAATCTATTGTTCTGGTTTTCTTTTTTATGATTTTATCCTTAATGCGGTGCATACCTAGATCAGACGTAAGGGGTAACTAATGCGACGTGTCTTTGATTGTAGCGGTGTTTGAATTTTTTTTCTAGAATTTTTGTGTTAAAATGTTTTAGCTACTCAACGCCACGCTTATACCGGTTTCCGTTAATGTCATATTTTGGAACGATGTGCCGTTACTGTGGTTTTTACAAGCAGGTGGCGAAAAATCAATCAGTCAATTCGAAAAAATCGACAGTGAACCCTGTCGTGGCTAAAATTTTTGAAATTGAGACGGGTACGAGATCTGTTGACATTATTTTCAAACCTCATTACAGTGATCTGGGGTGCGAGTGGTAGACCGATCATAAAAGCGGAGCGCGCGGCTCGATTACCTGGGTCGGGAAATTCCCAATACCTAGCTCTTTGCGACGCTAAAATTTTCGAAGCTCGGGCATCACTCTTGTCCAACGGTCGCAGGCAGCTCTGCGCTGGGCCGGTGCATGGTTGTAGTGGAATGCGTCCGTGAGGCGGTGTTGCCATTTTCGTCTGTTCGCGCGCGCGCGGGTTGCAGGATTAAACGATGACCCTGTATATTATTTTGTATTTGTAATCTTAAAGACAAAATACATACCTTTAGAAATAAATAGAAATCATATTTAATAAAGTGCAGGATTTGCTCGCAGGTTATGTGAGCAGAACCTCAGAATCTGCTCCAAAACTGATGCTTACCAATTCTCTACGCGCAGCAGAAAGGGTGGGGATACACCTATTGCAATCGCGGTACTCATATGTTGATGCGCAGCCACGTCCATGTGACGTCACGCGTAGGGGCGGCCTTGTGACGTTACGCGTAGGGAATTGTTTGGTAATTCTGGCCCTCAGATGGCGCTGTTGGCTGTGCCCAGCAGACGGCAGAATCTGCTGCGGATTTGCTGCCGATCTGACATCAGGCTCTGCACCTCAGAACATAGTCAAATGCGGACACAGACGACTACGGTTCTCACATCAGACTGTGCGCTCTCATGACAGACCCTGCTAGCAATCTGATATCAGACTGCAGACAGATAGTTATCAGAGTTGTAATCACAGGTTCACCTCGCTCAGTTACAACTGTCATAGGTGCCATTATTAGAATACGAATACTGTATCATTCAGAGTGTCATCATAAGAAAATAATGGAAATCTTTCAGACTACAAAATTTTTTGGTTAATCTTTTCCTCTGGGAAACCTTTTTTCACCGGAAACTTATATGAATAGAAAGTAGGTATCAAATAACATGCAAAAATAACAATTTTGAATTTAGGAATCTATTCGGTGAATTTTGACGTACATATATTCTAACCCCTAATGTGACCAACTATTATGCTTCAATTCGAATGGATACTTTTTTTTTAACTAATATTATACAACGTAGGGCATGGGTTTGGCACGGTCGCATTGGTGAGTCTATACTCACAGACCCACAGATACTAAAAATGCACCGTCTTTCTACTTTTCCTGGGAAAAAAAATTATTTTAGGTTATGCCCAAACTCACATCGGTTAGCTACCATGCTTTACGCGCCCGCAAGCGGGCGTGCGCTCTACAGTGGGCTGAAAATGCTTCAAGCCCGAAAAAAGATTACTAGGCCTCTAGCAGTATTATTGATTAAGTAATGAAATGTATTTGAATGATAGATATATACACGATATTAAGGGGAGAAAAAACAAAAATATAAAGTTGTAATTTTGTTTATTTACAAAAAGTATTTTTAACTTTAATTTTATTTTAATTGCTATCTATAACTACATGAATTATCGGGACTTAGTGAGTGGAGTGAAAGGAAAAGGTATAAAGGGTGGAAAAGGGGGAGGTGGGAGAGAAGAGTGTGCAGCAGTGGAAAGGGGGAGAGACGGAAGAAAAGGGAGAGAATGGGTGAGGAAAAAGAGGGTAGGATTGAGAAGAAAACAGGTGGTAGAGAAGAAGAGTGAAGGTAGGACAAGGCGGGAAAGAAGCGAGCGGCAGAGGGAAAGTCGGTAGAGGGGAGAAGGAAGGAAGAGTAGAGAAAGATTACGGTGGTGACATCGGGCGGTAGAGAGAGGTAGTGAGGTGACAGCGGAGCAGTAGGTAAAGAAGGGAATAAAGGAAAGGAAAAGAGGCAGAAGGGAAAGTGGAAGAGAGGAATAAAGGATGGAAGGGAAAGAGGGGGAAAAGGGACTGGGACAGGGGAGCGGAAAGATAGCAGTGGAAAAGGTAGGGGAGGAAAAGGAAAACGAGGTTAAAAGGAAGGGTAGGAAGACGAATGTGGAGAGGCTGACAAGGGAAAGGGCTTCAAGTGGAGGAAGCTTATAAGAAATAACAGAGATGTGGAAGCGGAAGAAGAAAGGCATGAGGAAGGGGGAGGGGAAGAAAAGGCATTTCAAAAGAGTAGAAAGGTGCAAAGATCGCCAGAGGAGAAAAGAGAAGGGGAAGGAGAAGGAGTGGAGAGACTGATAAGGGAAATGAGGGAAGAGCTAAGGAAAGATTTAAAGGAAGTAAAACAGCAAGGAAAGGAGGCAAAGGAGGACATGGCAAAGTTAAGAGGGGAGATGGAAGAGTGGGAAGAGAAATGGAAAAGAGAGAAGGAGGAAATGGGAAATAGAATGAAAAGGATGGAAAAAGGCTAGAGGAAGTGGAGAGGGAGGAAGAAAAGATAAAGGAGATAGAGGAGAGGTTAAGGAATATGGAACAGAGGAGGGAAAAGGAGAGGAGGCAGGATGGATCGGGGGACAGGAGGCGAGGGATGGAAAACAAGGGTAAAAGAGATGAAAAGAAAGATGGAAATGGAAGAGAGAAAAGAGAAAAGGAAAACATAATAATAAAAGGGGTAGAAAGGGAGGGAACAGCGATGATGAGGGCAAAGGAGGTGCTGGAGGTGATAGGAGTGCAGGGGAGAATAGAGGGAGTGAAAGAGCTGGGAGGGAGAGGGAAGCAGAGAGGGGAGGTGATGCTCGAGGTGAGGGTGCAGAGTGAGGAGGCGAAAAGAGAAATAATGAGGAACAAAGGAAAGCTAAGGGGGAGAAAGGAGAGGATAGGGGACGATCTGACATGGAAAGAAAGAAAAATGCAGTGGCTGATAAAGGAGGAAGAAAAGGAAAAAGTGTGAGAGGGAGTTATGGGAGGATAGAGATAGATGGGAAAATGTGATTTTGGGATGAGCAGGCGCAGATATTAAAAGATTGGAGAGGGAAGGAGAGGGGAAGGGCAGAAGGGGGAACAGGGGAGAGGGAGAAGGTGGGAGAGAGGAGGGAGGTAGGAGAGGCAGAAAGGAGGCGGGAAGAGAAGAGTAAAAAAACTAAGAGGGGGAAGGAGGAAGTGGAAAGGAAAGAAAGAAAGAGAGAAAAGAAAAGATGGAGGATAGGATTCTGGAATGTAGTAGGAGTGACAAATAAGGATGAAGAATTTTGGAAGGGTTAGGGGAATGGGAGGTAATTGTGTTGATGGAGACATGCATAGAGGAAAAAGGATGGAGCAGGGTCAGGCACAGGCTGCCGACGGGGTACAAATGGAGGACACAGTGGGCAAGGAGAAGGAGCAGGAAAGGAAGTGCGATGGGAGGCATGGTGATAGGGGTGAGTGAACAGATGATAGGAAAGCAGGAACAAGGTTTGGGAGAAGAGGAAGGGATAATGGTGGAAAGAGTAAACGCGGGACATGGAGAAGAAGTTGGAATTAGAGGATGGATGGAGGGGCAAAAGGAAGTAGGGTGCATGCCACCAGGTCATTGTCGAGCGTCTCCTTTATTTTACTGCTCAGGGCTGCCGGGCTGGTATTCTTGTCCAGGTCTAAGAGGACATGGCTTAGGCGTATCCTCTTGATCCCGGTGACCCCATCAGGAGGAGTGACAGGAGGAGTTTATACGTCTCCAGGTACGAGGACGTCGAGGGTACCCTAATCAGGACCGCTTCTGGGCGTTTCTTACCGCTCACATTCGGAGCCTTCGGGATCTTCTTACGGGTCCGATCACCCCCTTGATCCGGGGGTCGGGTCCCCTCCAGCCTACGGTCCCCATGGGCCTGCTGGTCAAGTCTAACCGGGGGGTCCTCACGCGCCGGCAGTAGCCCACCATTCGCCTCAATCCGTGGGGGGGGGGGGGGTACATGATCCCGAGGGTCTGAGGTACCCCCGTGGGTTGATCCGGTTGTTGCTGAGTCTGGAGTTGCCACTGCCAGCGCAGCATCTCGGTCATACGCTTCTGAAGCTCCTGGTCCTTCTGATATCTCAACCGTCGAAGTTTCTTCAGCTGAGCCTTTGAGAGCTGCCCTTGTACCAACAGGGGTCGTCCTCTGACTGCGCTTGACCCTGCCTGTGTCAGCTTCCCTTCAATTTGGAGATGGGTTCCTTATCGTTTAAGTATATACACATGCTCGAACATCAAAACAGAAGGAGGCATGATGTGCAAGATGGGCCATAGGGACGACATTATATTATGACCAATCGGACCTGCATTCCTTGCAGGCCCAAAGTTTCCACTTTTTTATAGTAATATCTCCTCCTCATGGCCCACCTTTTCCTGCACCCATATCTGTGGTTGTAAGGAAAAACGACCCATGTCACAATTTCAAAAAATTTGAGTTTATGCATTAATTCAACTTTAGAATATTGGATGTGTGTTTTTATCAGAAAAAAATGCATGAAAACGAATTTTATACGTTGAAAAAATAATGCAATTTAACCGAAGTCCAATATTCAATTAATACGCATTAGGCAAAACAACCGAAGTCCACAAAATTTGGAGAATACGACGTATCTTTCCTTTGTGATCGCTTTTTATTTTCTATTTTTACGTATCTGCATATACTATAACGTATTTTGTGTAAAATAAAATGAGCAAAATTATATTTCATATTTTTATTTTACTAGAAACAGCACATTATGAAATGCCAATAATACATAAATGTGTAACTTGTATTTTACAAAAAACAACGCAAAGCACAGAAGAAAACGAAAGAAGACAAAACAGAAAGTAAAAGAAGGAAAAGTAGTCAGAAAAACTACTTAACTGCGCGACACGTTCAAGCAGAACAACACAAGTCCAGTGGACTTGTGTCGTTCTGCCTAAAGTGTATGTAAATTATTACTATTTTGTTTATTATTATTTACGTTAATTATACGAATATTGAATATTATGCAAAGTGAAGGAAATATACTTTTATATCGTAAGAAGAAAACAAGGAAACATTGCTAATAAGAAGAATAGGTGTTTGGAACTTTCAACGACAATATCTCGAAAGTGAAAACATGTGACATGGGTCGTTTTTCGTTACAACCACAGATATGTCCTACTGTTTTGAGGTTCGATCGCGTGTTTATACACTCAAGCGATAAGGGATCCTTTTGCAATTTGAAGAGAGGACGGCGCAGGCGGGTGCCCGGACAATACTCACACACACAGCCGTGCAAATTGGGTCGCCCAATCGGCTCGTAGGTCATTCCCAACAAGCCGAGCATTTTAATCACTCGTCGATCCTTTACACGAGCGAGCCGCTTGTCGATCCCACACACCAGCGAGCTTGCTCGCCGAACCTGCAGTTCGTAAGCGGCTGTAGATGTAGCATGTGGTGTAGCTACCGTTTCACCAGTCCACATTAGAATATTCGTGCGCGCTCAGCCTGCTCAGCGTATACCCATTCAGATCTGGACCCGGCTTAAGAGGAACTAGGAAGTGGACCTACATTCAAAAAGTTTGCCGCTGTTCAGCTGTTCGAAATTATACCGCTGCGCCATCAACGCTATTGGAAATATGGTAGATATTGTAGGGTGCAATGGCACGACAGAATTTCAATTGATTGGGTTTATTTAGTTTCATTAATTTCTGTGCTATTTTACTCCATGTAAAAACATTGAAGATCGCATAAAGCTATTTATTTCATAAAGCATTTACGAAAATGTGGCGTATAAGTTGCTCTGACACCTAAAAAACA
Source organism: Andrena chrysosceles (assembly GCA_963855975.1). NCBI lineage: Eukaryota > Metazoa > Arthropoda > Insecta > Hymenoptera > Andrenidae > Andrena > Andrena chrysosceles. The sequence goes on along the minus strand of OY979767.1, from coordinate 74,761,226 downwards.
ACGGTTTAGGGACATATTTGGTCCATGGAGCCCCTCCATGGATCGCGACTGTTAGTGCTCACTAGCGCCAACAGAGGTCTACTCTTTCAAACTCCTTTTTCACAAATCCTATGTTCCTATACACAGTGACCCACCACGCATGGAATACACGGATAAGGGTAAGCACCGTAAAAACCGCTGCTGGGCCCCATTCACGACAGTGTTCAGCGCTGAGAAACACCGTTGTGAATGGGCTCGGCACCGATATTTTCGCCCATTCGCCCATGGGCGAAAATATCGGTGCCAAGCCCATTCACAACGGTGTTTTTCGGTGTTGAACACCGCCGTGAATAGGACCCAGCAGCGGTTTTTGCGATGCTCACCCTTCCCCGTGTAGAGCCGACCGCGCTGGTTAAAACCATGAATATGAGTCAAAGCTACTAACCGTGAAACTGCATCTACACACGCCTCCCGCGTGTGCATGACTGCGTATGCTACCGCGCACTCAGATGACTCGGCTTTAAGGGTACTAGACAGTCGTTCCTGTTTAAAATGAAGCATTTTTATTTCAATTAATTACAAAGAAACAAATTGAAGCTGAGACTTGTTATTTGGCTAGCAGTTTTTTAATATCATAAGCTTTAAAAAACTTGTTTGATTAGTCAAAAATATGCATTATATGTGACGCTACAGATGGATCATTAAAGAGACCTTTTTAAAAAGTTTCTTTTGTTTTGCAGTGATAACTGAGAAGCGAAGGTTCCAATCGGTTCAAAACAAATTCGAGCATCTTCACAAAATGTGCGATTTCGCACCAAACCTAAATAAAAGTTAATGATAACTCTCATTCTTTATGAAAAGAAACTAAAACTCCATTTATGAAGTTTTACCACCCCACCCCCCCCCCCCAAGCTCTGAAAGATGAAATCTTTGGTTCCTTTCATAAAGAATAAGAGTTTTCATTAACTTTAATTTAAGTCTGGTCCGATACTACACATTTTGTGATGATGCTTGAATTTGTTTTGAACCGATTGGAACCTCCGTTTCTGAGTTATCACTACAACACAAAAGAAACTTTTTTAAAATCCTCTTTAATGATCCATCTGTAGCGTCACATATAATCCATATTTTTGACTAATCAAACAAGATTTTAAACTTTACGATGTTAATAAACTTCATGCCAAAGAACAAGTCTCAGTTTCAATTTGTTTCTTTGTAATTACTTGAAACAGAAATCGTTCATTTTAGACAGGAACAACTAGTACCCTTAAACTGTGCGTTTAATATTTCAGTGCGTCTAATATTCAACTATTTATATCTCGAGAACTAAGCCTCGGATCCCTCCTGGGTAAAGGACTTTTCGATGTCTTCTTCGCATGCTCCGGGAAGTCACGAATTTTACCACTCCCTGTATATATAACATTCAAGTTTATTCCTCTCAGTCCCCATGCGTCTAGGGCAGGGTTCGCCAGCTATAGCCCTAGTGATAAGTCTGGCTGACGCACAGTGGGCAAACACTAGCAGTGTTATTGATTCAGTAATGAAATGTATTTGAATGATAGATATACGGGGTGTCCGCGGGAAGATTGAACAGCTGGATATCTCCTAACGTTTTGGAGATGAAAAAAATATTTATATGGATTTGCATGGTTCGAGGGGGCAAATCCTTTGGCGCAGTCGAATTTTTTCTTCGATTATTATTTTAAAAGATATGGTCAAGTTCGGTTTTTTAAATGGAACTATTTTTTTAGAGATCAATTGATAGTGCGTACCAAGACAAATTCAATAACCTATAATGTATACACCTTATTTCCACTAGGGCTGTTCGAGTACTCGGAAAAAGCGAGCCGAGCCAGGCTCGGCTCGAAGAACCGGACCGAGCCGAGTACTCGAAAGAACCGAGTAGCTCGAATAGAACCGAGAACTCGAAATTTTTCGAACAACTCGAATAGAACCGAGAACTCGAATTTTTTCGAGCGACTCGAAGTAAACCGAGCGGGCCAAAACTACCTAGTGGGCCGAAAGTACCGAACAATCCGGTGTGTCGAGTAGTTTGAAGTTTGAATGTTTCGAATATTTTAGAATATGTTTATATACTGGATAATGATTCGTAATTATTATTATTATTATTTCGACTTTATTGAGAAAGTAAGATACGAGTAAAGGCGAGGCCGCAGTAATAATGTGAGTAATTAAAATGTTAATTGTAAATGAAAATATTCTCTAACTATTGAAAATAATTTTGCGCGTATGTATGATTTATTAATATTCCTTCTTGCGTTTCCTTTATTTTTCTTTCTTTTTTGCCTTCTCCGTGTGGGCTATATTTCTGCCGAGTCAGTGTTAACAAAGGCTGTTACCCGTTAATGAAAAATGAATAAGTATAAATAAATCAAGAATTCAAAGAGTCAAAATTGAGATTATGGGGTTTTCCATGTATGTCTAGATGAAATTTGAATGTTTGCAAAATATACCATCTGAACGCTGTGTAGTTTAGAAACAAAGCGGGGTGCCAATTCATGATGTGCTAAAGTTTTTGTTGGGCATTGCCCACTACTGAAGATGCTGCAGAATTCGACGACCTGGAAGACTTCGAGGATGAAATTAATGAAAATTTAAAAAATATTAATCTCCACACCTTTTCGTAGAAAAATAGTTCTTATTATTATAATTCCCTATCTTAAGTTACCTACTACTTCCATATTCAATTAATATATTTATTATAATTTCTTAATGAATGGCTAAAGAAATAAAAATGAATTTTTCACAGCTGGAAAAACTTTAAAACTGCTGTGCTGTAAAATCAGGAAAACTGGACATATCAGGTTTTGCCATCTGACCATGGAAATGTTTAAAGCATATCGATCTCGTATAATTCATTTCTCCAAATTTAATTTCTTTGTCCAATTAATGTAAGATAACATTACCAATCTGTTTGGAGGAGGATGGGAAATGGTTGTGCAATAGCGTATGAAACCAGGAGAAATGACATAAATAATATATTTATATATATGACATATAATATTGTTGGAGAAGGTAATAGGTTGAGATGAGAGGAATCTAAGGCGTGAGAATTTGTTTGCAGTGAAACCTTGTCCTTTTATTTAAAGCACGATGAGCGCACAATTTGTTACACAATGAGCGCACACGGTTTGAGACACGTGATAATACTTATCGCGGTGTTGCCGTAGGTGATAAGAGAAAATGAAACCGCGCGGTTCAGCCACGTGGCGTCCACACGATTATATTAATCGGTGGACTTGTGTGAGAGTTCAAATGAGTAGATGAGCTGAGACAATTCGCGAAGCACAAGGCAACCGAATTATTTGCGTGAGAAGAGAGTGAAAAATGCTATTACAACAATTGTCTGAATATAAATTTGCAAAGGCACGTTCTTGCTACAAGGCACACAAGAGAATGAATCTATGGCGGACTTCCGCTCGCGCGTCATCTTCGTTCCGCTAGATCTTCAACGCGGAGCGCTGATTGGCCCATCGATCATCGATGATTGGTCGATCGATGGGCACCGACGGGCGGCTCGCTCGTCGATCAGCGGTGCTGTGTCGCGGTCCGCGAGGTGCTGCCAAGAAATGAGTGTGGCGGCGTGGGGAACTAATTCCATTCCCAGACATTCCTCCCGCCTTCAGCAACGCCGTTGCTGATGTTAATCTGAAACAGGCAAAACTGCCAATTTTGCAATTGGCCTAGTTAATGTGGTGGTCGCGGTCTTGACAGTCACGACCCTGGTGAGACCATCCTTCCCAGGATGTAGTGTGAGAACCCGAGCGAGTGGCCACTTGCTCGGGGGAAATCTTTCGTCGGTGATGAGTACCAATGACCCGACCTTGATGTCATTGTAGGGATGATGCCATTTGGAGATGGACTGTTGACGTTGAAGGTAGTGAGCTGACCATTGAGACCAGAATTGTTGCATCTTCTTCTGGATGAGCTGCCATCTTGCTGACGGCGAAAGAGATGAGTGTTCCACTGATGGTGCAGGCAACGTTGATAACGGTTTGCCGATGAGAAAATGAGCTGGAGTCAGTGTTGCAAGGTCCTCAGGGTCATCACTGAGAGGCTCGATAGGTCGTGAGTTGAGCATGGCTTCAATCTGTGTGAGAAGAGTGCTGAATTCCTCATATGTAAGGACAGTCTCGTGAACAGTCCGTCGTAGATGATATTTGATGGACTTTACTACAGCTTCCCATTTTCCACCCATGTGAGGTGCTGCTGGTGGGTTGAAACACCATGTTGTGTTGTCGTTGACGAACAGAGAAGCCAATTTTTGGTGATGCTGTGAGCCCTGAGTGAACATGCTCTTGAGATTTGCATCTGCGCCCACGAAGTTAGTTCCACAGTCCGAATAAATGGTATGTGGAATCCCTCGTCTTGATGAGATCCGCCTGTACGTTGCGATGAACCCTTCTGTTGAGTAGTCTGTTACCAGCTCGAGATGAACAGCTGACGTTGTCATGCACACGAAGACACAGATCCAACCCTTTTGTGTCTTTGCTCCTCGCCCCTTCCAGGTTTTGAGAGTGATCGGACCGGCGTAGTCGATTCCAGTGTTGATGAATGGCTGTGAGGGTGTGACTCTAGAAAGAGGTAGTTGGCCCATCAGCTGATGGGCACGAATCCCCCTTTGTCGAGCACACACCACACACCGCAGTATATGAGACTTCACTGGAGCTCGACCTCCGATGATCCAGTAGTTCTGTCTGATGTGAGCGAGAGTGAGCTGAGTGCCTCCATGTAGAGTTTGCTTGTGTGAGTGGTCTATAATCAAATTGGACAGACGTGAGCTGCGAGGTAATATTGCAGGGTGTTTATTTTCATAATCGATGTGAGCGTTACGAAGTCTGCCTCCCACTCGTATGACTCCGTGCTCATCGATGAAGGCAGTGAGTCGACTGAAGGCGTGAGAAGAAGGTAGTGTTGAGCTCGAGCTGAGAACCTTGACTTCGTGGTTGAAGTATATTGCCTGAGTCATCTTTATCCAAAAGATGCGAGCCGTTTCCAAATCCCTTGGAGCATGTGAGCTGAGTGGCAACGAAACAGGCAATTTCCTTAACCTTGAGATGAATCTGAAACAAGCTGAAGTAATGCGAAACAGTTTGTTAAGAGAAGAAAATTTGTATATGAGATCCCAGTGATATTTGATCTCTTGAATGTTGAGTAAGGTCGAGAATCCTGGACGAGCCTCTAGTGCACTCGAGTCGTCCTGATGCGATGCTTGAGATGGCCGTGATTCACTGGATTGAGAAAGCCATGATGGTCCCGTCCATAGCTGATGATGTTCAAGCTGCGATGTTGTGAGGCCTCGAGAAGCGCAATCAGCTGGATTCGAAGTGCCTGGAACGTGTCTCCACTGTGCGTTTGATGAGAGCTCTTGAATTTGAGCGACACGATTCCTGACATACTCCTTCCAGCGGGAGGCGTGAGAGTTGATCCATGTAAGTGCCACTTGAGAATCCGTCCACAGATGAGTAGATGCAATGTTGAGCTGAAGAGTTGCTTGAACATACTTGGCAAGCTTTGCCAGCATCAATGCTGCTGTGAGTTCGAGTCTCGGGATTGTGAGCTTCTTGAGAGGTGCTACCTTAGTCTTGGAGCACACCAGTGTCGACACTTTGAGATTTGTGGACGGTGAGATCACAGTAATATACATTACTGCTGCCATGGCGAGTTGGAGAGGCATCAGAGAAGCCGTGGAGTTCCACGACTGTATTTGAGTAGGTATTGAACCACCTTGGAATTGAGAGCCTGGCCAGGCTTGTGAGATTTTCTCTGATGGAATACCAATGAGATGTGACTTGAGGTGGCAGTGGATCGTCCCAGCTAAGTTTATGTAGCCATAAATCTTGCAACATCATTTTTGCTCGAATTATGACTGGTGATAAGAAGCCAAGTGGATCAAATATTTGAGAAACCTCTGACAGAATGATGCGTTTCGTTGGGATGCAGGATGAGCTGAGAGGTTTCGATGAGAATGTGAAGTTGTCCTGGAAACTGTTCCATTGCAACCCCAGAATTTTCGTGTGGCAGTCGTCGAGTGAGACGGTTGAGCTTGAGGCTCTTGAGATGGAGGATATTTCTTCGAGTAATGCAGGATGCGTTGAATGCCATTTGGCGAGTGGAAAACTTCCCGCGTGACACAGGCCTTTAAGATGGTGTGCAATGTTGATGAGTTGCTCACCTGTGTCCGCGCCGCCAAAGATGTCGTCGACATATCGTGCGTGAGTTATGGAGGGTACAGCCAATGGAAAGCGGTGCCCTTCGTCCTCCGCCAGTTGTAGCAATGCTCGGACGGCCAGAAACGGAGCAGCCTTGGTACCGTAGGTGACAGTCGTGAGCTTGAATGAGATTTCCTTCCCTTCCTCATCCACCCACAGTATGCGTTGTAGATCTTGATCGTCTTCATGAACTCGGATTTGTCGATACATCTTTGTGATGTCTGTAGCAAAGATGAACCTGTGCTGCCGAATCCACAGCAGCACGTCTGAAATGTTGAGCAGAAGGTTACGACCTGTGTGCATGAGATCGTTAAGAGAATACCCAGATGACGTTGCACACGATCCGTTGAAGACAACCCTCAGCTTGGTGGTTTTGCTGTCGGGCTTGAGTACTCCGTGATGAGGAAGGTAAAATATTGAATTATTATGAGATGAGATTGATGGTGCTCTTACCATATGATTGAGATGTTCGTACTCTAACATGAATTCTTGATAGAGTTTACGATATCCATCGTCCCTGTTGAGCTTGATGAGAGTGTGCTTCAAGCATGCATGAGCTGTCTGATATGAGTTGCCCAACACACTAGGTGGAGACTTGAGAGGGATGCGAACGATGTATCGTCCTGTAGCATCTCTTGTGTGTGTTGCTCGAAAGTGATCTTCGCACTCTTGCTCTTCAGAGTTGAGTTGAGATGGAGTGTCACTCGGAGGCTCCTCTTGAATCCAGAACTTCTCCAATAAATCACGTACGGACGGCTTGCCTTCTTGTACAAGTGATGTGTGATACGATGACTGAGTGAGAGTATTCGACGAAGCCACTGGTCCAAATATGAGCCACCCAAAGATTGAAAGTTGAGCGATCGGCATAGTTGGAAGGCCCTTGATCATGTTGGGCCGTATGATCTGTCCATAGGTGTCAGCTCCGATGATAATGTCGACAGGTCGTGGCTTTGAAAAATCAGGATCTGCCAACGTGAGTCCAGCCAGATGTGGCCAGTCAAGGATGGGCACCTCTGCTGAGGGCACTCTTGACGACACTGATCTGAGAACATGAGCTTGAAGGGAAATTGTTAATGGACGATGAGTTGAACGCAGCGTTAATGAGACAACGCCTCTCGTCTGAGTGGACTTCTTCCCTCCAATGCCAATGATTGAGATGGATGAGTGGACACGTTAGAGTTTGAGTTGAGTGAGGAGCTCCTCCTTAACGAAGGTGAGCTCTGATCCTGAATCAATGAGTATACGAACCAGCTGAGTTGACATTGGTGAGCAGAGATGAGCTTGAGCGGTTGCAAGGAGAGTGAGATGGCTGCTAGTTGAGAGCGAGTGAGCTGAGTGTTCCTGGGTGAGCTGAGTAGAGGAGTCGACGACTGCTGTGAGACATCAATGTTGTTCAGCTGATATAGACTGTGACGCCTCAGTTTGAGTTGGAGGTTGAGCGGGTCTTTGGTCCGGTATGTGCAGCATGGTATGGTGTTGAATACCGCACTGTTTGTATCTATGAGGGGACTTGCAGTTGGCCGATGAGTGGCGTCCGCAGCAGTTGTAACATAACATATTGTTGGCTACAACCTTCCTCCTTTTCGCCACAGTCATTGCTCTAAATTTGGGGCACATAACCACAAAGTGGTCGCCCTTGCAAACATCACAGGGGAACGTCTTTTGGCGTGAAGGGCCTTGAGATGCGGAATGAGATGAGGCTCGTTGAGCTGGTGGCTTGGACGCTGTCTTCGCCGATGAGCTGGTGAGAATTTGGGAGGACGGAGTCTCCGACCTCTCCAGTGCCCTCACCCTGTTTTTGGTGAAGTCCTTGATTTGTTGGAAGGTGGGGTAGTCGTTACTGGCGCCTCTAGTGGTCTCCCATGCCTGCCTAGAGCCCTTGTCCATCTGACTCGCCATGAGATGAGCAAACATTGCGTCGCCGAGGTTCTCGGTTACGCCCAATGAGATGAGAGAGGTGTGGGCACCTTCCAGCTTCTTGATGAGGTGCCTCAGTGCCGCTGGCACCTTGAGGTTAGCTGGGTTTGGCTCGTACAGCTTGTCAAACTGTGCCTGAATCAGACTACTCTTGTTTGAGTAGGCCTCCTTTAACAATGCCCAAGCTGGGGTAAAGGATGCTCCCTTGAGAGGCAGAGACTCTACCTTCTCAGCGGGTTCGCCTGTCAGGCTAGAGAGCAAGTACTGCAGACGTTCGATGTCGGTCAAATCCTTCCTCGCAATGATAAGAGATGAGAACAACTCACTGTAAGCTGGCCATCTCGTATAGTCCCCGGAGAAGGACGGCAGCGCCAGCTCGGGGAGCTTCCCTGGAGCCGACGCCGTGCTCGCTGAGCTGGATGACTGGAATGGGGTCAACTCCTCGCTGAGGCGCCCTATCTGAACTTTGATATCTGTGATCAGCTCCTGCATCTGATACAAATATTTTTGAGTGTAATAAGGATGGTCGCGCTGCGACCTGGGCCATGCCACCTCGAAATAGGCATGCTCCTTGTAAAAGGCCTTTAATAGTTCGTCGGCCTGCTGGCCGTAGACTTTAAGTTCCCCCCTGGATGTGTTGGGAGGGCATTCCGGGAGTCGGCTCTTGATTGAGCGCATCGACTCCAGCCGGATGAGCTGAGTTTCAGCCTTGGAGATGATATCCGACGGAACGCCACCAGGAGACGAAGATCTCGTTTGTACCCCAGCGGGAGGGAGATTCCCATCTTGTCCCGTTGGGAGGATGAGCGTCGGCATCTGCGAGCTAGTCGTTGACTTTTGCTGCTCGTCAGTTGGCATTTTAGGTTAGGGTTGCACTTCACTTATGCACAACACTGAGAGTTCACGATTCAATCACTGCTGAGAGTTCAAGACTGCCTTAGATCCGGCTCGAAGGACCATAATGTTGGAGAAGGTAATAGGTTGAGATGAGAGGAATCTAAGGCGTGAGAATTTGTTTGCAGTGAAACCTTGTCCTTTTATTTAAAGCACGATGAGCGCACAATTTGTTACACAATGAGCGCACACGGTTTGAGACACGTGATAATACTTATCGCGGTGTTGCCGTAGGTGATATGAGAAAATGAAACCGCGCGGTTCAGCCACGTGGCGTCCACACGATTATATTAATCGGTGGACTTGTGTGAGAGTTCAAATGAGTAGATGAGCTGAGACAATTCGCGAAGCACAAGGCAACCGAATTATTTACGTGAGAAGAGAGTGAAAAATGCTATTACAACAATTGTCTGAATATAAATTTGCAAAGGCACGTTCTTGCTACAAGGCACACAAGAGAATGAATCTATGGCGGACTTCCGCTCGCGCGTCATCTTCGTTCCGCTAGATCTTCAACGCGGAGCGCTGATTGGCCCATCGATCATCGATGATTGGTCGATCGATGGGCACCGACGGGCGGCTCGCTCGTCGATCAGCGGTGCTGTGTCGCGGTCCGCGAGGTGCTGCCAAGAAATGAGTGTGGCGGCGTGGGGAACTAATTCCATTCCCAGACAAATATAAACATATAAATTGTGTGTTGCGTTTAAACAGTTTAATTACACGCTGAGGTATATTACGCACATTGATTATAAACATACTACATACACGACATGTACAGGGTGATTGGCTCGAAACGCCTGATCCGCCTCGCAACCGTGACGAGGTCAACCCAACCCCCCGCGGGGTCTCTCCGAAGTTTCGACCCTCGGAAGGGTTGGAGTACCTAAGTGAGAAATCTTCGAATTCCTCATTTCTCATCAGATCTGTGCGAAAGTGACGCCAATGAATTCCTGGTGTTCTGTCGATTAAAATCATACCAAATATCATGCAAATCGGACTACTTTGACACAAGCTATTTGTATTCCTTATGTAAAAGTAGTCCGATTTTCATGACATTTGGTATGATTTTAATCGGGAGAACGCCCGGAATCCATTGGCGTCACTTCCCTTTCGATACGACGAAGAAAATAATTTCTTAATACGCTGTAATGGATATGTCACCCCTTGACTGCGAGGCGGCGACCTCAATTCGCTACGTTCGACCCAGGATTCATACCTTTTTCCGAAAAAAGTCATAAAATTCGATGGGCACTGCGGGGTGTTGTCCCTGCCCACGGGGTGACGTGGGCAAATTACCCTGTTTCTGTTTCAGAAATAAAATAATTCTTTATTCTTTATCGTATGGATGTGGAAGTGTCGCCGATGGATTCCTTGTGGTTTTCCGATGAAAATCATGCCAAATGTCGTTTAAATCGGACTACTTTTACATAAGGAATACAAATAGCTTGTGTCAAACTAGTCCGATTTGCATGATATTTGGTATGATTTCAATCGACGGAACGCCAGGAATTCATTGGCGTCACTTTCGCACAGATCTGATGAGAAATGAGAAATTCGAAGATTTCTCACTTCCTAATAGGTACTCCAACCCGTCCGAGGGTCGAAAGTCTTCGGAGAGGCACCACGGGGGGTTGGGTTGACCTCGTCACGGTTGCGAGGCGGATCAGGCGTTTCGAGCCAATCACCCTGTGCATATACATACTATATCCATACAATTTCATACACATCATACACACACACACACACACACACACACACACACACACACACACACATTACTTAATGTACTATCGTTTTGTTTAACGTGGGGAAATCCTCATAGGACACCTCGGAGGGGTAGTGTGAGACTCTTACTCACTAAAACCCCACGGCCACGGATTTGTCTATTATCCGAAAGAATCGAACAAATCATATCCTGTACATAATGTACTTACATGCACATCATTTTATTGAATTTGCCGATAAGAAGCAAAGTTGTTCGACTCTCTCGGATAATATACATGACCGCTTCTCGCTAATAATTAGCCAGCCCTCGAGAACAGTCGCTCGCTGTACGTCTGTGTGGCTGGCACGCCCAAAATATTTTTGGCCACACGCGCAGGTGTTGGGAAACGCGTTGCATTTTCCTTCCACCATTGGAAAATACACTTATCCGATTGGGCGACTCTCCCTTCCATGTACATTTTTTGTTCATTTGCCAGTGCAGTGTACAGGGTCATCGTTTAATCCTGCAACACGCGCGCGCGCGCGAACTTGTAAAATGGCAACACCGCCTCACGGACGCATTCCACTACAACGATGTACTGGCCCAGCGCAGAGCTGCCCGCGACCGCTGGAGAAGAGTGATGCCCGGGCTACGAAAATTTTAGCGTAGCAAAGAGCTAGGTATTGGGAATTTCCCGGCCCAGGTAATCGAGCCGCACACTCCGCTTTTATGATCGGTTTACCACTCGCACCACAGATTACTGTAATGAGGATTGAAACTAATGGCAACTGATCTCGTACCCGTCTCAATTTCAAAAATTTTCGCTACGACACGGTTGACCGCGGCGCTATACCTTCGTACGGAGAGACTTTTCGCCACCTGCGTGTAAAAGCCACAGTAATGGCACATCGTTCCAGAAAATAACATTAACGGAAGCCGGTATAGGCGTGGCGTTGAGTAGCTATACTGAGTCCATCCTAAGAATAATCCTATTCCGCGCAGGGATGATTCTGAGGAGGCGCTGCTTGGCCCGACCCCCACTTAAGGGGGGAGACCACTGTCTCAAATCTGAAAAAAATTTTTTTTTCTTTTTACATTTTCTGAGAGACGTGTGTTTCAAGAATGTTTGCTCCAAATTTTATGAAGAAATTCGCAAACTTGATGGAAATATGGTGTTTTTCGTGAAGCGGTGTCAAACGCGCGATTCAGCCACGCGGAACTTTGAACGCGATTTCCTCAGAATGACATCGAAAAAATCGATTATTACTAAACATTTTCTGAAAGACGTATGTTTCAAGAATGTTCTCTCCAAATTTTCTGAAGAAATTCGCAAAATTGACGGAGATATGGTGTTTTTCATGAAGCGGTGTCAAACGCGCGACTGAGCCACGCGGAACATTGGACGCGTTTTCCTCAGAATGACATTTTTCAACCGCGTTGACAGTCTACAGAAAAAACTATACGTCCAATTGGCATGATCATGGACATTTATTGTACGGAAAACCCGTCGCTATTACGTGACGATCAGACATTTTCAATTTTCGACCTGCTTCTATTTTGTTTAGCAACATTTCCCCAATTTTGTACCCCGAAAACATGACTTTTTTCTTCAGTTGTCCGCCATTTTGTTATTTTTTACAATTTTGACATTTTTCGATCGTCACGTAATAGAGGCAAGCTTCTAGTTTCTAAATATTATTGTTTTTTTGAATTTCGATGAACCATATGGCCTGGGAACTGTCAACGCGACTAGCATGTTTTTGCCGGAGCGCAAATTTTGACGAAGAGTATACACGAAACGGATTTATGAATTTGATTGAAAAATATTTTTTCGTACCCTTCGATATGTACACTATTAACTATACTAAGCAATAAATTGATTTCCTTGCGTTGTTTGGTTGAAATAAATTCCCGAAAACACCCTTACATTTCGGACCGAGACAGTGGTCTCCCCCCTTAACCGCCTACGATTTTCTCCGTCCTACCGCCTGTTACCTCTCTGTCAACCGTTCCGGGCTGCGCAGAACGGTCACAAAACGGTCTGGGCGTAGGATTATTCTTAGGATGGATTCAGTATATAACATTCAAACACAAAAATTCTAGAAAAAAAATTCAAACACCGCTACAATCACAGACACGTCGCATTAGTTACCCCTTGCGTCTGATCTAGATATACACCGCATTAAGGATAAAATCATAAAGAAGAAAACCAGAACAATAGATTCTGAGGTCTTCAGAACTAACACGTAATTGAATAAAAATTTAATTTCTCAATTTATGAATGTAATGATACGGAGACAACTAGCCTATTGTTTATTAAGTCCACGAATTTTAAAAACAGCGTTAAATACATTATCAAATAAACAGTTTTCAACAGCTTTTTAAACAATTATGGTTAAAAAATTGATAAAAGAAAAATTAAGTAAACGTAAAATATGTTACATTATCCATCATTAAGAGGGAATGATTTTTCTTCATTTTTCGGCGCAAATTGCATTCCGATATCTCTTACAGTTCAAAAGTTATACGAAAAAAATTGTACTTACATTTTCGCTGTCCTTGTCAAGGATTTCTTTCAATTTCTTCTTCTCCGTTTGGTATAACTGAGGAATTATTTCCTCGGAAAATACTGAACGATCGGGGATCTCGTAGCGCGGTACCTGCTACCCACAGAAGGTTCTTGAACTCCACATCCTCAATTATACAGAACGGTTGACAATCGGATATCAGCATCCGCGCAATTGCGTCGGTCAGCTCCTGCGCGCGTGGTGCGTTTTCATCTAAAAGAGCCACTTTTCGAGTGCGCTCTGCGACAGTTCCTGCGGCTGAATTTCTCTCCGTCGGCGGCGGTGCTGCGTAGACGTCGGCATGGCTGGTTTCCATATGCCTCCTAAGGGTGGTTGTTGATCCCGCTTTCGTTTTAAAAGCCTTCTTGCACTGTAGACACATGGCTCCTCCGCGGGTTAATTTTGAAAACCACTTCCACACGGAGCTTTGGTTTTTTCGTGGCCTTGCCGAGGTGGAGGGATAGTCCTCGCTATCGGACACTTGTTGGTCGTCGTCGAGATTGCCGCCTTCCATGTGAACTGCCACAGGGAAATGTGCCATTGTTCAAACAAACACGTGACGGTTGCTAAGACAATAAGTAAATGTCTAGTGGTCACTCACGGACAGATACTTTGTGAATGCTGCTTGTCCGGGAAAACGCTATCGAAATTGACTCGGCTGGTGTATATTCTTGAAAGGAGGTGCCAATATGTCTGGAAAATGCAGTGATTGGATGCAAATGAGCAGAGTCGCTCATTATTGGTTGTCCTCCGTTTCATTTCGTCCGCGTGGGATTACTTTCTGTACTACAGGTAAAAAGGCCTGACGCTCCTACGCAGGCGGACGACCGTTAATCCATGTTAGGGTTGTGCTGTTACCAATAAAATAATAAAACGTTTCGTACCGACCGTAGCAAAATTAAATGACTTGCCACGTTTATTTCTTAAGGACCTCCGCTGAATTGTACCTACGAGTCTTGTATTTTTTCCCCCAAAGTTATTAAACATCGAGACACGTACTATTCGCCGTAATCGCTGCCACATCAAATGCGACAAATTCAAGGAAATGAATTTTTCCGCAGTTGTTCCTTTTCCATGCAGGTCGTTTGTTCACCCTCGGCGTGAGCTGTTTACGTTCAATATAATTTCGTCTTTGTCTGGTAATATATCTGTCACTTCCCTTCTCCCAATACCCGCAATGCGTCCTTTTTAACAGGCTAATGATTTTACCATCTCGCTGGTAGCAAGTTGCCTTGAAGATACCACGCGGTGGGACACCGAATCGAAACGCAAGTCCGCTGACTGCGCGTGGTCCCTGCGTTGCTCCGCGAGGCGTAATGATGTTGGACAATATTTTTTAACCCTCTAACGCCCAGACCCTTGAACCGTTATTTCAAAATTGTGGGACTGATATATATGTTGTATCTTGTTATTTTCAAATGGAAAATATCGATTTCAAACCTATTTATAGGATATTCGCCGTTTAAACTCATGTTGCATAGATGTAACATTAAGCGTCAAGGGGTAAGAAAATAAAAGAAACTTTCAGGAGTTTCATTATTAGTTTTTACTGTAAAAATAATATTTTGAAATTAACAATAATTATTATTACAGTTCATTCTTCTGATGGTAATCATGAAAACAGTTTCTACTACTTGTAAAACATAATCGGATACTACATTTTACACAAGTAACACATGTAATTCTCTTGATACATAATCTGCATCTTCCTCTCTCTGAAACATCCTTGTAAACAGGAAAATGTCCAACAGACTCGAAACGTATTTCATTGTATGGTTGCGAAACACAAGGTTTCTTCTTCTTTTTAGTATTCCCGAAACTTGAATTTGAAGTTGACGGACGACCACGGCGTCTTTTTTCTTTACCCAATTGAATTAGATCGTCAGCTACACGCATTCTAAATATTTTGTACGAGATATTTGTCTGTTTCTTTCGGTAGACTAACCATGCGTTGGCGAGACAGATGTCAATGTAATAATAAAAAATGGGCATATACCACCTCCGAGATTTGTATTTCAATCTATATAACGATACGAGATAATTACTCTTATCCACTCCACCCATATTTTTATTGTATTCGTACACAACACTCGGGCGCTGGATTTCTTGTGCGTTTCTTGTGTTCCTTTGAATAACGTCTCAAAGTGGATTGAAGGTGAACACCATATGTAGTGCTTCGATATAAACCGGCTTATTATCAAAAATTTTAACCAGTATAAATTTATTATCAAAAGATTTATAATCAATGCTTCCTCTACCTTCATCTTTGAATGTCTTATCACATTTTAGAGGGCATTTCTCTATTCGATTGCTACGGAAAGTCCCGGTACTCACTACTTGCATGGTTTCTTTCAAGTATACAAATAATTCTATATTCGTGAAATAGTTGTCACAAAATAAAGTAATATTCGTGTAATCAATATGTTTTAGTAAGGCAATGACAACTGCTGGAGCTTTACCCATTGTCTTTTTCTTCTTGCTTAGTTTCATATCCGTATCATCAAATAATGTCAAGGTTGATTCACCTTGGTAAATTATTATAGCATAAACTTGTCCATTGGAATCTGCTAATACAAATACTTTGAATGCCCATTTTGTCGGTTTCTTGGGGTTGTATTGACGCAAATTTCCAACAGTTTTACCTTTGAAAGGTATTATACTTTCGTCAATAGAATAAACGCCATTCTCAGCTTTGTATTTCTGAAATCTTTCATTCAAAAATGTAATTATAGGACGAACCTTATAAATTCGGTCTTGTGTTGAAGAATTTATTTCTCTATTGTTTACAAAATGGAGAAAACGTCTAATTTTTTCAAATCTGTTTCGTGTCATTACAGAAACAATTTTATTGACTCGGGTATTTTTTTCCCAGTAATCTCTAATTGCAGGTAGAACAATAATTCCCATCCATATAATAATTCCCAAAAAGTTTAAAAATTTCTGTCGATCTAATTTCAACGATGACTTCTGAGTTACTTGAGTATGATATAAATTGCTTTGATCGATTATATGATCAATTATTTCATAACCAAAAAAATCTAAGAAATATTGTAGAGGTATATCAGATAAGTTTTCTGTATTTATATTGTTTTTATTTTCAAATTCTGGAGGATTCAAGTCATCAGATGTCCAAGCACGGTGTGTTTTTTTTTGTTTTTCTTTCGATCTAGTAGTTTTTTTTCCTTGCTGGCTGTTCCACATGATCTTCCTCTTCATCTTCATCTGTTTTATCAATAAGCCAATCTTCAAATTTATCATGATCATAATTTAGAAATGGACGACGATTGACGGCTTCAGTTTCATCATCTGAATTATCAGATATATCAGAAATATATGGATTTGGTGGTTTCACGGCTTGATACGAATTCTTCTTTGCACGTGTAAACATTTTTGCTAACGGAAAAATAATGAATTCTACAGCATAACTAAATACTTTGTTTGACTACTACCGCTCAGTGTTGCATCGGTGCAACATGCATTTTCAAATATAAAATACTTACATATATAAGACTTGAAATAACTTTAGAACACTTGTGCACATAATTTATCTTTCCACTAAATATAACGATGCAAATTTTAATGAGAAAAGAAGAAATTACCTCTATATTTCACTAATTTATTGGAGAAATATAAGGAAACACAAGATGGCAGCCTGAAGTAATAATTCACAATAAATTTTTGAAGAAAATGTTTGATTTCCTCAACCGAAAACATTGAAATCTACTTTACCATCAGGAGAACTACGAATGGTTGCTAACCAAACTTAAATATAAACAGGTGACAGAACTTTACGCACTTTTAAAATGAGTGTTGGACTGGTGCAACTCTGGGTGTTAGAGGGTTAATACCAACACCATTTATTAACAATAATGTACACCAGGCATGCTTAACTGGTTGCCATAGAGCCGCCAGGGCATATCCGTGTTACTGCCACGCTGAACGGCCCCCTCAATACGTACTAGACTCTGACGATCGCAGTCGAATTTCTCCTCCTGTTCTCCTCTTCTCGACTGCGATCGGCAGAGTCTGATAAATATGGAGGGGGCCGTTCAACTTGGCAGAAACGCGGAGGTGCCCCCGGCGTATTGCGGGCCACCAGATAAACATTCCTGATGTACACAAAAGGATTTTATATGCTGTCACTTAGAATTAAAATTCAATTCTGAACAGTTTTTGCGTGATAGATAACACAGTCGGCAAGGACTGACTATCCTCAGCTGTTATTCACGGCCACAGAACGATGTAATTGCAAACTCGAAATGAACATCAACCCAGTTCGCCCGCTCGAACTTGAATCAAACATTGAGCAGAAGTAGAATGTTCGAAATGGTAAAAAAATTTTCCCAGTGGAAAAAAAATATTAATTAAGTCCAACTGCAGCCACAACTCATGTAATTACAGCATTATACAATATGACAACTGTAAAGAAATGAGTACCTACTGTATGCCGAAACGAGATCCAATGGCGGCGAGGTGGTGACCGCGCTGGGGGGGGATTAGTTGTAGGGGGGATGACGCAGATGGCACAGCACGGCAGTCACGAGGTGGAGGGGGCAATTTCAGATGGTGCTACAGACGTACCAACGGTTACCGCGTAAATTTCCTAGGACCGATATACTAGCGCCATCTGTCAGATGCGTCAGGCACTCGCGAGCATGTCGCTGCCGCCAAAACTGCGTACGCGCGGATATGTTGGCTCAAGCGCAATCGCGAAAGATTCGAGTCGTTTGGGTAGAGAAAGGTGAGAGGGTACAAAGAGAGAAATTGCAAGTACCTTTTCGGTGAACAGAACAGTGTCCTCCGTCATCGCCATTTCTCTATCCCTCCCTCTGCCCCTCTCTCTCTCGCTCGCTCTCTCTCGCTCTCTCTCGCATGATTTCGGTTCGTGTCTTTGAACATACTCGCACCCTGATCGCTGCAACGACGGCAATCGCAGGTGAACGGTGATCTTACGTATTACGCACGCTATCGTGGAACATTCGACCGTGGTTGTGAACACCATCCTGAACGCTGCGTTTATGTTGAACGACGAGACGGACATTTAATGTTTCGGCACGGAAAATCCTGTCCTGCTCTTGACGTCGAATCTGTGTGAGTGATTCGCGAAGCGCGATGATCGCTCGTACGTTGACCGTGATGAAGGAGTTTCAAGATCTTTACAATGGATGGACTCTATAGGCCGTTCTGAAGTTTCTGGTGAACGTGAACAAACATAATCGGCATACACTCGGCTGCGACGTGCCGTTTCCTCGCGTGGTCGTAGCGAAAGAGGCAGTAATCAACGTACAGTGCAGAGACGTGTTTTTTTGTCTGTCGTGGCTAGATTGCATCCGGTTGCTTGGAACGTAAACTGGGTGGCGTCGTACCCACGTTACTCGGCGGTGCTTCATTTGGACATTGTGCGCCTTTTCGTGACGTTGGTTCAGTTGTAGAAGTTCGAAAAGTCGAACGACCTGTGGTCCGAAGGGAGTTGCGTGTGTTACATGCCCCCCATCATTAATTGACCCTGTTTATTGCTCGCCGCCACATTCCCTTCCTTTTTTTTTATAGAGGGGGAAAATGCTTTATGCATACCCTGGCGGTTAGGCCGGGGTTACGTGGGACTCGCCGCCAAAGACGGTATACCCACTAAAAACCCCCTCATACTCGCGCCCCCTTAGGTGTGCCCTTGGGTGAGGGGGGCACTTCTAGGCAGTACTTCCTCCCTCACCCTCCGTGACGGAGGGCATCCAACACACTAAAAACCGGCAGACGCGTATACCAACACGCGGTGCCGGCAAGACCACCTTCGTTCGCTCACCAATAGGGCGGCCAGGTTAAAAGGACCCAAAAGGGGGTACGTAAAAGACTCGGTTAAATACGCGGATAATAACGGTATAAAAACCCGGTAAAAGGTAAATGAACGCGGATAAAAAGAAAACTAACCCCGGCAGACGCGTATACTAACACGCGGTGCCGGCAAGACCACCTTCGTTCGCTCACCAATAGGGCGGCCAGGTTAAAAGGACCCAAAAGGGGGTACGTAACAGACTCGGTTAAATACGCGGATAATAACGGTATAAAAAACCGGTAAAAGGTAAATGAACGCGGATAAAAAAGAAAACTAACTACGGTAAGGAGGCACCCCCCACTTCTCTAGCCCAGGACAGTCAAGGTTCCGGGGGAATTAAAAAGAGATGTCCCAGAGGCGGTAAAATCCACAAAGGGAGGGGGGAGAACTCACTCCTGTTGCATCCAAAAGGACCATAATAATAGCTTCCCCAAAAGGGGGTTCATAAAATAATGGACGGAATAAATACGCGCTAAAAATCATACAAGACAGATCGGCCGCAAGAACCTGCGGGGGGGGGGGCAGCCCCGACCCCTAATACACCACGGACGTCACCTCCTTGGCTACGAGGGCCTGTTCAGCCTTCCCCTACCCCGCATCCAATGGGAGGGGAGGGAGGATCCTCCTCCGTTTAGCGGGACGGTCGGAGCGCAGGAGAGGATAGGGACCCTTTCTTTTCCCTCGTTTCCTCCTAGCGTCAAGCCTTTTGGCTGCCGCCGCCACCTTCAAGGCTGCGTTTCTGGCAGCACGCGCCACCGCCTCCTTTACCCGTTCCTTTTCTACTCTATCCCTCATAGCGTGCCGCGCAAAGGCCCGGAGTGCCGCCCAGCGCTCGGGGGTTCCCGTTGCGAGGCCGATGATAGTGGAGGGCTCGACCGGGGCCCCGATGGTCTGGGCCAAAACCCGCCTCTCACCCTCGTATTCGGGACATGAGACGAGGACATGCTCCGCATCATCCACAGCCCCCCACAGTCGACGCACACGGTGCTCGATGCTTTGCGTATTTTTGCCTTAAAGGCATTAAACGCGCCGTGGGAGGACAGTAGCTGGGTCAGCCAGTAGTCCAGCTGCAACTGGGCGGCACCCTCTTCGAAGAAGGTCCTGACTGATGGAACCAGCCTCCCCGACCAATTGGTGGGATCGAAAGCGTCCCATGCGGTCTGCCACGCGTCCATTGCCGTCGTGAAGGCAGCCTTCTTCGCTGCCGTAATCCCGGCCGCCAGAAGGTCACTATTCGCCGCAACAACGGGGTCGCCCCTCAGACCCTCCTTGACCTTAAATACCTCGGCCCACATGCGGACCTTGAGGTGGGCCGGCATCCGCCCAGCCAACACGCACAGTGCCTGGTAGGCCACTGTCCTATAGGACGTCGTGGACCTAACCAGGGCTGACCGCTGGGCCCTCCTAAGAACGGCCCTATTGGCCTCGATATCGAGGGCCGAGGACCACGCCGGGGCAGCATAAAACACTACATGACCCTGTCCCCCTTGGCCGCTGCTTCCCGCAAGTGGGACCTGAAATTCCTCCGGCAGTCCAGCGTGACTCCCAGGTACTTGATAACTTCGGCGGACATCACCCTGGTGCCGAGGACCACGTACGGGCGGACCTTGTCCCCCTCTGACCGGTCAGGAGGATGATCTCGGTCTTAGCCGTGGCAACCTGCAGGCCAGTCCTCCTGAACCAGCGACCGACCCCGGTCATCGTGTTAGCTAACATCTCCTCGAAATGGGAAGAGTCCCTCGAGGAGAATACCAGGGCCAGATCGTCGGCATATGCCACGGCCCGAACAAACCGGTCAGAGTCGAACAGGGCCAGGAGGTCG
Organism: Andrena chrysosceles; assembly: GCA_963855975.1. Classification (NCBI taxonomy): domain Eukaryota; kingdom Metazoa; phylum Arthropoda; class Insecta; order Hymenoptera; family Andrenidae; genus Andrena; species Andrena chrysosceles. Next base: position 74,740,279 of record OY979767.1, on the reverse strand, counting down.
TCGTAAACGAGGTTCCACAGAAAGGGGCCCAAAACAGACCCCTGTGGAACCCCCGCCCAGATCCCCGTCTCCACATGTCCCTCCTCATTATGGACCACTACCGTTCGGTCGGTGAAGTAGTCCCGAATTAGGGTCCTGATGATAAGGGGAACCCCCCGCGCCCCCAGCTCCTTCAGGATCAAGTCCCAGCGAGTTAAAAGCGTTCCTGACGTCGATCGCAACCATCGCGCAGAAACGGTTTTTCTTCGCGCACTCCTGTGCGAACCGCGTGACTGAGAGGGCTGCGTCGACCGTCCCCACCCCCCTTCGAAACCCGAATTGGGATGGGTGGAATGCATCGCGGCCTATATATTTCTCGATCAGGCCCTTAATGGCGTACTCCCACGCCTTGCTAAGGGCGGGAAGTACGCTAATGGGCCTGTACGCAGAGGGAGAGCCGGGGTCTTTACCCGGCTTGGGCAATAAAACCACCCGCGCTCTCTTCCAGGAGGGGGGGATGGCTCCTCTGCGCAGCGTGTCCCTCACAAGGTCCATGAAATGATCCCGGTGGGTCCTAAGGATGCACGCTACCACCTGTGAGGGGACCGCATCGAGGCCGGGGGCCTTAGCAGACTTGATCCTGGTGATTGCCTCAGAAATGAGGGGCTCATCAATGGCATTGATGACGTCAGCATCAGAGCCCCTAGTAACCCAGCTCATTACTGTGCCATGAATGGGCCCCGGAGGCCGCAGCACCGGAGGAGAGGTGACAACGAACTCATCCACGATGCGCCGGACCTGGTCAGGGGTCATGACCGTCCTGGGGGAGCGGCCCTTTAAGGTTGCCATAACAACCTTGTACGGCTTCCCCCAGGGGTTCGAGTCGACCATCGAGTATAACTCGACCCAGTCCACATTCCCTTCCACACACGATTCAGCGGAATTATTCCGGCGCACTACCAAGTGATCTCCAAAAAAAAACATAGTTCCATTTAAAAAATCGAATTTGACCATCGTATAATTTAAAATAATAATCGAAGACAAAATTCGTCTGCGCTAATAGATTTGCCCCCTCATTAGTCGCAAATTATAATTGAAGTTCAAAAGCATGGTCGGGTGCGATTGTAACATCAGCAGTCGGGGTCGGTTGTACCGCAACAGAACCGAATAGTATCAACGAAAGCGAATAATATTGTCTTGTTTACATAGAATCCATGTAGTGTTACAACCGATCCGAGATCAACTATGGTTGCAACACTTTATACCGTATCGTTAGGGCTATAACACTCCACTTCTCATTTTTTATTAATAATTTGGATATTACTTGACATACAGTAAAACTGTTGTGACTCAATAATTCCAGATAAGTAAGTAACATCTCCATATAAGTGTTTTTGTTTTAAATGTAATAGTTCCTGCGTAATCGTATTCCCAAGCCAAAGTGTTACTACCGCTCCAGGCCTACTCTAGTGATAAAACTGTGCAACCCCTAAATATTATTAAATTTGTCTAAAATCTGGCATGCAGATCACTTAGATGAATAGAACCAAGGAGGCGAGCAAAGTTATAGTGAAAACAGCACCTTTGGAAAATTGAAAGACCCTACTATACAGCTCTCATAAATACCCAAAAGTAATATGCAAAGACCTTTTTTTTTACTTTTTTCGCGTTTGAAGCATGGGTTGGCCCACTGTGTGACGGTTCCAAGACGAAACGAACGCCTTCCTTTCCTTCTTGTTCCTTAGAACGTTAATTTACCTCTCCTGCATAGTACTACATTACGCGAAACCGGCCTTAGGAATGACGGTTACGCCAGAGACAATAGAGCAAGATCCTTTTCTCTTCCATGAACGACAGGTCCGCGTGTTAAAAAATGCTAGGTATTCTGTATATTGTGAAATTAGCTTTTTAAATACAACTGTATAGTATCACATAAAATAATTGAGGGGGTAAATTACCAATTAATGCACGATGTTGGCGGGCTGGCTATGCTGGATCTAAGAGTGGTTGGAAAAAATTGCCAAATAGAAGTTTAACCGAATAGGTGATTCTATACGGTTAACTGTAGATACAAATAGGAATTTGAGCCCGATCTCACTGGATGCAATCAACTTTTAACAAATCTGACGCGCCTTTACGTATAACGGTCCACTTCTGAATCAGCAAGGACTGAAGTTACGGGGTTTATATAGCTCCCAATTGAGTGGGGAACTCAATAAAATTTTCCATAGAATGAGAACTTTAGAAGTCCTCGCGTCATGTTCCTGTTTCTAGCTGCTATCCAGTTGGTCGAGGTAACAGAAGGGATTCTAAAGGTGGAGTCTCTATGGCGCGGCCGCGCGGCGTTCGGGGTCCCACTTTTGTTCAAGCGCACTTGAAAGGGTCTACGGCCAAGGATTCATACCTGCTTCAAGAATAAAATAATTTTTTATTCTTTATTGTTTCGATATGTAAGTGACACCAATGGATTCCTTGTGTTTTTCCGATGTAAATCATATGAAATTTCATGAAAATCGGACTATTATGAACGAAGACAACTTGAAATGATATAAATTGAATCTGGAGAATCACCCTTTAGTGACGCGCGTCTGAATTGTCGACGAAGTTCCAGCTTTCGTCTGCGGAGGACAAAACATTGATAGAGGATATATCCAATTAAATAAACTATTTATATTTTCTATTTTAATATTGAAAGAAGAGAAAGTAATATGAAAATAATTGTTCTTGTAATTTAATTATGATACACACATTGGGAACACCCTTCCATAAAGAGAGGGGACTTGCCCCCTGTGAATTCGGCGACGGAGGAGGAACCTTCTCCCTCTTGAAGAAATCGAGGGTGAAAACCTCGCATCTGGTTGCCAAAAATTATTGTGGCTGCACGGCCAGAGTACCTCGCCACATTTGTTTTTATAACCATATTGTCCCGCGCGGCGGTTAATAGCAGTACCTACGTCCAGGTACGAAGCCATCGTACGTACTACCCACCGAGACACCAATATACGGATTAACCCATTGTGAGACTGAAGAATGCTTAAAATTACTACAGACGGCATAACGTTCTTGACTGCCCTTTAGAAATGCTGGCAAACAGATGTTGTCGAAACGCTCTTGGGATTATCGGTCGAAAACAACGAATGAATTCTCGCTTAGCTCCGATTTCGCTTTTGCCCCAACGTAGTGGGCGTCAATCTGAAGAATAGAGAAAAAATTCAACATGCCACTTTTTCTAATCAAAATGTCAAATTTTATGAAGCTACTTTATAAAACACTATTCCTGGATCTGAAGAAATCGATGAAAAGTTTAAAACATCTTCATTTGTATTGCAATGACAAAATTTTGAGCGTACAATCTTTCCTTCGCTTGTAAAACCTTTATTTCTGGCATCTTGGGTCCCGTCACAAAATTAGGCGATTGTAAGGTTGCCCAAATATTGTATAATTACGTATGAATGTATTAACACTTTATGAACAGTATTTGGTATATAGGATAACATGGATACAGGTTTGCAAATATTTCTGCACTTTCCATAGTATATAGATATATTTGTAAAGAAAATATATTTTCTTTAGTTTGAATCGAGCGCGCTTTACATGCTCAAAATAAAAGAATACATACAATGTGGTAATGATTCACATTTTCATATTGAAAATTGTTCACTGCAAATGTAGGGTCAAAAGATTGAAAAGAAAAAATAAAAAAAATTATATTTAAATATATTATAATAAAATAGTAAAAGGCAATATTGATATTAAGAAAGCAATAAAAAACAAATAAATAATACATGTTTTTATTGATTTTATCTTCAATTAAATCGCGATTACGAATCGATTTCCCTAACAAAAAGATTAGTAACCTTCAGCGTAGCAGTTTGTAGCAGATAAAAATTATATGGCAATGTGATACATTCTATTCTTCATACAAAACAATCAAAATTAGAGAATGGTTTGAACCGCTTTTTCCTAAACTGATTTTGTTAAAAATTATGTTCTAAAATTGGAAATAAAAATTATACATACTTTGGTTCGATTATCCATAGTTAAGATATTATATACACTATTTTAAAAAAAAGCACATAAATAAGAACGAATAATGAACGAGGGCGCTGCACTTTCAATTTTTAGGTTATAACAGAGATATTATAATTATTATAACTAAATGATGTTATTCTTAACGATGTCACTGAAGTCATGAAGTCATGCTTTGACTTAGGACCCACTACAAGCACTACTAGGAAGACTATGCGAACCTTTGGTTTTATCGCTAGATTTGCCAGGCATTTTAAAAATAAGGAGTCCCTTAAGCTGCTATATGTAGTCTATTTAGTCGATTTAGTTGCGACATACAGCGGGGGGAGCATGCGGCACGTGCCGGGGTCCCGGGCGTCACTCGGGCCATGCAACCAGTGAGCGTACAAACATTCGGAGAGCGGGTATTCCCTCAGGGCTGACCGCGCCGCCCGGTGTGACCGCATCTATTTCCCCTGCACTGCCACGGGGTCAGAGAGCCTCCCTTCAACGGCCGGTGCCGATCAGGGGGGGACGACGTGCCACCTGGTCCAAAGGACCACACCATCTACCCTGCACAGCCTGGGGAGACGGGCCTCTCCCCAAGGGGGGAGGGAATATCTTTGGATGACCGCCTCCTCATGGTACACATTAACCCGCCAGGATTCTACCCCGTTTCTCGGGTACCCATCCGCTTTTTATAGGCTCGGGCCAACTTGCGTACGGACCGTACTCACGTGGGTGGCCATCAACGAGGGTGGGCGATCCCTACATAAGACGCACGCGTAGGTAACGTCGGAGTCATTATGCGTTGCGCAAGCCACCCTCTCCGGCATTGACGGTACCAGCCCGTCGCTAAATGAATTCGCGGTATATGGAACCGCGTCTCGACGCCGCTCTACCAGATCTCCTATCGACCCCGTAAACTCGCTTTTACTCGTCGTGCTGAACCCGGAGTAGCCGGGTCCTCTACACGTCCCCGCTGGAAGCACCTTCAGACTGCGCGGGCACGATGCCTCCAGCTTGGGAAGCTGATGGCTTGTTTACCCTCATAAGGCTAGCTATCCCACCCTCTACTCCCTCCCCCTCTCCCCATTGACTCGACGCACTAGCGCTCCCCCCTCTTATTCCTGTTTCCTGAGACTTCCCACAGCTATCCTACACTGTCCCATTGTTTTCCCCCGACCCTCCCCCTTCCACCGACATATACTCTTTAATCCTGAGGTTATGGCATTGTAACCGTAGAACGCGGAGTTACCGGTGGGACGGTGGAGGTACCGTATCGCCAGCTCAGGACGGAGGTCCAGGGCTGCCGATCGAATGATCGTACGCAGATGGAGTGTAGAGAAAGACTGTTTATTGGACTTAGGAACTATGTACAGAATATCCCAGCCAGGTCTATGCTGGCACACAGTGTGTAAGCGGCTTAACCTAGGCCTTATACTAACGCGGCGGGTCCCGGTGTGTAGCGCGGCGCAGGGTTCGGTGTGTATCGCGGCGTACGAGTCGGTGTGGATCGCGGCGTACCCGTCGGAGTACGAGTTGGTGTGTGTCGCGGCGCACACGTCGGAGTACGAGTCGGTGTGTATCGCGGCGAATCTCGCGGCGCGTGTCTCGGCGCGTATTGGAATCGGTGACGAGGCGGTGAAGGGGGAGGGGATAAAGAGTTTGACCGTTCGGTGTCTTGGCGGGCCAACCCTGCCGTTAGACCCTGGTCGGAGAGTCTTTAGTCCGGTCACTCCGTGGGCACAACCCGTGGGTGAATCGGAGGCTGTAAGGACGCTCTCAAGAACGGAGATAAATCTGTTCAAGAGATCGATGGCGGATAACGGTCTGCGTCCACAGGATGGCTCACGCTGTCCTTCTGGGAACCGTGGAGGGGGCGTATTCAAAAAGACGCAGAGACTCAGTCTGGCTTCGCACTAGAACTGGTGATAACACGGGCGCTTGTCTTTCGCAAGAACGAGTGTCGGCACAAGAACGTGGGATTGCACAGGAGATCTCTGGGAGAGGTGTACGTCGTACGGTCGCTCTAGGCGGTCTCTGCCAAATAGGCCCATGCCCCCGGCTTATATGTCCTCGTCCGCGGATTTTCGGCAGCGAGAGAGTTAATTAGCGGGTCACCCTCTCCCGCCAGTTCTTGGAAACCGCGGACGAGTGGTGGGGGGCAAGACCGTTGGCAGAGCGCGGTGTGATGACGCAGTCGGGTGCGCGGCGGGGGGCAAGATGGTCGTCCTACCGACAATAACTCGTTACAGCATATTAAGAAAAAGGTCCCCACGGCAAGAGGACCTCAGGGTCACCCCCCCCCCCTCGCACTTCCAGGTTAAATCAATTTTTGACCAATCATTGCGAGATCTAGCAGCGAGGCACGGTCCGGAAAGGGGCGGTCACCACCCGCCCCTAGCGGCACTCCGCATTCCTAAAGAGGTGTGTGAAAGCCGGTGCGCCTCTTGACACCGCTACCCTTCCGTGGTCCCGGACCGGACTTTCCAAGGTTCGGTCACCACTGAACCACGGTTGGAATAGCTGTCTCACCATCCTGCCCTCATTGGCTGCCTTTCTGTTGGAGATGTGAGGGGGGCCCTGCCCCCCAACCCCGGTGAACCACGCCGAGGGGCAACGGTACCCTTCGAATCGCGGCTCCAGCCTCCTTCTCAGTCCACTTCCGAGTCACTGACCGAGAAAGGGGCCAGCGTGAAGGCCCCCCTTCTGGCGGAGATGAGCCTTAGGTGTATTTCCATGGATTCACCTCCTCCAGGAAACTCGCAATCTTGTCTACACACAGCTTACTTACATCCTCTGCTGTAATAACTTCCATACCAAGTATCCCCCTCCGGGTTTCCATTGTACGTGGACAATCGCACAGAACGTGCACCGAGTCCTCCCTGCTAATGTCGCATAGCGGACACATTTCTGTCTCACTGGCCATAATCTTATGTAAGTGAGCATTCAGTGATACATGCCCGCTTAGAATGACCACCACATTCCTTGCTTCGACTCTTTCCATTCCTATCAGTTTTTTGGCCCTGTCCTTTTTCGGTTCAGGGCCCATCAACAATTTCGCCGTCGCAAAGTCAGTCGTCTCCTCCCATTTCCTTTTCCTGGCCTGATCCCTCCACTCTCTGATAGCGGCCTTGAAGGTCACATCGGCTATCAGGGGTATATTTCATTGTTGAACACTACAAAATATTATTTCAGCATATAAACACGTAAAATAGTGTTTTATATATGTATTCTCGCGGACGAAAGATAATTTGGGGGGCGCTACTACGCGTAAGGCATATGTGGCGCGAACCACAATCCTGTAAGGGGCTATGAAAGTAACATTGCAATTATATTAAACTGAATTTTTAACATTGAAATTGCTAACGCACTTAGTTCAACCTAATCAGTTACGCACAAAGTTAACCCTACTTCTGTTGACGAGGCACCCGGGTGACTATTTGAACTGTACCGCGGAAGAAATATTGCTTCTAAGTATTTTTTTTCTGAGCTTCTATGACATCTCTAACGAATGATTTTTTAGTAGAAAAACATGCAATAATGGTTTTTAATTTTTTTCTTCGCCTTACTTTTACCTGTTGAAATGTTTTATTCTCATTTCGACTAACGCAGTCACCCGGGTGACTTTTAAAATATGTATAGAAAATAAGAATGTACGTAAAAAGATTTTATTAGTAATTAGTAGTGCGCGGCAAGACGCTGTTTTTTCTATCGACGATCGACGTTGCCACGTGTTGCCACGTTCCGAAAAGTGGCCGGACGACGCGTCACTCGTCGCAGAAGTAGTCGCGAGTCGCCAGCGCGAGCATTAACACTATTCACTTCTACATATTCTTTACTTACTGTTATTTAATAAACCTATCCACTACTCCTAGCAAAGTGATTCTCCTTCCTCCTACACATGTTCTGAGCAATGCCACTTGTAATTATTAACATTGCTTACATACATTATTCGTGCAGATGTACATATAAAATTAGTCACCGGGGTGACTGCGGCAGCCTAAATGAGTTCTAAAATTCGTCAGCCGAACTAGGGTTAATCCAGTGTGCGACAATGTACCTCAGTACGCGACATCAATTACGCAATATTATAGAATTCTTTAGGCATAAACAAACACGGTTGCCAGGGAAGTTCTAACCGTAGTGGAGGGGGAGCATACGCGTAGTGGAGAGGAGACGTGCCATGCATGCACATAATGACACCGTGACGTCAAACCTATCGATGTCAAGATAGGTGTTCCCCCTCCACTACGTGTAGGAGTTTCCTGGCAACTCTGGGCACAAAGCTCTTGGCTTGGCTTAACAGACTAACTCCTCTCCCTGTATCTATTATCGCGATAGAATCAGCAAAGCGGCATCAGTAAAGCTTCTTCGTTTCGTTACTCGACATGAACTCAATAGAAAATCTGATTAATGGCATTTGTTATACATCTTTTAAAGAGGCGCATCGGGGCAACGTCAATTGGTGAGTCAATCGTAAAGGACCCACTAATGCAGCGGCTCTAGCACCGCTATTTTGTTGAAAAAATTACCAAAATTTTTTTTAATCTTCAAGAGATGTATAATAAATGGCATTAGGTAATTAGATTTTTTATTGACTTCGTTATTTAAAAGAAAAAAATTGGCATGCAAACTTATGATTTTTATACGTCCACATTGACGGCCCCTGCACCTTAAGAAAAACTCACAGAACGTTCCGATCTCAAATTTTTCGGTAAAAGCGAGCGGCAGCTGCGCGGCAGAGTGTGAATGGTTTTATTTGATCCTACAGAATAGAGCTGTTTCGAGACTCGAAAGATTCGAGTAGCTGGAAGTTCGACCTGAACGGGACGGGGTTTTTCGAACCAAGCCGGGACCCGAACGGTTTCGGTAACGCGAATGTTTCGGGCCACCCGAATATATTTTAGGTAGTCGACTGTATGGTGCAGTGTGATCACTTGGTGCAGCTGGAACGTTTTGTAGGCACCAAATATAAATTAAGTTAGATATATAATATGAGATGTATAGATATTAAAACCATATGAAGTAATTTAACCCTTGCCTGATGAATAATTTAACAACACATTACACGTGTTACTTCTTATTAGTACTACTACTAGATGCTAACAAGATGAAAACCTTATTTAGGAGCTTATCCCAAGGTGTATACGGTTTAAATTATGGGTTAAAATTTACCCCGCATCCAATGTGTTGTTAAAATATCCACCAGGTAAGGGTTAAATTACTTTATACGATTTTCATATCTATACATCTCATATTATACATGTAACTTAATTTATATTCTGTGCCTAGAAAACGTTCCAGCTACACCAAGCTATCGCACTGCACCATGCAGTCAACTACCTAAAATATATTCGGGTGGCTCGAATCATTCGAGTTACTCGAAACACATTCGAGAGGCTCGAAAAAATCAAGCTACCCCAAACACATTCGAGCTCCCTGAATCACATTCGAGCGACTCGTAAAAATCGAGCTACACGAAACAGCTCGAAACAGTGTCGAAACAGCGGCTCCATATCAAAACGATACAGTACAAAACTACACATGCAATTTAGGACACATCAGAATAGTGCATAGAAAGTAGTGCACATGCAATTTTGAACACATGAAATTTAGAGTGCACATGAAATTTAGAGTGTACATAAAATTTAGGACACATGCGATTTAGAACACATGCGTTTTATAAGTGCACATACAATGTAGGACACATGCGATTTAGGACACATACAATTTAGGACACATGCGATTTAGGACACATACAATTTAGGACACATACAATTTAGAACAGATGCAATTTTACGCACATTCTTTTAGTGCACATCAGGATAGCGCACACCAATATTTCGCGCACAACCATCTACTCGTCGCCGTCGACTGTTTTACAGCCGATGGTATTAGTATTGGTTGGGACTAGAGCAGGGCGGGGGCGCGCGTCCGCTTGCGGGCGCGTAAAGCATTGTAGCGGACCGATGTGACTTTGGGGATGCTCAAAATGAGACTGCGGTTACAAGTATCGCGCGATGGGGTCAATATCGCTATTGTTAACAAGGTAATCATTCTGAACATTTCCCTTTAAACTTTTTGGTGGTCGGCTTCGGTTTACGAGATATGCGCAAAAAACTTATTAGAATTACCAAGTTTAACACATACTCACATCGGTTCGCTACCATGCATTACACGCCCCCCGCCATAATCTAGCCCCAACCAATACTAATACCGCCGGCTGTAAAACAGATTTCAATATATTATGCCGAAAGTTTTTTATTAATATCTCCGAATCTGAGGCTGACCGCCAAAAAAGTTTCAAGGAAAATGTTATTCAGAATGACGACCTTGACAACATATGTGAAGATCATTGAAATCGGCGAAGGCCCAGTTCACCGGCAAGTTTACCGTGCTATCTTGCCGTACACTAAATAAAATGTGCGTCAAACTGCATGTGTCCTAAATCGCATGTGTCCTAAATTGTATGTGTCCTAAATCGCATGTGTCCTAAATTACACAGTACAACAGCCATCTGGACTTGGAACATTCAATAGCCGTTTCTTATAGGTTTTCGTGCCCTGAAAACGAATCCGCAAACCGTTTGTCGCCATCACCCATAGTTTTTGAGAAAATCGATTTTGAAAAAAACTGCAAATTTTCAACTTTGAACATATTTTCTGTCGAAACGGTAATAGTTATTCGATTGTTCGTTACGTCAAATTATTCTATGAACCTTCCCGAATACAACGATGTAAGTGATTATTGCGTTATGATCATTTAAATATGTTTAAACAACGATCAAAGGGAAAAGGACACCCGAAATGCACCAATTTTTGCGGATATCTTTCAATTTATTTCCAAAACTAAGGGTCTGAGACGAAATCTGACCATCCCACGCGATGCAGCAGACATTGTTCCATCGGAAAGCATCGGCAGAAGTGGTAAGTCTCGTTTCGTTTTCAATACAGAAACGAAATAGTTTGGCAAAACGCGCGGAGCCGACAGTGGTAGTCAACGGCGCGGCGGCACGCGCGGCGGCCAGCGTAGGTAGGTAACCCTGCCGCTCACAGTAAGCCTCTCACAGTGCTACAATATTGTATTTGTTATTTGTAAACTATTTAATTAAAAATTATTAACTATTGTATAATAAACTATGTAGGGTAAACCAACCAGTAATTGACCGCATACCAGTGAATGACCATTAGGCAAAGAAATGTCAATTATAAATTTTAAATATTTATATGTTTATAAATGGAGTGCAGTTGCACTTTTAATATCCCATATTTTTAGTTACACGTATTAAACAAACATTAATAAGTACAATTCTTATTAACAGTATGCGGTCATTTACTGGGCTTCTCATTCAACAACTCGGTCATTCACTGGTTGGTTTATTCTAATAAATTTTCTGTAATTTCAAACTTTGATTTTTTGAATATGCAAGGTTTCGGCGCTATGTGTGTACAATTTGCCGGTTTGGACTTCGGTAGCGACCGACAAGCGAGCGGGCAACTATCTTGTAAACAGACTTATTAAAGCGTGTGAAAGATTGGGTTGTAATATGTCCCTCAAAATGCATTTTTTGCATTCCCATCTTGATTTTTTCCCGGAAAACCTTGGTGATGTGAGTGATGAGCACAGGGAACGATTTCACCAAGACGTGTCCGTGATGGAAAAACGTTACTACGGAAAAAGTAGCATCGCAATGTTGGCAGACTACTGTTGGCAACTCCAAATGAGTAGTAAAATAACCCATACCTAAACGTCAGGCAAGAAGACAACACTTCTAGGTATGTAATTAATTTCAGTCTTCTTACTTTTATTAGAAAATAGTTTATAAATAACAAATATAATACTGGAGAACGGTAATATAGTCACGTGCGATATGCACTTCTGTTACACTGACGTGTTTAATATAATAGTGTAAAAAAATCACCTCGACAATGAATTTACCCCGTCGTATAGTATGACATTCACACGAACAATTCTCTTGTATTTTCAATACATTGGGAACTGATGTGGGTACCTAACTGTACACACATAGCGCCGACACCTTGCATATTCAAAAAATCAAAGTTTGAAATTACAAAAAATTTATTAGGTACATAGTTTATTATGCAATAGTTAATAATTTTTTATTAAATAGTTTATAAATAACAAATACAATATTGTAGCACTGTGAGAGGCTTACCGTGAGCGGCTGGGTTACCTACCAACGCTGGCCGCCGCGCGTGCCGCCGCGCCGTTGACTACCACTGTCGGCTCCGCGCGTTTTGCCAAACTATTTCGTTTCTGTATTGAAAACGAAACGAGACTTACCACTTTTGCCGACGCTTTCCGAAGGAACAGTGTCTGCTGCATCGCGTGGGATGGTCAGATTTCGTCTCAGACCCTTAGTTTTGGAAATAAATTGAAAGATATCCGCAAAAATTGGTGCATTTCGGGTGTCCTTTTCCCTTTGATCGTTGTTTAAACATATTTAAATGTTCATAACCCAATAATCACTTACATCGTTGTATTCGGGAAAGTTCATAGAATAATTTGACGCAACGAACAATCGAATAACTATTGCCGTTTCGACAGAATATGTTCAAAGTTGAAAATTTGCAGTTTTTTTCAAAATCGATTTTCTCAAAAACTAAGGGTGATGGCAACAAACGGGTTGCGGATTCGTTTTCAGGGCACGAAAACCTATAAGAAACGCCTATTGAATGTTACAAGTCCGAGAAAAAGTCAAATTTTGTTGTACTGTGTTATATATGCACTATAAAACGCATGTGTTCTAAACCGCATGTGTCCTAAATTGTATGTGTCCTAAATCGCATGTATCCTAAATTTGATGTGCACTATAAATTTCATGTGTTCAAAATTGTATGTGCACTACTTTCTGTGCACTATTATGATGTATCCTAAATTGCATGTGTGATTTTGTACTGTGTCATTTTGATATGGAGCCGAAACAGCTCTACTACAGAACTGGAGACCGCGCAGACAACATCGTGTATCTAAAACCGAAGTGTCTGAACAAGGCCTTAATTTATTTATTCGGGTACTTACTCTCAGACAATACTTTCGACGTTGTCTAGAAAACATCGAGTTGAAAACATATCAAAACCAGGCGGCGACTAGAATTATTTGGGTGTGACGACATGTCGACCCCATTGACAGTATTAAGGGGGTATACCCGTTTGAACGCTCGAAAATGTGTCCATTTTGTAGATTTTTTTACAAGTCAACGTCTTGATGAAAATTTTCCGTTTTTGTATTATGTTTATATAGTATTATGAACTACTTAAAAAAAGTTTCAGTTAAAAAACTATCGAAAGTTATGGATACATATCCGAAACTCTCTTGATTTCAGACAGCTACGCGGTAACCTTGAAAAGACTTGTATGTCATATCTGAAATCAAGAACAGTAATTTTTTTATAAAATATGTTAATAGATATCGATCTACGAAGCCGATTTTGAAAATTTTGAAAAATAAAGAAATGGTGAGAGATCAAAGATAAAGTTAGATTTTTCTAAGAGAAAAGTTCGCGTTTCTTCTTTATAAATAATAAACGGGGAATCGGAATAAAAAAAGGCGTTATAGATCGATGTGGAATCTTATTATGATTCTGCATGCAAAATTGCAAGTACCGTTAAGGAACTAGTTTTTGATCAGTTTAGAGGGCTTCCCACTTTAATATTTATTTTTAACGTAATAAAACTTTAAACCATAAACTTTTTTTATACTAAAAGATGAATTAATGTTTAAACTTTAAGGAAAAATTTTAAAAAGTTGGAAATAAGTACAATTTAATTATTTATGATGTACGGCATAATAAGGTGACTAGGAACTAGTTTTTGATCATCTAAAATACATGGGAACTAATTTTTGATCAGGTTAGGAACTAGTTTTTGATCATCTAAAATAGATGGGAACTAATTTTTTGATCAGGTGAGTAACTAGTTTTTGATCGTCTAAAATACTTGGGAATTAATTTCTTATTAGGTAAGGGACTAATATTTGATCACACATTTTTTTGTATAAATAATCAATGTATAATCATGAAATATATTTTTCGTCAAACGTTATTTATTTTAACTTTTCTAGAAGACTTTTTAATATTTTTTGGTATGGTTTTGCTTAAATTTTTCTTCAATTTTTTTTCTTCATCCTTTTCTTTCTATACCATCTAAACTTAAGTTTTTTATAATTTTATAATGTGCTAACCTATTTTTTATTCAGGTGATCAAAAATTAGTTCTACAAGAAAAAGTTGGAACTAATTAATGATCACTGACTTTTAAAGCAAAATAATACATATAATACTAAAATTTTTGCGCTACTTTGTAAAGTAAACTATTGTAAGTAAAATGTATGAAAATAACCTTTAATGTCGCAACACCAGCAAAGAAATCGACTGTCACATCGATGGTTATGTCTTACTTCGCACAGTAAGAGATGGCGTTCAACAGAGACTTCCTTCAAGTGAGCTACCTTACACATTTATTTTCACAAGAACTAACCATACTAACTACTTTTACAGACAACATATATATTTTTGAATTATCAATTTTTATGTTAGTAATTATTTCAAACAATTATTTATTGACATAAACTTAAAAGAACGATTTATTTCATGAACTGATCAAAAACTAGTGCCTGATCAAGAACTAGTTCCTTAACGGTAAATTGGTTCAACGTAGCGCGAGTTTTTAGAGCCACCATAATGAAAAATGTAGTTCCGTTGCGATTAGTTGAGCCGCCACACCGCGCCGCCCCGTGATACCTACCTGGTTTGTTCCACTCAAGAACCTATAGCTTCGTCAATCTGCCAAATTTTTACATCGGACTTGATTTATAATTTTCCTTAAACATCAATCTATGAAAATATGCAACAAATCCGTTTTATGACACTGTCAAACGGTTATACCTCCTTAAGTTAAAAAGTCACAACATTTTTGTGACATTGATTTGTATACAATTTTAACATGTTACTGAAACTTCATGTCTCTATATACAGCTGGCCCCATCCCTCTTAGAGTACGTGAAGCTGAAATACCAATTGTCAGCGATGCTGAATGTATAAGGAAAGTGAATGCTGTGACTGAAAAAATTTTCATCTTACCTGCAAGTAGTTTCTGCGCTGGTGGGGAACAGGGCAACGATGCATGTCAGGTACTTTGAATACATATTGTTTATAGCTGATAATAATTAAGTTATATTATATTGTGAAAGTAACAATAGTAATTAAAACAGTAATGAATTATAGTTTTGCTACCAATTATACAGGATGTTTATAAATATGTGGGGCAATATTTCAGGGTCGGTCCTACTCATCAAGCTAAGAAGGAAACTTTGTACATGTATATGCCCGATAATGTTTGGTTTCGCAGTTATAACCATTTTTATATTCCGTAATGTTGGAGATAGGGCAACATGTGTCGGCAGTCACGGGAACGCTGCCTTGTTCGTGATTCCCCCCCCCCCCATTGTAGCGCCCGCAGGGTCGCTCCACTCTCGCACAACATCGTGACACTCGTGTATTGTATGTTACAACGATTTGCCTTGTAATCTTTGCGTCTCATTCATATTATAATATTAGAGGCTCACCCGACATGCAAAGTCTAACACGTAAAATACCGGCCCGAAAAGTCTATTAAGGGGCAACCGCCAGACTGGCGCGTTCGTCGGTTGGCCTAATCTTCTATATAGGTACATATAAAATTCATTTTCTGTTTGTTTGTTTGTTCGTAATACAAATTTACACCGCTGCGCGGGTTTCGTTTAGATTTGGAACATATGTTCTACGCGTCCGAGCGGAGATCGTTGTATAGGTTTCGTTGACCTCGCCCACTTTTAAGGTAAAAGTACAAATAACTGGACACTTAAGGATATCAAAGTTGTATATCTTAACCCTTTGCACTCCAGTGGTGACTCTCACTCACCATGTCTGGCTTTGCTGATGCGTCGCGCGAAAAAGGCCTGGAGTGCAAAGGGTTAAAAATGGACAAAAAATAAATGTCCTTTTGAACAAAACTGTAAATATTCAGATAAATGTTACTTCTTTCTATCAAATGAGCTACTAAAACCTTGTTTTCAGTGCGTTATTTTAATTAAATTGAGTAAAAACACAAGTAATTATGTGTACCACTACATGGACAATAGAATTCTGATTTGTCCCAGCGTCCCATTTGTGGTATCCCAATACCTGGTAAGCAGAGGGCGCAAGGTGCGCCACTAGTGTTTGTATGAATGGTTGTTTTGAAAATGTAGCATG
Organism: Andrena chrysosceles; assembly: GCA_963855975.1. Classification (NCBI taxonomy): domain Eukaryota; kingdom Metazoa; phylum Arthropoda; class Insecta; order Hymenoptera; family Andrenidae; genus Andrena; species Andrena chrysosceles. The sequence continues at coordinate 74,724,034 of OY979767.1, read as the reverse complement.
CAATTGAATAAAAATATGACTTGAAAATAGAAAGCTGTTAATTTATGTACAGTATACTTGTACTTACACTTTTGATATACAAAAATTTGAGGAAACACAGACACTTTATCGGTTTGACAATGCCGTCAGGTATTGGGATTTTACCTAACCGTTCAAAATGCTGACAGGCCGACCAACTGAACGGCTGGTCAGTTATTGGGGACAGCGTGCAGAGGGCAAGATTATTATGTACCGGTACATGAACACGTATATTTTTAATTAAAATCAACATTAACCGATCAATGTTTTGTTTTGTATGTGACAAGAAACTTCTTAAGATTCCAGAGATGGGCATTATCTAAATAAAAAATTATTAAAATACATTTTAGATAAAAGTTACTGTATCTTTTGTTCGTTATTCGAAGACAGATGTAGCGCGAGATTTTATCTGTAACTTTTATCCGTCAGAGCTTGGTTTAGAGAGTTTATTCGTTATGTCTATCCGAGAGATTTCTCGTTATCTCCAACTGTTATTCGACTGTCGAATACAGCGCCACAATGTATACGACGCCCATATCTGTCGGAACTTGGTCGCATAGTTTATTCGTCAGATTTTACTGGAAGAAGTAGATGCGTAACCTTGTGGGTTATTCGAACGTCCAGATGTCGCGCAAGGTTTATCCGTTATCATTTATCCGTTATTCGAAGCTCGATCTAGCGATATGATTTATGTGACGCTTTTATTCGTGACGAGATTTTCAGAAGGGATAAAATCACATGTTATCTTTATTCGTAATTTTTATTCGTTGGCTTCGAATACCTGGACATTGTGATCTGACGTTGCCAGATCGTAATACATATGTATAAATGAGCGGTTTAAAAACTATGAAGCTCGAGAATGTTGTAGCTGCTAGAAAGGACAATGGTAAAAACTGGCCATCTTTGGATCTGTCTGGCAACGAAACATTTTTACAGCATGGGTACAGATCGTGCGAGGGAGTCCGACCGTCGCGTCGACGTTCTTTTAATTCGTTTAGGACAGGCATGGAACTAAAGTGAACACAGCGGCCGTTTTTCGGAAGCAACGCCTCCTTTCTCCCGCCGCGCGTCTTGGCCCCCGCAGCGGGCCTAGGAGCTTCGAGCGCCTCAGACCCGTACCATATGAACCGCGCGTGGCGTATTAAGGTGACATTGTATCAATAGGTTTCCACATCGTCCCAGAGAGCACGATTGTCGATGTGTTTTTTTTTTGTCAACGCGCCACACGCGGTTCATATGGTACGGGCCTGAGGCGCTCCAAGCTCCATGGCCGCCGCGGGGGCCAAGACGTGCGGCGGGAGAAAGGAGGCGTTGCCTCTGAAAATCGGCCGCTGCGTTCACTTTAGTTCCATGCCTGGTTTAGGAAAACATACGATCGCACACGCATGAGTATCACGCTACCTGTTACTTTGTATGATACTCGTTCATGTGCGATCGCACGTTTTTCCAAACAAATTAAAAGAACGCCGACGGTCAGACTCTGTCGCACGCATGGTCTTCTCAACGGCCGCTCGGAGGCAAAGTTATATCGCGCGATGTTTATGTGTCTACAGGTATTAGGAAATCCAAAATGCATAATTCTTTAACTCGCAGGATTTTGATTCTCATGAACACAACTTCTTTTTTGTTAATCTCTTACGGGAAAATGTGACCCTCCAGTCCAGTAGACGACGATTTTCATGCTCTCGATTGTAGGACTAACCTAAGAATTTTGCCGTATTCGATTCGTGCTACTTTCGCCCTTGAAGGGAGAAATTACCTCTTTTATCCAAATCGCCTCCTTTACTTATGCGCTTATAACTCGTAAATTACGAAAGATATAAAAAAACATGTAAATAAATGTTATACCGTTTCTGAAGGTCTATATATCTGTCGAAAACAATTTTCGAAAATTTTTTTTTTTCATTAAGTAAATCGGCGTGTCAGTCACCGATCTTCCCTTGTGTGTGCCCTAGAGACTAGCGTTTATTATCGTAAGATAGCATTCGTTTCATTCGTTTCCTGGCTGGGAAGTATGTGTTTATAAGAGAACGTAATTTGATACGATTAAATCAGTTTACGTTTAATATTTATAACTTTCTCATCGCCTCCAAGGTAAATAACACTGTCCAACAGCCATTTTGATCTGTTACATTTAATTCACATGATTGTGTTGAAACATATTTAAATGTTTATAATTCAATAATAACTTATATCGTTGTGTTCGCGAGGGTTCATACAATAATTTGACAGAACAAGCAACCGAAGAACTATTACTTTTTGAACACAAAAGATGTTCAAAGTTGAAAATTTGCATTTATTTTCAAAATAGAATTTCTTGAAACTGAGGGTGATGGCGACCAACGGTTTGTGGATTCGTTTGCGGCGCACAAAAATCTATAGGAAAGGGCTATTGAATGATACAAGTCCGAAAAGAAACTTAAATTTTGACGAACAATGAATTATTGAACATCGTACCTATATAATTGTTACAGCCTTATCGCTTATTTACCATACTTGTATACGAATTACGAAATAGTCACTGTTTAATTGTACCTCATAGCATATAGATGCATTTAACTACTTATAGTTAAGTTTCCTTAGGAAGGAATTGATAAAATAAAGGAATAATATTATTAATAAAGTAATTCAGTTTACTTGTCAATAGTGATTAAAACAACATTTGCTCGTCAAATAACATGATAATTTTAATTTGTAATATTGTAATTATATGTAATTATATAACAAAATATATATTTAAATAATTGATAATGATTTTGTCACTACAGGGCTTGTAGTACAGGCCCCAAAGGCCTCCCTCGTCTTCGCTATAGTCGAAAGAGAAGTATAAACATAGTTAATTGAATGAGTTGATCTGCGGTTGTAAACCTTCAATAGTGCCGATATCCATTATTTAAAGGATGGACAATCCCTACGTCGCGGTCGAAAAACACTTGGAAGGCATGGTACCCGGAATTCAGGGACGCAATTCCTGCAAGGGCCTAATTTATGACATCGTGTTGAAGTGTCTATCGGTTTTCCCTCTTGGATAGTCACGGCCAGGAGCGGACTGGCCACCGGGGAGTTTGTGAAAATTTTCGGTGGGTCGGTTAGGATTTGGGGCAGCTCTACGTAGAATTAAATTTTTGTACCAAAAACAATGTGCATAAAATTACAGTTGTAGATTCTTTTTAATTGCCGCAAAGAATGTTTTTCTTATTAATTAAATTTATTCGCTACAAGAGGGCCGGTCATATCCACAATTTCCCAGTCAAAATTTAAGTCCCACACCGCTCCTAGCAACGGCTAGGAAATCAGAAAGGATGGCCTGAATGATGCAAGGTTCATGTTCTGTTTGTAACACTTCTATATACATTCTCTTTTATTCAAAAGTCTCCGCAATCTTCATCCTTCGAAGGATTAGGCCTATCGCCTTCACCCAAACATTTGCTTCATTGGAAAAGTCACGTCTCGCATGAAATGTAAATACGTTTTACTTCCAACAGTACTTTCATTACGAAAGTTGTATAATAGATACCAAGAATATTTCGGGAATTAATAAACTGATTTACCTGCAATTTATCATTCTTATTTTTCATAAGGGGGTCCATGGGAACACTGAACAGTTGGATATCTACTAACGTATTGGAAATAAAAAAGAATTTATATGGAATTGCGTGGTTCCAGGGGGCAAATTTATTAGCGGAGACGAATTTTTTCATCGATTATTATTTTAAAAGATACGATGGTCAAATTAGATTTTTTAAATGGAACTATTCTTTTTTAGAGATCACTTGATAGTGCGTTCCAAGACAAATTCAATAACCTACTAGGTATCTGTTTCAACAGGCATTGCCCAACGCGTGCCACCCATGGCGCGAACAAGACTACCCCCGGTGCTTGCCATTCCAGCTAGTTTTCTTCCAGTGAGAATCAGTAAATTTGCAAGCGCAATATCTTAAAAACCAGTGGAAATAAGATGTATACATTATGGGTTATTGAATTTGTCTTGGAACGCACTATCAAGTGATCTCTAAAAATAAATAGTTCCAGGTAAAAAACCGAACTTGACCATCGTATCTTTTAAAAAAATAATCGACGAAAAAATTTGTCTGCGCTAATAAATTTGCCTCCTCGAACCATGCAATTCTATATAAATTTTTGTTTTTATCTCTAATAAGTTAGGAGATATCCAGCTCTTCAGTGGTCCCGCGGCCACCCTGTATAATTGAGGGGCTCATTGTCAATGGAAAACAGGCGCATGCTGCATATGCATAAATTTTCGTTTCTTTGTACCATTATTTGAGGGGTCGGATGCAATAAGGGGACTAGCTCTGGAAAATGGGAAAAATTATTGTCCAAACGCTAAGAAAGATTGGAAAATTAAATATTGTTAAACTGTATTTTAAAAAATATAGTGTTGTAAAGCTCGTCACTACACAAATTTTTTTATTTACAGTTTGTTTATCCAATCATTACTATTTGAGTTAAAAATTATAAGCAAAAAATTTTTCATCGTCTAAACTTCTAAAATCATTATTTCTTTAACCGTAAATTGCAATAACTTGAGGAACTATCAACGGATCGTTATGAGGCTTAAAACATAACTTCAGAAAACTCTAGCGAAGCCCTAAAATTTATGCACAAAACCCTTATGGTAAAAAATGTAATAACATTTAATTAAAATTGTTATTTATTGCTGATTATAAACATATATTTGTTTTTATCTTTTCTTTCTCTTTCATTGTACGATAGTAGTATTATACCCAAGAACGGAATTTTGTGTAATAAAAATATTAATATAAATATATATTAACAATACAGGGTCGAGTAGTAATGCATATTACAATTAATATTTTTATTCATTAAATATTCTATTCCGCCGGAAAGTATTTGGTTATATTCCAATGCGCGGACCTCGCGGGTCCTTCCACTTCTCCTTCAGGCGGGGTGCAGAAGGAGAAAAGATAAGGGACTAATGTTTATGTTTCGCAGTCGAAGAGTGCAGCAAGAAGAAAATTCGAATCAGTTTCTAGCAAGCATTCACGCAGAGAGTATCGAAGAGCATTTTAATAATTTCACAGTATATCCACCTAGTATAGTACAGTGTATAGGGCAGTATAGTATTAATTTAGAAGTGTATTTTAAATTAATATAGTTATGCAGTGTAGGATAGATAGAATACTGTTAGTGCACCTAATACATTGATTGTTAAGATACGTTTTGTGTTAATTACATTTAGTGTTAGCAATAAGTGTAGTGCTATAGTATAGTGAATTATGAGCACAAGTGAAGGAAGTGTTTTGGACGTGCGAAGCAACTCATCGCAATCGTCAGGGAGTTTAGAGATACGTGCAGTACTCCCTGCCATTTTAAGGGGAAGGTACTACACCGTGTTACATGAAAAATGTAACTAAACCAACGCGATTGCGCGATGTAATTTGTGCCGCCCGGAGCAAGAAATCAGAGGACAATGGTCTTCAACCTCCAACTTCCGCTCTCACTTGAAAAGGAAACACTATACGGAATTTGTGGAATATGTAGATCAAATGGAACGAATAAAACGGAGGAATGCTGTCCATCAAGGTGTAGGGTCTCAAAACAGATTTCAGATGGATATGGCGAAATTCATCGTTAGTGCCATGCTTCCTTTACAAGTTGTCGAGAATGTGGAATTTAGAAGGATGTTTCACAATTTAGGATTAGCCAATAAAGTTAAAAATATTAGCCGACGGACACTAGGCCGGTGTATTGGCAGGCTATATGTGGATACAACGCAAACAATAAAATTAGAATTGTCAGGTATTCCATTTATTTGCACCACAGCGGATATTTGGAGTAGCAAAAACCGCAGTTTTCTGGGTGTAACTGCCCACTGGATAACCCAAAATTATGAAAGAAAATCTGCAGTCTTAGGCTGTCGATGATTTTGCGGAACGCATTCTTACGACCGGATTAAAAATTTACTGCATTGCATACACAATCAGTTTGATTTGGACACCGGGAAAATTGTGGCGACTGTCACCGATAATGCCAGCAATTTCGTGAAGGCTTTCAAGGAATGTGGTGTCAAACTACGTTGTATCATCATAGAGGATAATGAGACAGTCAACCCAGTCAACGGTGAAGAAGAAGAAAAAGGAGAAGAGGCACAACAAGAAGAGGAAGCAGAACAAGAAGAAGAAGAAGAAGAAGGAGGAGGAGAAGAAGAAGAAGCAGCAGTAACCATACGGGAAGTTCCAGAGAATGTATTACCCCGACATATTCGATGCGCTGTACATACATTGCATTTGTGCGTCACAAGCGACCTAATGCAAGCCATGAAGAGTACACCAGCATTACATTCAACGCATAAGGATGTCATGGAAAAGTGCAACGTGTTATGGAAAGCGTGCAATAGACCGAAATCATCTGAAATATTTAAAAACATAACGGGTCAGATTTTGAAAAGGCTAGGGGACACTCGTTGGAACTCGTTGTATGATTCATTAAAACAAATAGTACAACTGAAGCCAAAACTTGTAGAAATTGGTAAAGCTTTGGGGACAAAGAATATATTAAAAGATAATGACATAATATACATACAGGAACATATACAATGCACAGCACCAATAGCCCAAGCAATTGACATCTTGCAAGGAGAGAAAGATATTTTTTATGGAACGCTTGCCCCATGTTTATTCTCATTGCGAAGGAAATTAATTATATTAGAATTAAATGACTGGAAATTTTGTACTACAATAAGTGCCTCGCTACTAGCAAGTATTAATAAACGGTTCAATAATATATTCACGTTCTCTACGGAAGAATCGAAATGTGCCGCAATAGCTGCCATGAGCCATCCAAAATTTAAAAATCGATGGTTTGCGTGTGTAGAAGATGTCTACACAACTATTCTAAAGAATAATTTAGAGACTGCAGTAATCCAGGAAATGAAGAAGGACAACGTTCCTAGAGCAACACAAGCAGTGCCATCAGCATCAACGTCGTCCGACGATTTTTTTTATTTCGGGGAGGAAACTGTGACGACAGAAAGGACAGATTATTCCGCGAAAGCTTCATTAGAGGTTGGTTAATTTCTTTCACCTTAATAAATTAATAGTTTGAAAGGATAAAGATACCCATGGATAATGTGAAATTCTAATTCTTTTTTTCAAATTTGATTTCCAGATTCTACAGTTTTTCGAAGAATGTCGAAAGGATTTGCCAGTGTTGGAAAACTATCCTCATTTGAAAACTATCTTCTACAAATACAATACTCCAGTTCCGTCTTCCGCACCCGTGGAAAGATTATTTTCTTACGCCACAATGGCAAATTCACCGAAGAGGAATAGGACCTCGGACCAACTCTTCGAAAGAAGAGTAGTTTTGAAATGGAATCATCAGTATATGGAGATATGAAAATCATAATTGAAAATGCATAAGTGAGTAACGAATAAATGGAACTTATGAAAATATATTACATAAATAATATATAGTATATAACAGATTGAAATTCACACAGACAGGAGGTTAATACGATCAGGCACAAGGATGGGATGGCCGATGGTGGATCTGGGCGGGACGACACAGCTGCGGCCGCGGCGAGTGCTGCAAGCGGCCAGGAGGGTGGTGCAATGAGGCAGCAAGGCGGATGCTACAACCGGGCATGAATCGTGTATGTACAGGTTGTATAAAAAGTGGTAGACACCGCTTTCAGGGGGGAATTACACCTCTGGATTGGTGGACATTTGTAAAAAAAACTTGTCGCAAAATTGTTTATAATATTGAAAATTAATGTTTAACTTTTTTGTTACATCAATGTGTTCTGCTCCATGAGAAGAAAAATTGTTCAAAAGATACCATGTGCCGCAAACGCACCGTTTCGACGCAAGAAATTGTTAAAACTTACGCAAAAATTAGAGTGTGTAGAGCCACTCCCACAAGCAGTAGCATGTAGATGTTTTGCTCTTTCGGGAGCTTCATATAGTTTTCCTATTTGCTCCTCTTTCTCTCACTCACACTCGTACCAAAGTCCAGCTGTGTTTTCGTAAATAGATATATTGATCATGATTGATCATGATGCCTTTGTTCTTTTAAAGGCGAGAAAAAAAGGATATGAGCGTGAGTGAGAGGAAACGATATCTATACATTCTAATTTTTGTGTTAAACCTTGACAACTTTTTGTGCCTTAACGATGCATTTGCGACATATGGTTTTTTAAACTTCTTTTCATTTCATTGAACAGAGCGCGTTGACGTGAAAAAACTTTAACATTAATTTTCAATGTATAGAAATAATTTTGTGGTTAGTTTTTTCTATAAATATCCTCCGATCCAGAGGTGTAGATTCACCCCTAAAACACTAACCATTACATTTTATACACCATGTACAAGTTATTTATACAAATAAGTACAAATTATTTATACAAAAAAAGTACAAATTATTTATACGAATAAGTACAAATTATATTACAAACTAAAATTATCATGTAATTTCACGAGCAAATACTGTTTTAAACATTATTGACAAGTAAACTGAATTACTTTATTAATAAAATTATTCCCTCATTTTACCAATTCCTTCCCTTATACTTAATTAAATGCATCTATGAGGTACAATTAAGCATTGACTATTTCGTATGTGAGCGTGGTAAATAAGCGATAAGGTAGTACAATTACAATCTAATTCTAATTTTTATGAATGATTAACAATACTGTAAGTCACGCGATAGTTTACTGATCTGAGTTTAGAATTGTATTGACATTTAAACGTAGCAGATATGAAACTTCCGTTGAGATATTTTGAAATGCCCTGATAACCAGATCTGGCAGCAGAATCTGACGTCAGATCCGTAGTCGTCTGTGTCCGCATTTGGCTGCGTTCTGAGGTACAGAATCTGATGTCAGATTCTGATGTCAGATCGGCAGCAGATAGACAGCAGATTCTGCCGTCTGCTAGGCACAGCCAACAGCGCCATCTGAGGTCCAGAATTAACATACAATTCCCTACGCGTGACGTCACATGGCCGCCCCTACGCGTGACGTCACACTAGGTGTATCCCCACCCTTTCTACTGCTCGTAGAGAAGTTTTGGAGCAGATTCTAAGATTCTGCTCGCAGGTTATATGAGCCGCAGTTTATTAAATAAGTTCTTTATTTTTTTATAAAGGTATGTGTTTATTCTTTAATATTACAAGTACAAAATATATATAAGTGGCACATATATTAACATTTAATATTTACATTTGGAAATGGTGATTCTAGATGCAAACATAAGCCAATTTTCCCGAGAACGAACTTTTATTCTACATTACATTTTTATTTATATAGATTTTCGACTTATTGTTTTTGCATAGAATCACCATATCCCTGCTTGTGTTAACTCTGAAAAGAAATACAACATTAGTATAAAATTGAAACGATACTGGGAATGTACCGATGAATATTTTATTAAACGTTAAGTACTTTATTTCAGTGATGCTAAAGTAAAGTGAGCACTGAAAAGTACTGTTTGGTTTAGTACGTTTTAAAAGACTGGCGCTGAAAAGTGCCGATTATTGTTCCTTGTGAACGTCGAGAGGTTGTTCCCGTTGGACTCGATTAAAATGGGCACTGAAAAGTACCGTTTGGTCTCTTCGCCACTGTAAAAGGAGACACATCTCAACTTTTAATGGGCATATTTCGTGAAATAAAACATCTGCCACAGTTCTTCAGACGTCATCAGCTTCTTCTTCGGGCTGCTGGTCGCTCCAAAACTCGCGGCGCCTTTGCAAGGCACTTGGGGGGGCTGCTGTCGCCCGTGGACCACACCTCCTGCTGCGTACTCTTTCTTTCGCGGTCCGCAGTGCCCGCTGCATATATAGTTGAAAGTCCGATCGGATGGGCTTGTTGAAATGCGGGTTCCCAGACACCGCTTCTGAAAAAGTAATGCACGCAAAGTACATTAGTATAATTATTTATAAAAACATGAAGATGCTTATTGCTTCGTACCGTAAATCGCCATAGTAATACGGGCGTTGTACAACGGCCGTTGTCCCGTTCGGCCGAACCACGTGAAGGCCGTTGTCACGTCGTCGACAAGGGCCTCCTTCATACAAAAATCGACCGCGGCCTTCAGGCTGAACCCACCCACGTATTTTAAATATTGGACCTAAACAAAGTAAGTAAATATTTATGTAAGTATGTATTATATAAAAGTAAATAAAAGCATAATTTCGCTTTCACTTACAACATTGGAATATGTTTGGTCGTCGATGGTCTCGAAACAGTCCACCTCCTCCGGTGACGAGAGAGGAATGATCGCTGGTTTCCTTGGTGGACCGTTACGGGTGAGTTGCACACATTGGAGAACATTCTCCAATAAAGTATTCATTCTTCTGCAAGCAGAATGGATGGAGGCGTAACGTATTAATAAACACGATAACATGCAATACTTACCTTAGCTCCGTCTCGACGCTCGCCGTGCGGTCTTCCAGGCTCCTGCGAACATGAACATTTATAATAGAAAACGTCACACTATCAATATTTTTATAACAAAAAAAAGAAACATGTAAATTTACCTATTAGCAGGAGGTTGTATGTGCACTGTATGGTGCTGAAACGGCTCATTCTGAATGACCGTGGCGCGTGCAGAGGACGTCCCTGGATCGTGATGATCCCTTATTGTTGCGAGGACAGGAGCACTGGCAGCAGCAGGACTATTCTGCAACATAAGAACGTTACTCGGATTAGTCGTAGAAAAATCCTTTGACGTTGGTAGATAATTATTTGATTCCTGCAGGATTGTCCTCAAATCCTGGATATCCTGATCGATGCTTTGCTTCGGCATGGCTGACGTCTTCTTTCTTGGAGGTTCCTCCTCCGAAGAAGTCGTCTGATACCTCGCTGGTTTGGCGACCACACGCTTCTCTCGCTGCGACATGTTTGGTAAACCTGTGAGTAAAAGTACATATTACAATTCTTAGCAAAGGTGTGTTGGCTGTTTTTCCTATTTTACATGCATACATGCAATATTAACCGAACCCAGGTAATGTATTACTCAATAATTCGAGTGTAACTCGACAAAGGCTATAACAGTAGAAAATGTAAAAAAGTGACCCATGAAGAAATATTCGAACCAAACGATAAAATAACTCATCAACAGAGATTAACAAGGATACGTGTAAATATAATATTACTTATGAAGAGCAATACAAAAGGAAAGTATAATACAAAAGAAGAAAATGTAAATATTATAGAGCATGCCCCTCACCAGAAAATAGTCGTAACTTACCAAAAACAAGAGACGAGGCTAGAAATGGAAGATTTTTTTTTTTTTTTTTACATGGTGGAAATCCCTAACGGATACCTCACCCCCATGGCAGGGGTGAGATTATGTGGGGCTTGCACCCACTAAAACCACCATGGTGACCGCCTGACGCGAGAAGCTACACGAGGGAGTGGGACTGACAGCGAGATACATCCAGCGAAAATAAAAGTGGAAGAATTTAAATACTATGGATCCTACGGCTTCTCGCTGTGCGTAATAACAGCAACGATATACCTACGGGGTTCTAAGAGGTTTGTGTCAGTGGACATACTACAGCGAAAAGGCATTCTATAACATTTGCCACGAACCTGATCGGGGGAGATATATAAAATTTCATGGCTCAATGTGGCGCATTTATATATGCCAAGAGCCGAAGACTCTATGCCGACATCATAAAAATTATCGACTTCTAAAAATTTTTTGATACCCAAACGATACGAGTCATTGTCCATGCCAATAGTGAAAATTATGCAGATCGAGCCATCGTCTGAGATGCAACAATTATCGCGTACATTTGTGCCTAAAGATATGTTATTAAATTCTATCTTACGGTACTGAGAACAATTGGTGTCATTCGTAAGGGGTCTAGATACACGAATAGAAAAATCGACATTACGATGAATGTTTGTGCCATGTGATTGTATCTCCCTCATCCTGTTGGAAAATTGTTGGAGAGGAAGAGATGGCTTATTAAGAAATTTTTTAAAAATGGACATGTTGTTTTCATAGGGAAAAGCAGAACATGAATCTAAATTACCAAAACGTCTGACATCGTTGGTTAAGTGAAGAAGACCATGGACGTTATAACTATTAAAAGTTGGGCCATATAGTTTTTCGGTACGAAGAACAAATTTCTGTAAAGCTGACTCTGCGAATCTCAAGTGGGGGCTCGATGGAGATTCTGCAACCAAAATTCTTATGGCCGCATGTAAAATTAAGAAGTGCTTGTATATTTCATCGTTGAGTACACCATACAGTACAACCGGCCCTGTATATAGAAGGAACTGACGAAACTCGGTCGCCTTATATTTACAATATTCCTCAATAGCTCTGGGACGTCTGGCAAAGTCCAAGGGACAATATCTTGCGAGATTGTTGAGTCTCGTAGATATCACAGAAATATTCAGTGCGGGCAATTTTGACAAAAATGTAAAGCTTCCAGATACCCACGCGGACAAAAGTTTCTTCATTACGCCCAAGCATACAAGGTGCATATACTCGAACGGAACTTGGGAAACCATTCCTATCGGTAGCGATGCCAATGGGCTTGGACCTTCTTTGTGATGGTTCTCGTGTAACCGTTTAGGGTATTCCTCATCGGTACGAGGAGAATCATCTATACCATCGAAGGCATAATGCTTACCGTTCAGGGTACCAGAAACCATACATTTGGAACAGGGATATTGAGACATATGCCCAAAATGATTCAACACAAATGCTCGAGCTGGTGCGTCAGCTATGAAACATCTCAGACGTATGGGCAACTTACTGCCATGAAAATTTATACCTCCGTTGGACATGATGGCTTTGACGTTTGCAATAAATTTCTCAAAAAAAATATTGGGATCGTGTGGTTTATGGCGACCTTTATAGATTCCTACCACTATTGGCTTTATACGGGGAATATTTGAAATCCTACATTGGATGGGCCAGAACTGAATGGAACCTTTGTCCACACGACATCCGTCGGTATGAAAATCTAATTCTAACTCTCTAACAAAAGATACGGACAAAGGGAGACTTTTAACAATTTCTGTTTCCAGATCGAAATGAATGTATTCTCCTGGTTCCACGACGAATGTAACAGCAGGATTACGTGGCGTATCGAGAAGTGTTCTAACATCCTGAGGCAACTGGGAAAAACAGGAATGCGTTCGAAGGAGAGATAATATATTATTTCCTTGAACGTGTGTTAAATTGCTGTCTACGAAACAAGACGCTAAACGTTGGCGAAAAGATGGCTCGGAGAAAGTATCACAGGACAATGAAACTGTATCATGAATTGAAGAAACGCGTGACGTGGAAGTAGAAGGACCGGCGTCTTCTACATTGATATCGCGCCTAACACTGAATCTATCCGGGATAAAATTAATAGGAACGGACGAACTACAACCTGCAGATGTGCTAGCAGCATCTCGCACGTTAGAAGTATTATCCGCTACTCTACGAACGGTGTTAAATTCAGGACGGTATCGCGCGCGTAACTTTTCTCGCATCTCGCGTATAACTCTCCTTTTTTGCCTCGCCGACAATGCGTGTCCGGGTTTCCGCGACGTAGACAACTTGAAACGATTAAATTCCATAATTACTTACGTCTTGCGGATGTCTCGGGATGATATTCGTACTTTTTAAAGCTCTGGAAATTCTTCGGATCTGCCGTCGATGACTGCCACCTCAGAATGAACGAGAATTCGAAACAAACGCGAACTGGGAAGTAGAGTCCCGACCAATCACGAATGACCGCAAGGCGGCGCAGCCAATCCGAGCGCTTTTTTTCCAGCACAAAGGGTACCGCGTCGAATAAAGGGTACCACGAGGTAATATTTTGGCGGTACACTGGACTACGCTCGGATTGGCTGCGCCGCCTTGCGGTCATTCGTGATTGGTCGGGACTCTACTTCCCAGTTCGCGTTTGTTTCGAATTCTCGTTCATTCTGAGGTGGCAGTCATCGACGGCAGATCCGAAGAATTTCCAGAGCATTAAAAAGTACGAATATCATCCCGAGACATCCGCAAGACGTAAGTAATTATGGAATTTAATCGTTTCAAGTTGTCTACGTCGCGGAAACCCGGACACGCATTGTCGGCGAGGCAAAAAAGGAGGGTTATACGCGAGATGCGAGAAAAGTTACGCGCGCGATACCGTCCTGAATTTAACACCGTTCGTAGAGTAGCGGATAATACTTCTAACGTGCGAGATGCTGCTAGCACATCTGCAGGTTGTAGTTCGTCCGTTCCTATTAATTTTATCCCGGATAGATTCAGTGTTAGGCGCGATATCAATGTAGAAGACGCCGGTCCTTCTACTTCCACGTCACGCGTTTCTTCAATTCATGATACAGTTTCATTGTCCTGTGATACTTTCTCCGAGCCATCTTTTCGCCAACGTTTAGCGTCTTGTTTCGTAGACAGCAATTTAACACACGTTCAAGGAAATAATATATTATCTCTCCTTCGAACGCATTCCTGTTTTTCCCAGTTGCCTCAGGATGTTAGAACACTTCTCGATACGCCACGTAATCCTGCTGTTACATTCGTCGTGGAACCAGGAGAATACATTCATTTCGATCTGGAAACAGAAATTGTTAAAAGTCTCCCTTTGTCCGTATCTTTTGTTAGAGAGTTAGAATTAGATTTTCATACCGACGGATGTCGTGTGGACAAAGGTTCCATTCAGTTCTGGCCCATCCAATGTAGGATTTCAAATATTCCCCGTATAAAGCCAATAGTGGTAGGAATCTATAAAGGTCGCCATGAACCACACGATCCCAATATTTTTTTTGAGAAATTTATTGCAAACGTCAAAGCCATCATGTCCAACGGAGGTATAAATTTTCATGGCAGTAAGTTGCCCATACGTCTGAGATGTTTCATAGCTGACGCACCAGCTCGAGCATTTGTGTTGAATCATTTTGGGCATATGTCTCAATATCCCTGTTCCAAATGTATGGTTTCTGGTACCCTGAACGGTAAGCATTATGCCTTCGATGGTATAGATGATTCTCCTCGTACCGATGAGGAATACCCTAAACGGTTACACGAGAACCATCACAAAGAAGGTCCAAGCCCATTGGCATCGCTACCGATAGGAATGGTTTCCCAAGTTCCGTTCGAGTATATGCACCTTGTATGCTTGGGCGTAATGAAGAAACTTTTGTCCGCGTGGGTATCTGGAAGCTTTACATTTTTGTCAAAATTGCCCGCACTGAATATTTCTGTGATATCTACGAGACTCAACAATCTCGCAAGATATTGTCCCTTGGACTTTGCCAGACGTCCCAGAGCTATTGAGGAATATTGTAAATATAAGGCGACCGAGTTTCGTCAGTTCCTTCTATATACAGGGCCGGTTGTACTGTATGGTGTACTCAACGATGAAATATACAAGCACTTCTTAATTTTACATGCGGCCATAAGAATTTTGGTTGCAGAATCTCCATCGAGCCCCCACTTGAGATTCGCAGAGTCAGCTTTACAGAAATTTGTTCTTCGTACCGAAAAACTATATGGCCCAACTTTTAATAGTTATAACGTCCATGGTCTTCTTCACTTAACCAACGATGTCAGACGTTTTGGTAATTTAGATTCATGTTCTGCTTTTCCCTATGAAAACAACATGTCCATTTTTAAAAAATTTCTTAATAAGCCATCTCTTCCTCTCCAACAATTTTCCAACAGGATGAGGGAGATACAATCACATGGCACAAACATTCATCGTAATGTCGATTTTTCTATTCGTGTATCTAGACCCCTTACGAATGACACCAATTGTTCTCAGTACCGTAAGATAGAATTTAATAACATATCTTTAGGCACAAATGTACGCGATAATTGTTGCATCTCAGACGATGGCTCGATCTGCATAATTTTCACTATTGGCATGGACAATGACTCGTATCGTTTGGGTATCAAAAAATTTTTAGAAGTCGATAATTTTTATGATGTCGGCATAGAGTCTTCGGCTCTTGGCATATATAAATGCGCCACATTGAGCCATGAAATTTTATATATCTCCCCCGATCAGGTTCGTGGCAAATGTTATAGAATGCCTTTTCGCTGTAGTATGTCCACTGACACAAACCTCTTAGAACCCCGTAGGTATATCGTTGCTGTTATTACGCACAGCGAGAAGCCGTAGGATCCATAGTATTTAAATTCTTCCACTTTTATTTTCGCTGGATGTATCTCGCTGTCAGTCCCACTCCCTCGTGTAGCTTCTCGCGTCAGGCGGTCACCATGGTGGTTTTAGTGGGTGCAAGCCCCACATAATCTCACCCCTGCCATGGGGGTGAGGTATCCGTTAGGGATTTCCACCATGTAAAAAAAAAAAAAAAAATCTTCCATTTCTAGCCTCGTCTCTTGTTTTTGGTAAGTTACGACTATTTTCTGGTGAGGGGCATGCTCTATAATATTTACATTTTCTTCTTTTGTATTATACTTTCCTTTTGTATTGCTCTTCATAAGTAATATTATATTTACACGTATCCTTGTTAATCTCTGTTGATGAGTTATTTTATCGTTTGGTTCGAATATTTCTTCATGGGTCACTTTTTTACATTTTCTACTGTTATAGCCTTTGTCGAGTTACACTCGAATTATTGAGTAATACATTACCTGGGTTCGGTTAATATTGCATGTATGCATGTAAAATAGGAAAAACAGCCAACACACCTTTGCTAAGAATTGTAATATGTACTTTTACTCACAGGTTTACCAAACATGTCGCAGCGAGAGAAGCGTGTGGTCGCCAAACCAGCGAGGTATCAGACGACTTCTTCGGAGGAGGAACCTCCAAGAAAGAAGACGTCAGCCATGCCGAAGCAAAGCATCGATCAGGATATCCAGGATTTGAGGACAATCCTGCAGGAATCAAATAATTATCTACCAACGTCAAAGGATTTTTCTACGACTAATCCGAGTAACGTTCTTATGTTGCAGAATAGTCCTGCTGCTGCCAGTGCTCCTGTCCTCGCAACAATAAGGGATCATCACGATCCAGGGACGTCCTCTGCACGCGCCACGGTCATTCAGAATGAGCCGTTTCAGCACCATACAGTGCACATACAACCTCCTGCTAATAGGTAAATTTACATGTTTCTTTTTTTTGTTATAAAAATATTGATAGTGTGACGTTTTCTATTATAAATGTTCATGTTCGCAGGAGCCTGGAAGACCGCACGGCGAGCGTCGAGACGGAGCTAAGGTAAGTATTGCATGTTATCGTGTTTATTAATACGTTACGCCTCCATCCATTCTGCTTGCAGAAGAATGAATACTTTATTGGAGAATGTTCTCCAATGTGTGCAACTCACCCGTAACGGTCCACCAAGGAAACCAGCGATCATTCCTCTCTCGTCACCGGAGGAGGTGGACTGTTTCGAGACCATCGACGACCAAACATATTCCAATGTTGTAAGTGAAAGCGAAATTATGCTTTTATTTACTTTTATATAATACATACTTACATAAATATTTACTTACTTTGTTTAGGTCCAATATTTAAAATACGTGGGTGGGTTCAGCCTGAAGGCCGCGGTCGATTTTTGTATGAAGGAGGCCCTTGTCGACGACGTGACAACGGCCTTCACGTGGTTCGGCCGAACGGGACAACGGCCGTTGTACAACGCCCGTATTACTATGGCGATTTACGGTACGAAGCAATAAGCATCTTCATGTTTTTATAAATAATTATACTAATGTACTTTGCGTGCATTACTTTTTCAGAAGCGGTGTCTGGGAACCCGCATTTCAACAAGCCCATCCGATCGGACTTTCAACTATATATGCAGCGGGCACTGCGGACCGCGAAAGAAAGAGTACGCAGCAGGAGGTGTGGTCCACGGGCGACAGCAGCCCCCCCAAGTGCCTTGCAAAGGCGCCGCGAGTTTTGGAGCGACCAGCAGCCCGAAGAAGAAGCTGATGACGTCTGAAGAACTGTGGCAGATGTTTTATTTCACGAAATATGCCCATTAAAAGTTGAGATGTGTCTCCTTTTACAGTGGCGAAGAGACCAAACGGTACTTTTCAGTGCCCATTTTAATCGAGTCCAACGGGAACAACCTCTCGACGTTCACAAGGAACAATAATCGGCACTTTTCAGCGCCAGTCTTTTAAAACGTACTAAACCAAACAGTACTTTTCAGTGCTCACTTTACTTTAGCATCACTGAAATAAAGTACTTAACGTTTAATAAAATATTCATCGGTACATTCCCAGTATCGTTTCAATTTTATACTAATGTTGTATTTCTTTTCAGAGTTAACACAAGCAGGGATATGGTGATTCTATGCAAAAACAATAAGTCGAAAATCTATATAAATAAAAATGTAATGTAGAATAAAAGTTCGTTCTCGGGAAAATTGGCTTATGTTTGCATCTAGAATCACCATTTCCAAATGTAAATATTAAATGTTAATATATGTGCCACTTATATATATTTTGTACTTGTAATATTAAAGAATAAACACATACCTTTATAAAAAAATAAAGAACTTATTTAATAAACTGCGGCTCATATAACCTGCGAGCAGAATCTTAGAATCTGCTCCAAAACTTCTCTACGAGCAGTAGAAAGGGTGGGGATACACCTAGTGTGACGTCACGCGTAGGGGCGGCCATGTGACGTCACGCGTAGGGAATTGTATGTTAATTCTGGACCTCAGATGGCGCTGTTGGCTGTGCCTAGCAGACGGCAGAATCTGCTGTCCATCTGCTGCCGATCTGACATCAGAATCTGACATCAGATTCTGTACCTCAGAACGCAGCCAAATGCGGACACAGACGACTACGGATCTGACGTCAGATTCTGCGCTCTCATGCCAGACTATGCTACCAATCTGATGTCAGATTGGCGTCAGATGGTTATCAGGGTGATTGATATTATGAATATTTTCGATTTTAACATGATTCCAATTTTAAACAACGCCAATTTACAAATTTTTGGATAGGGACTTTACTTGGATAGGAAATTTTTTACATTCACATATTCTTCATATTTTTATATTCCTTATATTTTTCGTTTCAATTGTCGATTTATTTATCGAATTTATCCTACGAGAAAAATTTGGAAACTTTTATAATTCAGAAAATGTTTCATTTCGAATTTTGTTTTCTTCAAATTTTCACATTTCCTATTTTCGAATGCTGCAACTTTTCAAACTTTTATAATACACAAATTGTTTTATTTTAAAAGGTCCCATTTTGTTACATTTTAAATAAAACTCACCCTTTAGGGTTCCTAACATTCCTTTCCTTCCTTTTCGAAAACCTGTGTCACTAGGTCACTGTAGAGATTTATGGTAGGGTAGCACCTAGTGCTCAGCTGATCGCAGGTATTCGCAGGACACCCCCCGAAGGTAAGAGTCGCAACGTCAATTGTGTCCGGGTTAATGTATTGTTACGTCCTGAAGGGACTTTTGCGAATCGCCCTGAGCGGCTAGGATGATTCACAGGGTTCTTGCTCTTTTAAGGTGCTAAAGCACGCCTTGACTATACTTACCATGGAAGGATAAGGAGAAAAGGGGTCAAATCAATGGTTACCCGGAATTCATGAGAAAACAATGAAATGAAATATATATTCTCTAAGAAAAGATTAAAGTAACGGTTTGGACATACGCGCTCGCGCTATGTCCAAACCGGGACGCTATGCGCTCGGGTGTCGGCACGCTTGCCGTTTCTTGTTTCGTGCGCTCTCTAGGTCGCTCAACCTAGCGCAGGTCGTGGTCGCTCGCTGTGCTCTTTGGTAGCACACGGAAGTCGGCGAAATCGAAGTCCGTCGCTTGTCTCTATCTCGTTCCGTCGCACGTCTTCGCGGAGTCAACGGCGGTTCGTATCGCGCTCAAGGGCTCTCCCGGCTAGGCCGTTCTCGGTGTATCGGAAGGAGTTACCCAGGGCTGATCTCGACCGTCCGGACGGGTTTACGCGGTATCTACGTGGAGGCGAGGTCGCGAATCTAGACGGCCCGCTGGCTCGTCGCAACTTCCTAGCACGAGCTCTCGAAAACGAATTACTGAGACGAGATCTTGGAGTCTCTACCGCACGTACGCGTGTCTTCAAGACGAACTCCAGAACCCGAATGCTCATTGAGTGTCCGCTTGTTGCGGGCCGAGCCTCGAACAATCCCTAAAAATGGGGGGAACTGCCCCGGCGACACCTATCGATCGCTCCTTATTTGGAAATATCGAGACCCGGGCCGTCAACGATCACGTTGTGCTGCGACAACTATAAGTCCCAGGTTCGGCGACCGGACTGTCGTTCGCGGTGCGATTCCGCTGAATCGCCGATGTCGAAAGAAAGCGACGCGTGGACAGCGAGCACGGGATGGACCTGAAGGGCCCATGTAACAGTATCGAATATTCACTTAACTTTACGACTACTAACACTGATCATTTAATTCATTTTTCATGGAACGCGTTGTTCCTACGATATAAAAATTGGTGGAAAAGAATTTTTATATCGTAGGAACAACGCATTCCATGAAAAATGAATTAAGTGATTAGCGTTAGTAGCCGTGCAGTGAAGTGAATATTCGATACATTAACTCGGACCTCTTTCGAATAAAAAAAAGATCATCAAAATCGGTCCATATGCTGAGGAGTTATGCGGGGACAAGCAAAAAATAACAAATGAAAAAGACGTAACATACGAAATCGAATTTTTTATCATCTTTTGGTTGTCATTTAAAGTAAATAATTAATAAAGGATACCTAAATCGAGAAAAATCATGTCAAACGTAAAAAGACGAATACAGTTTTTTTTTACAGCAGAGTCGAAAGCAGAAACGAATTAAAAGAACGCCGACGCGACGGTCGGACTCTCTCGCACGCATGGTAAACTCACGGCCTACTCAGTGGCCACTCGGAGGCAAAGTTATATCGCGTGATCTGTACCCATGCTGTAAAAATTTTTCGTTGCCAGTCAGATCCAAAGATGGCCAGTTCCTACCATTGTCCTTTCTAACAGCTACAACATTCTCGAGCTTCATAGTTTTTACACCGTTGATTTATACATATGTATTACGATCTGGCAACGTCGGATCACAATGTCCAGTTATTCGAAGCCAACGAATAAAAATTACGAATAGAGATAACATGTGATTTTATCCTTTCAGAGTATCTCGTTACGAATAAAAGCGTCGAATAAATTATCTTGCTACATCGAGCTTCGAATAATGTGTAAGGGTTACGAAGGAACTCCGTAGCGAAATCCTGACGGATACAACTGTAAGATACATGATGGCGCTGCCTTCGACTGTCGAATAATGGTTAAAGATAAGCTGAAACCTCTCGGCTACACTGTTGCGGATAATGCCTCTCGAATAACGTCTCACCGCTATAGGGGCGTCGAATACAGATACGTGTTACATCGAGCATCGAATAAATTATACCGGACGAATGTATATCCTGCTATAAAATCTCACAGATAAACTAGGTTGAATATATTCTTCACAAAAACAAGTACAAATAAAGGATAAGCTGAAGGTTATCTTTACTTAAAACTTTTAGATAATTTTTTGCCCATCTCTGTAAGATTCTATACATACGTTTTTTCTCAGAAAAACGTTATATAACGATGATTATCACCTTAACAACTAACTGAATTTTTCTTAAGAATTACTTAAGATATCTACGCACAATTCAAGTGCATGCACCTCCGATATTTAAAGACTGTTTTATATATTAAATTTTACATCTAGAACTTTCTTAATTTTTTATATGAGATCAAGTTGCAAAATAACATATATTCCCAACAATATTGTTCTAAACTTTCTATGAAGCTTAGTAAAAACATAAATGTCATTGGTGTCCAGGTATTGGGACGTGTCCAGTTATTGGTATTTTTACCTTACGCTCTGTTATTTAATGAGAAATGAATACTCGCGTGACCTTTCGATACTGGCATGTCGAGCAACGGTAGCCGCTGTAAGTGAAGTTGGTTACGGATCATATGGGTCCCTCCACGCACGTAGCAGTACCGCTATGTCACCACCAGGTAGCGAACTAGGTGGATTACCGTGGATATATATGTTATAACAGCACTGTTCAAGGTCACTCCCGCGGGAGATTGGGGTTTTCCCACTCTCGTCCGCGTTGTCAGGGATACCGCGCGACGTTAACCGCGAAAACGCTTGCCCGGCTAGCCCGTCGTGGAAGCCTTCGTAGCGTCGCGCTGTCTCCTTGACAACAGAAGGCACGCTGTGCGAGAGAAAGATTGGAAGGGGAAGCTGGCGCGTGAGGGGCCCCTACGCTGGACAGCGCTGTGTTATAATCATCGTTGGGGTACTTTTGCCAATATTTTGAAACAAACCCGGGTAACATTGCGTATTTCAACTTTTATACTATATTTTCATTCATATCCGTTCCTTTGCGCCTGTAAAAAACAGAGGCCATATGATAATCAATCTATTGATCCGCAGAAACACAGCTGGGCTTCGTTAAATGCCACTTTAATAGGGGTTTCGGACCCATGTTTTACGAAATATAAAAATGCTTGTAACTGCAACACTAAACATTATCGGACATATGCGTATAGCAACTTTTCTTATTATCTGGATGAGGAGAACCAATCTTGAAATATTGTCCCACATATTTATAAACACCTGTATAAGAAATTGTTCAGACATATTGTGTAAACCCGTATTTCATTTTTATTTTCAGTTTTAGCAACTTTACACTATTGTCTGAATTAGCAATATACAGGGTGTTTAAGAAATTGCGGGACATTTTTTCAGGATTGGTTCTACTCACCAAAATAATAAAAAAGTAAGTATACGCATATGTCCGATAATATTTAGTTATGCAATTACTATTTTTTTGCGTGTCTTCGCCAGGCATTACTAGCCTATGTAATAAGACGTCTAAGGTAAACAAGTTTTGTTGGAAACCCTCCTAGAAACAGAGATGGGCAAAAAATTAATTTAAATAAAAAATTGTGTTCGAATAAAAGGCAGAAAATTTATTCGAAACTCAGCAAATAAAAATTCCCAGAATTATTTATTATTTGAAGCGCCATAAATAAAATTTTCAATCGACGGGAATTCATCCGAAGGTCCATATATAAAATTTTCAATCTACGGGAATTCATCCGAAGTGCATAAATAAAATTTTCAATCGACGGGAATTCATCCGTTGCTTCGGCCAATTTTCTCACTTTCATTTATATTTGTAGCGGAGAAGCTTAAGGGGGCCGTCTCATTTTTGTTATGATCCGAATCGATTGAAGCGTCCCCAGTAAACAAACGGACCCTATTGAAACTAGTACGATTGATAAAAAGAGTTTGTACATAGGTGACATCTCCAGTTACTCTGTGTAGACTAATTTTTGACGCATAGTTGCCACATGTACTGTTCTCTCTGCCTCTGCCGCGCTGTTGCCACAGAGTTCTCTCTTTTTATCGAGATGTCTTCAAGGAATGCAGCACGAGAGCTGCGTCTAGCGGCAGAGCCTCACTGAACGTAGCAACAATGAAAGATAGAGAGGTCCGGGATTGTAAAAAGGAAAGATGGAAAGATATCAAACCTGACACAATTTGAACTGTCATTACAATATTACACATAAAATTTATTTGCAGAATTGAAAACCTGTTTCGTTCAAAGTAGCCCGATTTAAATTATTTTCTGTCAATATCGGCAGAAACTCTTTTATATTGGTACGATGAAAAATAAAGTAATACTGTTTGTGCATAATCGATGATACATCGCCGAGCAACTCCAGGCGACAGGTTAGGCGTGTGAGCGATACAATGTCGCTCGGCTCGACAAATAAAGATAAAGTCTCTTTAATTTGATAGTTTATTTTAATAATTTATGAAACAATACTAATTTGCGTATCAATATCCCTTCTAAACTTCGCAATTCTTATTATCTGCTGTCATTCTGTGCAATATTTATGTTTAGTTATTTTTGGCGCATAGATGGATATATATTTCCCGTGGAAATATATTTTATGAATATTACGTATTATATAGTGCGTTGCGTATTACTCTACGGAATTTTTTACGTTGAAAATGCATTTATAACATAACATATTATTCTAATCATCTCTTTCACCGGTGCTTTCAAATTTTTGTACTGCGAAAATTAGCAGGTATAAGTCCACCCTTACGTTATGTTATAAATGCATTTTCAACGTTAAAATTTGCGTAGAGTAATATGTAACGCACTACATAATACGTAATGTTCACAAAATATATTTCCACGGGAAAAACTTTAAAAAAAAGAAAAAAGTTATGGGTTGCAGGGGACTTGATCCCGAGGCAGGCAAGCAGTATTCGCATTGCATACTTCGTGACATTGATGCGTCACAAAAATCCTATATACTTTTTGATGCTGCCAAAAGTGATCCATTTCTGTTGGAATGGACAATGTCGTATGTATGGTGCATTCCATGACCAGTGGATTACTTTGTGCACTCGATATCTGAAATTTTGCTTTATGAAACACGTTATAGTACATGTGAATATAAGAGGGGTTCAATTTGCCAAATTTTGTCTGTATTTTTCAAACAATTTTGTATGTAGCAAAATAATTATTTAACCCCCCATTATTTTCACGCTACATATTTAAATTTGAACAAAATCACAGAAGGCAAAAACTAATTTCACTTGGTGTGGAATAACGTGGATACGTACATAATATATTGTTCGCTATTCACCGTGATTCATTCAAGCTTCTCTGACGACAAAATACTAATAGGGGAAATGTGGCAACAACGCGATACGACTTTCAATACGTGACGGCAACTATGTCTTTCCTACATTTATCGGCTAGTTTGGACTTCCACCGGTTTTTATGGTACATGGCACGAATATGCCATCAACGCCGGTGACGGAGAATCCTTGAAGCTTCATTCTGTCATTTCTCGAGTCTGTCTCGGTACACGAGTCGTAAATTCATTATTATTTCAACCTACGGTGCTTATTAGCATTCAAACGCACCAGACCACCCTGCACGAATGTCTACTGGAGACAACTATACCCGCAAAACCGCCCTTCATGCCGATTCCAGGGAGAAAGTTGGTTGAAACGGATTCGCGTATACGTACACGCTTTTCCTAGCTTGTGTGAGCGTACGCACACACTTCAAGGCCCAGTGAGACGGCCCCCTTAAATAACTCTGGGCGTGGCTCGGAGGCCGTCGGGCCTCAAGCGCCTTTGCTCGAAGCCGCCGGGTCCTCGAGGCGAGCGACATTGTATCGTTCACCCGTCTAATCTGCAGCGCGGAGTTGCTCGACGACGTGTCATCGATTATACAGAAACGGAACTTCTTTATTTTTCATCGTATCAATACGAAAGTGACACCAATGGATTCCTTGCATTCTCCCGATTAAATTGATAAACAAAATATTTCAATCGGGTCAGTTTTAACGAAACGGGCTTTCAATCCTGCAAATTAATTTTATGCGTAATATCGACCCAGGTCTTAACACGGTCAGGTACGCGTGTCTACAGTTTCAACTGCAATATTGAAAATACCGTCGATTCTACGGCCTAGAATATTAGCTCCGTATTACGATGTTCTTAACCAGAGTTTCGCATCAATAGCAACTGCTTAGTTACAATTAATGAGTTGTGCATGATTTTAATGACGCATAATTTAATTGCATGTTAAAAACTGAATGACTACAATAATTGTAACTAAAAAAATACTTTACGACGTATAACACGAATTTCACGAATTAAGACAGTTCCAATTTCATCGAATGAGATTGGTTGCGTTATTTGCGCGTATGTAGGCAAATAGGCAAAGAGGCGGAGAGGGGGAGACAGAGAGAGAAGGACAAGGAGAATCGGCAAAAGGAATTTATCGATTGTGGCAAAAAGTAATTACATGCAGAATACCACGAGTTCCATTATACATCTTTAATATTTTTCTTCAACCATTGTACATAGAGAAAGATGACAACAGACGATTCGTACATTCTTTTCCGTTAATATTAGGATTATTAGGTACGGTGCAGATGTTCGTTCGCTTTATTGATACAAAGTGTTTATTAAAAATATAAATATATTTCATAGGGGAGACCGGGGCAAATCGGCCACTGGGGTAAATCGGCCACCGGAAGTTTTATCCAGTAGAAGTTAAAATAAAAACTTGTGTTTGGTTTTGTTTCTCTATGTGTCTACAGTACCAACGGAATTTGATAGCATTTGAGATTATGTTGCACTTTGTAGAACGCAAAATACGTTTTCGGCAGTGATAAAAAAATTTCGTGACTTGTGGAAAAGGACAATGTTAAGTCCTAGAGGGGATTACTGACCCAAGAGCCTACAGCATATGCCACACACCGTTGGAAAGGTCTCGCCAAGACGAATCGATTGATGCCATTTTTAACTTCGAAATCAGATGGGATAACCTCAAAAAATGCCCTCAAATTTCGAGATTTTGCGGTTTTGAACAAAAGAAACTGGTAGTAAAATCCCATCCGGCCCGAGGGACCTCAGGTAGGCACCTGAGGGAAAACCGAAGGGTGCAAGCGATACTCTAGCAGGTTGGGACGGCAAATGTGCCCCACGACCTTCATTTCAGTGCCGTGTTGGGCCTGTAGGCTTGTGGGTCAGTAATCCCCTCTAGGTCTTAACATTGTCCTTTGTCTTTACTCTGTGATATTGGTGTTAACATTGCTTACATTGTTATTCGTGCAGATATATATATAAAATTAGTCACCGGGGTGACTGCGGCAGCCTA
Organism: Andrena chrysosceles; assembly: GCA_963855975.1. Taxonomy (NCBI): domain Eukaryota; kingdom Metazoa; phylum Arthropoda; class Insecta; order Hymenoptera; family Andrenidae; genus Andrena; species Andrena chrysosceles. The sequence goes on along the minus strand of OY979767.1, from coordinate 74,697,344 downwards.
AATGATTTCTAAAATTCGTCAGCCGAACTAGGGTTAAAGTTGGACATGCAGTTTTATCGTACTTAACGCATTAATAATTGCTACCTACGGGTTTCAATCGATGCCTGGTCGAAACATTACATCATCCTCTGATAGATTAAGGTCTTCTACGGCCTTTCTTTTTCTTCTTATTTCAATTCTGCCTTCTTTCGTTGGAAGTGAGAACACGACAATCAGCGGAAGTTATGCGAATATTGTTTGAAGTTTGGCTCAAGTCCAGGGCGTTTGAACCACAAAAAGTGGTCTTCCGTGAGACTTTCCACACTTTACAATTGAAGCTTCCGTTTCGATTTTGAGAAAATCCCTCGAGACATCTTTCGAAGAGTTCTGTATTACAAAGCATAACTAACATTTCTCGCTTCTCCCTGATTTCGCATCAAGTTCGTCCACACCCGTAACTAATGAGCTGATAAACCGTATTCCTTGGGAAACGCCCCTCTCGCCGGCCTCTCGCGTTGCTGCGGCCCTGGCTCGTAACAGTACCATCGAACTTGTGTTTCCAAACCTTTTTCTAACTTCAACTATGACAACCAACTCAATTATGGTGGCGACCGATAAGAATTCCATTTGTTAAAAAGGAGAGGCAGTTTCCTTTTCATTTTTTTAAGTTGGCCTTCAAAATCATTCGCTTTTTCATTCCAAAGTCTATTGCTCTTCGGAGAATTAGTCATCATAGTGTTGTGCCCAGACAACGCCCAAGCACACGTGTCAGACATACCGCTATATATTATACATACTATATTACGTTACGGAACGTTCGAGACGTTTCCAAGCTAAGACAGCCGCCAGCGACCGAATCTACAAAATCAGCAATATGCGAACGCATCGCCGCGATCGGGCATGGTAACGCGTATCACGCCCAACAGGGATATAAAAGCCAATTCGACACCGCTAACCCGGAGATTCTAGACCTGGCTCTCGACTTGTTAACACGGCTAAAACTCTTGTACATCTCAGTCTAGTTAAAGTTTGAATAAAGACTTAGTTTTGAGTTTAATCGAACTTAGTATAGTTCACCCAGTAGATTCCCATCTTTTGTTTACTCCCGAACCTACGATATCGCCAAATCCCGTACCAGCCTTGCGAGCCATCACGCAGGGCACAACAAATTGGTGGCAGCGGTGGGATTGTGCATCGTAAAATTTTACCAAGCCTTGACACAACCGAGTGATCAACGTCGACAGAGGTTGAACTACCTCCGACAAGATTATTGGATCATCGCAGTCAAATAGGCCAGAACAGGCTATCGTCGCTACCGAGGTAGCACAGAGGACCGAGGAACGGCCTTTGAGAAAAACGTTCGACGCAGTCCGAACGACGACGAGCCTAGCGACGAGTAAAATCAGCCTGCGAGTGAACGGGTGAAACCACCATTAGTCTAACACCAAAATCCATCTACGAGGACGTCACTGATCCGAGGACCAGGACGCACGAGAGGAATTGGAGACTGAAGATCGAGTGGAAGCCGCACCTGAAGGACGGACAGAGAACCGTACGAAGGAAGCAGCCGTCTGAGCACGCAGTAAACAGCTGTACGGATCGACCTTGCTGAGTCCGATTCGCCTTATTACCACCGTTGGATCACAGACGAGAGGACGCCTGACCGAGCTGACGACATGTGGTTGCGAGCAACCTTGTGAGTAACAAAATAGTTTAAACGTACAAATTGTAAACCAGAGTCCTATAAAGTTAAAGACGGTACATGCATGTCTATAGAAGACGAACGCGCAAATCAATTTAAACTCCCGGGTCAAAAAAGCTTGTCACGATCATTCGAGTCGTTTTTCGATAAAAAACTAATCTTCGTACGAGAGGAACTAGACCTTCTACCTTCTATAAACCATCCAAGACCGTCTCACCGAACACTTCGACCGTCGCCGTTGCGGCTAAGCGTTAGAAAAAGCGACGATTCAAGTGCCGAATCGTCCCCAGAAAACTTTGTAACACCGAATAGAGAATACCCGATTGTACTAGCGGATTTTAGTTTGTTGGATATAGAAGGAACGGAAGAAAGCGAAATGCCACTAAATGCGGAAAATAACCTCCTGTAACCAGACGTGAAAAGACTATCTACCGCGCTGTCGTTAGTCGATAAATTCGTAGGAAAATCGTCAGACGAACTTGCAGAATTTTTGAAGTCTTATACAAGCGCATCGGAGTTTGTCCCCGTGAATGAATTGCCACGATTCTTGAAGACAGTGATAGGTACAAAAATTAAAGGCAAAGCAGCCAAAGTATTAGAGTACAAAGACGTAGATACTTCCGATAAATTAAAGGACATCTTAACTTCCTTATTCGTAGACAAAAGATCTATAGGAGCAGTTGGAGCAGAGTTCCATGCCTGTCACCAACGAGAAGGCGAAAGCGTAAAATTATTCGCGTGTACAGTAGAAGAATTAGCAGGAGAATTATCTGAACTATCGGTAAAACCAGGGATCAGCGACGAAGTAAATAACGCGTTAACGGAATCGGTGCAAGAACGCGCCCTAGATGTTTTTACCCTCGGGTTGAATTTAAAACTGAGAACGATCATAAGGTCTCGAAACTACGCAACGCTAAATGCAGCTATCGCCGCAGCTATAGAAGAGGAACAAGCGATGGGTCTAAACACCTCGCGAAACTACAGGAAATTCGGTAATCAGCCCAAAGGAAGGGAAGGATCTAACATACCGCGCTGCGATCGCTGTAATAAATTAGGACATTAAGCTAGGAATTGCTATACGCGATTGAGCATGCCGCGAGAAAACTATCTGACGCAACAAACGACTGTAAAAAAGGAAGTACAGCGCGTCACAATGGTCTGCCACTACTGTAAAAAACCGGGACATCAAATCAGAGAATGCAGGGCGAGAGAAAGAGCAAACGGACGAGGATATAGACCGCGCTATACGAACTCGAATTACGGGCGCGAAGATACTAGAGAGAATTTTAACAGAACTCCGGGTCGAGAACAATCTAGCGATAATCAAGATCCCCCTACCGCGAGCCGCGGAACAACTGACCATAGACAAACGAACACAGGACCTAGAGTAGAGTCATACCGAGCGAATACGATAGTGACTTCCCAACTCGAAAATACAATCGAAATTAGGGCGCCGGAATTGATAAATGAAAAAGCGAATATGTTAGTAGACACCGGTGCCGATATTACGTTAGTAAAGATAGGAAAAGTGCAGGACGATGTCCGTGCAGAAGACGAAATAGTCTCATTGCGAGGCATAGCCCCTATGGAAATAAAGACGCTGTGTCTAGTACAATTAAACATAAAAGTTGGAAATAAAACAGTAACGCACCCTTGCCGGTTAGTCAGAAACGACTTCCCGTTAGAAGCAGACGGAATTCTAGGACAAGATTTTATGGCTAAACACGATGTATGCATCAGGGCGAACCTAGGAATAGAGGTGTACGGAATACAATTCCCTTACTCAGGAGGAAACGTAACTTTAAAACCGCGATCTGAAACCATTCTCCTAGCTAGAACAACAGATAAAGGCGAAGGTATAGTGGAAAGACAATTTATTAAGCCAGGAGTGCTCATAGGAAATTCGCTAACAGTGGGCCGGAACGGGAGATGTGTAATAAGCATAATGAATACTACTACAGACGAAGTCCTTATCAATACGCCAGCCGTGACGTTACAAACGCTGACGAACAATAACATTGACCCGACGAACGCGATCGACGACAAGGAGAGCGACGCACCGACGTACGTGGTACACGCCGTACACGGAAGAAATAGAATGCAAATTTTACGTGAAAATCTTAGAACGGAACACTTAAATAAAGAAGAAGAAGACAGCTTACGCGGGCTGTGCGAAAAGTATAATGAAATATTCGGTTTAGAAGGAGATAAATTAGGATACTCCACGAAGGCGGAACATTCGATTTCCTTAGTCCCAGGTACCAAACCTATATACGTAAAGCCGTATCGATTGCCACAAGCGCATAAGGAGAAAGTAAATAGACAAGTTCAAGAAATGGTAAAGGAAGGAATAATTAGACCGAGCGCCAGCCAATGGAACGCACCGTTGCTAGTAGTTCCGAAAAAACCCGACGCTTCAGGAAAACGCAGACTCAGGGTGGTAGTAGATTTTAGACAAGTGAACGAAGCAACGATAGTCGATTCATACCCCTTGCCGAACATAACAGATATTTTAGACCAATTAGGCGGAGCAAAGTATTTTTCAACTTTAGATTTAGCGTCAGGTTTCCACCAAATAGCCATTTCGAGTATAATAGAATGCCATTTGGGCTCAAAAACGCTCCCGCGACGTTCCAAAGATTAATGAATACCGTACTATCGGGCCTACAGGGAATTAAATGTTTCGTGTATTTAGACGATATAGTCGTTTACGGACGCTCGTTAAAAGAACACCAAGATCGTCTAGAACTAGTATTTGAACGCATACGCGAGAGTCGCCTAAAACTTCAACCTAATAAATGCGAAATTTTACGAAAGGAAACCGTGTACCTAGGTCATGTAATAACCGAAGACGGCATTAAACCGAACCCTTCGAAGCTCGACGCTGTCCGAAACTTTCCGATACCTAGAGTAGTTAAAGACGTACAATCCTTCTTAGGCTTAGCTGGATACTATAGGAGATTCATAGAACAATTTTCACAAATCGCGAAGCCGTTGACGCAACTACTAAAGAAAGATAAAATATTCAGGTGGACCGCACAGGAGCAGGAAGCCTTCGAAATACTAAAGGAGAAATTAACAACTGCACCGAGTGCAGTTTCTCTAAAATACCCTGATTTCTCGAAACCATTCGTTCTGACAACAGACGCTTCCGGAAAAGCAATAGGAGCAGTATTATCGCAGGGAGAGATAGGGCAAGATTTGCCAATAGCATACGCAAGTAGAGTGTTAAATAAAGCGGAAGAAAACTATAGTACCATCGAAAAGGAATTGCTGGCCATCGTATGGGCAACGCAACATTTCAGACCCTATGTATACGGCACTAAATTTAAAATTGTAACAGACCATAAACCTCTAACTTGGCTTTTTAACGTAAAGGACCCTGGTTCTAGATTAATGAGATGGAAATTGAAATTAGCAGAATACGATTATAGCATAGAATATAAAACGGGAAAGACAAATAAAAACGCGGATGCCCTCAGTAGAATGTTCGCGATAACGCGAGGAACGAAAAAACAACACAGCACCGAAACACTATCCGACGCCAGCGAAGACACGAACGAAAAAGACGAATCCCGACAAGAAGAAGAAACGACTGATACAACATATACGGAGGACGATAAAAACCGAATACTGCGCGAATTTCACGACACCCCCTTAGGTGGACATTTAGGGATAAAACGGACCTTAGAACGTATAAAATTAAATCATTCATGGTCAGGTATACGCCAAGACGTGGAAAAATACATCTCAAAATGCGAAAAATGTCAAAAAAAATAAATTGTCGAGGATAACCAAAGCTCCCATGGTAATTACGGACACCCCCAAGGAACCATTCGAGAAATGCGCGCTAGACATAGTAGGACCCTTACCAGAGACGAGCAGAAGAAGCAAATACATATTAACCTTTCAAGACCTATTAACCAAATTTAGTAAAGCCATACCCCTCGAAAATCAAGAAGCAAACACCGTAGCAAAAGAATTCGTCACCAAGATAATCTGCGAATACGGTATACCACAACAAGTGCTAACCGATCAGGGAACCAACTTCCTAAGTCAGGTGTTCAAAAACGTCTGCAAATTGCTCAAAATCGAAAAAATTCAAACCACGGCCTACCATCCACAATCAAACGGAGCTCTAGAAAGAAGCCATCGTACACTAGCCGAATATCTAAAGAATTTTATCGCGGAAGACCAGACTGATTGGGACGAATGGCTACCGTACGCGATGTTTACTTATAATACTACCCCGCACACGTCTACTAGTTACACGCCCTACGAACTCGTTTTCGGAAGACAAGCAACCCTGCCGACCTCACTAAACCAGGCACCTCAATTAACATATACCTATGACAAATACGCTGAAGAATTACGCGAGAGGCTACGATCGACAAATAGCATTGCGCGCGAAACTATAGGTACCAACAAAGACAAATCAAAAAAGCAATACGATAAAAAAACAGCTAACAGAACTTTCAAAATTGGGGACCAAGTACTTTTACACGACGAGACGGTGAGACGCGGACGATCGAAAAAACTAACACCCACATGGATAGGCCCCTACACGATCCAGAAAACGCACGATAATAATAATTACTCTATAACTAAAGGACGACGAACGCTTCGCGTACACGCAAACCGACTTAAGCATTTTATCGAATAGGGCAGGAATAGGAAATGGTCGCAATCGTGAAGGGAAGTAACGGTACGCGAACAACTACAAGAACTACAGGAAATAATGTGACTATATTTTGAAATAATGCTTGTGCGTAATATTATATATGTGTATGTTACTCCTCGTCCTCATCAAACATCGCCCATATAGCACGCCGAGGGACGGGATCCGGAAAGGAGTCACCATGGCGTTCTGGAATAATAACCAGGTGCGAATGAGTTAAATTAGAAAAATCCCACTAGAGATAAACAAAACAAGGCAACAAAAAATAAATAAAAAGAAACTCACCAAACAGGGCGCACAAGCCCCACGCGTCCTCGCTATCCAAAAACTCGGCGTTCTCCGCCTCCATCTCCCGCTGAGTCGCACGGTACTCCCGTACCGCCCGCCTATACTCAAGATTGATAAATCCCGGCGGAGCCGGATATTCCAACCACTAGAAGAAAAATTTAAAACAATTAACACAAACACTTCAACCTCACGCACAGAGACACTAGACAGTATTACACCCACCAATAGAAACATCGCGATCTCGCGTGGTAGGTCCCATAACGAAGACATAATGGAGACTGTAACGAAATAAGAAGCGACGAAACGATCGAGCCTCTACGCAAACGAACTGACCGACGTCTACAAAATTTTATCTCGAAGAAGCCGTGCTCTCGCACGACTAAAGACTTCCCGACAAAACGAAACGCCGACTACACCTCGACATTATATTTTTCAGGATTATCGTCCTACAAATGTCAATACTACTCATAGGAGGGACAACCCCCGACACAGACTTCGCTATAAAAGAATTTCAGGACCACCCAGGCGTTTACTTCGAAAATATAGGCGATCTACAAATCTACCGAGATAGTTGGAAATTAATACTACACGTAGACATATCTTATATTTACCGACGCGAATCAAATCTCCAGGCAGAACTATATGACATACTTGCTCAGTGTAAAACACCCTCTACTGATAATTTACAAAAATTCTGTAAAACGTTTGGCACGAAAATTCAAAGCAAAATAGACCGCGTATCACCACTCCCCCTAAACCTCATCTCGATCGGCCACCGGTCCCTTTCGGAAGTATATCCAAATTATATATTTACTTAATGAAAGAAAGTACTAACTTGGAGTGATGCTTTAGACGCATAGTCTGCAGTAGGGCTGTTCGAGTACTCGAATATTCGAGTAGCTTGAAATTCGGACCGAGCCGAGACTGGGTTTCCGAACCGAGCCGAGTACTCGAAGACGAAAACAAAAAAAATCGACTAGGGTAGATGCCTCAATTACTGCCACTGTCCCAATTACTGCCACTTTATTTATTTTATGTAATAAAAAACGTAACGTATAAAAAAATGTACAAAATCATATTATTATTAAACGGAGATTCTGGTCACAGTTATTAGGACCGACAGTTATTGGGTGGCAGTCATTCGGATAAGACGATTTTTGCGGTGACAGTTATAGGTACACTAGGATCGCTCGCGAAATTTAATTAATTATTAATCAATTCTTCATATTTAATTCATAAAACTATTTTTTTTATGAAAGAGATGTTACATAATATTATGTTTCAAACTGAGACGATTCTTAGGTTAAACAACACGTGAAATGATTAAATGAAGTTCAATTATAATCTTAAGGTGGCAGTAATTCGGACATTTACCCTAGTCGGTTCTCTTCGAGTAGCTCGAAAAAATTCGAATACTCGATTCTTTGGAGCCGCTTGGTTTTTACGAGTACTCGGTTCTTCGAGTTGAATCAGGCTCGGCTCGCTTTTTTCGAGTACACGAACAGCTCTAGTCTGCAGCTCCTGGCGCACGCGTATTTCCAAATTCGAAGAAATTGTGGCGATGAGACGAACTAGATGGCTGATTGTAAGTGGTTGCGGCGTATTTGTCATTAGCTTTCATTTCATCAACTATTGCATGTTTAAGGAGCTTCTCCAGTTTTTCTTGTTGATCCTCGAAAATGCACGGGAACCACATATTTTTCAACTCCGGATGCGTTAAAGCGGCCAGGACGGCATTGTGTGATTCCGGGGTGGTGAAATTGAAATACACTTCGAATCTCGACTCCAACGAGTCGCGAAGGCACGTAACGATTGGTTTACAATATATCCACTCCCTTTCCGTCAGTCTTATCAATTTTCGGCGTAAAGATAGCAAACATGGCAAAAGTACTCCATACAAAATATTGTTGCCTTGTAGAATGTCAATCGCTTCCGCAATTGGCGGTGTACATTCTAGGTGCTCTTCTAAATAGTGGAAATCATTTTCCTTCAACACATTTTTTATTTGTAAAAGTCTTGTTAAGTCCGTCATTTTGTCCCTAATTTATACAATTTGTCGTAGAGAGTCATACAAAGAATTCCACCGTGTCTCGCCCGGTCGTTTTAATGTAAGACCAATGGTGTCTTGAATTATTTCGGCGGATTTTGGCCTTACCGTCGCTTTCCACAACGTGTTGTATTTCTGTATGATGTCCTCATGAATGACAGATAGCCAGCGTGGCGAGGAAAACGACTACCACGGTAGTCGGACGAGAGTGGGGCCGGTTAACAGCGTCTGAACCAATCAACGCCAAGAGAAAATTCACCGACGCCAGCGCCAAGCCAAGCTAAGTGAGGCCGCAGTCAACCAGCGTCGCCGGGGAATCGGTTGTCGATGCTGGTTGGCTGCGGCCTCACGTGCCTTGCTAGATGGCTTGGCTTGGCGCTGGCGTCGACGAATTTTCCATCATTTTCATCTTGGCGTTGATTGGTTCGACGGTGCGTGGCGTCATCGCGCGCATGCGTGGACGTGGGTAGCCGGCCCCAGTCTCGTCCGACTACCGTGGTAGTCGTTTTCCTCGCCATGCTCCAGATAGCACTGCATCGCCCTTAATTGTCCGTACCATATCTGTTGTAATCCACAAATTGAGAGTGTGTGCAAAACACCGTATATGGCGAGGCAGTAAACGAAGCGTATTCGCGATATTTGCGTTCACTCGTGTACTTTCTGCATCGCTGGATAAATCCCTCGCACAATCACCTTCAGCTTCCACTACAATGAGGGCTGCACGGAAAAATGTTTTAACCCTTGAAAACAGTGCTTGTCGTACACTGTTCAGATGAGTGCTCGGTCGTCATGCGGTAACGTGTTCAGCACCGTCGCTCTCGATGCGCCAGCATCGATATTTCCGGTGCTCGCCTTTCGTCATCTTTCTGTGCAGTCAGAGACAGTGCGTGCACGTGATTATACGATGCCTATTATTTAAGCACCGTTCCCAACTGTGAAAACATTTTTCCGTATGCCTGTACGCCAAACGTTTTGAACGCTTTCATAAAGTTGATGCCATTGTCTGTGATCGTTGCCACAATTTTGTTTTTACTTAAACCAAATTTTGCATGAATGCCGTGCAGCAAGTCAGTGATTGCAGAAAAATTATGTTCACCGAGAAAGCGGCGGCACGCTAGAGCCATTGATTTCCTCTCATAATTTGTTGAAATCCAGTGTACCGTTACCCCAAAAAAACTTCGTCTCCTTCCGGACCAAATGTTTGCAGTCGTGCAGACAAATGCAACAGACTTCAATTCGTTTTTAAGGGCGCACATATTGTCTGAATACATTCTATCCATGTTTCTCTCCAGTGTACGGTAACTAACTATATTAATCTTAGCACCAGCTCTTACATTATCAAATACTTCGCGAAAGGATATATCCTCCACCGCCTGCAATGGAATCATTGTATGAACGACGGATTTGGCGACATCACTTTCGAACTGATCTGGTGGCATGATCTTCGTTCCTTCCTTAGTCGCAGAACTCGCAGACACTCTTCGCTTACTTCTTCCAAATTCCGAAGAATATTCTTCAAAAGCAGCAGAATGTTTTCGCTTCAAATGCGAGAGAAAATTCGACGACGATGTTACCTGGCCTTTGATTTCAGTTTTTTGTGGCAAATAAATTTGGTATAGACCAATAATGCAATTGTCATTGGATTTTTCCTGCACCAGTGAGAAATATTTCCCGTTTACAATGTTAAGATTGACACTATTGTCAGGCAGTCTCGGCACACACTGCTGTTCCACAACTGAACCTCCACTTGCAGTCGACGTCGAAGCGTGAACACCGTCCGCGACGGAAATGTTTTGCAATTCACATTCACTGTCACTCATTTTAATAAACTTTGTATACACTACACTTATGTAATAGTATTAGATAAATATCTTATTTAATAGAAAAGTAAATGTTGTAAATATGAAATAATACTTTGCTAAATATAAGTAATTTATACTGAACGAGTTAATAGTATTAGATAAATATCTTATTTAATAGAAAAGTAAATGTTGTAAATATGAAATAATACTTTGATAAATATAAGTAATTTATACTGAACGAGTTAATAGTATTAGATAAATATCTTATTTAATAGAAAAGTAAATGTTGTAAATATAAAATAATACTTTCCTAAATATAAGTAATTTATACTAAACTAGGTAATAGTATTAGATAAATATCTTATTTAATAGAAAAGTAAATGTTGTAAATATGAAATAATACTTGCCTAATTATAAGTAGTTTATACTAAACTAATTGTAAAGTGTAATATTATAAAGGCTTAAAATGGTTTGACAACTCTACGATCCTTCACGAGACTGATTCGATAATTGTTTTGACTGCATGTCTCCCATGCAGACATTTCGGGCTTTTTCCTACGCCTAGTGGAGGGGGAACACCTACAGCAGTGGCGGTATATATGTGTGTGATGACACCGTGACACACACATACCGCCACTGCTGTAGGTGTTCCCCTTCCACTATGTGTAGGGAAAGGGCCCACTCAAAAAATGAATTTAAATAGAAAATTGGGTTCGAATAAAAGGCAGAAATTGAATTCAAAACCCAACAAATAAAAATTCCCAGAGTTATTTATTATTTGAAGCGCCATAAATAATATTTTCAATCGACGGGAATTCATCCGAAGTGCATAAATAAAATTTTCATGCCACGGATGAATTCCCGTCGATTGAAAATTTTATTTGTGCACCTTCGGATGAATTCCCGTCGATTGAAAATATTATTTATGGCGCTTCAAATAATAAATAACTCTGGGCGATTTTTATTTATGATACATACAGATAAAATCTCTTTTATTTAAAAAGTTATTTATATAATTTTTTATTTAAATAATTCCCATCTCTGTGCATCATGTAGTCTGGTAAACCTGGCCAGGGTAACTCTATTTCCGCCAAAATGCTAAAATATTTACAACGCGAGTGCTAAGTAGCGCAATATACGCAGATGCTGACTGTTAGTGGCGCGCGAAATTCATACCTATATATCGCCAGACCATATATTCTACAATTATTTGTTAAAAAATGTGTCGTGATGAGCTTTACAACACTATAATTTTTAAAATCCACTTTAGCAACATTTCGTTTTTCAATCCTTCTTAGCCTTTGAACAATACTTTTTCATATTTTCCAGCGCTAGCCCCGTTATTGCACCCGACCGTTCATCAACCGCCCAAGATTTTCTTAAAATTTGTGTGAAACGCCAATCTTTTAACTACCTTTACGTGCCTAGCGAAAAAGACTCCGAATTACTAACTGAAACGGCTAAACAACACATCTGTCTGCCATACGTCCAGCACCATAAACGTTGTAGCGAAAATAGAGCCATAAAGCCCTTAGGTTATTCCTGTCCACGAACTTTCCTACTTTCATTTTTCTACCCATTAATTCTGTTTGCCTACTTCCTTACTCTGTCCAATCTTCTTCACAGCATAGGCATAGGCAATAAAGAAGAAAAACCAGTAACACAGAGGCCACACTCAACGTTCTTCCACAAAAGTTCCACTTCTCGACCTAATATTAACAGGAAAATATGTATGAAACCGAGGGCGGATGGCCTCACGCTGTACGGCCTTCGATAGTTTACGACTGGGACTTGGGCTACGTGTATTCCCGAATGGGGGTGCATGAGATTAAACAGTCCTGGTGTCATGCGATGGCTGACGACCGTTTTGGGTCTTCCAACTATCGGGTGTCGAAGGATTGCTTGTTTTAATGAAGAGATGGTTTAGATATGGCAAGCGACCTGACGCCGTATTGCCAAAGAATAGGGACTCTCTTTCTGGAGGATCTGGCCACGTGAATGGGGAAGGCTATGCCCTTTAGTAAGAGAACTGTGATAGACCGCTCAGTGATAGCCGTGGTCGGTGGCGGTGGCTGGTGGCGGTCCCACTAGCGCAACGAAGACACAGATACATACTTCTTCATTGCACTAGTGGGATCGCCGGCGACCGCGGGTAGGAAACTCGACCTTAAGGTGGGATCTCCTAGCTGCGACAGGTCGCTGCGACTTGTCGCAGCGACTTGACCTAGCGACTGGCCCTAGGCTGAATCTCCTTGCCTGCGACAGGGTGCTGGCTACAGGGTAAGCCTGGAGCCACAGGACACAAAGAGATGCCGCCTGGCGCCCCGTGGCCGAGGTGAACCCTCGGTCGAGAGGAAAAGCCCCCGCAGTGCCTCCCCGAATTTTAGGGCTTTCGATCCCCGAAGGGGTCCGAGAGCCTATTAATAAGTGAGAAATCTTCGACTTCCTCAATTCTCATCAGATCTTTGCGAAAAGGACGCCAATTGATTGCTTATGTTTCGCCGATGAAACTGACACCAAGAATGACGTAATTCGGACCATAATTGAGGAAATTTCATGAAAAATAAATTTCCATAATTGCAAGCTAATTTCGTTAATAATAGTCCGATTTACACGAAGTTTGGTATGATTTTAATCGAAAAAAGATAAGAAATCCATTGGTGTCACTTGCATATCGATACGATAAAGAATAAAGAATTAGTTTTTTCTAAAACAGGTATGAATTCTCGGCCGACCGCAGCGATTCGAGGTCGGCGCCCCGCAGTCAAGGGGTGAAAATGTGAAATATTCATTTCAGCGTATTAAGAAATTCTTTATTCATTATCGTATCGATATGGAAGTTAGACCAATGGATTCCTTGTGTTTTTCTGATGAAAATCATACCAAATATCATGCAAATCGAACTACTTTGACATAAGGAATACAAATTGCATTACCTGGCCCAGCCATTTTATTGCTCTCGGCAGTCAACGGGAGGTCTACCTGAGACCGAAGGCCCTGACTCGCACCGAGGAAGCAAAACTGTGGGGTGGTAGTTCTTTCCCGATGATCAGGGGAAAAAAGCATGTTAATAATCCGGGGACCACTGTAATTTCTCTACGTTCGGCGGGCAATAAACCGTGTTTCGCTACAGTTTCCCGGCCCGGGTAAACGAGCCGCGCGCTCCCCTTTTTTGACAGGATTACCACTCGTACCTCATTTACTGTAATGATGTTTGAAAACAATGCCGACTGCTTTCGTACCCGTAGTAATAAAAAAATTTAGATACGACAGGGTTGACCGTACGGTGCCGCGAGCCGGTTGTGGACAACGGTACGTGCCGGTCCCAAGTCCTCGTGTAGCGCCCGGTGACAGAGCAATTACCGGATTAACTCAGTGCGAAGAAAGTTTAAACCCCTGCAAAAATCGGCACGGTGTCGATTGTCCCTGATCGACATCAGGTACACAAATGCTTCCCGACGAACGCTTCGAAAACAAGCAATTGCCTACCGTAAACGAATGAAGAAATTTCGCTTCTAAAAATTCTAAATTACCGGCTGTAAAAGATAATTGGAATTTTCGCCTCGCTCTGAGCCCAGATTTAAAATTCTGCAGGAAAAATACATACAAACATAGACACGTGTTTACACATACCTAGATCAGAAGTAGGCGTCATGATATTTTTACCTTTTTTAGGTACTCATATTAGTAGTTTACAGGTATCATATAAAAATACGTACTCCCATATCTTTTGAATTCTAACTTCTGTCCTTATTTCTTGGGATTCTGTCCCACTGTGGACAACGGATCGCAGTGCGACTCACAGTCGGACTACGCATACAAATTCACAGACATTGGCGAAAATATGAAGTACCTTTTTTTATTGATATAATTATATGAGCATTATCCTTGAGCACTAATGGATACAAAATTATGAAAATATAAACTTTTTAAATCCCGAATTTTTAACAGTAAATACGTTCACTTCTGGAGACGGCTGTAATATGAATGTAAATAATTAGTATTAGAATAATGAAAAAAAATTTTACCATCATACTACACATTGGGGTTGATTGTTAAGAAGTTGTTTATGTGAAAAAAACCCAATGATTTTATTTGTTTTCAACTTGTCAAAAAAAATTTGTTTTTGTCTGTTTAAAAAAATGTCGAAAATTGTCCAAAAAACATTTTATACCCATATAATCACTAAACATTGTAGTTTTAGAAAATCCAAACACCAGCTGCGTCAACTTGCGATCTTGAGCAGAATTAATAAAATTGTGTACGCATGTGGGACGAAATGAGTAAATATGTATCTAGACATTCCTTTTCTTGTATCCGATTCATTATGTCTTTATGATGTCTTTATGGAAATGAATATAAATATGATATAGTGAACTATAATTCATAAAATAAGGTTATTATTATTAAAGTTAGTTGAACCTTAATAAATAAACGACACAAGCATCGCATCGCTTTCTTATTTTCTTAAAAAGAAATATATTTTTTAGAAATAGATTTGGGGAGTCGAAATTATGATCAAACATAATATTTATATAAATACTATGCATAAATTGAGACAACAAAACACACTTTTCAATATCTGTAGTAATTTCCGTGTCAAATACTGGTTCTATGTACCTAGATCCTCTTGAAGGCTTGCCGGTTTCACTGTCCGTGTCTACATCACATTCTGGTGTGTTCTGCATGTCCATTAATTCTTCTAAATTTTCTTCATTAACTTAATTATTTAATAACAAAAGTACTTAGGGGAACATTAATTACTTTATCTTTTGTCTGCAATGTGTGATCTAATATTTGAAATCAGAGGATCCGATGAAATTAAGAGATTGTGGAAAATATCCTCATATGTGCGTTTTCTGTTTATTTTTTGACCGGTTATTAGTTCAAGATCAACAAAAAATCACAAAAACAAAATGGTTTATGTGTGTAATATTTATGCCACTTTTGACAAAGATATGATAGGTCACATACAAGAAGTTTGAATGTCCAGCAATTTATATGTTTCGTCCCACTGTCTATTTACCTTCCTTTCTCATATACATTTTTGCAGGAAATAATAGTTCATCTCCTGAAGCCCTTTATATTTGCACCGAAAACCAGATAAAACTATTTTTAAATTTGCTAAATTTTCAAAGTCTCACAACTTTGCTAAAATTCATCCAAAATTGATGAAACAAAACCATTTTAAAGTTTGAACTTTCTACTTTTCAACTCGTTGAATCACATTTATCGAAATGAGTGTCCAGGGGGTAAAATCCGCCCTCAAATAAGAGTGTGCCAAGCTGCAAAAATTTGTTGATGTTTGTAAAAAGCTAGAGAGTGCAAACAATATTTATTGCAATTTTTATGTTCACTGTCGGAATGTATGATCATTTGCCTTTAAAATAAGTTAAACCTCATCAAAATAGGATGTTTTTTTAACAAAGATACGGCCATGTCCAGAGATGTCTACATTTCGTCCCACAGTGCGACTGGTCGCTGGACTCCTTCGGGAGGAGTCTAGCGACCGGTGGTCGCAGTGCCAGCCTGCGACTAGGTATAATGGGAAACAGACCCTCATCGCATTGTGTTGCACCTCGAGTAGCCTAGGCTGGTACTCAAACAGACTCGCGTTAGGCTCCTATGTCTGGCGCATACCCGACGATCGCAGTCGCATGCAGGAGAACAGATGCATGCTTTCCCCATTGCACCAGTACCTGCGACCGGTCGCAGCTAGGAGATCCCGCCTTTAAGAAGGGGGCGCTCGACAGCCAAGAACCACGGGGCCATAAACGACAAGGATAGTAGTGTCACGTCCCGGGCGGAGGGCTTTAGGGACGATGACACGTGGGGTAATTGTCAGGCGAGAATGCAAGTTTTCCGCACGCTGATCGTTTTAGAGGGACTCAGGCGAGAATGCAAGTTTTCCGCACGCTGAGGGTTTGGAGGGACTCAGGCGAGAATGCACGTTTTCCGCACGCTGAGGGTTTGGAGGGACTCAGGCGAGAATGCACGTTTTCCGCACGCTGAGGTTTTAGAAGGAATTCAGGCGAGAATGCAAGTTTTCCGCACGCTGATCGTTTTAGAGGGACTCAGGCGAGAATGCAAGTTTTCCGCACGCTGAGGGTTTGGAGGGACTCAGGCGAGAATGCACGTTTTCCGCACGCTGAGGGTTTGGAGGGACTCAGGCGAGAATGCACGTTTTCCGCACGCTGAGGTTTTAGAAGGAATTCAGGCGAGAATGCAAGTTTTCCGCACGCTGATCGTTTTAGAGGGACTCAGGCGAGAATGCAAGTTTTCCGCACGCTGAGGGTTTGGAGGGACTCAGGCGAGAATGCACGTTTTCCGCACGCTGAGGGTTTGGAGGGACTCAGGCGAGAATGCACGTTTTCCGCACGCTGAGGTTTTAGAAGGAATTCAGGCGAGAATGCAAGTTTTCCGCACGCTGATCGTTTTAGAGGGACTCAGGCGAGAATGCAAGTTTTCCGCACGCTGATCGTTTTAGAGGGACTCAGGCGAGAATGCAAGTTTTCCGCACGCTGAGGGTTTGGAGGGACTCAGGCGAGAATGCACGTTTTCCGCACGCTGAGGTTTTAGAAGGAACACAGGCGAGAATGCAAGTTTTCCGCACGCTGATCGACCAGGGAAGGCTTAAATGGCGAATATACACCCGGGGGACACCCGTTAGAGCACTTTGTATTTGTTTTGACTAGGAAATTGCATTTACCGTTGCATTCACATAAGAAGTTACTCGTAATACTTCCGCGAAATCCGTCTAATTATACGGCTGTACGCGGCCTATGCAAAAGAACGTTAGTAAACACTGTAGGCTCTTTCGCGTTCGGGAATCGAGATCAGCTGTTGCGGCAGCTAGTTTTGGTTTTGGAATCCTCGCGATCGCAGAATACACACAATAATTCAAAGCGTGATTTAAACAGGAATTGTTTATTCAATTCGAAGCACTTTTGACACACTATATACTATTATCGTGATTTTTGGTTAAGTTTTATAATTATGCGTTAGACATTTAGCATTAGCACATAACATTTATATAAATGGTGAACAATAGCAAAATATGTATGAACATGAAATACAATATACGATAATAAAGTAGAATGATATCGGCAATATGCGTTAATAAGACAAAAAGAATGAACGCAATAGGCGTTAATAGTACAAAAAATATATAAAGCAATTAGAATAGTACGACGAAAAGTATGAACGCAAAAGGCGTTAATAGTACAAAATATAGATAAAGCAATAAGCGTTAATAATTCAAAAGGTATGAACGCAATAGGCGTTAATAGTACAAAATATATATAAAGCAATAAGCGTTAATAATTCAAAGTAATATGGAAGCAACAAGAATAATGATACAAAATATGGATGATGGTGATATGCCGTAGTAATAAATGGTAATAATAAAAGCTTACAACGATTGGCGAGATGATATGTTTAAACACTGGTTAAAATAAACTTTTGGTTTGTGGTCCTTTCGCAAGTTGATTTCGTCGAAAGAGAGCTTCTGTCTCGGTCCCCTCGTATTTATATAATTGTCGCGGGGGTACGCGCGGTATAGGCCTTGACCTATTTAATAAATAAGTCGCAGTAGGACTTCCGGGGTTTTTACAACGGTGCGTCTATTATTAGACGCGTTTCTGTCACGTATACCAAATATTCTTCGCAATTACATTTCCGGTGTTTTTATGACTAGGGAATAATATGCGCAACCCATCGGATGGATTTTGGGAGTTTTAATGGGAAAGGGGTGATCGTGGTCTTGACTTGTAAGGTCTTAGAGAAGGGGTGAGACATGGTCTCGATTTAAGGGGTTTTTGGGGCGAGGGACTTGTTTAGAATTAGCAAGAGGGGGGGAGTTTGTGCCTCGTATGGCGAATAAGTGAAGGAGGTTTCGTACTGACCATCTCGAGATGGGGACCACTAAGGTACATCATCGAGGTGATCAGCGATTGGGGAAAAGGGGTATTTGTTGAGTTGGAAGGACTTTGGTGGAGTGACTTGGAGGTTTATACGAAGGTGTTTAAATAGTACCGCGCGAAAAATAGTGGGATATCACACCTCCCCCCTTATGCGAAGAAATGTGTACATTTCTTAACAATAGGGTTCGGAGTGGTTTTGTTTGAATGTAAGTTAGGGTCTTTACGGGGCGAAGGGGCAGTGGCATCCTGGAGCTGCTCTCAGGTGGTTGATGTTGGAGGGGAGGGAGTCGTCTATGGTGATGACCGTCTGCAAAGGCGCCTCCCTGATGATGATGGATGATATGATTTTAGAGAGAAGGGATGCGTTATTCCTTCCTTCCCTCTGCACGGCATAGCCATGTAAATGGTGGTTGCAATAAATGTTGCAGTAGCAACGATCTAGGAGGAAAAATCGATTAGAGTATTTTGTGGTGACTTCGGGTCAACCGGGACTCTCGCGCACATGGGTAGGGCAACCGTAATGTCTTTTGTACTGTAGTTCTCTACCCAGTTTTGAAAGGCAACCATATGTTTCATTTTCAATGTCTTTGTGTATTGCTAATTTCGCTAAAAATAATTCATGCCGATTGTATCCAGTACCCTTATGGTCGCTGGTATTATACGAGAACGCGGCCAAGTTGGTCCATTCGTCCCAGTCACTGTATCTACCGATAAGCATTTTTAAATAATCGGTCAAAACGATTTGCAATCTCTCTAAAGAGCCGTTAGAAGGTGGGTGAAAGGCTGTGGTTCGGAATTGTTGGACTTTACATTTCCGCGCAACTGCTTTCTTGAAATTACCAGTAAAATTTGCTGCTTGGCAGGTGAGGGTGGCTCTAGGAGCTCCGAAGTGACAATTGAATTTTTTAATGAATGCGTCGCCGATCTTAATGTATGTGAATAGGTTGAGAAGCACGCACATAAAATATTTTACGAATACACCCTGTATGGGTAATATATAAGTGTTGTCTGCTTTTGTTGTAGGTAGTCGTTCACATATGTTTTCTGGGGAGGATCGTAGTGGAATTTCTTCAAGTGATATTTTCCGGCGCATCTTTCTGTGCAATTGCATTGCAGGGTCGACGGGTCGTTGGCGCATGGATCAGCGATTTTGAAAACCGAGGCCTCTTGGGACCGCTTGGTCTACGTTTGGGCCAGTCCTCCAAGTTGTAGTCAGATTTTTCGCATGGTCGTTTGGAGCATGCCTCCACTGCAGAGGAAGTACGGGATAAGGCGTCTGTAGTGACGTGGAATTTCAGTTCAAAATTTGGGCATTGCAGGATGATTTCCTTCTGCAAAACTGATTTGAAGTAGTCGGAAGCTGTTTGCTGGGACAGTCCCCAGTCAAATAGTGTGCCCTCCTTCAATAATGAGGTTAATGGGCGAGCTGTTTTAGAAAATTCCGGGATAAACCCACTGTAATATCCGATCAGGCCAAGGAATTTTTTAATTTGTTTTGGCATGCCAGGTACAGCGGCAGCGAACTTAACGCTTTTCCCAGGAATCGAGTTCTCTTTGGAGATTGACTGAAGTAAATTTTCCGCCCTTGAAGGAGCTTCCGCAGAAATTTTTATTATTTCCAGTTCCGGCGTAGCCGCAAGAGACTCTTGGGATTTTAGGGGAAGGATTGATTTGGCGTGTAGCGCAGGGGGTAAGAATGCGTGCATCGTCACGGATGCCTCGAGATGGTGGATCGACGGATCCAGGACTAAGAGGGACTTGTTTTTTATTAGGGGGTGGATGGGAGTGATGCCTATGGGCGTCGTTGTCTCTTTTGGTCGTACTGGTTCGGGTTTTGGAATTATTCTGTCGAAATTCTCTAGTTCTATGATGGGCATGGTAATTGGAGTGTCAATCTCGCTGGAGTTTATAATTTTTAGCTGGTCCTTTAGGTCCGGATTAGCTGTATGTACAACGAAGGAGGATTTTGACCTCGCCGGTAACACGACTGGATTCTTGTTTACGAATGGGATGGAAATCTCATTGAGGTCCAACTGCTTCGTGGAGTAGTTTATTGTTATTTTCTTCTCCGTTAGGAATTCTGACCCTAGTATTCCTTGGGTTTTGATTGGGAAATCGTCTTCAACTACGTGGAACGTGACATCATCGCCCAAAAGGGTTACCTTTATTGTTCCAAGGGTGGAGGTAGGGTCCGGAGAGATGCCTTGTAATAGCATTCGCTGCGTCGGATCTAAGTCCTGAATTCGCTTTACGGCCTGAATTTTTAAACTCAATAAATTTACCTCAGTACCGGTGTCGATCATTAACTCGGGTATTTTCCCGAAGTCTGATGAGTACATTATCACAGACGGGGCTTCGTTAACTGAATTTAGTTCAACGGTACCGATTTTTACGGTATCGCTGGTGTCTTCGGTTAAATCGTAAGTGGGTGCGCTCCTGTTTGGCCCACTCCATGGTTCGCATCCGTCGGTGCCCGACGGACTATTTCCTGACTCTATTTCCCACAATGTTCTAGGGTCCCTGTGGATGGTCAAGATGCGTTTTCTGCATTCCGAAATCACGTGTCCGGGCTTCTTACAATAATCGCAGATTCGCACCTCTGTAGGTCTCGGAGGAGGAAGTCGGTTTTTGTCCCAGTAGGGGAGCAGAGGATTGGGTGCCTGGTTTCCATATCCTGCAACGCGGTTTGGAGGGTATTTCTCGAAGGGTTGTGAAACGATATTTTGATTACCTCGGCAGGATAGTGCGTCGTGTCCTGTCTTATTGCAAATTTGACATGTTAATTTCGGAGCCTTCTGTTCGGAGAATCTGAGACGATCGCTATCAATCTTTTTATCTTCGAGAACAGCAAGATCGAAAGCTTCATCGAGAGTTTCGAATTGGTGTTGAAGTAATCTTGTCCTTATGTGGGGCGGAAGGCCATCGATGAATGAATCTAGCGTTAAGTGATCTAGGTCTTCGGGATGATTTCGTGCGTAAGAGCGGTAATATTCCCTATCCTCTTCTAAAATAGCGAATCGGAGATCTTTAACGCGTGAAATATATTCCAACATGTGCTCGTTGGTTCCTTTAATAACGTTGGCGAGTTCTCCACGATAGTGGTCCGACGTTTTTGCAGGGGAGAAGGTACGTTTAAGTCGTTTGATTAAATCGTTTACGGAGTTAAAGACCCGATCCTCTACTGCCAAGTAAGCATGGTCTTGCAGCTTATTTATCAACAACCTCGCTAGCTGGGGTTCGGCTTGCGAGGGAACCAGAGCCTTAGCCCTATTGCAGGCTCTCGCGAATTGCAAAACGGGTATATTGTAACCGTTCAAATTTGGGACTGTTTCTATAGCGTCCTTTAATTTGATCCGGGGTGATGGATCCTGGTCCGGAACATTGTTATAATTAAATACTGGTTTCCTATCGAAACGGGAGGAACCTGGAGTAGCGAAATTATTTGAAACTGGCGGGGGTGCAAGAAGTTTTCCATTTTTTCGCGCATGGTTTCTATCCGACTGGAAAGACCTTCCAACGTGGGGCCGCCCGATCCGGTAACTACGCCCGAACGCGTATTGGATTGGGGGCTTACGACATATTTCGCGTGCAAGCTTTCTATTTCAGCTTGTTTTTCGCGCAATAATTGTAACTGTTCCATTATCTCAGCGGTCGCGACTTCTACAATGTTAGCGGAAGGGCCCGCGTCTTGGTCCGTTACGCAAGAGTCGTCGGTTTCGCCGTACATGGACATGTTTAATTGGTTCATTTCTACTTTTCATAAGTGAGTTTAAAAGTGGTTTGATATTTTCGGCGTCTGGCAGCCGTTATTTAAAAATCGAGATTTTCTACATTATCAAATTGGTCATAGCTCTCGTTAGAGAGGAGGTAATAGTACGGGAGCCAGTGAACATTTTTAGTGTCCCATCGCGACAAGGTTTTTCTATCATTTTTCTATTTAACCTTATGCTGAAAGTCAAGAAAAGCGCGGTCTGGCAGTCGAGACCGGGGACAGGGCCGGAGGGCACGCCCTCGAACATGTCAAGTTTGAGAGCATCCCCGACTCATCGCGACAAGGTTGAATTTCCACCCATTAATAAACAATTTAATACAAAATAAGAAAATCGCAGTCTGGCAGCGCTCCGCGGGGACCTTCGTCGTCTGGCAGACCTCCAAACATGTTAAAAAAAAAAATCGACTCATAGCGACAAAGCTGAAATTTTCTGGAATAATTGTTTATGTTGTAAAACCAATGGAAAAAATAGTCGGGCAGCGCTCCGCGGGGACCTTCGTCGTCTGGCAGACCTCCAAACATGTTAAAAAAAAAAATCGACTCATAGCGACAAAGCTGAAATTTTCTGGAATAATTGTTTATGTTGTAAAACCAATGGAAAAAATAGTCTGGCAGCCTATAAGCGGTGATAAGACCTTGCCAGACGTTTACAAATGAATCGAGCGTGTAGTCAAATCTACTACCGCGACATTGAATTTAATATTAACTTGTATAAAAGATCGACGTTTAATATGAAGTATGCAGTGGATATGAGTAGGTACTTTACAATTTTATTACAGTATAACGATAAAAAAATTTATTAATAAACTATGTTACAATGCTTCACAATCTGAACTCTCTTATTTTAAATATTTCGATGGTATCTTGACAGGCTGATTAAATTGTACTTGTATATTAAATATTCAATATAAATTCAGTTCGTAAAGTACAATTGAATGACTCGTGGAAACGTTAGATACTTTGTGGTAAAGATTTAAATTCGTAAAGGTGCCAGACAGTGCCCCTACTGTGTGTGGTTGGGCCCAATTTTCCAGGCGGTCGCCGGGTCTGGAAAATGTCACGGCTCTGTTTATAGAAATAGGACTTTCTTCAAACCGTAATAAACACCCAACAAGTGCTTTCAAACAGCTTCGAAAGGCAAAACTGCAGAATCGCAGATCAGTTCGACCGTAATAGTCTGCCTGAAAGGAAGGGCATTTTATTTTCAACGCATTATATACGCAGAATGTCTTCAGTTAATAGATATTGTTTTGTTTGCAAACTAGGGAAACCAAAAAAATTACTACCTTTAACAGACCAAAAATTACAAAAATGTAGAGATATTTTGAAAATTCGTAAAGACCATAATTTGAAATACAGTGATGTGATTTTACAGAGCAATTTGAGTGACAATAGTGACAATACACTGTGCTACCATGGACAGTGTTATAGACAATTTACAGCTGTAATGGGGAAATATAAGAAATGCGAAGCTTCTGAGGAAATTCCTTCGACTTCATCTACAGCATCTCCTTTAACATCTGCACAGACTACTGATAAACTCCTCGAAGATGTCAGTGGTGAAAATTTTGAAGTCGCTGAAGATATCGGCGAACAAAATTTTGAGCAAGCCGATAAAAATATTGATGAACAAGATTCACTAAGCGAAGAACAGTCGGCAGATTTTTCGGAAGGTACAGATGAACTTAAACAATTATGTTTGTTTTGCAATATGTCGCGCAAAAAACATCAATATCGATTTCAGCCTTTGCACAGTTCACGAAGTGATACAGTTATTGAAAATATAAAATCGCTTGCAACAGAATCCAATGATATTAACCTGCTTAATAAAATCGCAAATTTAAAAGAAAAAATAATTTATTATCACAATGTTTGTAAGAGAAAATATGAAAGTACTGCATGTAAATCTGTGTTACCGGCACAAAAAGGAAGTTGGCATATAACGAGAGACTATCATAAAATAGCCTATGACAACGTATGCACTTTTATAAGCGACAATATTGTGAAAAAGAAACATTGTTATTTTATGACATTTTTGCACAAATTATATACTGACCGTGTGAACGTGGAATATGGAAATACAGAAGATTCTTTTGAAATGTTTGCATCACGGAATTTACACAAGAAAATATTACAAACTTTTCCCAAAAAAATGAAATAATACACATGAATAAAAGAAAGATTGTTAAGCCGTATGGTGGCGTTTATATGCAGCATGTAGATTTCAAATTGCTAGAGAAAGAAGATATAGTCCAAAATGCTGCTCTTACTTTAAGAGAAGAAATTCGCAAATTACAACCAAATAAATTACCTGATAAAATAACAGCAAATAGCCTGATAAAGGGAGAAAGTTCTACTCCAAAAATATTGACTGAGTTTTATACGACATTGTTAAGTGGCCCAAGTCGTCGGCGTAGGCGGAGTACTAAATGCCAAAGGATAGTTTATTCATTTTCAGACGATGCAATTTATGCTGTTTCAAATGGAACAGTGAAAACGTCAAAACACATCACTCTTGGGATGTCATTAAAAAGTTTAACAAATAGCAAAAAGGTTGTAAATATTATAAACAGATATGGTCACTGCTGCAGTTATACCGCTGCAGAGGAGTTAGAAACTGAAGCCACTTTTGCATCTACTACGGAATCACAAATTTGTCCCGATGACATTTTAAAATTACCAAACTTATGCACAGGATTGGCATTTAACAACTTTGACAGATTTGTTGATACTCCAACGGGGAAAGATACTTTGCACGATACAGTGGGTATAATCTTTCAGGATATCTGTGTTGATGCTACTCATATTAGAGAATCGTCCGTAACTGTTAAAGAGGATGAATATTCCGTCGATGAAGCATCTTCTTCAATAAATAGTGGGGCAAAAAGAAGAAGGCGAACTTTTGACGCGATAACCCCAGAATTGGAATCATACGCCAAACGGCCTAAAATGTTTGAAAATCTACAACCCCTTGATGCAGAATTGCTTCATTCAATGCCCAATAATATGGAATTATTCGAACGCATAAATCTTGCGTGGATGGTATCTCACGCTCTAAAAATTCCCAATACGCCGATGTGGGTAGGATTTAATAGCCTTATACACGATGACTATTCTAGTAAGCAGAAGATTTCATATTTAACAACAATAAATGTATCACCAACAAATACGTCGGTGGTTTTGGAAACGATGATACAGAGCCAAAAAGTCGCTGAGGAATGCAGCGAGACGTATATCCAAGTAACTTACGATTTAGCAATAGCTAAAATTGCGCTTCAGATTCAAGCAACAGAGAAACCAAGATTTAATAACCTTTTTATACATGTAGGTTCCTTCCATATAATGATGGCCTACTTTAAAGCAGTTGGAAAGTTTATTGATAATTGTGGGCTATCAGATATCATGGTAGATTCCGAAATGCTCGCAAACGGCTCGGTCACTTCTTTCATTACGGGAAAGCATTTTAATAGATGTAAACGATTGCACCCTATGTTGGCTCTAGCTCTTCAAATCTTACATTTTCAATCTTTTCTTGATAAAAATGATCTACTCATTAGCGATGAGGTGATAACTTATCTGCGAAATTTTCAACATCACAGATCAGTGACTCCTGTTATAGATAACGATGAACTTTTACGATTACTTGAGACGTATGAACAATATCAACAAAAAACATTGAATGGCGAACATGGAAAAACACCGCAGTTTTATATGATTTATATTAACCTCGTGAATTATTATTTACTGCTAAACAAGACTATTCGCACAGCAAACTTTGATTTGTTTAAACAGGTTTTGCCTAAAATTTGTAATTTATTTTTTATTTTTAACCAACCAAATTACTCTCGCTGGTTGGTTAAATATCATGATAATTTAATAAAAGTAGATGAAACGCATCCTGGGCTGAGAGATCATTTCGAAAAAGGATCTTTTGGGATTAAAAGGACAGACAAACCCTTTTCCAGGCAACCGATCGACTTGACTCTTGAGCAAACGATCAATGCAGATGCTGGAAATAAGCTTACAGGAATTATCCATAATACAGGCTCTATTGGAGCTCGCCAACGCTGGTGTAAAAGCCATAGCACAAGATGTTACGGCAGATTTAAAGAAAAGTGCGATAAAAAAAAGTAGTGAAAAGCTTGAAACATTTATGAACGCAATCAACCAAAATATTAATCCTTTTATGACACAGTTGGATACAAATTTATTATATAATATTTCGAGTGGCCAGGCAGTATCAGAATCTATATGTGATTTTTTAATTAATGTTGAAAATAATGGCAACGAGCAGCGTCAAACGTTTATTTCTGAATGCGCGCAAGACATAACCCGATTCGAGAAAGCAATAAAAAAAAATAAAGTTCTTACATTTACTGATGCAATCAAACAGAAAAAAGTTATGGTATCTGGATAAGTTCAAGAAATGCGCATGCAACGCGATTTGTTTGGTCGGCTTCTGGGCGTTTCTCTTGAACAAAAAATTGATTTGGCAAAAGTTTTATCTTATCCTTTAACTCCTGTACCTCTTTCACTTTGTCATATAAGCGGAACAATTTGTAAGACAGATAAATCGGTTCTATTAAAGTGTTTGGAGCAACATATTGAGTCTGACCAGCCAACGCATAAAGAAATCGTTATTATTGATGGATTTTTTTTATTACATTTAATGAGAGAAATACCACTCACATTTGGTGCGATTTCCATGAAAATCATCCAAATGGTTCTTGCATATGACGCACACACGATCATTATTGTTTTCGACCGTTACTTTAGTCCTTCTATAAAGGATAATGAGCATCTTTTACGGCAAACCGTAGAAACTCGCGACTACGTTATTTCTGGAACAAATCAAGTACGGCCGTCGGATTTTTCAAAAGAATTAAAAAACATTAAATTTAAAAACGCTTTAATTAAATTTTTAATAGAGGAGTGGGCTACTAACGAGATGGCATCATTCATCGGCTCGAAAACTCTTTATTTAAATTATGATGTATGTTATAAATATGAAGCCGAAGATTTTTCAGTAAAACGAAGTGTTGCGGACACTTTATCTTGTGAAAAACACGAAGAAGCCGACACAAAGATTATATTTCATGTATGTAACATCGATTTCGATGCGAATATACTTATAAGGTGTTCAGATACAGACATTCTTGTCATTCTCCTTGGTAACATAGAGAAGATGAAAAGTTCACTTAATATCTGGATGGAAGTAGGTGTGGGAAATGCACAACGATATATACATGTAACAAAGTTGTACACAAAATTAGGGAATACATTATGCAACTCTTTACCTGGTTTTCATGCACTGACTGGCTGCGATTATAATCCAGCATTTTTTAAAAAAGGAAAAAAAAACATTCAATCTATTACAGAGCTGTGAAAAATATCAAAAAGCGTTCGCCGGTCTTGGAAATAATAATTGTGATTCGGCAGAAGTTTTTTCTATTATAGAGGAGTTTGTCTGTCGTTTATATTTGAAAAAAATAAACTCCGTAGATGAAGCAAGGTTTGTCATGTTTTGGAAAACGTATGGCTCAAGATACCAGCGAAATATTTAATATACCGCCACGTAAACCAGAATTGCAACAACAAATGTTAAGGGCTTCGTATATTACTAGTATTTGGAAAAACGCCCATTCAAAATTTCCTACCGATTTATCTCCAATCGATCACGGCTAGGAAGAAGTTGACAGCAAGTATCAGTTTACTTGGTTTGAAGGTGACCAACTGCCAACTTTCGTGAGCGAAGTTTTGATTGAAACTGAGCAGGATGACCTTGCAGATACTAATGGCTTGAGGAGTGAAATGCACCAGAAGTCAGAAAGCGATTCTGCCACTGAAGACGGTGAAACAGAATTAGACAATTCCGATTGCGACAGTTCAGATTGTGAAGCATTGTAACATAGTTTATTAATAAATTTTTGTATCGTTATACTGTAATACAATTGTAAAGTACCTACTCATATCCACTTCATACTTCATATTAAACGTCGATCTTTTATACAAGTTAATATTAAATTCAATGTCGCGGTAGTAGATTTGACAACACGCTCGATTCATTTGTAAACGTCTGGCAAGGTCTTATCACCGCTTATAGGCTGCCAGACTATTTTTTCCATTGGTTTTACAACATAAACAATTATTCCAGAAAATTTCAGCTTTGTCGCTATGAGTCGATTTTTTTTTTTAACATGTTTGGAGGTCTGCCAGACGACGAAGGTCCCCGCGGAGCGCTGCCAGACTATTTTTTCCATTGGTTTTACAACATAAACAATTATTCCAGAAAATTTCAGCTTTGTCGCTATGAGTCGATTTTTTTTTTTTTTAACATGTTTGGAGGTCTGCCAGACGACGAAGGTCCCCGCGGAGCGCTGCCAGACTGCGATTTTCTTATTTTGTATTAAATTGTTTATTAATGGGTGGAAATTCAACCTTGTCGCGATGAGTCGGGGATGCTCTCAAACTTGACATGTTCGAGGGCGTGCCCTCCGGCCCTGCCCCCGGTCTCGACTGCCAGACCGCGCTTTTCTTGACTTTCAGCATAAGGTTAAATAGAAAAATGATAGAAAAACCTTGTCGCGATGGGACACTAAAAATGTTCACTGGCTCCCGTACTATAATGTTCCGTGCACACGGCGCACCTATTTTTGGGATGAGTTTGAAATATAACGTGATTGCACCGAAGGCAAGGCGAAAATGTACGAGATGTTTGATAATAGTGAACGATGTATACTTTCACCGTATTTATTGGCTCTAACCAGGAGCAGCACAACCAAATTTCGTCGTCCTGGCTTGTCGTTGCTAAACTTCCTTTTATACAAATTAAAGATTGCATACACGCAGTTGTGCTTTGTAGCCCGCGGCTTCGATAGGCTACTGCGATTTGCTGTGGGCGTGTAATATACATGCTAAATAGGCAATTGTGGGTACCGTATATTAGAATTGATTCTATCGACAGTTGACGGATCCCACCGCTGTCACCAAAATTATGTCACGTCCCGGGCGGAGGGCTTTAGGGACGATGACACGTGGGGTAATTGTCAGGCGAGAATGCAAGTTTTCCGCACGCTGATCGTTTTAGAGGGACTCAGGCGAGAATGCAAGTTTTCCGCACGCTGAGGGTTTGGAGGGACTCAGGCGAGAATGCACGTTTTCCGCACGCTGAGGGTTTGGAGGGACTCAGGCGAGAATGCACGTTTTCCGCACGCTGAGGTTTTAGAAGGAATTCAGGCGAGAATGCAAGTTTTCCGCACGCTGATCGTTTTAGAGGGACTCAGGCGAGAATGCAAGTTTTCCGCACGCTGAGGGTTTGGAGGGACTCAGGCGAGAATGCACGTTTTCCGCACGCTGAGGTTTTAGAAGGAACACAGGCGAGAATGCAAGTTTTCCGCACGCTGATCGACCAGGGAAGGCTTAAATGGCGAATATACACCCGGGGGACACCCGTTAGAGCACTTTGTATTTGTTTTGACTAGGAAATTGCATTTACCGTTGCATTCACATAAGAAGTTACTCGTAATACTTCCGCGAAATCCGTCTAATTATACGGCTGTACGCGGCCTATGCAAAAGAACGTTAGTAAACACTGTAGGCTCTTTCGCGTTCGGGAATCGAGATCAGCTGTTGCGGCAGCTAGTTTTGGTTTTGGAATCCTCGCGATCGCAGAATACACACAATAATTCAAAGCGTGATTTAAACAGGAATTGTTTATTCAATTCGAAGCACTTTTGACACACTATATACTATTATCGTGATTTTTGGTTAAGTTTTATAATTATGCGTTAGACATTTAGCATTAGCACATAACATTTATATAAATGGTGAACAATAGCAAAATATGTATGAACATGAAATACAATATACGATAATAAAGTAGAATGATATCGGCAATATGCGTTAATAAGACAAAAAGAATGAACGCAATAGGCGTTAATAGTACAAAAAATATATAAAGCAATTAGAATAGTACGACGAAAAGTATGAACGCAAAAGGCGTTAATAGTACAAAATATAGATAAAGCAATAAGCGTTAATAATTCAAAAGGTATGAACGCAATAGGCGTTAATAGTACAAAATATATATAAAGCAATAAGCGTTAATAATTCAAAGTAATATGGAAGCAACAAGAATAATGATACAAAATATGGATGATGGTGATATGCCGTAGTAATAAATGGTAATAATAAAAGCTTACAACGATTGGCGAGATGATATGTTTAAACACTGGTTAAAATAAACTTTTGGTCTGTGGTCCTTTCGCAAGTTGATTTCGTCGAAAGAGAGCTTCTGTCTCGGTCCCCTCGTATTTATATAATTGTCGCGGGGGTACGCGCGGTATAGGCCTTGACCTATTTAATAAATAAGTCGCAGTAGGACTTCCGGGGTTTTTACAACGGTGCGTCTATTATTAGACGCGTTTCTGTCACGTACACCAAATATTCTTCGCAATTACATTTCCGGTGTTTTTATGACTAGGGAATAATATGCGCAACCCATCGGATGGATTTTGGGAGTTTTAATGGGAAAGGGGTGATCGTGGTCTTGACTTGTAAGGTCTTAGAGAAGGGGTGAGACATGGTCTCGATTTAAGGGGTTTTTGGGGCGAGGGACTTGTTTAGAATTAGCAAGAGGGGGGGAGTTTGTGCCTCGTATGGCGAATAAGTGAAGGAGGTTTCGTACTGACCATCTCGAGATGGGGACCACTAAGGTACATCATCGAGGTGATCAGCGATTGGGGAAAAGGGGTATTTGTTGAGTTGGAAGGACTTTGGTGGAGTGACTTGGAGGTTCATACGAAGGTGTTTAAATAGTACCGCGCGAAAAATAGTGGGATATCACAGTAGTGATTGCACTAGCTATTATGTAAGAACAGAAAAATCTGAAATTCCACATTTGTCATTGAATCTGTATGAAAGTAACACCTTGTGCTTTCCCGATGAAAGTGATACCACACCTGACAAAATTTTAACTATAATTGAAACAGTAAGAGCGACAACGGAATAACCCACGTTAAAAAAAAAATTTTTGCCTCTTTTATATGATTGGTAGTGCCTATTGAAATACGTTATTGCTACTAATTCAATTTCGAAAAGAATGTAGGTTAGTTCGTTGTTTGCTCTTACTGCCTCAGTTGACGATATTTCGCATAAAATTAATTTGCAGGATTGAATGCCCATTTTAAAACTATTTAAAAATTTTTTTTATCAATTTAATCGGGAGAATGCAAGGAATCCATTGGTGTCACTTTCGTATTGATACGATGAAAAATAAAGAAGTTCCGTTTCTGTATAATCGATGAAACGTCGTCGAGCAACTCCGCGCTGCAGATTAGACGGGTGAACGATACAATGTCGCTCGCCTCGAGGACCCGGCGGCTTCGAGCAAAGGCGCTTGAGGCCCGAGGGCCTCCGAGCCAGTGATGCCAGAATGAGGACGGGTCCTCTTGAGAATTTCCCCCACCACGCATGCACACTACGCCGGAGCGGCGTGTCCGTGAGCTCGGCGCTTCGGACAACGTCGGGAAGACGAGAGAGAAAACGAATGTGCGTCTTTCTCTCTCGCTCTTGAAACGCTGTGATCCATGGTGGGATGCAAGCGACACGCGGCCGTGCGCGATCTTCTTGGGTGCCTCGAGATTCACTTTTCCCTTTCTGACATATGTATAATACTCTTGTAATGAAAAAAAGTTTGGAAAAAATTTTATTACGGAAATCACGTTTTAAGACCTCCTGATCACGTTTTGGCTATTTAGAAAAGAGCTTTTTTTTAAATATCTCATATATTTGTTAACACGATTACGTTTAAACGGCAAAATGGATTTCAATGAAACTTTATATTTAAATTTTATATTGTCTTAAGATCCGATTAGATCACGAAAAACCATAATTACCCGTTATGGTTTTTCGATTTTTCAGATGTACGAACTAAATTCTACATAAAAAAAGGTTAGATAAAGTTCTTCTGTAACTTCTTTAACAAAGAAAAATGTACATTCATAATTTCTTGTTTTCATTTTAAATTTCCGTACTTTTTATTCGAGCTATTTCTATTTTTCTAACCTTAAAATGAATTTTTTTATTAAAAGATGAATATTTTGATACTACCCACACAGCACAACGTCCCAAAGACGTCTACAGACGTCCCACAGACGTCTTGGGGACGTCTTGTTACTGATCAGGACATTCAGACCGTCTGAACGGCCTGATCAGTAACAAGACGTCCCCAAGACGTCTGTGGGACGTCTGTAGACGTCTTTGGGACGTTGCGGGACGTTGTGCTGTGTGGGTATAAATTGGTGAACTTTGTTAAAATTAGAATCCACTCTTGGCCAGTAGCATGGACGCTGTAGCGCCTTCGATAAAAAATATTTTTTCAGAGTATGATCTAAAATCTAAACGTAATCACATTTCTCGCTAGATTTTTCGATAATTATATCAAGTTGCGACAAAGAATCACGCACTATTTACAAATTTATTACGCGCAGCGTCCACGCTACCGCTCGATGGAAACTACGGGAAAGTGGTGGTCTCTTCCATCGGGAGGGAAATATAAACGATTCGTTATGCAAAGCTAACATCGCGATATACGGTACATTAAAATATGTAAATCGGTATGAAGGAATATTCCTTATGTCAGAAAGGGAAAAGTGAATCTCGAGGCACTCAAGAAGATCGCGCACGGCCGCGTGTCGCTTGCACCCCACCATGGATCACAGCGTTTCAAGAGCGAGAGAGAAAGACGCACATTCGTTTTCTCTCTCGTCTTCCCGACGTTGTCCGAAGCGCCGAGCTCACGGACACGCCGCTCCGGCGTAGTGTGCATGCGTGGTGGGGGAAATTCTCGAGAGGACCCGTCCTCATTCTGGCATCACTGCTCCGAGCCACGCCCAGAGTTATTTAAGCTTCTCCGCTACAAATATAAATGAAAGTGAGAAAATTGGCCGAAGCAACGGATGAATTCCCGTCGATTGAAAATTTTATTTATGCACTTCGGATGAATTCCCGCAGATTGAAAATTGTATATATGGACCTTCGGATGAATTCCCGACGATTGAAAATTTTATTTATGGACCTTCAAATAATAAATAATTTTGGGTGATTTTTATTTATGACACATACAGATAAAGCCTCTTTTATTTAAAAAGTTATTTATATAATTTTTTATTTAAATAATGCCCATCTCTGCCTAGAAAAAGTTTTCCTTACGAAATACGAACTTTACAACTTTTAGGTACCATACGGATACTTGGTCAGCAAAGATTGGCAAAATCTTTGTCTAAATAATACTTCCAAATAACAAATCAAAGATAAAAAATTTGATTCGTTATTAGAGGCTAAAATAATTCAAGTTATCTTTTAACGAATACATATTTATCTTTTATTTGTTATTTGAAATTTTTATTTAGGCAAAGATTTTGCCCATCTCTGGTGACCAATTAGTCAGGTACCCGCCTGGTATCTAAAAGTTGTAAAATTGCGTATTTTGCGGGGAAAATTGTTTCTGCGAGGGTTATCTAACAAACCTTGTGCCTACCTTAGGCGTCTATTATACAGGGTCATCCGTTAAAACTGCAACCTACGCGCGCGCGAACAGACGAATTGGCAACACCGCCTCACGGACGGATTCCACTACAACCATGCACCGGCACGGCGTTCAGAGGGTCACCGGCGGCCGCTGGGTAGCAGTGATGCCCGAGCTTCGAAAATTTTAGGATGTTCTCTTTCAAATTAACGTCATACGGAGCTATTTGAAATTTCCCGGCCGGTGTTGAAGAATTGGGGGCCTTTTTCGTATAACTTTTGAACTATGAAAGATATCCGAATGCAAATTGCGACGAAAAATGAGGAAAAATTATTCCCTCTTGATGATGGATCATTTAAATTATATTTTACACTTACTTAATTTTTCTTTTATCAATTTTTTAACCATAATTGTGTAAAAAGCTGTTGAAAACTGTTTATTTGATAATGTATTTAACGCTGTTTTTAAAATTCGTGGACTTAATAAACAATAGGCTAGTTGTTTCTGTGTCATTAGTTTCATAAATTGAGAAATTAAATTTTTATTCAATTATGTGTTAGTTCTGCAGACCTCAGAATTTATTGTTCTGGTTTTCTTTTTTATACTTTTATCCTTATATGCAGTGCATGCATAGATCGGACGTAAGGAGTAACTAATGGGACATGTCTTTGATTGTAGCGGTGTTTGAATTTTTTTTCCAGAATTTTTGTGTCTGCATGTTTAACCTATTAGCTACTCAACGCCACGCCTATACTAGCCTCCGTTAATATCAATTTTTGGAACGATGCGTCATTATTGTGGCTTTTACACGCAGGTGGCGAAAAATCTTTCCCTACGAGGGTATAGCGCCGCGGTCAACCCTGTCGTAGCTAAAATTTTTTAAATTAAGACTGGTACGCGACCAGTTGACATTGTTTTCAAACCTCATTACAGTAATCCGGGGTGCGAGTGGTACCTAAACCGATCATAAAAGCGGAGCGCGCGGCTCGCTTACCTGGGCCGGAAAATTCCGCACAGCTCTTTGCGGCGTTAATTTGAAAGATGACAATTTTCGAAGCTCGGGCATCACTGTTACCCAGCGGTCGCTGGTAACCCTCCGAACGCTGAGCCAGTGCATGGTTGTAGTGGAATGTGTCCGTAAGGCGGTGTTGCCATTTTCGTCTGTTCGCGCGCGCGTAGGTTGCAGTTTTAACGGATGACCCTATATAAGATAGTAACTCCTGGAGAAGACAGGATAAAAGACTAGTAATTCCATAACTAAACATCATCGGACATATACGTATAGTAACATTTTTTATTATATTTGGTAAGTAGAACCGATCCTGAAAAAATGTCTCACATTTCTATAAACACCTTGCATACAAGTTTCTACGAAAATCCCGGAATGATATTATAAATTCTGAATAAATAGATAATTGACATTTTATATAAATAATTCTGTACTAATTGTGATATTCTATTATTTAGGGAGACGGAGGAGGTCCTCTAGTATGTCAAGATGATGGGTTCTATGAATTGGCTGGACTTGTTTCATGGGGTTTTGGTTGTGGAAGATTGGACGTTCCTGGTGTTTACGTTAAGGTTTCAGCATTTATTGGCTGGATCAACCAAATCATTTCCGTGAATAATCTTTAGCTTTTCTTATACACTATTTGCAAAGATTAAGACAGTTTTATGAAAACGTCCTAGTACCTTCACGCGCTTGATGACGTAACATTCTTGTTACCTACGTATTTAATAGATTCTACAAGAAAACTTATTTTTCATATTCAATAAGAATGCAGTAAATTTCTGCGAAAATTTGAATTCTGCAGTGTTACAGTGTTTGTGACATGTTTGTGGTAAATGTTTTAGCTTTACCAAAGTAATTAAAATTTAATTTTATATTTTGCAGTAATGCAGTAAATTTTCGTTGTTTTCGTAAGTTGTTAAATATTAATAACAAAATTTAATCATTCAAAAGTTGCTCTCATGTGAAGAAAAAATATAATTCTCTCGTGTTTAATTTAACATTTTAAGTAGTCTTATTTTCACAATATCAACTCCGTATCGTTAAAATATAAAAAATATGTTTTGAGAGGCTATTAAAAGTAAAATAATTCTTTAACCTGCTACCAAAAGATTATGTATTTTTTAGTTATTCGCATTTTATAAATTTAATCAATTGATAATAAAACATTCATTACCCATTCAAATATAATTTGTGTTGATAATGAAATAAAAACGAAAGTTTATTGCGTTTCAAACGATGTTACGCAGTGTCTTAGGAATTAAACATTATTGGTGAGATATATTGGCACGTTGAGTGGCGGCAGCGTGCTTTCACACCGAGCGATTCCCACACTGTGCACGGCTTTGGCGTGTTTGCACGTTGATATTTTCTGTAAAGCGTTAAAAATATTGTCCGATAATTCTGAAATGTTTACTTTGTAAACAAACCGAGTCCAAAGTTCATTTTTTTTTACCTTCGACGTTTGCCTTCTGTCGCCCGACAGAAATTTGAGTTTTTATATTTTCTCTGGGATCTTCGTGAAAATATTACCAACGGATTAGCGAGATTCTCCTGATGAAAATGAGTCTAATCTCGACCTCATGCGGAATATTTTTAATCGTACAGGATGTGTAGGACGAATTGATCTACGGCATTTGGGAGCAATTTGAATTACGTGTAATTAAAAAATAGTCCGAATCGCGTCGTGTTAAGAATCATTTTCATCAGTGGAACGACGCCCATCAATTGGTCGGACTCTCACGCCGGTTCTACACATTTTTTAACGAACATTCGCCAATCTTTACGAATATTCCTGTACAAATACTCAGTGGCGGATTTAACGGGCGGCCGATGAGCAGTTGCCGCATGGCTCTCCCCTCCCAAGGCGCCATATTCAAAAGAAATATGATTTTATCCAAACACTATATTTATTTCTGTACTACTACATTTAGCCCGTTTTTAATAAACAACCTCTTCATTTTCCCGAAAAAATGCCTCCCCCCCTCCGAACGTTTGCCACCTGGGTTTTTTGGATAAATTCGCCGCTGCAAATTCTGAATCTGTGGAGCTAGCATCATGAACATCTAAATCTTTTAAATTTTACTTACTGTTGGCATATGTTCAAAGCGTGAGGCAAGCTGGACACATCGTTCCCATAAAAAAATGACCGCTTGGTAAGGCCTGACCAACTTGAAACAATATTTCGCCGTATCTTGCGTCACTCAAAGTATTAAGATTAATTTATGATATTTCTTCAAGTAGTCGTGCCATCAAGTGCGTCAATTCTAAGTGACAAAGATATTTTTTATACGATATATGGTTTTCATTAGGTAATCAACCAAAGTCGGTATCAAATATATTGGTCGGTGAATTCGTTTTCGGGAACAGCGATCGAGAAGAAATCACCCACCACTATCTGACGATCGTGGATTTGTCAGTTTGAGTTGCATGGCCCTCGCAGGGTATGGTGGGGTAACGGGAACGCTGCTCGACTCCGCCAGAACCTATCCGTTTGGCTGTTATTTATTCTTAGCGTAATAGTTATGTGCGTTACGAAGCTATGCGTAGACCAATCCGAAATGAAGTTATCGAGAAAGTATCAATGTTCTGACCAATAAAGCTCTTGAATTTTTTCGTAGTTAACGCACACCTACTCTGATGTGTGTATTTCTACGCTGACAGCTCGGTTTGGCCTACACCCCAGAAGCTTAGCACTATCCCCACTAGTTCTGGCTCACTCTTGTTCTGCGAGGGCGAGAGCGAGGTGGAACGAGAGCGAGTCAGAAAATGTTGAGAAAAGGAGCACCGAGGCAGGCAAACTGTGTGGTGGGAAAATACCCCTCTCAAAAGTCACCGGCCAATATATATGATACCGACTTTAAGTGGTACTGTTTAATAGTAGGGGAACGTAGACATATATTATTTATTCATCTGAAATTATGTAATAAAAGTAAGAGTCAGTTTTATAAAGAACTTAGCAATTTGTGAAAGTGTTAGCTGATCGTGATATTGAATAAGAATGATTAATAGCCGCCGAAATGCATACCTATGTATTAAGGCTGTTGATACTCGAGATACTCTGATACCCATGGAAGTGCTGATGATATACCAACATTCTCACACCTTATTCACTCAACAGTCGAACGTTTTACAAACTTTTCGTTTCAAATTTTTCTGAGTTTAACAATAGTAATATAGTAAACAACTCGGCATATAGAATTCCGTTTCTTATAATTAGTGGATGTAAAATATGAAATATATTTCCGATGATCATACCTTAATACCATTATGCACAAAATAACAAAAAAATACTTGATTGTATGAGAAAGGTATGATTTCATTACAAAATGCAAGTACAAAATCCATTGTTACATAAATATCTAGCTGTCTGAACACAAATAGTTAATGTTTAAAATGATTACATCTCATAAGAATGACAAATATACTGATTTATTGTTGTTACGTGAAAATAAAGATGCAGGATTACTTTTTTAAGTAATTTATTGTGTATGATTATAAAGTCTATTACAACGTATCTCAGGTAGTAACATATTTGACAATATCTAAACTACTTGGAACACATCTGGTATTAGGGAAAGGTACTAGACCGTGTATCTCACGGATATCCGGTTATGTATTCGAATCAGATTAATATAAGCTTAAATCGGTTTTAATAATAAGTTATATAGGACACCGCTATTAGTATTAAGTCAGTCCATGAATTTGTGCATATATCTAAAAAAAAGTAAATAAGATATTATTAAAAAGAAGTACGAACACACTGGTCATGCTAAATAGATACACTGATTAAATGAAGGAACAGACGCTGAGAATAAGTTTCTAATGTAAACATGACGGATACACAATGTAAGCGGTATAAAAAATGCACAGTTAAATTAATCAGGGCAGAGACTGCTCTGGATTAGCTGCAAGCCGAAGGGTTATAGTAACTGAAAGAGGTATAGCGATGTCGTAACATTAGCAAAGCGTTAAAGTAAACGTATTTCCAAATACATATGAGGAGATAACGCTCTAAACCCTCAGTTGTAGCCGCTACATAAGTAAATACCATCGTTCGATGGTTTAAATTACGACCTCGCTATACCTCTTCCAGCCACTATAGTTTTAGATAAGATGCCAGGGATAGAAGTCATGGAGCGTGAAGAGGAAGACAACGAATGCGTATCACGGTCCTTGGCTTCCTCAATTTATTTATGCCAGATTTGTGGACGGACCTGGTGTGTTTGTGTACGCGCGCATGTGTGTTATCATTATCGTCTTTCTGAAATTGACTTTTAATTTCATTTTTTCGTTGTCCATTATTTAGTTGCCTCTACTCAGTAATTTTGAGGATGATATCACACTGCTTTGTACATTCGCGCATCATATTGTATTTTTTAAATTCTAATTTCAACCCTCGGAAGACGAATGGTAGATATGGTCGCGTGAGACGAATGCAGGGTCATTTTGACCCATAGCAACATTTCTATGGTACACCAGTTTCGCGAAAAAAATTAATATAAAATGAATTAAGTAATTAAATTTTCTGACATTAATTAAACTTTATTAATAAACAAATACATAAAAAAATTATTTATGTACATTTGGTACATAAAATAGGTGTATCTCCTATATGATTTTTACAAATAATGTTCCTGTAATTTATGCATCATATACTATATTTTGCCATTGCCAACATGTAAACGTTTATTGACTAGGTACATGCAGATACATGCTGGTTTGGCGTTCGGCAGCGACTACTGATGGTCTTGAGTTCGGTAGCGGCCGACACCATTGCGTGAAAAACAAACGAAGTTCGACAAAAGCATACGATGCCGCGACGCAATTCCTTCCGAGGTTGCCGGTGCGTCGATCGGGGATGTCGGGCGGCGTACATACCTTACAAACACAAATGTAACATCGTGATAGACTTTGTCAGAGTTGGATCAAAATGACCCTGCATTCGTTGTACGAGGGTTAAGAATGTTTCAATGATCTGAAAACGCGAAGAAATGTTAGAATATATAATTATAAAAAATCTAGAGCCGCGATAGCGTTTCGACGCCCAACTAAATGTTTCGACATCCTGTACATGTCAACTGTCGCTGCCGCGTCTCTTTTACTTGTAAACCGGCTATTCCAAACTTACCTGAAACTTATTTCATTAAGGTCATCACGCCTGCAATATTGTCTAAATATAAATGCATTTTGCTTATGTAAACGGCATATAAGCTTTCGAATAAGACCAAATTCTTCTTCTGCCTCATCTTCCTCCTCGTTCTCCTCCTCGTCCTCCTCGTCCTTCTTCCTCTTCTTCTTGTTCGTATGATTCTCCAGTCAAATTTTTGTCGACATAATACGTATACGCGTTACACGCACACCTTCAGCCAAAAGAAACTAACATATTTCGTTCGTCGACTTTCGGCATCATTCAGCCGGGATCGTCGTCCGTCATTGTACATATACCTATACTATTGAATTATTACCTGCCAAGTGTCAAATAAGGTAAGTTGTCAAAATTTGAAATGTCACGAGTTTTTATACCACATAGGACACGGAATTATTGTCGCAACTAACAAGGTAAGTCGCCAAAATTTTTTAATAGACTTTATGTAGAGCTTATTACAACGATTTTTGCTTATTTATATCAGAACGTAGTAAATGATACAGAAAGTTTTGATATGGCTCTGTCGTATACCAAATCGTAGTGATATATATACTGATTTCTAACTTATTTGAGAATGATGGCCGCGGTTGAGCGCGCTCAAATGCCGGAAAGGTTATGTTTGATGGTGAAAAGGTGCACATAATACAGCACGTTGAATAAAAATGATTTGCGTCAGTTTATTAAAATTGAACAATGCAATGAGCTTGAGCATGTGAGAATGCACGGTGAACTCGAGTATCTAGCAATTATTGATGCACGAATTCGAGAGTCAATGCACGTTCCCAGATAGCACACGACGTCTTTAAGACGTCCATTTCACGTCTGTTTGGTCTGAACGTCTTATACCATATTAAGACGTCTTTAAGACGTCTGCGCAGAGACATTTCTAAGACGTCTATCTACAGACGTCTTTAAGACGTCTTTAAGGTGTCTGTACCAGGACATCTTTTAAACGACTGTGTTGAGACGTCTTTAAAGGTCGAGTTTCCTAGCAGCGGCCGGCGGCGGCGGCCGGCGGACGCGGCTGGCGGCCAAATCCTAAAGGTGGGATTTCCAATGCGCGGCTCGCCGCGTCGGCGAGCGGCGCGGCGCCGCCTCGGCCGCGCCGCAGTACACTGGTACAATGGAAAAGCATTCATCTGTTTTCCTATCTGCGACTTCGACCGCGCGCGGCTGCGGCAGATTGCTATAGTGTGTGCAAGTCTGTTCCAGGCACAGCCTAGGCTACTGGAAAAGCAACACAATGGGATGAGTGTCTGTTTTCCGCCATTATGGCAAAATTTACTAGCCGCTCGACGGCCTGCGGCTGCCAGTCGCTACACTGCTCCAGAAGCAGTGTAGCGGCTGGCCGCCCCGCGGCCTATTCGCCACATTCCGAGAACTTCCAAGCAAATTTCTTTTCTGCTGTATAATTAATATATATTTGTCCTTGTATTTGGATAAATATTTGCCAATGATGAAGTAATTACCTGTATCCTATATCGTACAGTGGGTCTAGATCCCAAGAAATAGGGGAAAAATGCAACATCCCATTTTTACAAACTTTATTTTGATCGGTTAAAAAAGATATAGTTATTTGGCAACGTGAAGTTGAGTAATATTTTACCTCTATCAAACGAATAACTGCGCTCGGGCAGTAAGAACTTCACGCGAGGCAATATCTAGTCTCTCCCTTGTTACGCACAATACTTTTTTAAACACTTGCATGAAAGATGTGTTTTTGAAAGCCTACTGGGCGATTTGCAAAAAATATGCATGTTCGATTGCTTTTTTATTCTGTCCAAATTAATAAATATGTTTAAGTAAGTAATAAACATATCTGAGCAATTAATAATTTGAAGGCTCTTGACAGAAATTTCCATGTAACCTTCTGCTACTTTAACAATTTTCAAATTAGATTTCGACATACTAGCGATTCTCTGCGGAGGGAGGGGGGGATTTGTAGAAGAGGAATGGAGAACTCCGCATACTTTACCGTTTAGAAATGCCAGGTGTTTTCCAGTCGGACTGGATTAGCGTAACCCACTGTGGTGTCCGAGAGTTAATGAATTACTAATAAAAGATGATAGGAAAATATAAAAGGAAAATATTTTTTGGGGACCAAAATGAGTAGTACCTATCGATTATGCAAAGTAATAGCGAATAATTACTTCCATATAGTTCTTTTTCCATAAGAAACCCATTGAAAAAATATCAGTATTGGCTGTTTAGTTACTTTCCGAGAACTTTTAAGTAAATCTTCTATTTTCGTATTACAATTATTTATATTAACATTGCACTTTTTAAAATATATATACATGATGTTAAAAATTATTATTGTTATTTCCATAGTACCATACTAATTTATATTTACCGTTTATTATCCAACTCTAACTTGATTAACATAGTTGGTTAGGAACTACCTTAAAAGAAACAACTAAATGTCACTGACTTCTTCAATCCGGCACACTGTGTCCGGCCCACTGTGCCGTTGTAAATCGGACTACTTTTATACAAGCAATAAGGTGAAAAAATGCCTACTCCTTTTATGATTTGTATTGCTTCTGCAAAAGTAGTCCGATTTACATGACATTTGGTATGATTTTCATCAGAAAAACATAAGGCATCTATTGCTGTCATTCCCTTATCGATACGATAAACAATAAAGAATTTCTTAATACGCTGAAATGAATATTTCACCCTTGTCTGTGGGTCGCCGACATCGATTCGCTAGGTTCGGCCGAGGATTCATACCTGTTTCAGAAATAAAATATTTCTTTATTCTTTATCGTATAGATATGGAAGTGACACCGATGAATTCTTTATATTTCTCCGATGAAAATCGTACCAAATTTCATGTAAATCGGACTATTTTTAACGAAGCTAGCGAGAAATTTTATAAATTAAGTTTTCATCTACTTTCCTTCATTATACTCCGAATTATGTCGTTCTTGGTGTTAGTTTCATCGGCGAAACATACGGAATCGATTGGCGTCGTTTTCGCAAAGATCTGATGAGAAATGAGGAAGTCGAAGATTTCTCAATTATTAATATGCTCTCGGACCCCTTCGAGGGTTGAAAGCCATAAAATTCGGTGTCGAAGATGGTCCTCGAGACCTCATACAACAATAGACCTTTTCAAGTGCTCGAAAATGGCCAGCGCGGCTCGTCGTGAGGCCCTCGCGGCGCCGCTTTGGTATAGGAAATACCTTCTTACGGCCGCACGAAGGATCCTGCGGCGTGCTGAGGCGGCGCCGCGCCGCTCGCCGACGCGGCGAGCCGCGCATTGGAAATCCCACCTTAAGCACTGCTCTTATGGAGAAGCATGTAACCGTTTTCCTAGCCGCGTTTTCGAGCGGCGGCGGCCGCCCGTCTGCTACAGCAGCAACCTAGGCTACTCAAGACGCAACACAATGCGATGAGTGTCTGTTTTCCGCCATGATGGCGGGATCTACTAGCCGCGCGGCCATCCGCGGCGGATTTTAGCTCGACTCCTCCAAACTGAGTCGTAGCCGCGTCCGCGCTACGGCGATCCAGCGCCACAGTGGAACAGAATCCCAAAAATAAGGAAACAAGTCAGAATTCAAAAGTTATGGGATTATATTTTTTTAATATATTTCTTGTAAACTAATAATATGAGTTCCTAAAACAGGGAAAAATATCGTGGCGGTTAATTCTGATCTGTGTGTAAACACGTGTCAAAGTTTGTATATTTTTCTTGTGGAAAATTTTGAATTTTAATAATATAAAAGATACACAAATATTTTGGGAACCGAAATGAGTAGTATCTTTTTTGGTAAGCAATAGCAAATAATTAGTTACATACAGTTATTTTCCATAACAAGCCCGTTGAAGAAATATCAGCAATTATCGGCTTTTTAGTTACCCTCCGGGAACGTCCGAGCGCATTTCTTTTTTGTTTTATAATCAACATATATTTGGCTTTGCAACTGCGAAAAGAAGATTTGGCAATATTTACCAATAATGGAGTAATCACCTGTATTCTATCACGCACAGTGAGGCTGAATGCCAAGAAGTGGGGGAAAATTCAATAACATCACATTTTTCGCACTGAAACTGCCGAATATAATTAAGTTCATAAAAAAAGTATTAATATACCACTCATACGGTGGATTAGCGTTATTTAAAAAAATAATGTCAATACTTCCAATAAAACTAGTACAATTTGATAAATATACCTGCATACTGTGGTAAGTGAAGAAATATTTGCAAACCTGTATGCATGTTATCCTATATAGGTACCAAATTCTGTTCAGAAAGGGTTAATACATTCCTACGAAATTATACAATATTTGGGCAACCGTCCAATCGGCTAATTGGATGAAGGGATCAAAGATGCTAGAAATAAAGGTTTTGAAAAGTAAAGAAAAGATTGTACGCTCAAAATATTCTCATTGTGATTCAAACGAAGATTTTCTAAACTTCTTATCGATTTCTTCAGATACACTACTGATGTTTTGTAATGTAGCTTCATAAGATTTGACATGTTGATTGGAAAAAGT
Organism: Andrena chrysosceles; assembly: GCA_963855975.1. Taxonomy (NCBI): domain Eukaryota; kingdom Metazoa; phylum Arthropoda; class Insecta; order Hymenoptera; family Andrenidae; genus Andrena; species Andrena chrysosceles. Next base: position 74,652,967 of record OY979767.1, on the reverse strand, counting down.
GGTATGTTGAATTTTTTTCTCTATTCTTGAGATTGACGCCCATTGGGCGTTTGGACAAAACCGGGATCAAAGCCAAGCGAGAATTAATTCGTTGTTTTCGACCGATAATTTCATATTTTCCCAAGAACGTTTCGACAACATCTGTTTGCCAGCATTTCTAAAGGGCAGTTAAGGACGTAGTGCCGTCTTTAATTTTAGACATTCTTCAGTCTGACAATGAGTTAATCCGTATATTGATTTGCCGGTGCTTTCGTACGTACGATGGGTTCGGACCCGGTCGTAGGTACTACTATTAAGCCGGGGTCAGACCTGAATGAGTATACGCTGAGCAGGCTGAGCACGCACGAATATTCTGATGTAGACAGGTGAAACGGTAGCCCCTGGCGTGGTGACTCGGCGCATGCGACCCGGCCTGAGCTGACCGTTGTCGGTTTTCTTCCACAGATCAAAGGGAGTTTGAAGTGCATTGATTTCAGCGGGGAAGATAGAGGCAGAATGTGATACTTTTCTAAAATCCTCGATGTCTCGGATTTTCATGATATTGAAATACATATATGGTTGTCCATATGAAATTAGGGAGGGTTAAGTCCTCATTTTGCAGATTCGAAATTGTTTAAAAAATACAAATCTGCAAAGTTTCCTGGTTTCGGTGATTTTTACGAAACTCCTATAGAAATTAATTTTAATGTCTTAAATTATTGAAGGCATAGACTAAATAAATTTAATCCATTGCTAATATTGACATAAACAGATAATCAAAAATGTAAAAATTACATTTTGAATAATAATGATGCAATTAACATATATGATAGACTTTAAAGCTCTATTTTACTGAATAATTTGTCTTTCTTTTCTTCACTACATCTTGCATTGCTCTTAATTCATACAGCCAGGCCGACTCGCTGTTGTGTTAAAAAATCACACGAGATTACTCGGGGGGGGGGGGGGGCAACAATAAGCCTCGTGGAGGGACGCAGGTAGAAAATGAGGTGTCCGCTGCACTGCGCGTGATCCCGCCTGTCACGTCTTCCCTTCGAATTGGAGACTGATCTCTTATCTCTTCAGTATAAACACGTGCTACAATATAAGAACAAAAGTACGCACTGACATATGCGCTGCGAGAGAACGTGGGTCATAAAGAGAAAATATTACTATGAAGAGGTGAAAACGTTGCGTCTGCAACGAATGTAAGTCCGATTGGTCCTAATATAATCTCCCCCCTACGCCTCACCCTTTCTCGCAGTGCATACGCCTGTGCCTGATTTTGTTTTGATATTGGAGCGCGTGGTTATTCGAAAGATATGGGATCCGTCTTCAATTTGAGGAGAAGACGACGCAGGCGGGAACCAGGCGTCCCTCTAGCCTGCAGGTGGCGAATTGATGGCGGACAATACTTTTTAATTGCTATATTGGTGACATCTTTTCCATATGCATGAAAGTAATTGTAGTTTTAATATAATTATGAAACATACATTGGGAACACCGTTCCTCGAAAAGGGGGGACTTTCCTTCAGTGACTTCGTTCGTAGAGGAGGAACCCTCTCACCCTTCAAGAAGTAGAGGAGGGAAATGCCACATCTGGTGGCCAAAAACTTACCAGGGCCGATCGGCCGGACAGTTTCGCTAAACTCGCGGTTTATGGCCGTATTGTCCCGCTAGTCGGCGTGGCGATAAACAACAGTACCTACGTGCGGGTCCGAAGCCATCGTACGTACTACCCGGCGAGAGAGCAATTATACGGATCGCCACGGACTGAACAATGTCTAAAATTCTTAAAGACCCCATAAAATGGATTGCCCTTTAGAAATCTGGCAAACAGATGTTGTCGAAACGTTCTTGGAAAAATAATAAATTACCCATCGTAAAGAATGAATGAATTTTTGCCTGGCTCTGAGCCCACTTTTATCAAGACACACGTTTTCACAAAGATGTGATGAAAAATGCGGAACTCTTGAACATTTCTGAATTTATAATGGTATTCCAACCGTTTGAAGGATCGAAACCCATAAAATTCGGTGAGGCACTCCAGGGGGTTGTCCTAGCCACGGGGTACCAGGTGGCAACTCTTTGACACGCGTCGGTGGACAATCACTCTGTATTGGTAAACGGGATGACTCGGAGGGTTGAGTTGTATGTTTATTTAGCTAACTATGTATTACACCATCTTTACGACTGCGGAGTGGGCTAAGTTAAGGACAGAAGTTGGTGAAGAAAGATGCAATGGCACTTTCGACCCCTCCGCATGCGTAATTCGTGCGCGCTCAGCCTGCTCAGCGTATACGCATTCAGGTCTGGCTGCGGCTTTAACCACCGCGCCGACTCGTGGGACAATATGGTCATAAACCACGACTCTGGCCTGACGCTTTGGTCTATCAGCTGATTAACTTTCCTCCACGAACAAAATAAGATGTACTTATGTTAGATCGAAAAATGTTTCCTCGACAATGGAGTAGGAAACGAAGTCACTCTGAAGAAGTAGCAGTACGTCTCGCGGTGAGACACAGGAAGAAACGGAGTAATCGGGTGACTGCGCGTGTTCCTGCCTGCATCGTCCTCCCTACAAAATTTGAGAGAAAACACTTATCTCTCGAGTATAAACACGCGTTGGAATATCAAAAAGAGAAGCACGCGCGACGTATTAGGTGCAGGAAAAAGGGCACTCAGAATTTACCCTAAAAACTGTCCTGTAGTTCCACAAGTTATTTCGTAAATGTTTTCTAATTACTTTATAGCGTGTTGGAGACCAAACGGCTGGTGTCGTAAAGCGGTAGTAACCCGTGACCCGCCAATAATCCGTTTTAGGGCTTTACGCAGATGGGTACATCATGCGACTCACCCCCGGGGAAAACACAGAAAATCAAGTTTTTATAGTATACCTGTATTTTTCCACCTCTACGCCTACGATTTCCAAAGGTGGGATTTTTCGTGACCAATGATATTTGGAGTGTCGTACAAAACTCCGCCTTCAAAAGGATGTATGCCTCTAAACTGCGACTTACACCGATAGTTAGTCAGTACAGAAAACATTTTTGTACATTCCGCACGCGAAGTGTCCAACAGTTCGCCGTCTGTGACAGTGTTGTGTCGGTGAATTTGCAATGCCCGCCACCAAAGTAAAGTTTTCGCCTGCGGAGGACGAGGCGCTTATCAATAGTGTTTCATCTTATCCGGCCCTGTACGATGCTGCAGATTTAACCCATAGAGATCAAGAGTTAAGAGACAATGTATGGGCAGAGATCTCCACCCCCGTAAAAAGAACAGGTAAAGTATTCTTCAATTATATTTATTTGCATTTGAAACGTTCAATTTCATCATAAAGTCTTTTGCAATTCTTTCAAAATGGGAAAGTATGTTGAGGTAAAAAAATGGGCACTCCTACTTTAGTACAGTGGCGAGCAACCTTTTGTCAGAAGTGGGCCACAATTGGAGACCTATTTCTCTACGCGGGCCGCAATATTAAATATATAAATGTAGTTCATGAAAAACAGATATGACGATGTTCAGGTGGGCCAAATGTGGCCCGCGGGCCGCGGGTTGCTCATCACTGCTTTAGTACGTTTGTTACAACACTTATGTATCCATATAATATTCTGCATGCAAATGATAACGATCTCGATACTTCTCCAATAGCAATTAACTCCCTAAAAAATATATTATCTAATTATTTCAGCTGAGGAATGCAAAACGCGTTGGAAGAATATTCGCGACTGGTTTATGAAAAAAAAAGGAGCAACAAGTGCGGTACAGGGTCGGCAGCCAAGTCGAAAAAAGAATGGCCATTGTTGAAGCTGCTAGATATTCTCAATAATGTCACGTCTGAGAGAAGGCAAGTATTTTTTTAACACAAGATGAGTTCATATGTAGATTTTGTGCAAGTTTCACATCTGTAGTGTGTAGTATAAAATAGACGGTCTTTTTTTATTGTAGCACACAGAGCAATATTGAACTGCCTGCCGAAGTTGAGAATGATACCGTGAGTAGCGGTCCCGACAATCCAGTGCCCATAGAGACGATAGAAACCGCTGCTTGCTGGGACGGTGTACCAACACCAGAAACATCGCCAGATGATACGATCGCTCCTTCCGAAAAAAGAAGATGCGGGACTACTCCCAGTGCAGCGCCGAAAAGGCGCAGAACTAATGATCTTCTGGACGCCCTAAACAAAAGGTCTCGCGAAAGAGAACAACTTCTACACCTGGCGATGGAAGACGAGGATGACGAAACCATGCTCTTTTTTAAGAGTATGGGGGTAATGGGGAGGAAACTGCCGCGGAAACTGCTTGCAGAAGCAAAGCGTTCAGTGCTTAATGTAATGCTCGATTTCGAGAGCAGAGCAGCAGAAACACCGTGAGCGTGAGCGTATCATTGCGTCCCACAGTGGTCTGGGAATATCTACATTTAGCGGCAATGCATGTGCGTGCACAACAATAGTCGGGGCGTTATTATTAAGAGACCATAGGTACTTTGTACCTACAGTAAAAATATATAACTGTAATAAAATCATATGACGAATTAATAAAATATTCTTGTGGAAAATTAACTTGCCTCAATGTCAGGAGCAACTTATCTTCGGGTGAATTTGGTTTCTTCACTCTTGTATACTATTTTTCCTCCAAATCCTTTCCAGTAAGATTGAAAAGGAAATGAACCTATCCTTTATTTAGCCTAAAAAATTGTCTATAGGTTTCCTCGTTATCCGCTAAATGGTTTGCTATCAATATACGAGAATAACCCTCGGTCCTTCGAGTCTGATACATCGTATTCATTTCACTTCTTTTTCTTGTTTCGAAATATAGCTGGCAGATGATTGTCGTCGTCTTCTTCTTCTTCATCTTCTTTTTCGTGCAATAAATGTGAAGCAAATTGCAGTTCAGTTCATTTTAATAATTTAAATCATTTTCACACCACAGAACCTCCTCGTTTGGAATTGTCGTTGTCAATTGTCGTGACCCCGCAAAATAAAGACCACTACCATTTTACTTTGGGACTATGCTTCTGGCTACAGTAGCTCATAATCAGTGCGTTTTGGAGGATGATTTTTGAGACATACTTTCAGTCAGAAGGCAAAATTACAAGTGTTACGGAAAATGGGACACATGTATGCACATGCATACGTAGACACCTGATTTGACACAAATCCGGTACGAGAAAGCAGTATCATAGTGAGGCCTGCGTCATCGTCCTACAGATTAAAAACGGCTGACTTATCTCTTGAATATAAGCAAACACGCGTTGAAACATCAAATCAGAAGCACGTGCTGACGTATGTGCTGCGAGCGAGGGTAAACGATAAGAAAGAGATTACATTGTGACCAATCGGTACTGCATTTGCTTGAAACGGCAACTTTCCATCTGTGCATCGTAATATCTTCTGGAGGTGGATGCTGATTTCTTGCACGGGACTTGGGCCGAATCAGGTGTCCACATATACATGTACATACATATGTCACGTTTTCTCTGGTTATTTGGCATTTATGAGATAGAAAAACACGTTTGGACAGGTGTGCGTACTCCAAGTCCCGCTACACCAAAATAGCTGAAGGTGGAATCAGACGGCACTAAGAGGATCGCCGAGGATCGCCGAGGGGCTCGCCAAAGCTCGCCGAGGATAGCCGATCCTAGTGCCGTATGATTCTACCTTTATACCTACCCAATGGATGCCATAAATGCAGTCACTGCATTGCCCTTAGCTTAGGACCTCTCCCAACCTTTGCTAGAACGACATTCGTAATTCTGACTTCAAAGCAGACACATCTCTGTGAATTCGTGAGCTACGAACGTTCAAACAGTGTTCAATATTTCGTGCCGTATTGACGTGACAGTGCGACGTGATCTGTGCAGTATAGCGATTTAAAATCTTATAATGAATCGCAAATTGCTGCTGCGTGCATTGCTGCAGGAAGAAGAAGACGACGATATTCTTTTGCGAGCATATGTGGAATCAAAGAAAAAAAGGAAAATGCATACGATGTTCCAGACTCGAAGGACCGAGGGTTATTCTCGTATCTTGATAGCAAACCATTTAGCGAATAACGACGAAACCTATAGACAATTTTTTAGGCTAAATAAAGGACAGGTTAATTTCATCTTGAATCTTATTGGAAAGGATTTGGAGAAAACCTCGTATACAAGAGTGAAGAAACCCATTTCACCCGAAGATAAGTTGCTCCTGACATTGAGGCAAGTTAATTTTCCACAAGCATATTTTATTTTTTCGTCGCATAATTTTATTACAGTTGTATATGTTTACTGTAGGTACAAAGTAGCTATGGTCTCTTAATAATCACGCCCCGAATACTGCTTTGCACATGCATTGCACGCTCGCACTTCACTCGCTACATATTCTCCCGTTCATTCGATTCTCCCTGTTCCGCTTTTTTTGACCTGCTCTTTCTCTCTCTCTCCTTTTGCCAATTGCCCTATCACGCATTCGGTCCTCGCCTACACCGTCACACTCGCACGCGCTATCATTTGCTACCGGTTTTCTCTCAGTGTGGCTCGTGGTTGCTTCTTTGCACAGACGCATTTTTTTTACGTGGGAAATATTCATAGACACCTTGACCTCGCGGGGAATAAAACCCCACGGTGACCATCCTCTATACGATTCGGTGGGACCTCGTGAACATCACAGCTATGGTATTTTACTAATACCACACGCACAAACACATATATCTTGCATCTTGCAGTGATCCTATTTCGAGATCAGTAATCAATTTAAACACCAACGCCTTTGTTTCCGCAATTAATTGTGATGCTTTTTTGGCGAACCCATACTTTTTAAAATCTCAAAGTCAGAACATCCAGTACAGTACCGGAATCATTCCTGTGCCTTTTTGGTGCTCCACTATATACGTAGGTGTACTGCCGCATCTTGTTACCCACGAAGAAGGAATATTGTCATTTGAGTGTATTTCTACGGCAGCTTCCCAGCTGAATGTAACATCCATCTATGTTCCTGGAATGTCGCTATACGCACACCTTCTTGCATTTTGAACCTCTTTAGTTCGTTTCATATTACTGTGCCTACCACGAAAAAAAAAATTTTTTCAAATTCCTTGTACTTTAGAACTCATTTTGTGTGTACAAAGTATTGACCTTCCCTCGAACCATACATTCACCATTTTTACCCATTTTGAGTTTAGCTTTGCTGCCGAACCTGTACCGTGTTTGATGTCCCGCTTCATTTTCATAAATGTATCACATATGTTCCTCCATCTCTTGTTACAATCACCAGCTAAAATAATTAGAAAATATATTTTTTACAGGTTCTTAGCTACTGGAGAATCTTTTAAATCGTTATCGTTTTCATTTAGAATATCACCGAGCTATATAAGCGGTATCGTACGCAAAGTTTTGCAAGAACTGTGCGACAAACTAGTGCAAATATTTATGCCGCAGCCGAGTGTTACGGATTTTGATAAAATAGCTAATGATTTTCTCGTGAAGTGGAATTTCCCTAACTGTGTTGGAGCCATAGACGGGAAACACATAAGAATAAAGTGTCCACGCAATAGCGGGTCTCTTTATTTTAATTACAAACACTTTTTCTCAATAGTGTTATTAGCATTAGTGGATGCTAATTATAAATTTATTATTGTTGACGTTGGCTCGTATGGAAAGGAAGGAGTCAGCGGAATCTTTAGAAAATCGATTATGGGTCAAGCGATCAATGGGGAAAAATTGAACTTTCCCATGGATAAACCACTTCCCGGGACGAACGTGACAGCCCCTCACGTAATTGTGGGCGATGAGGCATTTCGCTTGACGAAACGAATGCTAAAACCTTATCCGAAAAACCAAGCGACGGAAGATAGGACAAAAAAAATTTTTAATTATCGATTGTGCCGAGCCCGTAGGGTCTCGGAAAATGCATTTGGTATATTGTCCCAAACATTTAGAATTTTCCATGCACCAATTGCAGTAGTGCCGGAAACTACAGACAACATCATTACCGCAACATGTTGCCTCCACAACATGTTGCGGGATGAATACATAAATGATAATCAGGCCAAACAACAGAATTTCGAACCAATTCTTGCTGACAACATGATGCCATTGGCTGGAGCAGGAGGGTATGGTCGTGCAGAGGGGTTCAATGTCCGCAATATTTTTCGCACATACTTCAATTCACCGGAGGGGGCCGTGGAATGGCAGCAGGACCGTGTGGATAGAGGCGTTACAATCTGAATAGAAATAAAAAATGCTCCATTTCAAACGTTTCACCAAGTACAGCGCGTATGACGGACAGGTACATTTTATTTTATAAATTATAACTATATATTATTTGTGTCTTAAAAATTGATTAATTTAATTGTTTATACATTGGATATTAGGGTTAGTTAACATATAATTTGTCTGAAAATCATTTACGTGTCCCATGAAAGATCGATATCAATGTATTAATTCAGAATGAGTTTGAGAACCAGTTATATTAACGTCACAACCAAATTGTATATTGAAAAATGATTTTCGATTTTCCTTTCATAATTATTGATTTGCAAAATTACTAATCGCTTATTTTAATTAATTTTTGCTTATTTTTAATAATGTTTTAGATTCTGTCCACTTTTGTCTTTTCGAGCAATAGACTTCAGTTTTCGTCTTGGAGAGACAACTGCAAAATCGTCCAACAAATTTACTACACGATTCCTAATACGCTTATACCGTCAAAATTTTTCAATGAATAATGACAAAAAACGAACCGATTTTTACAAAAACTGAAATATCCCGAAATGTGTTGGCGCGGTGGATGGCAAACACGTGCATATATTTGTTCCCAAACACTCAGAATCGATATTTTACAATCGCAAAAGAAAATTTTCCATTGGCGGTTCCTCTGGACGGAATAGTGCTGGAACAGTATTTGCCAATTGTACATTTGGAAATGCTTCGCTTACTGGTGATCCGAGTTTGCACGTGCTAGCTACTAAATCTCTCCCAAGCACAGACATTTCGGTGCCAAATGTTTTAATAGCAGATGAAGCATTCGTGTTGAAAACAAATAAGACAAGACGCTATGCAACATTGAATAAAGAAACTATAGACATTCGTAACGCTTTTGCAGACTGGTTCGTTTCGCTTGCTGAAGAATTCCCTTGGCAATATGAAAGCAGAACAAAATAATATTTTATTTTATTATCTTAAATATATATTTAATTTATGTTCTGATGTATAGTACATTCTGATTTTATGTCGCTGCTTATTGATTTCCTCGCATTTTCGTGAACATTTCGACTTTTGTAACCGTATAATTTTTTGTCGTATATAATAGAATGATTTTGAACGGCACAAATGAATTGGTTTTGTAAATCCATCTTATGGATTATATGTACGCGGCAACGTACCGCAGCGGTTTTGCCGTAATGTAACGTATTTGTTGGAAGGTGGTGCATTAGAAACAATGCAAGTTAAATTCTTGCAACAACGTATCGCTGTAATACACTGCTCCGTCATGCATTTATTATGTATACTAATATTAATTTATTATTAAAACTATGTTGAGTTTATTGTCACTCAACAGATTCAAAGAAATTCTTTGTACTAATATTCATATTCTCGTTACTAATGGTAATTGGTGTTTATACTGAAGCGCATGAGATAATAAAGCACTTGCATACCTTTGGCACGAACTTTTATCAATCATTTGCTTAGCTGTCAATCTTTCTAGCATTTAAATTGTTGTATATAGTAGTATTAAAAAAATGGAAATAGTTATAAGGAACAATCGATAGCGCCACCGTGAAGAGTGGGTTTTTGTGAAACGAGCGGCGAGAGAGAAATCGTGGCGTAGCGACACTTGCGTAGGCCCGCCCTTTGTAGAGTTCCGCTTCATTCTAAGTATTAACCTTATGTAGTACATAGCCTGTAAATATATTGCATGAATCTGAACCACAAGGTTCGAGGACGTTGGTTTTAGTTATCTCTCACAAACATAACATAAATGATATTTTGATATAACGTTAAATTACTTACATTACTTATAACATTATATTTAATGATTTAACTAACCATTCCTGCTCTTAACTGAACAGTTTAAAAAATGTCACTGGCGTCTCTTTGGTTCTAAGTGCTTCATACGTGTATGATGAAAGAATAAATAAATTTAATTAGCAATAATAAAGAAATAAGTATAATTGAAGAATACTTTACCTGTTGTGTTTAATTTAATTGACACTTCTCTCCGTACATTTTCTTTCACTCCTGGCAATCATAAAGGACACAATACTTAATTGGATATTTCCTCTATCAATGTTTTATCCTCCGCAGACGAAAACCGTAACTTCTTCGACATTTCAGACACTCGTCACTAACACATACGCAAAATGTAACACTGATTGTGAGAAGCACTTTATTGGTCATAATATGTGGGAATATAATCTCGTCCCTATGACCCACCTTTCCTTGCACCCAATACGTTGCGGGTCCTTCTGTTTTGATATTCGGGCGCGTGTACCTATATACTCGAGAGATAAGGGATCCGTCTTTAATTTGAAATGAGGACGACGTAGGCGTGACCACGCGCAGTCAGCGGACTGCTACCCCTTTTTTCCTGTGTCTTTCCGCGAGGCATATTGATGTTGAACTTCGTGGATAATACTTCTTAATTGATAAATAAAAACTGAATAGGCTGACTTATCTCCCTAGCACGGCGGAATTGGGTTCCACTAAACGACCACCATTCTTTGTCATTTACCTAACTCGTTGGAGGCCTCGGTACATACATATATGTATACAGTCAATGTAAAAATATTCGTGCAGCGACTAATTTAAAGTAAAAGTTTGTATATCCATGTCAGTACTAAACTTTAACAGAAAAAGATGATTAATAAATATTCTTAAATGTTTGTACAATAGATCTTGTATAAACAAATTTTTATTCCCCTTAACATTAACAAAAATATGAATAAAAGGAAATAAACGTGCAGAAGTGGACGCGCAGTAAGTATTCGTACAGTTAAATAAAAGATCAATAAACTATGGAAATAAACTAAATATTTACTGTTTTAATAATTTGTAGGATTGCCTTTTGATTTTATAATAGCTTCGAGCCTTCTTGGTGTAGAATTTTTTTAGTTGGATGTTATGGCAGGTTGTATTTTACTCTACTACTACATACAGGGTGATTCTCCAGCGGCGCCTGTCCTTTGAGGACAACCCGTCGCAATGCTTCACCGAATTTTATGGCATTCGACCCTCGAAAGGGTTCGAATATCATTAAAAAGTCAGAAATGTGCAATATTTCTGCATTTCCCATCAGATCTTTGCAAAAACAACGTCAATGGATTCCTTATATTTCGCGGATTAAACTGACACCACGAACGACGTAATTCGGACCATGTGAAGGAAATCCCATGAAAAATTCATTTATATCATTTCAAGTTGTCTTCGTTAATATTAGTCCGATTTACATGAAATTTCGTATGATTTTTCACCGGAAAAAACATAAGGAATTCATTGGTGTCACTTCCATATCGACACGATAGAGAATAAAAAATTATTTTATTTCCGAAGCAGGTATGAATCCTTGACCGTAGACCTTTTCAAGTGCGTTCCTCGACCCAAAGTGGGACCCTGAACACTGCGCGGCTCGAGCCTAGCCGCCGCGGCGGGCCACTGGCCGGAGTCTGGCCGCCGAGGTGGGCCAGCGGCCGCGTCCGCCGGCCGCCTCCGCCGGCCGCCGCCGCCGTCCGCTGCTAGGAAACTCGACCTTAAGGCGGCTGGCCAGCGCGCTACGGATCTAGAGATCGCGGGTTCGAGTCCCGTTGAGGCGACTTTCCCCTTTTTTCCGACTCCTATAATAATTAAGTAGAATGACATAAGCAATAAGCGTTAATAAGACAAAATAATATAGTAATACAGAAAAGCAATAAGCGTTGATAATATAAAGATAATGAAAGCAATACGAATAATAATACAAGAAATATGACGCAATAAGCGTTGATAATACAAGTAATAAATGAAGAATAAGCGTTGATAATACAAGTAATAAATGAAGAATAAGCGTTGATAATACAAGTAATAAATGAAGAATAAGCGTTGATAATACAAGTAATAAATGAAAGAATATAATACAAGAAAGAATGTTGGTGATATGCAAGGTATTAAATGTAATTATAAAAACTTACAATGATCAATGAAAAGTTGTTCGTTGTACACTGGTTTAATTATACTGATCCTTTCGCGGATTTGTGTCGTCGAAAGAGGACTTCTGTCTCGGTCCCCTCGTATTTATATAATTGTCGCGGGAGTACGCGCGGTATAGGCCTTGACCTATTTAATAAATAAGTCGCAGTAGGACTTCCGGGGTTTTTACAAAGGTGCGTCTATTATTAGACGCGTTTCTGTCACGTACACCAAATATTCGTTGCAATTATACTTCCGGGAGTTTTATGACTGTAAAACGGAGATACTCAACCCATCGAATGGATTTCGGATGTTTTAATGGGAAAGGGGTAATTGTGGGCTTGACTTGGAGGGTCGTAGAAAAGGGGTGAGACGTGGTCTCGATTTAAGAGGTTTTTGGGGCGAGTGACTTGTTTAGATTTAGTATGAGGAAGGGAATTCGTGCCTCGTAGGGCGAATAGTTAGAAGGAGGTTTCGTACCGACTATCTTGAGATGGGGACCGCTAAGGTACATCGTCAAGGTGATCAGCGATTGGAGAAAAGGGGTAAGAGTTGAGTTTGAAGGACTTTGGTGGAGTGATTTTGATAATAAGAGAGTGGTTTTAGAATAATACCGCGCGAAAAAATGGTGGGGCATCACAAAATATAGATACAAACCGATCTGACAACTCAAATCATTTAAGATATTAAAAGTCGAGCAGATTAAAAATTAAACTCCTGCATTTAAATTATATCTTAAATCAACATCGAGGTCGCAATCAATGGAAAGCTTTAGCTCACGTAGCATGACCTTCGCTGCCTCGCCGTACTTGTCCAGGGAGACCCAGAATGTGGTGGGGTCCTCTACATACATGACTAGGCGGCGGGAAGTCTTCCCGAGGTCACGCGCTGAGATGATCTTCATTTTTACGTTTTTTCGTGAGGATCGGTTCTCCTGGGGTCCAATCACGAACGTTGTCGTCAGTTCTTTCTTGGAGCACCAGCCAGTCCGGGATGCGTCGATGAGGTTTATATGACTCATGTATGAAAGAAGCTAATTCCCTTTAATTCACAAAAAAAAAATTAAAAAAGTTCATTCCCTTTAATTCACGACAAAAATTAAAAAAGTTCACATGCAAAGATTGTGAAATCAACTTTGCTAATTTCAATTTTATTCTCGTTCACCACTCGAACACTGATTCCTTTGTCACTTTTTATACTTGACATTCCTTTATTGGCCACAAATCAATTCAGTGCTCAGATTTTCAGCTTTGGTTTTAAGTAATTAGCGGGCCGTTGTGTTTTTATTATCTTCCATCGTAAAATGATATTCATACGAGGTTTTTGACAGAAGATGTCTCTCTTGTAAAAGTTTTTGTGTCAATTACAGGCCTCTCGCCCGCTAAATACTTAAAACCGAAGATGAAAATCTGAGCATTGAATTGATTTGTGGCCAATAAAGAAATGTCAAGTATAAACAGTCACAGAGGAATCAGTGTTCGAGCGGAGAACGAGAATACAATTGGAATTAACAAAGTTGATTTCACAATCTTTGCATGCGAACTTTTTTAATTTTTGTCGTGAATTAAAGGGAATGAACTTTTTCAATTTTTTTTGTGAATTAAAGGGAATTAGCTTCTTTCATACATGAGTCATGTTTATGGGGGAGGGGGATTTCATCACTTTTTTCATAATTGTTATCTAGAGACGCGGTAGCGTCTCGACGCCAAGCACATGAATCGACACCCTATACAGGGTGTCCCACGGTAGACTGGACAGTGCCGTAGCTCCTAAAGTATTGGAGATAAAATTTTTTAAAAAATAGGGAATTGCAAGGTTCGAAGGGGCTACTAAATTAGCCCGAACGAATTTTTTTTTCGATTATTATTTTAAAAAATACGATGGTCAAGTTCGGTTTTTCAAATGGAACTATTTTTTTTGAAGTCCTGAGTTGATAGTGCGTTCCAAGACAAAATCAATAAGCATCAATGTATACACTTTATTTTCACTGGTTTTTGAGATATTGCGCTTGCAAATTTACTGATTTTCACTGCAAGAAACTCCTCTGGAATAGCAAGGACCGGGGTCGGTCTTACTGGCGCCACGGGTGGCACTGCCTGTTGAAATAGATACCTACCTGCGAAAGGTCTACGCCAGGCCCAAAGGCTGGACAATTCTTTTCCGCCAGAAATGCTACTTAGGTAGGTACATCTGCGGTATCGAGAAGCGCATCGTTACTTTTATTTCGCACTTGCTTCTACGCTCGGATGGCCGGTTCTTTTGGGAGGGATGCAAGTTGGATTGGTTAGGTTCGGAGGAGTGAAAGTTGCTAGACCAAATTTCAACTATAGGGAGCAGATTGTATCAGAACCAATCGGATTTGCATCCCTCACAAACGGCTGCTAGAGAGCAAGAGGCCCTCTTCACAGCAATACCTTCTCCCCAATGCCCACCTTCTTTCGCACGGAATACGTCAACGCATGGTTTTGTTTTGATATCGAAGCTCATGTTTATACTCGAGAGGACCACGCGTCGACAGCGGGCTACCCCTTTTCTTAACGTGTCTCTCCACGAGGAGTATTGCCGATGGATTGTAGAAGCGCAGATGTCTGGATGCCAGTTGTTGAATTCAGGAGACGATAGAAACACTTTGTTACAAAACACACATGTACTATAATTAAAGTAAATCGTATTCCTCTCGGGCAGGAGTCGCCCGACGTTCGTCAAGAAGATGCGGCCTGGTACCCCGTGGCGAGGACAACCCTTCGCAGGGTCTCGCTCAGTTTTTATGACTTTTACCGGAAAAAGGTACGAATCCTGGGCCGAACGTAACGAATTGAGGTCGAGCCCCCGCAGTCGAGGGTGAAATATCCATTACAGCGTATTAAGAAATTCTTTTCTTCATCGTATCGAGAGGGAAGTGACGCGAATGGATTCCTTATGTTTTTCTGACGAAAATCATACCAAATATCATGCAAATCGGACTACTTTGATACAAGCTATTTGTATTCCCTATGTAAAAGTTGTCCGATTTACACGATATTTGGCATGATTTTCATCGGGAAACCACAAGGAATCCAACGGCGACACTTCCATATCCATACGATAAAGAATAAAGAATTATTTTATTTCTGAAACAGATACAGGGTAATTATGGAGGTACGCCCGTCAAGAAGATGCGGCCTGGTACCCCGTGGCGACGACAACCCTTCGCAGGCTCTCGCCCGATTTTTATGGCTTTTTCCGGAAAAAGGTACGAATCCTGGGCCGAACGTAACGAATTGAGGTCCAGCCCTCGCAGTCGAGGGTGAAATATCCATTACAACTTATTAAGAAATTCTTTTCTTCGTCGTATCGAAAGGGAAGTGACGTCAATGGATTCCTTATGTTTTTCTGATGAAAATCATACCAAATATCATGCAAATCGGACTACTTTGACACAAGCTATTTGTATTCCCTATGTAAAAGTTGTCCGATTTACATGAAATTTGTTATAATTTTAATCGACGAAACGCCAGGAATCCATTGGCATCACTTTCTCCTTCGATACGACGAAGAAAAGAAGCAAACATTTGAAATCCTAAACATTTCTCACGTCTTAATGATATTCCAAACCCTTCGAGGGTCGAAAGCCATAAAATTCGATGGGCACTGCGGGGTGTTGTCCTCGCCACGAGGCGACGGGCGTACCTCCAGAATTACCCTGTATTTGTTTAGGAAATAAAATAATTCTTTATTCTTTATCGTATGGATATGAATGTGTCGCCGATGGATTCCTAGGGGTTTTCTGATGAAAATCATTACAAATATCGTGTAAATCGGACAACTTTTACATAGGGAATACAAATAGCTTGTATCAAAGTAGTCCGATTTGCATGATATTTGGTATGATTTTCGTCAGAAAAACATAAGGAATCCATTCGCGTCACTTCCCTCTCGATACGATGACGAAAAGAATATCTTAATAAGTTGTAATAGATATTTCACCCTCGACTGCGGGGGCTCGACCTCAATTCGTTACGTTCGGCCCAGGATTCGTACCTTTTTCCGGAAAAAGCCATAAAAATCGGGCGAGACCCAGCGAAGGGTTGTCCTCGCCACGGGGTACCAGGCCCCATCTTCTTGACGGGCGTACCTCCATAATTACCCTGTATCTGTTTCAGAAATAAAATAATTCTTTATTCTTTATCGTATGGATATGGACGTGTCGCCGTTGGATTCCTTGTGGTTTCCCGATGAAAATCATGCCAAATATCGTGTAAATCGGACAACTTTTACATAGGGAATACAAATAGCTTGTATCAAAGTTGTCCGATTTGCATGATATTTGGTATGATTTTCGTCAGAAAAACATAAGGAATCCATTCGCGTCACTTCCCTCTCGATACGATGAAGAAAAGAATTTCTTAATACGCTGTAATGGATATTTCACCCTCGACTGCGGGGGCTCGACCTCAATTCGTTACGTTCGGCCCAGGATTCGTACCTTTTTCCGGCAAAAGTCATAAAAACTGAGCGAGACCCTGCGAAGGGTTGTCCTCGCCACGGGGTACCAGGCCGCATCTTCTTGACGAACGTCGGGCGACTCCTGCCCGAGAGGAATACGATTTACTTTAATTATAGTACATGTGTGTTTTGTAACAAAGTGTTTCTATCGTCTCCTGAATTCAACAACTGGCATCCAGACATCTGCGCTTCTACAATCCATCGGCAATACTCCTCGTGGAGAGACACGTTAAGAAAAGGGGTAGCCCGCTGTCGACGCGTGGTCCTCTCGAGTATAAACATGAGCTTCGATATCAAAACAAAACCATGCGTTGACGTATTCCGTGCGAAAGAAGGTGGACATTGGGGAGAAGGTATTGCTGTGAAGAGGGCCTCTTGCTCTCTAGCAGCCGTTTGTGAGGGATGCAAATCCGATTGGTTCTGATACAATCTGCTCCCTATAGTTGAAATTTGGTCTAGCAACTTTCACTCCTCCGAACCTAACCAATCCAACTTGCATCCCTCCCAAAAGAACCGGCCATCCGAGCGTAGAAGCAAGTGCGAAATAAAAGTAACGATGCGCTTCTCGATACCGCAGATGTACCTACCTAAGTAGCATTTCTGGCGGAAAAGAATTGTCCAGCCTTTGGGCCTGGCGTAGACCTTTCGCAGGTAGGTATCTATTTCAACAGGCAGTGCCACCCGTGGCGCCAGTAAGACCGACCCCGGTCCTTGCTATTCCAGAGGAGTTTCTTGCAGTGAAAATCAGTAAATTTGCAAGCGCAATATCTCAAAAACCAGTGAAAATAAAGTGTATACATTGATACTTATTGAATTTGTCTTGGAACGCACTATCAACTCAGGACTTCAAAAAAAATAGTTCCATTTGAAAAACCGAACTTGACCATAGAATTTTTTAAAATAATAATCGAAAAAAAAATTCGTTCGGGCTAATTTATTAGCCCCTTCGAACCATGCAATTCCCTATTTTTTTAAAATTTTTATCTCCAATACTTTAGGAGCTACGGCGCTGTCCAGTCTACCGTGGGACACCCTGTATATATATATATGTCTGCTGTCGCTGCCGTGTATCTTTACTCGTCGTGCGGCTATTCCAACCTAACCTGACATTTATTTCATTAATATCTCATCACGCCTGCAATATTTTCTAAATTTAAAGGCACTTTTGTTATGTAAACCGCATAAAAGCTTTCGAATAAGACCAAAATCAATAAAATCGGTCCACGCATGTCAGAGATATCATAATATCGTCTCATGGATCAGTCGGAAACGGTCAGTTTTTGCTTCTCCATCGAAATTTTTCGTCGACATAATACGTATACGCGTTACACGCACACCTTCAGCCAAAAGAGAGACTAACACATGTTTCGTCGACTCTCGGGATCATTCGGCTGCATTCGGCAGGGATCGTCGTTCGTCATTGTACATATATATACTATTGAATACTATTGAATTATAACCTGCAAAGTGTTAAGCACTCGTAACCTGCGAAGTGTCAAACAAGGTAAGTTGTTCCAAATCTAAATTTGAAATGTCACTAGTTTTTACACCACATTAGGACACTGAATTATTGTCTCAATTAACAAGGTAAGTCGCCAAAATTTTTTAATAGACTTTTTATGTAGAGTTAGAGTCGCAGACTTGGAAGTTGTCCAGAGAAGCTCCGATTCGACAGAGAAGCATCTTCTTTCGCATAAGTTTCTGAAAATTTGTACCATGCATGGACAAAATAATACATATTGTAACAAATTGTATTTAAATTGTCAGATATTTTTATACCAGCAAACTATTTTTAATTCAGAGTTTTTATGTAAAGCTTATAGAAATGAAGGGGATGTAAAGGCTTGGATAAATGAAGGGGAAGCAAAGGCTTGGATAAAAATGAAGGGGACCCATAGGTTTCGATAGAAATGAAGGGGCTGCACAGGCTTGGAGGTTGTCCGTAGAATGACAGGTAGATGGAGAAGCAGCTTCTTTTGCATAAGTTTCTGGAAATTTGTCAAATAAGATAAATCGACAAAATTTGTCAAAAGACATAGCTTTAAGAATTAAGAAAATTATAGCGGATTGCTTGCAATGTAGAGTAAGTCACATTAGTGAAGAAAGTACATTGAAAACACATCTCCCTTGATACTTTTCAATCTTTTGACATTGACAAACATATTTGTAATACTTTGTTTTAAAATCCACAGTAGTTCCCACGCTATTAATTAATTTTATTAGTTTCCCATTAACATCCCTGATAACCACATCTGCGGCGCAGAGCCTGACGTCAGATCCGTAGTCATCTATATCCGCATTAGGATACGTTCTGAGGTACAGAGCCTGACATCAGGACCCTGACGTCAGATGGGCAGCAGATTCGCATCAGATCCTGCCGTTCGCCTGACACGTATAACAGCGCCATCTGAAGGCCAGAATTACCAAACTATTCCCTACGCGTGACACCACACGGCTGTCCCTACCCTTAAATAACCATCAAGCAAATTCTACATTTTATTAAATAATTAATTCTACTTATTTCAAAAAGTATCTATACTTTTTTTATTAATATACATGATCGGTGATTACAATTGTTACAAAATAATATAAGTAGTGCATATTAATCTAAAGAGGGACTTTCAACATTTAAATTTACAAATCCACGTCCCGTAACCACTGGTACCTAGTACGGGCGATATCAGAAAATTTCATTCAATATTTTCGACTTCTTTTTTGTGTAAAAGCATCATGTTTCCTGTTGTGTTAGCGCTGAAAACAAACACAATATTAGTATAAATCTAAACGTAACGTATGAATAAACAGGATACATGGGATACTTACTTCAGCTCCATCTCCACACAGTACACACCCTAGGCGATCATGCATGCTCCTGCGAACATTAACATTTATAAGAAAACATATGTTAAATTATTATCTACTAAACAAGACGCTAAACATTCGCACGTCGCGGACTACTTTTCTATCTCGCAGATAATAATGTAAATCTCGATTTCCGCGACGTAGATAGTTGGAAATTATTCAATTCCATAATGACGTTTACCTTCTCGATACGTTGAGATGATTTGTCTGGATATTGTTGCTTAAAATCGCGTGGATTAACATAGAATACTACACTTAGAATAACGTCTTTGTTATTTGCAAAATTATCACAAATAAATAAATAACAAAATTATCACAAATTGGTATCACAAACCAAGTTGGTCGGGAAGATACATTAATTTCTGCTCTGCACATCCGATGCAACACAAGGTGGTAATACGGGAGCCAGTGAACATTTTTAGTGTCCCATCGCGACAAGGTTTTTCTATCATTTTTCTATTTAACCTTATGCTGCAAGTCAAGAAAAGCGCGGTCCGGCAGTCGAGACCGGGGACAGGGCCGGAGGGCACGCCCTCGAACATGTCAAGTTTGAGAGCATCCCCGACTCATCGCGACAAGGTTGAATTTCCACCCATTAATAAACAATTTAATACAAAATAAGAAAATCGCAGTCTGGCAGCGCTCCGCGGTGACCTTCGTCGACTGGCAGACCTCCAAACATGTTAAAAAAAAAATCGACTCATAGCGACAAAGCTGAAATTTTCTGGAATAATTGTTTATGTTGTAAAACCAATGGAAAAAATAGTCTGGCAGCCTATAAGCGGTGATAAGACCTTGCCAGACGTTTACAAATGAATCGAGCGTGTAGTCAAATCTACTACCGCGACATTGAATTTAATATTAACTTGTATAAAAGATCGACGTTTAATATGAAGTATGAAGTGGATATGAGTAGGTACTTTACAATTTTATTACAGTATAACGATAAAAAAATTTATTAATAAACTATGTTACAATGCTTCACAATCTGAACTGTCGCAATCGGAATTGTCTAATTCTGTTTCACCGTCTTCAGTGGCAGAATCGCTTTCTGACTTCTGGTGCATTTCACTCCTCAAGCCATTAGTATCTGCAAGGTCATTCTGCTCAGTTTCAATCAAAACTTCGCTCACGAAAGTTGGCAGTTGGTCACCTTCAAACCAAGTAAACTGATACTTGCTGTCAACTTCTTCCCAGCCGTGATCGATTGGAGATAAATCGGTAGGAAATTTTGAATGGGCGTTTTTCCAAATACTAGTAATATACGAAGCCCTTAACATTTGTTGTTGCAATTCTGGTTTACGTGGCGGTATATTAAATATTTCGCTGGTATCTTGAGCCATACGTTTTCGAAAACATGACAAACCTTGCTTCATCTACGGAGTTTATTTTTTTCAAATATAAACGACAGACAAACTCCTCTATAATAGAAAAAACTTCTGCCGAATCACAATTATTATTTCCAAGACCGGCGAACGCTTTTTGATATTTTTCACAGCTCTGTAATAGATTGAATGGTTTTTTTTTCCTTTTTTAAAAAATGCTGGATTATAATCGCAGCCAGTCAGTGCATGAAAACCAGGTAAAGAGTTGCATAATGTATTCCCTAATTTTGTGTACAACTTTGTTACATGTATATATCGTTGTGCATTTCCCACACCTACTTCCATCCAGATATTAAGTGAACTTTTCATCTTCTCTATGTTACCAAGGAGAATGACAAGAATGTCTGTATCTGAACACCTTATAAGTATATTCGCATCGAAATCGATGTTACATACATGAAATACAATCTTTGTGTCGGCTTCTTCGTGTTTTTCACAAGATAAAGTGTCCGCAACACTTCGTTTTACTGAAAAATCTTCGGCTTCATATTTATAACATACATCATAATTTAAATAAAGAGTTTTCGAGCCGATGGATGATGCCATCTCGTTAGTAGCCCACTCCTCTATTAAAAATTTAATTAAAGCGTTTTTAAATTTAATGTTTTTTAATTCTTTTGAAAAATCTGACGGCCGTACTTGATTTGCTCCAGAAATAACGTAGTCGCGAGTTTCTACGGTTTTCCGTAAAAGATGCGCATTATCCTTTATAGAAGGACTAAAGTAACGGTCGAAAACAATAATGATCGTGTGTGCGTCATATGCAAGAACCATTTGGATGATTTTCATGGAAATCGCACCAAATGTAAGTGGTATTTCTCTCATTAAATGTAATAAAAAAAATCCATCAATAATAACGATTTCTTTATGCGTTGGCTGGTCAGACTCAATATATTGCTCCAAACACTTTAATAGAACCGATTTATCTGTCTTACAAATTGTTCCGCTTATATGACAAAGTGAAAGAGGTACAGGAGTTAAAGGATAAGATAAAACTTTTGCCAAATCAATTTTTTGTTCAAGAGAAAGGCCCAGAAGCCGACCAAACAAATCGCGTTGCATGCGCATTTCTTGAACTTTTCCAGATACCATAACTTTTTTCTTTTTGATTGCATCAGTAAATGTAAGAACTTTATTTTTTTTTATTGCTTTCTCGAATCGGGTTATGTCTTGCGCGCATTCTCGTTGCCATTATTTTCAACATTAATTAAAAAATCACATATAGATTCTGATACTGCCTGGCCACTCGAAATATTATATAATAAATTTGTATCCAACTGTGTCATAAAAGGATTAATATTTTGGTTGATTGCGTTCATAAATGTTTCAAGCTTTTCACTACTTTTTTTATCGCACTTTTCTTTAAGGGGGAACACCACTGTGACGGCCGGAAAAATGTGCCCATTTTTAAGATTTTTTTAAGGGACAACTTACAGTTTTATTATAAAATTGTTATTACCTATCTTTAGTACAATGTCTTAAGAGACTATAAAAAAAAGTAATAGAAAAACATGCATAGATTTCCATATACAGTTAATCTCCTACATCCCTCACAAGAAAACATAGGTCGCTTATCGAAACGATATCTTTGGAACGGCAACTCTGAAATCAATTTTTTTTAATATAATCGGTATGAGTGTAGTTTCCGTTGTACGTACCGATTTTTAAAAAAAATTATTTTTGTAAAAATGGTGCGCTTGGGAAGAAAAAGTTTCGAAAATCCGCAAAAAATGGATAGTTTTTCGAGCGTATTTAAAAAAATATGTTTTCGATCAAAAAATCGGTACGTACAACTGAAGATACTCTTGTTTTAAAGATCCTATCAAAATTTCAAGTCGAAAACACTCTTTCGAAGTGCTCTCGCGTTAGTGTTTTTGGTCAGGAGTGAGCATGCGCGGCACCCAACGGCAGGATAACTTTTTCATATGCAGAATATTGCCCAAAATATGGCGTGTGCGCTCAGTACTAATCTTTGTGGTATCTGCTAGCTCGCGCACCTTCACTTTCCGGTCAGCCAACACCATTTCATGTATTTTTTTGACATTGTCCTCTGTAACCGCATCGGAGGGCCTGCCGCTGCGTACTTGATCGGTAGTGGAGTTGCGGCCACCACGAAACTCTCGAAACCAATATTTGACGGTGTAATCTGACGGAGCATTAGCCCCATAATATTTATCCAACTTTTCTTCTGTTTCCTTCGCCGTTTTGCCTCTCAAAAAATAATGTTTTATGAGAGAACGAAAATCGTTTTTGTCCATACTCAACATGATGCCAAACACATCAACAACAATCAGCTGTCAAAACAAAACTAAATACAGTATCGCACTGAAATTTGGCATGTCTGCTTAAATATGAACGGACTTCAAGGCACCATAACCTTTTTTGCAGTAGCAGCGCATTCTGGCGGTCAAGGAGGTTACTTTTCACCCCACCTAGTACGTCTCGCTGCATTCCTCAGCGACTTTTTGGCTCTGTATCATCGTTTCCAAAACCACCGACGTATTTGTTGGTGATAAATTTATTGTTGTTAAATATGAAATCTTCTGCTTACTAGAATAGTCATCGTGTATAAGGCTATTAAATCCTACCCACATCGGCGTATTGGGAATTTTTAGAGCGTGAGATACCATCCACGCAAGATTTATGCGTTCGAATAATTCCATATTATTGGGCATTGAATGAAGCAATTCTGCATCAAGGGGTTGTAGATTTTCAAACATTTTAGGCCGTTTGGCGTATGATTCCAATTCTGGGGTTATCGCGTCAAAAGTTCGCCTTCTTCTTTTTGCCCCACTATTTATTGAAGAAGATGCTTCATCGACGGAATATTCATCCTCTTTAACAGTTACGGACGATTCTCTAAGATGAGTAGCATCAACACAGATATCCTGAAAGATTATACCCACTGTATCGTGCAAAGTATCTTTCCCCGTTGGAGTATCAACAAATCTGTCAAAGTTGTTAAATGCCAATCCTGTGCATAAGTTTGGTAATTTTAAAATGTCATCGGGACAAATTTGTGATTCCGTAGTAGATGCAAAAGTGGCTTCAGTTTCTAACTCCTCTGCAGCGGTATAACTGCAGCAGTGACCATATCTGTTTATAATATTTACAACCTTTTTGCTATTTGTTAAACTTTTTAATGACATCCCAAGAGTGATGTGTTTTGACGTTTTCACTGTTCCATTTGAAACAGCATAAATTGCATCGTCTGAAAATGAATGAACTATCCTTTGCCATTTAGTACTCCGCCTACGCCGACGACTTGGGCCACTTAACAATGTCGTATAAAAATCAGTCAATATTTTTGGAGTAGAACTTTCTCCCTTTATCAGGCTATTTACTATTATTTTATCAGGTAATTTATTTGGTTGTAATCTGCGAATTTCTTCTCTTAAAGTAAGAGCAGCGTTTTGAACTATATCTTCTTTCTCTAGCAATTTGAAATCTACATGCTGCATATAAACGCCACCATACGGCTTAACAATCTTTCTTTTATTCATGTGTATTATTTCAATTTTTTTGGGGAAAGTTTGTAATATTTTCTTGTGTAAATTCCGTGATGCAAACATTTCAAAAGAATCTTCTGTATTTCCATATTCCACGTTCACACGGTCAGTATATAATTTGTGCAAAAATGTCATAAAATAACAATGTTTCTTTTTCACAATATTGTCGCTTATAAAAGTGCATACGTTGTCATAGGCTATTTTATGATAGTCTCTCGTTATATGCCAACTTCCTTTTTGTGCCGGTAACACAGATTTACATGCAGTACTTTCATATTTTCTCTTACAAACATTGTGATAATAAATTATTTTTTCTTTTAAATTTGCGATTTTATTAAGCAGGTTAATATCATTGGATTCTGTTGCAAGCGATTTTATATTTTCAATAACTGTATCACTTCGTGAACTGTGCAAAGGCTGAAATCGATATTGATGTTTTTTGCGCGACATATTGCAAAACAAACATAATTGTTTAAGTTCATCTGTACCTTCCGAAAAATCTGCCGACTGTTCTTCGCTTAGTGAATCTTGTTCATCAATATTTTTATCGGCTTGCTCAAAATTTTGTTCGCCGATATCTTCAGCGACTTCAAAATTTTCACCACTGACATCTTCGAGGAGTTTATCAGTAGTCTGTGCAGATGTTAAAGGAGATGCTGTAGATGAAGTCGAAGGAATTTCCTCAGAAGCTTCGCATTTCTTATATTTCCCCATTACAGCTGTAAATTGTCTATAACACTGTCCATGGTAGCACAGTGTATTGTCACTATTGTCACTCAAATTGCTCTGTAAAATCACATCACTGTATTTCAAATTATGGTCGTTACGAATTTTCAAAATATCTCTACATTTTCGTAATTTTTGGTCTGTTAAAGGTAATAATTTTGTTGGTTTCCCTAGTTTGCAAACAAAACAATATCTATTAACTGAAGACATTCTGCGTATATAATGCGTTGAAAATAAAATGCCCTTCCTTTCAGGCAGACTATTACAGTCGAACTGATCTGCGATTCTGCAGTTTTGCCTTTCGAAGCTGTTTGAAAGCACTTGTTGGGTGTTTATTACGGTTTGAAGAGAGTCCTATTTCTATAAACAGAGCCGTGACATTTTCCAGACCCGGCGACCGCCTGGGAAATTGGGCCCAACCACACACAGTAGGGGCACTGTCTGGCACCTTTACGAATTTAAATCTTTACCACAAAGTATCTAACGTTTCCACGAGTCGTTCAATTGTACTTCACGAACTGAATTTATATTGAATATTTAATATACAATTACAATTTAATCAGCCTGTCAAGATACCAGCGAAATATTTAAAATAAGAGAGTTCAGATTGTGAAGCATTGTAACATAGTTTATTAATAAATTTTTTTATCGTTATACTGTAATAAAATTGTAAAATACCTACTCATATCCACTTCATACTTCATATTAAACGTCGATCTTTTATACAAGTTAATATTAAATTCAATGTCGCGGTAGTAGATTTGACTACACGCTCGATTCATTTGTAAACGTCTGGCAAGGTCTTATCACCGCTTATAGGCTGCCAGACTATTTTTTCCATTGGTTTTACAACATAAACAATTATTCCAGAAAATTTCAGCTTTGTCGCTATGAGTCGATTTTTTTTTTTTTTTAACATGTTTGGAGGTCTGCCAGACGACGAAGGTCCCCGCGGAGCGCTGCCAGACTGCGATTTTCTTATTTTGTATTAAATTGTTTATTAATGGGTGGAAATTCAACCTTGTCGCGATGAGTCGGGGATGCTCTCAAACTTGACATGTTCGAGGGCGTGCCCTCCGGCCCTGCCCCCGGTCTCGACTGCCAGACCGCGCTTTTCTTGACTTTCAGCATAAGGTTAAATAGAAAAATGATAGAAAAACCTTGTCGCGATGGGATACTAAAAATGTTCACTGGCTCCCGTACTATGGGTTTAATCAAAGGATTAATAGATCGTGCTATTTTGCTGTCTGATCCGAAATTTCGTCCAGCTAATTTACTTCTGGTTAAAAACACGTTAAAACGTAATGGATATCCTTTAGATATGGTTTCGGAGATTATCAAAGGATTTTTGAACTCTACCATCCATTATTAGTTGAAAAACGAAAAGATATAAGAAATAATATATTAGGACCAATTAGTTGGAGAAATACGGTTGTTTTACCTTTTGTTAACAATATTTCAAACGATATTAGAAGAATTTTTAGAAAATCCGGTATACACACAATTTTTAAATTACCGTTTTATACCAAACATCTGTTTCCTTTGATTAAAGATAAAATACCCTTGTCCAAAAATTCTAACATCGTATATTCAATTCCTTGTATGGGCTGTAACCAAGTCTACAACGGACAAACTTCCAGACTTCTAGAGAGACGTATATACGAACATAAAAGAAATATTTTATTATCCCCCCTACAACATACGGCTTTAACCAAACATTCTTTAGAGTTTGATCATAGGTTTGACTTTAATAATTCTAAAATTGTTGATAAAGAAACTAATTTGAACCGGAGGATTCTTTTAGAGACACTACATATGATTAAACAACCTAGCGTGAATCTTAGGTATGAAACACCTAAAATACAAGAATATTACGCAACATTACTAAAGAAGTAATGCGTTATGATGTGTTTGTCTATTAAACTCCGTATGATCACTTTATTGTTTACATATCTTATGAATGGTATGTATTTTTATTGGCTCTATTACACCTATGAGTGGATATTAAAAAAATTTTGACCACATGAGCTGGAATTTGGTTTTTGCCCGGATAGTACAGATTTAAAATTTCGGGGTTTGGATATTTTGAAATTGTCAACGGCTTCTTTGGCCACAGTTCGTTTCGCCTCTAGTTACGTCTGTGTTGTTTGCTGTTTACTTTCAGTCTTCTTCCAACCAACTCGCGTGTCGCTTGCTCGCTTGAACGCTGCGACAGATTTTTCATCAGCAAACGCAATATTATACATTTAATCTCACTTTCCTTGAGGAGGGTTCAAATCAAGAACCGAAACGTCGGATTGCTTTATAATTAATTGCCAAATAGCTGTGATAATTTATTTTATTTTTAAATAAATAAAATAATCGTTGTATAGTGACCGAATCAGTGCGCCGATACCACTTTACTCCATGGTGGCGTTACCGGGCCGGCCTTAGGGTTTACGGTGCGTCGGAGGCGACGGGGCAAGAACTCCCTTCTCGTCCTGAACGTTCCGGCAATTCAGGACGTGACATTCAAATATTTATTTGCATGAAAATATATCTGCTTAATATTATTTAATACATTTTTTGCTTTGTATAAATAGCCATTATGAGTAATGGAATTTTAGCTGTGTATATGTACTTAGTTGTGTCATCTGATAAATTACTACGTGCCATATTTCATAACGGTCTTCATCCTCAAAGCGGTTCATATTCATGCATGATACGTGATGGTACATCAGCATAGAAATATATTGACTACGACAAAATTAACTAAACGAAACGGCCCAAAAACGCTAAAAATGTATATATTCTTTTTTTGCAACGTTAAAAATGAAAATAAATCATACTTTTTAAATGATTTTATTCAGCTTCGATCCTCTGTTTGCTTCTTGTACGTTTGTTTTATATCTGAAAACTCAAATTTAAATTTAAACCAATTCCACCAATCCAATTGTCTTGAAATTTTGCAGGCGTGCGTAGTTCGGATGACAATACAATATTTTAAAAACCAAATAACCCCGAGGGGGTGAAAATTGTACCTAGTCAGAAATAATCAATAAATATAACTCATAATCACAAATCCAAATCACTTTAAATCAGTCACTCCTGGTCTTACGAAAAATACAAGAAGACGCTGCGTTCGGGTCGCTCGTTGCATCACAAATTCCGTAAATACACAATTTATATCGAGAAATGATGTCATTACAAACGAATAGAAAAAAAAATAAAACATTGAAGGTGTTCTCAAACAGGAAAGGATGATTTTTGGCAGCATTAAAGATTGCAATGGAAAAATGTATAATTAAAATATGGTGTACCTATATACCAATTTATTTTTTTGCTCTTCTAATTTATACATTTTTCCATATTTATAGTAAAATTCGATTTTGTACATACATATTTCTTAAACTCTAAAATAAAATTATACATGAAAATGTGCTTACTCCATGTAGTCGTGCAGCAGGATTATTTTTTTTTCATTCTCTTCTGCTTTCATTATCTGTGTTACGGGCGAGTAGTAAGGCAATGCCGTTTCCAACCCAGGTCCTCTGAGGGGAGCGCGGGGGGAAGTGAGGGCGCGCGGGGGAGCGCGGCGGAGGGAAACATGGGCGCGGGGCCTGCGGGGAGAGGAAGACCGGTTGCGCGCGCACGAGCCGCGGAGTGGGGGAAGCCGCGATGATGGATCACTCCAGGCCGAGCCGCCGCGGAGACCGGACCCACCGCCGAAAACTTTTTAGACCTAACCGGAGGGAGTGAATGACCTTGGCCCACCCCCAAATATTTTTCCAAACCATTATGTAGCTGAAATTGTTTTAATAATTTATTTTTATTGGGAATTATTTCGGACGATCTCGGGAAAAATCGGCGTTTTTTTACACACCGCGTCTTCGGAGGGTGGGAAAGAGATAGAACATTACTTTAAAGCTAAAATCTGGGAGAGGGAAAGAGAGAGCAATACTTAGCGTCGCAGCGTCTCGCGCGATCGTGCGTAATTTGACTCCTCTGGAGCAGCCGCGTGCGATGGCGACATTTGGCAGCGCGAATCATACAAAGAATTATGCGGCGTCAGCAGAAACTTTTTTCCATACCAATATGTGATGGAAAGTTTTCCCCAACACAGAGAAATAATAATAATTTTTTAATCACCGATATAGCAAACTGTTATGTAGCAAACAGACATATTTTTCCGAACCATTATGTAGCGAGCATTCTAAAGCTAACAGTATTTCAAAGCGTTCCGATTTAACGTCGCGGCGTATCGCGAGATTTCGCGAAATCTGACTCTTCTGGAGCAGCCGCGCTAGATGACGTCATTTGGCAGCGTGAAGAACAAAATACAATACATGTAGAAACGTCGAATCTTAAAATTATGCGGCATCAGCAGAAAAAATCTTTTCCATATCAACAGACATTTTTTTCCCAACGCAGAGAAATAATAATTTTAATCCCCTCCCTCACCGATCTACTGAACCAATATGTAGCAAACACAAACTCTAAAGCTAACAATTTTTAAAAATGTTTTTCAATCTTAACATCGCAGCGTATCGCGCGATCACTTGTAATTTGAATCCGCCGTGATGGGACCGCCGTGCAAGATTACATCATTTGGTGGCGTAACGAACGCACGAATCATAAAAAGAATTATGTGGTGTCAGCAGAAATTGGTGAGGTGAGAAGGAGGAAGACGGATAAGTAAATAGAGAAATAATATGTTTAAGAAATTTAATTACAATTAAAAGAATATAAAAATATAAACAGAAATGGAATATAATTTAACATTTTTTTCCTACGAGCATCCGCTAAAATATCATTGATGACAGATGCTACCAGTTCGCAATCTACAAGATAATCCTCGTCGTAGTATTCGCTATCACATATTATTTTAGCAGCACGACGCGTATGTAATGTTTCGCAGGCAGCGTCGCCCTGTTACAACACAGTAACAAAAGTTTTAAAGTTTGTCCTCACATCTTCTGCAGTTTGATACAGCCGCGGATACACATAGCTTACACATGACTTAAGATTAATTAAAAATGATACTGTATTCAGTTTGAAATACAGCGACTTATTACGTAGTATCGTCTTTAGAATTGGAGGCGAGAATCATAGAAAGAATTATGCAGAGTCGATAGAAATTGATGACAAGTGAAGGAGGGAGACAGACAAGCAAATAGATTGCAATATTTGTAAAATGATTACATATTGTTCAATTAATTAAACAATAGAAATATAAAAATAGAATATAAATAGTGTATCAGCAGAACCATCTCTCTCTCTCTCTCTCTCTCTCTCTCTCTCTCTCTCTCTCTCTCTGTCTCTGTCTCTCAATCTCTCGTTCTTTCTCCTTCTCTTTTTCTCTTGTTCACATCAATCGCAAGACAACATGAACACTCACGAACAGCTGATGGACTTCCTATTTACTTTTCGCGACATCATACATACATACTCTTCCACACAACACCTCGTCTACATTCATACGCACTCACGCTCTCGTGACCGAACCGAGTGCTCAGTTACACAGAACAGTAATATCTCAACAACATTCGCCGAAAGTGTTACGTATCTATTGTATCGCCTCAATTCTTTATCTCTAAATAAACCGCACGATTCTCAACATCTTTGAGTTTTCTCCATACAAATAGAATATAAAAATACAATATAAAAAAGACAAAAATATAATAATAATAATAAAAATAATAATTTAATTTATTGCCCACTTTTGCGTTCCAATTTAACGATGAAATAATCTTTCCATTTCATTCTCATGATTGTGTCAGTGTAAGTCCCACCCTTCTACTGTATCCTGCTGTGTCTTAACAATTTTGTCTATTTTACAAGTGTTCCCTAATCTATTCTATGTTGTATAATATTCTTTTATCACTTTCCTGTTCTTCCCATTTTTCCTTCTCCCTATTATCTCCCATAGAATAGCCAAGTTTTTCCCTTCTCCTCTAATTACCTCTATCCAATTCCTAAATACAACACAATATAAATATAAATATAAAAGAAAATACAATTAAATAAGAAATATAATAAAAAAGAATATAATAAAATAAAAGTAAATACAATTAAAGAAGAAATATAATATAAAGAATATAATAATATAATAAAAGAAAATAAAATAATAAAAAAAGAATATACAATTAAATATCAAATATAATATAAAAAAGAAAAAATATAAAAATAGAATATAAATAGAATATAAATAGAATATAAAAATAAGAAATAAAAAAAATAAAAATATAAAAACTCAATTCAATATAAAAATACAATATAAAGAAATAATATAATAAAAGAAAATAAAATAATAAAAAAAGAAAATACAATTAAATATTAAATATAATATAGAAAATAAAAAATATAAAAATAGAATATAAATAGAATATAAAAAATAAGAAATAAAAAAAAATAAAAAATATAAAAATTCAATATAAAAGTGCATTATAAAAAAAATATAATAATAATAATAATTTAATTTATTGCCCACATTCGCGTTACAATTTAACGATCATATACTCTTTCCATTTCATTCCCGTGATTGTGTCAGTGTAAGTCCTACCCTTCTAATGTATCCTGCTGTGTCTTAACAAATTTTTTTTATTTTACAAGTGTTTTCTAATCTATTTTATGTTGCATAATCATCTTTTATCACTTTCCTGTTCTTCCCATCTTTTCATTCTCCCTATTATCTCCTATAGAATAACCAAGTTTGTCCCTTCTCCTCTAATTACCTCTTTCCAATTGCTGCCACTCTCTCCACTTACTTCACATGCTTCAGTCACGTGTTTCACTGTTTCTTCCTCTTTCTTACAAACCATACATATCCTTTCTTCTTTCTTCTTTCGATAGCCAGCCACGGAGACCTCTCCAGACCTGACCCACGCCCGAAAATTTTTTATACCTAGCCGAGTGAGGAAATGACCTTGGCCCAACCCCGAAAATTTTTTCCAAACCAATATGTGATCGAATTTTCCCCCCAACACAGAGAAATAATAATTTATTTTTATCGGATGATGTTTCGGACAATGTCGGGAAAGATCGGCATTTTACAAACCACGTATTCGGAGGAAAGAAAGAGAGAGCATTACATTAAAATCTAAATTCGTGGAGGGAAAGAGAGAGCAATACTTAGCGTCGCAGCGTCTCGCGCGATCGTGCGTAATTTGACTCCTCTGGAGCAGCCGCGTGCGATGACGTCATTCAACGGCGCGAAGAAGGCTCGAACGAAATAGAATTATGCAGTGTCTGCAAATGTTAGAATTATGTGGCGAAAGGAGAAGGAAGACGGGTAAATAAAATGTAGAAATAATATAAGTTTAAGAAATATATATTGTTATAGAAAAAAATATAAATATACAACTAAATAGAAATATAATAAAAAAGGAATATAATAATAAAATATAATAATAAAATATAATAAAATAACATGGAATAAATATAAGAATATGAATAATATAAGAATATGAAGAAGAATATGAATAAAAGTATGAATAATAATATAAAATAGAAAAAATAGTAAAAATAGAAAAAAAATAGTAAAAATAGAAAAAATAGAAACAAATAGTAAAAATAGAAAAAATATATACAAATGAAATTAACTACACAAATTAAAATCTATATAAATTAATCTCTCCGCGCTGCGTTGGCGGTGGCGCGAGCAAGATCCGGGAGCATGACCCGCAAACGCTCTATCTGGGGCGGTGGAGGCAGCGGTGGCAGGTTCTAAAACATGTAAACGCAAATATAATATTAATACATTCCGCACAATATCCTATCACAATATCACTTACAGCAAGCCATCAATGGCTGCAGCGATGTTGTCGCTGTCATCGTTGTCATCGGTGTCGGAGGATGAGGAGTCCTCGATGCTGTCCTTACCACCACCACCACCACCGACTGCTCCCTGCAAATCCTAGAACATAGAAACCTTGATATAATATTCACGTGTTAAACGTAAAAAAAAACGTACAAAACATTGTTATGTACATACCTCCTGATTATTCCCCCACATCTCCTGGTCCTCGTCGGGCGCAATCCTGAATATTCCCATTATTTTTGGTTGGAACTATTGCCTTTGAAGAGACTGTTGCCGTCAAAGATTTGAAGACAACTGGTCTCGCTGCATCTCCAGGCTCTTGCATTTAAAATCTTATCATGAAATCGAGAAGTGCGTAGCTTTGCAAAAGTAAGATGCTGTTGTTCTCCACATTCATTTTCGCTGACCATCCTCTCCTTCTTCACACGCATCTTCTTTCCCTTCTTCTTTGGACACACCAAGCGACTAGACCAAATCACTTTGATCATGTATCGAACGGGTATCGAACGTGAATCGAACGTGAATCGTACCACTCTGAACGTGAATCGTACCCCTCTGAACGTGTATCAAACGGGTCTCGAACGTGAATCGTACCACTCTGAACGTGAATCGTACCACTTCGAACATGCATCGAACGTCAATCGTACCACTTCGAACATGCATCGAACGTCAATCGTACCACTTCGAACATTAATCGAACGTCAATCGTACCACTTCGAACGTGAATCGAACGTGAATCGTACCACTCTGAACGTGAATCGTACCACTCTGAACGTGAATCGTACCACTCTGAACGTGAATCGTACCACTTCGAACATGCATCGAACGTCAATCGTACCACTTCGAACGTGTATAGAACGTATATTGGACATGTAATGAACTACTTCGAACATGTAATGAACCACTTCGAACATGTATCGAACGTCAATCGTACCTCTTCGAACGTGTATGGTACCACTACGAACGTATATTGGACATGTAATGAACCACTTCGAACATGTAATGAACCACTTCGAACATGTATCGAACGTCAATCGTACCTCTCCGAACGTGTATGGTACCACTTCGAACGTGTATTGGACATGTAATGAACCACTTCGAACATGTAATGAACCACTTCGAACATGTATCGAACGTCAATCGTACCTCTTCGAACGTGTATGGTACCACTTCGAACGTGTATTGGACGTGTAATGAACGGCTTTGAACGGGTATTGAACGGCTTTGATCGGGTATCGTCGTAATCTAGCATACATCACATGTAGGAAGTTGGGGAGGGTGATGAAAAACATTTTCATATACATTAAAAAATGATGAATATTTAAAATGAATATTTAAAATATATTTAAAATATTCCATAATTTAAATATAATCAATTTTTAATGTATATGAAAATGTTTTTCTTCACCCTCCACAACTTCCTACATGTGATGTACGCTAGATTACGACGATACCCGATCAAAGCCGTTCAATACCCGTTCAAAGCCGTTCATTACACGTCCAATACACGTTCGAAGTGGTACCATACACGTTCGAAGAGGTACGATTGACGTTCGATACATGTTCGAAGTGGTTCATTACATGTTCGAAGTGGTTCATTACATGTCCAATACACGTTCGAAGTGGTTCATTACATGTCCAATATACGTTCGTAGTGGTACCATACACGTTCGAAGAGGTACGATTGACGTTCGATACATGTTCGAAGTGGTTCATTACATGTTCGAAGTAGTTCATTACATGTCCAATATATGTTCTATACACGTTCGAAGTGGTACGATTGACGTTCGATGCATGTTCGAAGTGGTACGATTCACGTTCAGAGTGGTACGATTGACGTTCAGAGTGGTACGATTCACGTTCGATTCACGTTCGAAGTGGTACGATTGACGTTCGATGCATGTTCGAAGTGGTACGATTGACGTTCGATGCATGTTCGAAGTGGTACGATTGACGTTCGATGCATGTTCGAAGTGGTACGATTCACGTTCAGAGTGGTACGATTCACGTTCAGAGTGGTACGATTCACGTTCGAGACCCGTTTGATACACGTTCAGAGGGGTACGATTCACGTTCAGAGTGGTACGATTCACGTTCGATTCACGTTCGATACCCGTTCGATACATGATCAAAGTGATTTGGTCTAGTCGCTTGGTGTGTCCAAAGAAGAAGGGAAAGAAGATGCGTGTGAAGAAGGAGAGGATGGTCAGCGAAAATGAATGTGGAGAACAACAGCATCTTACTTTTGCAAAGCTACGCACTTCTCGATTTCATGATAAGATTTTAAATGCAAGAGCCTGGAGATGCAGCGAGACCAGTTGTCTTCAAATCTTTGACGGCAACAGTCTCTTCAAAGGCAATAGTTCCAACCAAAAATAATGGGAATATTCAGGATTGCGCCCGACGAGGACCAGGAGATGTGGGGGAATAATCAGGAGGTATGTACATAACAATGTTTTGTACGTTTTTTTTTTACGTTTAACACGTGAATATTATATCAAGGTTTCTATGTTCTAGGATTTGCAGGGAGCAGTCGGTGGTGGTGGTGGTGGTGAGGACAGCATCGAGGACTCCTCATCCTCCGACACCGATGACAACGATGACAGCGACAACATCGCTGCAGCCATTGATGGCTTGCTGGTAAGTGATATTGTGATAGGATATTGTGCGGAATGTATTAATATTATATTTGCGTTTACATGTTTTAGAACCTGCCACCGCTGCCACCACCGCCCCAGATAGAGCGTTTGCGGGACATGCTCCCGGATCTTGCTCGCGCCACCGCCAACGCAGCGCGGAGAGATTAATTTATATAGATTTTAATTTGTTTAGTTAATTTCATTTGTATATATTTTTGCTATTTTTACTATTTTTTTCTATTTTTTCTATTTTTTTTCTATTTTTACTATTTTTTCTATTTTATATTATTATTCATACTTTTATTCATATTCTTCTTCATATTCTTATATTATTCATATTCTTATATTTATTCCATGTTATTTTATTATATTTTATTATTATATTTTATTATTATATTCCTTTTTTATTATATTTCTATTTAGTTGTATATTTATATTTTTTTCTATAACAATATATATTTCTTAAACTTATATTATTTCTACATTTTATTTACCCGTCTTCCTTCTCCTTTCGCCACATAATTCTAACATTTGCAGACACTGCATAATTCTATTTCGTTCGAGCCTTCTTCGCGCCGTTGAATGACGTCATCGCACGCGGCTGCTCCAGAGGAGTCAAATTACGCACGATCGCGCGAGACGCTGCGACGCTAAGTATTGCTCTCTCTTTCCCTCCACGAATTTAGATTTTAATGTAATGCTCTCTCTTTCCTTCCTCCGAATACATGGTTTGTAAAATGCCGATCTTTCCCGACATTGTCTGAAACATCATCCGATAAAAATAAATTATTATTTCTCTGTGTTGGGGGGAAAATTCGATCACATATTGGTTTGGAAAAAATTTTTGGGGTTGGGCCAAGGTCATTTCCTCACTCGGCTAGGTATAAAAAATTTTCGGGCGTGGGTCAGGTCTGGAGAGGTCTCCGTGGCTGGCTATCGAAAGAAGAAAGAAGAAAGGATATGTATGGTTTGTAAGAAAGAGGAAGAAACAGTGAAACACGTGATTGAAGCATGTGAAGTAAGTGGAGAGAGTGGCAGCAATTGGAAAGAGGTAATTAGAGGAGAAGGGACAAACTTGGTTATTCTATAGGAGATAATAGGGAGAATGAAAAGATGGGAAGAACACGAAAGTGATAAAGTTTGACACTGTCCTCTGTTGACGTTACACGTGTTTTGATCTGTCTCTGATTCCGTTGAATCCTTCGTTAGTCGCTTTGGTGTTAATAATTGCTATTTCGCTCAAGTTTAGCCCTATTTGCTTGTCAGTCGGCAAGGCTGCATATAGGTAGCTAATTATTTAAGCCTGTGCCATTAGCAGTGTTATCATTCTGTGACGGTTTCTGCGATTTTATCCTACTCGTAGTGCAACGAATCCATCAGTCCTTTGAATCTGTCTAAAAAATTTCTGCTCTTGTGTCTCCAACTAAGAAATGCAAGGGCTGCGGTACAACTGTAGTGCATCCTGTGACCTGTGCTGATTGTGGTATTATATCCCACGCTGGCCCATCGTGTATTGCCCGCACGGGTCACCTCAACGATAACGGGAAACTTTTAAATTGTGGCCGTGTATCGCCTGGATCAGCTGTTGTTGTTGACGTCACGAAGTCTCCGTCGGCTATATCAGCTCCTTCCTATCCAACGATCGATGAGATTAGTGTTGTCATGAGTGCCCTAATGGACAAGAAATTTAACGAATTTCATAATGAGATTGTAGCAAGTATAAGATCGGAGCTAGGAGAAATGCGAGCTACTATGAGTGATCTCTCCAATCGAGTCAGTATTCTTGAGGAGAATGCTGTGTCCACGGGTGATCTCTCTAATCGTGTCCGGATTCTTGAGGAGAACGCTGTGTCCACGGGTGATCGGTCGACATCCACTCCAGGGGGGATGGAAGAAATCATCGCTGAGACGAGTGATAGACAAGCAAGAGCTGGGAATATCATCGTCCACGGTTTGCCTGAACTCCCCAATGCCGAGCCGAATACTGACTCTGAGAGGGTCAGGGAAATATTAACTCAGATCCAGCCCATGGATTATACCAACATTAGGGTGCGGAGGCTAGGCAAGCGAAAGGAGTCACTTTCATCATCTTTATCCAGACCACTCTGCGTGGAACTCAAGTCTCCTGATGCTGTCAAGGCTATTCTCAAGAATAAGGCCCGGTATTCTGGGTCGTGTAAAATCACGGATGATTTGACTAGGATTCAGCGGCAGACTCTCACTAACCTCAGAGCCAAATTACGTGAGCTTCAGGACGGAGGGGACACCAGCAAGACGATCCGTTACATCCATGGCGTTCCGAACATCGTGCCGATTAGGAGAACTAGGGACCCTGTCTCAAAAAACTAATAACTTATCCCGAAGTTTATTATCAAAATGTTCGGGGGTTGAGAACAAAACTTTTTGATTTAAAATCTGCCATTCTGTGTTCTGCTACTCGGTATGACATCATTGTTTTCGTTGAAACCTGGCTGAATGCATCTATCTCGTCTTCGGAGCTTGGTCTGGACGACTTTAATATTTTTCGCGTCGATAGATCTCCCCTCACTAGTAGTTTCTCAAGAGGGGGCGGGGTTTTAGTAGCAATAAGGAACACATTGACCAGCTCGCTAATCACTCCCAACCGGTCTGACCTTGAACAGGTTTTTGTACGTGTGCGTTTCCAAACAGGATATCTAATTGTCGGTGCGTTATACCTCCCGCCGGCATCGCAGCCGTTGCTTTATGACAACCAGATGAGTTGTGTTGCTGAGATTCTTCACTCTTATAGTAACGATGGGTTCTGCATACTGGGTGATTATAATCTCCCCCATGCTGACTGGTCAGGTGTTCCTTATTCGCAGTGTTTAAAAAAACCCGGGACTTCTTCCCTAGAGTCAACTTCCATCGACCTCTTGCAAGATGGTTATAATCTTTGCAATTTTGCACAGGTTAACACTATTGTAAATGCATATGATAATATGCTGGATTTAATCTTCGTTAGTGACATCGACGTAGTTGTAAATAATGTGACCGATTATATCATTTCTCCCGATCCGTATCATCCGCCGTTAAAAGTCTGTTTACGGTATTTACTCCCGTCTACAACTCTCAGCCAAGATGAGATTACATACAAGGACTTCAAAAATGGTGATTATTGTGGAATGGTAAATTACTTAAACGCCGTGGACTGGGACTCTGTGACTGGGGGGATACACCCGGAGGCAGCTGTGGAACACCTTTATGCGTACCTTCATGCGGCAATCGACGCCTTTATTCCAGTTAAATTGTTTAAACGCTCGTCCTATCCACGTTGGTTTTCGGCGCGACTCAGGAAACTTATTTATGATAAAAAGATTGCTCACAAGACCTATAAAACCTCTAACTCTCGTGGCGACTATATGTATTTCTCCAATCTCCGAGCCCAGTGTAAGTTTCTATCGAAACAGGACTATAGCGCTTATATCGACACCGTTGAATGTAATGTACGTAACAATGTGAAAAGTTTTTGGAACTTTGTGAATGCCAAGCGTGGTAACCATGGATTGCCTTGTAATATGCAATATGGGAGCTCTTCGGCATCATCAAGCTCTGCGATTGCCGATCTCTTTGCGACCTACTTTGGGTCCGTATATACATCTCCGACGGGACAGTCCCCAGCCTTGAGTACTTTACACGCTTCTTTTAATAACCTCCACTTAGAGTCTCTCTCTATCACTATTGGTGATATTTTCTCCAAACTTAATGCCCTCGACATCAATAAGGGACCGGGGGCTGATGGCAATCCTCCTATGCTCCTCAAGCATTGTAGTTATATTCTTTCAAGGCCCCTGTGGAACATTTTTAATGCCTCGTTAACAAGTGGTGTCTTTCCCTCTGTGTGGAAAGCAAGCCTTGTAACACCAGTATTTAAGGCTGGGGATCGTTCAGACGTTCGCAACTACCGCCCCATTAGTAAACTATCCGTGATCCCTAAAGTTTTTGAGGAGATTGTCACCGACTTGTTATCTTTGCAGCTCACAAGTTTCCTCTGTGTTGAACAACATGGCTTCATTCCGAAACGGTCAACGGCTACGAATCTAGCCGTGTATCATAGTTACGTTTCTGGGGCCCTAGATGAGGGTCTGCAGGTTGACACCGTGTATACTGATTTCCAGAAGGCCTTTGATACTGTAGACCATTCTGTGCTGCTTCGAAAACTATCGTCTTGGGGTTTTTGTGGGTCCCTTTTAATTTGGGTCCAAAGTTATTTATCGGGGCGCGAGCAGATGGTTGCGGTATCAAATTCTCTTTCTTCCTCAATACGTGTCACCTCGGGTGTTCCTCAGGGCTCGCATCTTGGCCCCCTGTTATTTAACTTATTTATTAACGACCTTGCGGATATTCTCTCTAACACTAACTTTCTGCTGTATGCAGATGATTTGAAAATCTTCAGAGTTATCCGCTGCGTCGGGGATTCGATTGATATGCAAAGAGACCTGGATAGGCTGCAGCAGTGGTGTTCAATGAATAACATGAGGCTCAATACTGCGAAATGTGTTGTACTTAGGGCCACGCGTAGTAGGTTTTGCGAGAAGTACCCTTATATGCTTAATGATGTCACCCTTAATGATGTCCCTGAGGTTATGGATCTAGGTGTCTGTATAACGCCGTGTTTTGACTTTAGACCTCACTATGCACATTGTACTGGGAAGGCAATGCGGACCTTAGGATTTATCTCTCGATTCTGTAGGGACTTTAAAAATAAGGAGTCATTAAGGCTGCTATATGTAGCCCTCGTTAGGCCCCATGTTGAATATGCCTCGGTCATCTGGAGCCCAAGGCACGCAAAGTATGTCAGTTCTATTGAAAGGGTGCAGCATAAATTCTTAAGGTTCGCTTTGCGTACTCTTGGCAGCCCAATGGACAGGGATGATCATGATTATCGACCGGGATTGAGAATATTCAACATCGCCACTCTAGAGGGACGTAGACATAGTACGGATATGATCTTTCTGGTCAAGGTTATCAATAGCTACATTGATTGCCCTGATCTTCTTGGATTGATTTCCTACAATGCACCAGCAAGGCATATGCGAACAAGGCCGCTCTTCTTTCCGAGGACTCCAAAATATTACCACTATGCAGTAGACCCTATTAATAGAGCGATGACTGTAGCTAATGAAATTTTCAGCGGCGTTGACCCCTTTTTGGGGTCTCTAAACTCGATAAGGACGTCGGTACTTAGGAGTATCGAGTAAATAATACCTGGGTGCAATTGGAGCTGTGCTGCCTGTCATGTCTATAAAAATAAGTGCCCAGACTCTGTAATGTTTAATTTTTAATGTTTAGTGTAATTTAATTTGTATAATATGGGTTTTCCCGTATATTAATAATAATAATAATAATAATAATAATAATAATAATAAAAGATGATTATGCAACATAAAATAGATTAGGAAACACTTGTAAAATAAAAAAAATTTGTTAAGACACAGCAGGATACATTAGAAGGGTAAGACTTACACTGACACAATCACGGGAATGAAATGGAAAGAGTATATGATCGTTAAATTGTAACACAAAAGTGGGTAACAAATTAAATTATTATTATTATTATTATTATTATATTTTTTCTTTTTATAATGTATTTTTTATATTGAATTTTTATATTTTTATTTTTTAATTCATATTTTTATATTCATATATATATATACAGGGTGTCCGCGGGAACACTGGACAGCGGGATTTCTCCTAAATTATTGGACGAAAAAATTTGAAAAAAAATATGGAATGCATGGTTCGAGGGGGCCAACTTATTAGCCCGAACGAATTTTTTTTTCGATTATTATTTTAAAAAATACGATGGTCAAGTTCGGTTTTTCAAATGGAACTATTTTTTTTGAAGTCCTGAGTTGATAGTGCGTTCCAAGACAAATTCAATAAGCATCAATGTATACACTTTATTTTCACTGGTTTTTGAGATATTGCGCTTGCAAATTTACTGATTTTCACTGCAAGAAACTCCTCTGGAATAGCAAGGACCGGGGTCGGTCTTACTGGCGCCACGGGTGGCACTGCCTGTTGAAATAGATACCTACCTGCGAAAGGTCTACGCCAGGCCCAAAGGCTGGACAATTCTTTTCCGCCAGAAATGCTACTTAGGTAGGTACATCTGCGGTATCGTGAAGCGCATCGTTACATTTATTTCGCACTTGCTTCTACGCTCGGATGGCCGGTTCTTTTGGGAGGGATGCAAGTTGGATTGGTTAGGTTCGGAGGAGTGAAAGTTGCTAGACCAAATTTCAACTATAGGGAGCAGATTGTATCAGAACCAATCGGATTTGCATCCCTCACAAACGGCTGCTAGAGAGCAAGAGGCCCTCTTCACAGCAATACCTTCTCCCCAATGCCCATCTTCTTTCGCACGGAATACGTCAACGCATGGTTTTGTTTTGATATCGAAGCTCATGTTTATACTCGAGAGGACCACGCGTCGACAGCGGGCTACCCCTTTTCTTACCGTGTCTCTCCACGAGGAGTATTGCCGATGGATTGTAGAAGCGCAGATGTCTGGATGCCAGTTGTTGAATTCAGGAGACGATAGAAACACTTTGTTACAAAACACACATGTACTATAATTAAAGTAAATCGTATTCCTCTCGGGCAGGAGTCGCCCGACGTTCGTCAAGAAGATGCGGCCTGGTACCCCGTGGCGAGGACAACCCTTCGCAGGGTCTCGCTCAGTTTTTATGACTTTTGCCGGAAAAAGGTACGAATCCTGGGCCGAACGTAACGAATTGAGGTCGAGCCCCCGCAGTCGAGGGTGAAATATCCATTACAGCGTATTAAGAAATTCTTTTCTTCATCGTATCGAGAGGGAAGTGACGCGAATGGATTCCTTATGTTTTTCTGACGAAAATCATACCAAATATCATGCAAATCGGACTACTTTGATACAAGCTATTTGTATTCCCTATGTAAAAGTTGTCCGATTTACACGATATTTGGCATGAAACCACAAGGAATCCAACGGCGACACGTCCATATCCATACGATAAAGAATAAAGAATTATTTTATTTCTGAAACAGATACAGGGTAATTATGGAGGTACGCCCGTCAAGAAGATGCGGCCTGGTACCCCGTGGCGAGGACAACCCTTCGCTGGGTCTCGCCCGATTTTTATGGGTTTTTCCGGAAAAAGATACGAATCCTGGGTCGAACGTAACGAATTGAGGTCGAGCCCCCGCAGTCGAGGGTGAAATATCCATTACAACTTATTAAGATATTCTTTTCGTAAAAGTCATAAAAATTGAGCGAGACCCTGCGAAGGGTTTTCCTCGCCACGGGGTACCAGGCCGCATCTTCTTGACGAACGTCGGGCGACTCCTGCCCGAGAGGAATACGATTTACTTTAATTATAGTACATGTGTGTTTTGTAACAAAGTGTTTCTATCGTCTCCTGAATTCAACAACTGGCATCCAGACATCTGCGCTTCTACAATCCATCGGCAATACTCCTCGTGGAGAGACACGGTAAGAAAAGGGGTAGCCCGCTGTCGACGCGTGGTCCTCTCGAGTATAAACATGAGCTTCGATATCAAAACAAAACCATGCGTTGACGTATTCCGTGCGAAAGAAGGTGGGCATTGGGGAGAAGGTATTGCTGTGAAGAGGGCCTCTTGCTCTCTAGCAGCCGTTTGTGAGGGATGCAAATCCGATTGGTTCTGATACAATCTGCTCCCTATAGTTGAAATTTGGTCTAGCAACTTTCACTCCTCCGAACCTAACCAATCCAACTTGCATCCCTCCCAAAAGAACCGGCCATCCGAGCGTAGAAGCAAGTGCGAAATAAATGTAACGATGCGCTTCACGATACCGCAGATGTACCTACCTAAGTAGCATTTCTGGCGGAAAAGAATTGTCCAGCCTTTGGGCCTGGCGTAGACCTTTCGCAGGTAGGTATCTATTTCAA
Source organism: Andrena chrysosceles (assembly GCA_963855975.1). Taxonomy (NCBI): domain Eukaryota; kingdom Metazoa; phylum Arthropoda; class Insecta; order Hymenoptera; family Andrenidae; genus Andrena; species Andrena chrysosceles. The sequence goes on along the minus strand of OY979767.1, from coordinate 74,609,506 downwards.
CAGGCAGTGCCACCCGTGGCGCCAGTAAGACCGACCCCGGTCCTTGCTATTCCAGAGGAGTTTCTTGCAGTGAAAATCAGTAAATATGCAAGCGCAATATCTCAAAAACCAGTGAAAATAAAGTGTATACATTCATGCTTATTGAATTTGTCTTGGAACGCACTATCAACTCAGGACTTCAAAAAAAATAGTTCCATTTGAAAAACCGAACTTGACCATAGAATTTTTTAAAATAATAATCGAAAAAAAAATTCGTTCGGGCTAATTTATTAGCCCCTTCGAACCATGCAATTCCATATTTTTTTAAAATTTTTATCTCCAATACTTTAGGAGCTACGGCGCTGTCCAGTCTACCGTGGGACACCCTGTATATATATATATTTTTTTTATTTTCTTTTATATTTTTATTGAGTTTTATATTGTATTGTATTTTATTATCTATTTTAATTGTATTTTTATATTTTTATATTTTTAATTTCATTTATATTCATTTATATTTATTTTTTTATATTCTATTGTACTTTATCTTATATTTTTATTGTATTTTTATATTTTTTCTTTTTTATATTATATTCTTTTATATTCTATTTTTGTTTTTTTCTTTTTATATTATATTTATTATTTTATTTTATTCTTTTTTATTATATTTCTTATTTAATTGTATTTTATTGTTTTTTATATTGTATTGTACTGTATTTTATTTTCGTATTTAATTGTATTTTCTTTTATTTTATTTTATTATTATTTTATTTTATTTCATTTTATTTTTCAATTGTATTTTTATATTTTATTGGTGAAGAAGTGTGATCGAAAATAGAGCAGATAAGTATATACATCCAAGAACAAGAAAGAGAGATGAAAATAAAAGAGTCCAAGTTCCTAAGAGATTTAAGAGAGGTGGCAAGCAAACCAGGAGATAAATCGAAATACTTATGAGGGAAGAAGAAAAAAAGGGAGAGGAGGATTAGAATGGATAGGAAGATTCATACAGGGTAGTGAAACGAGGGCATGTAAATATTGGCTATCGAAAGGTGAAAGGATATGTAGGCTTTGTAAGAAAGAGGAATTTTTTTATATTCTTTTATAATCTATTTTTATGTTTTTTCTTTTTTATATTATATTCTTTTATATTCTATTTTTATGTTTTTTTTCTTTTTATATTATATTTATTATTTTATTTTATTCTTTTTTATTATATTTCTTATTTAATTGTATTTTCTTTTATTTTATTTTATTATTATATTATTTTATTTTATTTTTCAATTGTATTTTTATATTTTATTGGTGAAGAAGTGTGATCGAAAATAGAGCAGATAAGTATATACATCCAAGAACAAGAAAGAGAGATGAAAATAAAAGAGTCAAAGTTCCTAAGACAATTAACCCTTGTGTGGACAACCGGGTACCCGGGTACCCATTCCTATGTTTCTTTTAGTAATTTTTAATGTTCTGGTGAAAATATCGCAAAACCGCTCCGGATCCCCATTCTTTGGACATTTTTACATCGATTAACGTTTTGTGAAAAGAATATATCTGAAATATTTGAAGTAACTAAGCTCTAAACTTATTTATACGCTTGTCGGACAACCGGGTACCCGGGTACCCATATACGATAAATTATAATTAGGCGAATTATGAATGGAAATTTTAGAAGTAAATTATACAGGACACACAATTCTTAATGCTACTTATTTATTAAAACAAAAAATTTAAATTACAATGATTAATTAACAACAGAACAATTTTTGCATATTGTAATTGTGTTTGCGTGCTCATCGCAAACTGGTTGTGAGCACTTCTGGCAATTTTTCCTAGTTTTCCTACGTTTTTTAGCGGGATCTGCGTGGCATATATGGCAAGATCCTACAACTTTTTTTCTTCCACTTGCATCTAATAAAATCGACGGTTGTGCAGAACTCGTAGACGGAACATTTATTGTGCGGGATGGAAGTAACATACTATCTATTGCTAATTTGGTAGAAAAGTGTCGCATTATTTGGGCATTTGAGGCTCGATTTTGAATGGTTGTAATACAAAGTTCTTCTCCTAATTGGCGTAAAAATATACGACGGTCATTTGTTCTCTTATGTAACATGCTATTATTGGAGTGATATATAATGTAGGAGGAAAGAGCGGCAATATCTAGTATGTTATAAAAGAGTGATAGTGGCCATCGAGTAGTTCGTCTTTTTGTGGTATACCTCCCTAACATTTGATCCATTGTGTCAACACCAGATTTTGTTTGATTGTAAAAGTCAATAATTTCTGGTTTCCTTTTTGGCCCAGAAACAGCATTGCCAGTATGCATCGTTGACAATACTATAACGGTTTTTTCCTTTTTCGGCACGTACGAGCAAAGTGTAATATTTTCATGGTACCCAAATAAGGAAGAATACTCTTCGCGTGATTTGGATGGTACCATTTCTTTGGGAATGTATCTTTTGTTTTTTCTTATTGTACCTACAATCGTCAACTTCCAAGATAATAGAGCTTTCGCTAAGGGAACAGTTGTAAAAAAGTTGTCCATGGTAATGTTTCTACCCGACCCTTTATACGCAACAACCAAATCTTTTACAACCCGTTCACCCTGGTTTATTTCGCGACCTGACGTAGATTTTCCCGTGTAAATTTGGCCAGATAATGGGTAAGAATTTGTCGAATCGCATAGCCACCAGATCTTGATACCATATTTAGCTGGCTTTGATGGCATGTATTGCGTGAACCTAGTCCTACCTCTATATGGAAAAAGTTGTTCATCAACGGTTAGATTCGCTGAGGGTTTGTACGTTTTTGCCAAATTCGCGTTTAGCATTTCCCATATATCCCGTATGGGAGCTGCTTTATCATGAGCTGCCCTTTCTGTTCGAGTATTCACGTTGTCAAATCGAATAAACCTCAAGATACTACGGAATCTAATTACACCCATAGCTGCCCGGTACAAAGGGTAAGAAGTACTCTTCCACATATCATATATATGATCTACATTAGAGTTATTTACACCGGCTGTAATTAGAATACCTACGAAGGCGCACAACTCTTCTGTCGTAAGACTTTTCCACGTTTTCGGTTTTGTGGGGTTATCGCTATTGTATTTTTCATACACAGCGGTCGCCTTACGATTCGTGTGCCTTACGATAATATCTACTATTTCATTTGAAAAAATTACATTGAAGGTATCCCGAATCGATAACATTTGTGTTGATCGATGTGGACCACTTCTCTCTCGGATAATGTTGTAGGATGGTGTTTGATGGTGAAATGGTGGTTCCTTATTCCAGATGGTACCATCCTTAGCAGCAAGAACATTTTGGGACGCATTACTATCTTCTCCTTCTGTATTTGTGTCGTCTTCATCGTCTTCCTGCGACTCTTCAGTTGTCATTGCTTCGCTTATCCGGTTTTCGCCAATATTCTGATCGGTGTCAGAAATTTCATCGTTCAATACATCCGTTTGTGGTCCAGGCAGCCAGTCTTCATCGTCACTATCGGATGATATATTATCAGAAGAACATTCTTCTCCCAATAATGTTGCTAAATAAATATCTTGTTCCACACGTGATAATCTAAAAAATACGGACATGTGTTCATTGTGCTACTATGGCATACTAACATTAGAAGGACCAACGATTATCATATTTTTCTACACAGTACCAACACTACAGATTTTTGAAAAAATACACAATTCAAGAAAACAATGTTTATTTATGTATTTCATTAGTCCTGTCGACATCAATTCGAAATAAACAATGCTTTTTAGGAATGAATTACATGTAAAAACTAGTCTTATGGATAATTTTTACACTCTTGGTCCATCTAGTGCTCAATTGATAATTGTTTTTATATATTGTATATAAGCTTGATATTTACCTTGAAAATTCTTCTGTCGTCAATTCTTCCATTTTTACACCTTCACAAATTTCGAACTATATTTCACAAAGCACTGAATGTTCAAGAACAGAACTACACACGATAGTTTCTCCAAGATGCACACTCTTCTCGTACCAAAAGCTGATTCAAACTGATCAGTTCTTCGTTTTAGCCTCTACTTTGTATCGTGGGTTCGTTCATTTGTTTATATAAACGAGATAAGAGACCCTTCATCGCGGCGCCACACCAATCACCGACGTAGAGAGACAGGATGAAAACGCATACACATATACGAATGACACTAGCGTCTTCATCATGGAATTATATTGTAATTTCAAATAATTTTTCGCTCAAATTCTTTGAAACAGTACTTGGTGTGTTATAAGAAGGAAAAGAACGAAAAATAAAGAGCATCGGAAATAAATGCTAGTAAAATCATCACTACAAGTGTCATATATCAGAATAGAATACTTGGGGTACCCGGGTACCCCGGTTGTACGACTACGGTGAATATTTTGGTTGTCCACACAAGGGTTAAGAGAGGTGGCAAGCAAATCAGGAGATAAGTCGAAATACTTATGAGGGAAGAAGAAAAAAAGGAGAGGAGAATTAGAATGGATAGGAAGATTCATACAGGGTAGTGAAACGAGGACATGTAAATATTGGATATCGAAAGATGAAAGGATATGTAGGCTTTGTAGGAAAAAGGAAGAAACAGTGAAACACGTGATTGAAGCATGTGAAGTAAGTGGAGAGAATGGCAGCAATTGGAAAGAGGTAATTAGATGAGAAAGGATAAACTTGGCTATTCTACAGGAGATAATAGGGAGAAGGAAAAGATGGGAGGAAGAGGAAAGTGATAAAAGATGATTATGCAACATAAAATAGATTAGGAAACACTTGTAAAATAGAAAAATTGGTTAAGACACAGCAGGATACATTAGAAGGGTAGGACTTACACTGACACAATCACGGGAATGAAATGGAAAGAGTATATGATCGTTAAATTGTAACGCGAATGTGGGCAATAAATTAAATTATTATTATTATTATATTTTTTTAATAATGCACTTTTATATTGAATTTTTATATTTTTTATTTTTTTTATTTCTTATTTTTTATATTCTATTTATATTCTATTTTTATATTTTTTATTTTTTATATTATATTTAATATTTAATTGTATTTTCTTTTTTATTATTTTATTTTCTTTTATTATATTATTTTTTTTATATTGTATTTTTATATTGAATTGAGTTTTTATATTTTTATTTTTTTTATTTCTTATTTTTATATTCTATTTATATTCTATTTATATTCTATTTTTATATTTTTTCTTTTTTATATTATATTTGATATTTAATTGTATTTTCTTTTCTTTTATTATATTATTATATTCTTTTTATTATATTTCTTCTTTAATTGTATTTACTTTTATTTTATTATATTCTTTTTTATTATATTTCTTATTTAATTGTATTTTATTTTATATTTATATTTATATTGTGTTGTATTTAGGAATTGGATAGAGGTAATTAGAGGAGAAGGGAAAAACTTGGCTATTCTATGGGAGATAATAGGGAGAAGGAAAAATGGGAAGAACAGGAAAGTGATAAAAGAATATTATACAACATAGAATAGATTAGGGAACACTTGTAAAATAGACAAAATTGTTAAGACACAGCAGGATACAGTAGAAGGGTGGGACTTACACTGACACAATCATGAGAATGAAATGGAAAGATTATTTCATCGTTAAATTGGAACGCAAAAGTGGGCAATAAATTAAATTATTATTTTTATTATTATTATTATATTTTTGTCTTTTTTATATTGTATTTTTATATTCTATTTGTATGGAGAAAACTCAAAGATGTTGAGAATCGTGCGGTTTATTTAGAGATAAAGAATTGAGGCGATACAATAGATACGTAACACTTTCGGCGAATGTTGTTGAGATATTACTGTTCTGTGTAACTGAGCACTCGGTTCGGTCACGAGAGCGTGAGTGCGTATTGTTGCGAACACCCCTTGGATGGGAATCCAAGGCTCACTGGTGCTCGCGAGCGGGACAAGAGACAGCGAGAAGAAGGCGATCGGGAAGATCGCCTGTCAAGCTGTCATTCGATAGTCAGCCGCCATTGCCAGCAGACGTCTCGATATCCTATTACGCTAATTACTGATTGTATTCGTTACCGTTCTTACTGTTCTTGTTCATGTACTGTTTTCACCGTTGTACGTTAAACTTATATTATGTCGAGCACAAATCGTAACATTGGTGTCAGAAGTGGGATGCCCGCCCGGAGCGGCATGCCCACTCGCGCTTCCGCGGTTTCCGCGATCCCTGCGGAACTTCCCTCCGGAGCGATGGGCGACCCCTCCCTGCAGGAGCTGTTTACCAGCCTCCAACTAGGCATCGCGGGACAGTTACGGGAGCTGCGGAGGGACAACGAGGCCCGGTGGCAGAGGGAGGACCGTCGCAGGGAGGAAAAGGAAGCCGCCGACCGACGGACGCAAGCGGCTCTTGAGGCGCGCTTGTCGAACATGGAGGAGCGAATACAGTGTGGAAAGGCCGGACATCTCCAGAGGAACTGCTTCGAGTCGAGAAATTGAGAGGAACAGCGTCAGGAAAAGGAGTGAAGGGAGGCCGTCGGAGACGATGGTACCTGGGCTCGACCGATTTGGGGGAACACCGGTCGACAACACTCGGAGCCAGGATAGTGCTGCCGTGAGGGCGTGCGGATCTGTTGCAACGTGGAGGCGCCTGGAGTGCGCGGAGTTGCCGAGCTGTGACGAAGGGAGTTCGAGGGCGAATATCGTCACAGTATAGCTGAGTACAAAGACCGGACGGAGGGAGTTCGAGGGCGAATACCGTCGCGGGAAAGCTGTGTACGAAGTTGCGACGGAGGGAGTTCGAGGGCGAATACCGTCGAGAGATCCGCGACGCGTCGTGACGGAGGGAGTTCGAGGGCGAATACCGTCACGGAGTCGGCGACCCATAAGTGAAGGCCCAGGATGAAGAGTCTGAGTACAGCAGTGGCGCTCGTTCGAAAAAAAGAAATCGGGACAACTGCGAGAGGAGTGAAGACGTCGCGGGACTTACGCTGGACTCAAGAAAGAAGATTAGTTTAAGCTAATTTGGTGGACTGGGCTGCCTGCGTAGCCCAGCCCCCGCTCTTGAGTCTGTTTCAGGTTCACGAGACCCCACCACGAGGGACAAGGTGTCAGGGGACCGCCACCGCAGCCTGGATGCGCGCTCCCGGGTTCCCCAACTGTGCCATAATAGCGTGGCAGTCTGCAGCGGGGTGCGGACATACGTGAAAGCGCCCCGCTAGCCCCTGGAGGTTCCCCTACGTGCCCCCGGCACGGCCGGGATGGAGGTTCTCGCGGGGGACCCAGGAAGGAATAGGAGGATGGGTGGACAGCAGAAGGGAAATGGCATTCCCAACCACCAGACGGACAAGCGGTGCTTGGATCGGCTGGAGGGAATGTCGCGAAGACGGGAGCGCGGGCAGGACGCACAGGACGGTCCCCCTGGTTCAACACCAGATGCCACGAAGAGGATTGGGGCCATCTAGAAGACAAGGATTGGAAAACTGGAGCAGCTAGAAGAGAGAAGACGGGCGGACAGATCGGGGTGGATTGATCGGGGAGCGGGCCGATAGCAATGCTCATATGTGTGACCCCCTGCTTTCGTGCTTGCCTCGCCTTTCCGTCCCCCGTTCCGGCCGCTCCACCGGATGCCGGCAAAAAAGGAAGGAAATAAAATGTTTCTCTGTCCTTTTGCAAAGGGAACTTCGAGGAGCGAAGGGACGCGCAGGATCTGGATGCAGTCAAGGACGGATCTGGATGCAGTCGAGGGCGAGCCGGGATGCAGCGTGGGACCGGCCGGACCGCTGAGGGGCGACGGACGGAGCGGAACCGCCTAGGGATGATCCGGAGCGTCGCGGGATTTCGCCGTTGGAGCCCCGGAGGAACCGCCTCGAGGGAACCTGGACTGCCGAGTCGTCGCACGAGACACGCCGTGCCTCCCGACGGCTAAAGGAACGAGGAGTCCCGGCCCCCGAAAGAACAGGAAGCCTCACCCGTCTCTGCCCACGAAGAAGATGCGCCGTCGGAGAAGAGGAAAACCGCGCAAGAAAGAAGTACGCAAGTTTGAAGACGCAAGTGGAGGGCGGAGGCGCGAAGACCCACGTACCCACGCCTTGTCCAGGGTTTTTGGAGTGGTTTTCCCCTGGGCGGGAAGGCGAATGCCGAGGCAGCGGACGGAAGGGGCCACACGGCGTCCTTTCCACCCTTCCGGACCAGGGTACGGCTACAGGAGGTGAAGGGACTGCAGCGGCCGGGACGACCGCTTCTCCAGGGGGGAGAGCAGTGTTGCGAACACCCCTTGGATGGGAATCCAAGGCTCACTGGTGCTCGCGAGCGGGACAAGAGACAGCGAGAAGAAGGCGATCGGGAAGATCGCCTGTCAAGCTGTCATTCGATAGTCAGCCGCCATTGCCAGCAGACGTCTCGATATCCTATTACGCTAATTACTGATTGTATTCGTTACTGTTCTTACTGTTCTTGTTCATGTACTGTTTTCACCGTTGTACGTTAAACTTATATTATGTCGAGCACAAATCGTAACAGTATGAATGTAGACGAGGTGTTGTGTGGAAGAGTATGTATGTATGATGTCGCGAAAAGTAAATAGGAAGTCCATCAGCTGTTCGTGAGTGTTCATGTTGTCTTGCGATTGATGTGAACAAGAGAAAAAGAGAAGGAGAAAGAACGAGAGATTGAGAGACAGAGACAGAGAGAGAGAGAGAGAGAGAGAGAGAGAGAGAGATGGTTCTGCTGATACACTATTTATATTCTATTTTTATATTTCTATTGTTTAATTAATTGAACAATATGTAATCATTTTACAAATATTGCAATCTATTTGCTTGTCTGTCTCCCTCCTTCACTTGTCATCAATTTCTATCGACTCTGCATAATTCTTTCTATGATTCTCGCCTCCAATTCTAAAGACGATACTACGTAATAAGTCGCTGTATTTCAAACTGAATACAGTATCATTTTTAATTAATCTTAAGTCATGTGTAAGCTATGTGTATCCGCGGCTGTATCAAACTGCAGAAGATGTGAGGACAAACTTTAAAACTTTTGTTACTGTGTTGTAACAGGGCGACGCTGCCTGCGAAACATTACATACGCGTCGTGCTGCTAAAATAATATGTGATAGCGAATACTACGACGAGGATTATCTTGTAGATTGCGAACTGGTAGCATCTGTCATCAATGATATTTTAGCGGATGCTCGTAGGAAAAAAATGTTAAATTATATTCCATTTCTGTTTATATTTTTATATTCTTTTAATTGTAATTAAATTTCTTAAACATATTATTTCTCTATTTACTTATCCGTCTTCCTCCTTCTCACCTCACCAATTTCTGCTGACACCACATAATTCTTTTTATGATTCGTGCGTTCGTTACGCCACCAAATGATGTAATCTTGCACGGCGGTCCCATCACGGCGGATTCAAATTACAAGTGATCGCGCGATACGCTGCGATGTTAAGATTGAAAAACATTTTTAAAAATTGTTAGCTTTAGAGTGTGTGTTTGCTACATATTGGTTCGGTAGATCGGTGAGGGAGGGGATTAAAATTATTATTTCTCTGCGTTGGGAAAAAAATGTCTGTTGATATGGAAAAGATTTTTTCTGCTGACGCCGCATAATTTTAAGATTCGACGTTTCTACATGTATTGTATTTTGTTCTTCACGCTGCCAAATGACGTCATCTAGCGCGGCTGCTCCAGAAGAGTCAGATTTCGCGAAATCTCGCGATACGCCGCGACGTTAAATCGGAACGCTTTGAAATACTGTTAGCTTTAGAATGCTCGCTACATAATGGTTCGGAAAAATATGTCTGTTTGCTACATAACAGTTTGCTATATCGGTGATTAAAAAATTATTATTATTTCTCTGTGTTGGGGAAAACTTTCCATCACATATTGGTATGGAAAAAAGTTTCTGCTGACGCCGCATAATTCTTTGTATGATTCGCGCTGCCAAATGTCGCCATCGCACGCGGCTGCTCCAGAGGAGTCAAATTACGCACGATCGCGCGAGACGCTGCGACGCTAAGTATTGCTCTCTCTTTCCCTCTCCCAGATTTTAGCTTTAAAGTAATGTTCTATCTCTTTCCCACCCTCCGAAGACGCGGTGTGTAAAAAAACGCCGATTTTTCCCGAGATCGTCCGAAATAATTCCCAATAAAAATAAATTATTAAAACAATTTCAGCTACATAATGGTTTGGAAAAATATTTGGGGGTGGGCCAAGGTCATTCACTCCCTCCGGTTAGGTCTAAAAAGTTTTCGGCGGTGGGTCCGGTCTCCGCGGCGGCTCGGCCTGGAGTGATCCCCTCCATCATCGCGGCTTCCCCCACTCCGCGGCTCGTGCGCGCGCGACCGGTCTTCCTCTCCCCGCAGGCCCCGCGCCCATGTTTCCCTCCGCCGCGCTCCCCCGCGCGCCCTCACTTCCCCCCGCCGCCGCGCTCCCCTCAGAGGACCTGGGTTGGAAACGGCATTGCCTTACTACTCGGGCGGGCGTTAATTTTTAAATGACCGAGCAGTTGAGTCTAATTTCCTCACACAACGCTTAACGAATTTTAAAGAGATTTTATAATTTTGACATAATCAGATTATTACGCAAAAATCAGGATTGTTTTGGGTACGGCTTTTGTCTACAACCCATACAGGTTGCCCAATCGGGATGTGATATCTTGGTATAGACAGGTTCGAACAGAATGAGACGATATTTAAGTAAATATTACCATGTATTACAAAATAATTAAAGGAAGTTTTCGTAAGGTGGAACAAAAATGGGGATTTACATAGACTTGTGTAAAGAGTCGTAGACGGCTCACAAATATACGCAATGTTTTACGGACGACAATTGACCGAGGGAAACCCCGCAACTCACTAACAATAAATGAGTTGGATCAATGTTCACACAATGTTCTAATTTTTCAAAATGAATGGTTTAGGAAAATATCATGTGATCGCAATATAATTACACAATATTCTGATTTTTTAAGATGAACGGTTTAGGAAAATATCATGTGATCGCAACATAATTACACACAGCAATAGAATTTAATAAAATGCGGTACACGCCTAAAAAGGAATTAAACAAATGATCGAGGGAAAACCCACAACTCACTAAAGAGGTTGGATCATTTGTTAATTCCGTACAATAGCATAGTTAAAAGGACTTACCGATTCGGGACAGAAAATTGTTAACTTTAGAACGGCTTACTCTCTCAATTCTCTCTCTCTTTCTCTCTCTGTCTTTCTCCGGCTGACCTGGAGGCTCCCGCGTACTGGATGGTGAATCGCAGGAGCGTCGCACAACACACAATGTCGAAACTCGGTTCACAATACGTTTTTAAATATTAAACGGTCCAGGTTAAATGATTAAATTAACGGTTAAGGTTGATTATAGTTTAAACAGTGAAAAACGCAAAACATATATAATGTTTGAGTCTCTACGGGGACTGAGTCCTTCCACGTTCACTAAGATAACGATGGAAATCCGGCTCAAAGACTATTTTAACAAATAGCAATATATCCCTCGGACAGAACAACTGCGCACTACGCGACTTGCTAGCCGACTGCCTTAAATAATGAATAAAAGGGGATTTTGAATTATATGATATATAATTATATACAGTCTCTACGATGGAACTGAGTCTTTTCTATGGTCACTAATACTCGATAGAACTCTCGCTCGACGACTACTTTAACGAATAGTTATGTCCCTCGGACAGAGCAACCACGCACTATGCGACTTGTCAGTTGACTGCCACGAGCGTCCGCAAGGGTAGGCCCGAGCACTCGGGCCTTTGCACAAAGAGCGCCAAAATTGCTGACTCTGCACCTCATGCACACGGGCCCAACCAGTAGTATAGCAATGCCGGTTCCAACTCAGGTCCTCTCAGGGGAGCGCGGCGGAGGGAAATATGGGCGCGGGGCCTGCGAGGAGAGGAAGACCGGTTGCGCGCGCACGTGCCGCGGAGTGGGGGAACCCGCGATGATGGAGGGGATCACTCCAGGCCGAGCCGCCGCGGAGACCGGGCCCACCGCCGAAAACTTTTTAGACCTAACCGGAGGGAGTGAATGACCCTCTAAAAAATTTCTGGGGGCGGACCCTGTCTGAAAAACCTCTTTTTCAGACTCGATCCGCTCCCACAAATTTTTTCCCCCAAATATTTTTCCTAACCATTATGTAGCTGAAATTGTTTTAATAATTTATTTTTATCAGATGATGTTTCGGGCATTGTCGGGAAAGATCGACGTTTAACGAACCGCGTCTTCGGAGGGTCGGAAAGAGAGAGAGCAATATTTTAAAGCTAAATTCGAGAGAGGGAAAGAGACGGCACTACATAGTGGTACAATCACATTTTATTCTAAAGCTAACCGTATTTTAAAGCGTTCCGATTTAACGTCACAGCGTATCGCGCGATCGTATGTAATATGAGTCCTCCCCGGGACACCTGCATGTGATGACGTCATTCAACGACGCGAAGAACGCTCGAGCGAAATAGAATTATGCAGTGTCTGCAAATCTTAGAATTAGGTGGCGAGGAGGACGATGGATAAATAAAATGGAGAAAAAATATACGTTTAAGAAATTTTATTTAAAATTAAAAGAATATAATTTAACATTTTTTCCCACGAGCATCAGCTAGAATATCATTGATGGCGCATGCTACCAGTTCGCAATCTACATGATAATCCTCACAGTAATGTTCGCTATCACATATGATTTTAGCAGCACGACGCACATCTAATGTTTCGCAGGCAACATCACTCTATTGTAGCACGTTAACAAAAGTTTCAAATTTTGTCTTCACATCTCTACTAATTCGATGCAGCCACGGATACACATAGTCTATACATGGTTCAAGATTTAATGAAAATGTTACTGTTTCCGGTTTGAAATACAGTGGCTTATTATGTAGAATCATCTTTACAATCGGAGAATTATAGATATGACAAAAATCCATCGTTAATTGATCCATCTGCATCGAAGGTGATCCAGGTAATCGTGAACGTTCTTCGATAGCATCACGATTGTTGCATAGTACACCCCATGTATTATAAGGTAACATGAGATACATCCCACGATTGTCGCCGAGAATAATTTCTACATCGATCGTAGGCCGTACTCTGATTCCAATTTCCAAATATTTGCTGCCCATGGATGTTAATGCGTATCTTCTGACCATGATCCGCGATGTTCGGCGCGGGCTAAGAGAACAATCAAAGCTATGAAATTGTCCGCTCGTATTAGGAATAAACATACAAAAAATTTTGAGAAGATGTGAAAATTAAGCCTTACCAAGCAACTGTATCCTCTCCGCGTTGAGCTATGCCATCATCTTGCACGATCGGAACGTAATAATTCATGCGTTCAATGTTTCCTTCGGCACTGGTACTGCACATTTTTCAGAGCACAATTTGTTCCGTCGAAAGTCACTGAGGCTACTGAGCGATTGATCGAATAGTGCAATTGCTCCCCCCCCCCCCACAGCAGTTTATTTTAAAGCTACCAAAGGGTATAGCCGGATAAGATGGTCAAATGTGTCCCTGAACCGAATTCAAATCACGATGGGTCATTCGAAAGCTTATAAAAAAAGAATGATTTCTGTCAAGTTTCAAGTTTGTATCTCGACCCGGGGGGTAGTAAAGGGTAAAAATAGAAAATCAGGTTTTTGCCGAATCGTGTCAGATTTTTAAATTGAAAAACCAAGCTGTGAAAAATACAAAACGCCAAAAAATGCTGAAAAATGCCGGTTTTGTATCGAAGCAGTCTTGATACTATAATTATATTTTTACTGTAAGTCCGCATCATTGTTACTATTGTCTTGAATTTTTTTTAGATTTTTCAATTTGGTGCGCCGCAGTTAAAAAAATTAAAAACCGATTTTTTCTCCGTTTTTTCCGTGTCAGGGTAACTTATACGTCGTACTGCTTCATGAAATAAGTGTTTTATGTGATCTTCAATGTTTCTACATACCGCAAAGCAACATATGAATTAGAGAAATTGGAAAAACCGAATATCATTTGAAACTACGTTATGCTCCTTACATTGAAAAGTATCAACCATATTTTTCAACGGTGTCAGCGGCGCGGCGCAGTGTGAAAGTGTCGAGCTGCTAAACCAATGCAAACTTTTTGAACGTAGGTTCGAGCCTCGAACTTACAAGTACCCCTTAGGTTAAGTTTTTTTTTTTCATTAACTATATATATTTTCTAATAATATGACAAAATAATCGATATTTATTTTCAAATGTTTTAAGACTATTTTAAAAACATATTAACCTGAAATATACGTAATAATGAGTTTGGATTGCTTTTTATGCCACCGTTTGTCTTGTCAAGTATCCTATCAATTACGGTATTGTTTAACATTTCCTACACTATATTAATATGTGAAGGTGGTTTTTAAATCTCTTACCTTTAACAATTATGGATGGATAACAACAAAAATCGTGTGTGGTGTATTCAATCTTCATCGCTGTCTTCGTTAATTACAGGTGTCACGTGTTCATTGTTGAATATTTTACTGAGAATTTCTGCAGGCCTTACAATTTCTGATAGGTATCGAGCATGTGACAAATAATAAATTATTGCAGCCATATGTGAACAGCACCCGACGGTACGGTTACCATTTGCACATTCACAACAATAGCGTTTAATTCCGGAATAGCCTATTAAGTTTGGTGCATAATCTCAGAATGCACGTAGAAGATTTGAATAACTGAAGTGCGTGTCAAGAGTGTATGCTGTGGATGTGGAGCGCGGGCAGCGCAACAGACGAATGCACAAGGGTAGTCTAGTAAAGAGTGTCACAGAGTTCGCGTCGTCGTGGCTTTGGTCTTTACAATCTGTAGTAACTTTTCAATTAGACTTGCTTTCACCCACCATATCTACAATTGTTGTAACTTCTTTAAGTGTTTTTAAATATTGTTTTGTCGGTGTGCGTTTATCTGTGGGTGTGTCCAATATGTCGACTGAGAAAGTACAATTTGTTGAAAGGAAAACCTTGCATGCTAAGTGTATTTCGTGTAATATTTTGCTTCGCAAATCGCATGGTCAGATACGGAAAATCAAGACGGAAGTTGATGCAGTCAAGTATTCCAAAATTCTGAAAAGAGTGGTAACTATTGGTGATATGTTATGCAATAAGTGTCGCATTTACACGTACAAGGAAGCGACGACTACCGCCTCCGATCCTGAAAATTCTCAGGAATTTCGTCAGTTTGAGGAATCTACTGTCACAGCGTTTTCTGGAGATCGATCTTTTTCGTCAGCTGAAACCATTTCTTCAGCTGAACCATCTTCTTCAGTTGGTCTGTCTTCTTCAGTTGAACCCTCTTCTTCAGCTGGTCCGTCTTCTTCAGCTGAACCATCTTCTTCAGCTGGTCCGTCTTCATCAGCTGAACCATCTTCTTCAGCTCGTCCGTCTTCTTCAGCTGAACCCTCCTCTTCATCGGAAACTTTATCAGCCGCAATATCTTTACGCAGAACATCTCCAACCCAAATACTTTCACCCAAAAATTCAACTGACAAATCTTCACCCGAAAAATCTGAACTTGAATCTGTTGCTCCATCGTGTTCCTCAACAGAAGATCCATCGTTTCTTATGGATTTGAGGAATGTTGAACAAGTATCTACAGAATACATTGAAATACCATTTGCTAGAATTATTTCCACTCATAGGTACTGTTTCGTGTGTGGTGTTACGAAAAATATCGTGAATGTACCGGCAGAAACAAGGAAGCAGGTATTTATTATGCGAAGATTATATGTTCCTAAAGGAAATCGGTGCTGTCCTGGTCATTTATTAAAGAACCGTTTGTTTCAAGAAGATGTTCTGAATTTAAAAATACATTCAAATAACAGTATAATTGATACCAAAGAATTACGAAATTACTTTGAATTCCTTTCCGTTAATAATAATTCAAATATTAAAGATACAATAGGTGATTTTACACTTTCTGAAGAGCGGTTAAAAGTATTTACCGGTTTAACGTGGGAAAACTTAATAAAACTTCGGGAAATGATGACTTCTTTGAGAAATTCTGAGCAGCGAAATGTCACACAAGCTATTGTTGTTTTCTTGTTCAAATTGCGTACTGGTAATTCAAACAGTAGCTGCAATTCTTGGATTAGAACGCGAACAACAGGTATCTGATTTTTGTAGGTCCGTCATAAATTCTTTTGAAAAAGACATTCTACCTTCTTATTTTGGATTCGCGACACTTCCTCGAAAAACCCTAATAGAAAATCAAACCTCTCTTGTTGCAAAAAAGTTGTATGGTATAACAGATCAATTAGCACTGATTTTCGATGGAACCTATATTCGGCATCAGAAAAGTTCTAATAATGAATACCAGCGAAAATCATATTCGGGTCAAAAGAAAGTACCTTTGTGTAAACCATTCACAATTTGCACCACAAACGGCTATGTGGTTGAAATTCTTGGCCCTTTTTTGCAAACTTGAACGATGCACAAATTATGAAAATAGTAATGGAAGATCCAAATGGATTGCAAACTCTTTTAAAACCTGGGGAAGTAGTAAGACAAAGGGGATTCCAACCCAGGTCCTCTGAGGGGAGCGCGGGGCGGGGGGAAGTGAGGGCGCGCGGGGGAGCGCGGCGGAGGGAAACATAGGCGCGGGGCCTGCGGGGAGAGGAAGACCGGTTGCGCGCGCACGAGCCGCGGAGTGGGGGAAGCCGCGATGATGGAGGGGATCAGTCCAGGCCGAGCCGCCGCGGAGACCGGGCCCACCGCCGAAAACTTTTTAGAGGGAGGGAATGACCCCCGAGAACTTTTTCAAAGCCTCGATTCACCACCGGAATGACCTTGACCCACCCCCAAATATTTTTTTATTAATTTATTTTTATTGAGAATTGTTTCGAGCAATGTCGACGTTTTACGAACCGCGTCTTCGGAGGAGGGAAAGAGACAGAGCATTACTTTAAAGCTAAAATCTGGGAGAGGGAAAGAGACGGCATTACATAGTGGTACAATCACATTTTATTCTCAAGCTAACAGTATTCTAAAAACGTTCCGATTTAACGTCGCGGCGTATCGCGCGATTACGCGTAATTGGACTCCCCCCCCCCCCGGGACACCTGCATGCGATGACGTCATTCAACGGCGCGAAGAAGGCTCGAACGAAATAAACGCCGAATCTTAGAATTAGGAGGCGAGGAGGAAGACGAGTAAATAAAATGGAGACAGAATATGCGTTTAAGATATATATATTGTTACAAAAAAATAAAGAAGAATATATAATATAAATGTAAATATAAATAAAAAAAATATATAAAAGAAAAAACTATGAGGGTGGTGTGGAGGGGGGAGGTGGGGAGGGGGGTGATAGGGGCGACGGGGGTGATGGTGGCGATGGGGGTGATGGTGGTAACGGCGGCCGCGGTACCCAATATGGTGCCCACCTGATCAGGTCGGGGGGAGGGTCGCGCTGCCGCGACCACGTTGCTATGGGGCCGATTACCGGCCCCGACCGCCGCATCTGGACCCCGATGGGCGCAACCTGGTGCGCCCATGTCTCCAATTCCGCCAACAAATCCTGCATGACATGCAGCGGTATGTCCTAGAACATAGACACAAACATCGATATAATATGGATGCATCAAACATAATAAATATCAAACGCACACACCAATACAAAGTATTACATACATGCGGAGGCGGCGACGGTGACGGCGGTGGGGACTGCGGTGGCGGCGACGGCTGCGGCGACGGCTGCGGCGATCCCCAATCCGACGACCAGGTGGGCGACGGCGGTGGCGATTGCTAGAAAAATAGAAATCTAGGATATAATAATGGCATTTTAACCCTCGGAAGACGAACCCCCGATTTAAGAGCACTTGGATTCAACGGTTAAACGCGATAAATGTTAAAAAAAAAAATATGTACATACCTCGGGGTCGCACTCTGGTGCTATCCGCGTTATTCTCATTTTTTATACAAACTTGTAGAAAAACAGACTGCACAAAATGTTTAACTGTTGCCTGTCAAGCTTTGATGAGCAACTGGTCTCGCTGCATCTCCTGGTTCTCGCATGTAAACCCTTATCTTGAAACCGAGACGTGCGTAGCTTTGCAAAGTAGGATGCCTTTGTTCTTCACCATCTCCATCACAAGCCACCTGCATTTTCGCTGACCATCCTCCTCCATGTACTTATCTTCTTCTTCGCTGACCGTCCTCTCCTTATTCACACGCATCTTCTTTCCCTTCTTCTCTGACACATCATTCGATTAGACCATATCACTTGAATGTATCCAACGTCTATCATACCACCTTGATCGGGTATTGAACGGATATTGAACGGCTTTGATCGTGCATCGAACGGGTATTGAACGGCTTTGATCGGGTATTGAACGTCTATCATACCACTTTGATCGTGCATCGAACGGCTTTGATCGGGTATTGAACGGCTTTGATCGGGTATCGAACGTCTAACGTACCCCTCTGAACGCGAATCGAACGTGAATCGTACCACTCTGAACGTGAATCGAACGTGAATTGAACGGGTAATGAACGGCTTTGAATGGGTATTGAACGGGTATTGAACCACTTCGAACATGTAATGAACGTCAATCGTACCTCTTCGAACGTGAATGGTACCACTTCGAACGTGAATCGAACGTGAATCGAGCGTGTATCGAACGACTTTGATCGAGTATTGAACGGTTTTGAACGTATATCGAACGGCTTTAAACGACTTTGATCAAGTTTTGAACGTGAATCGAACGTGTATCGAACGACTTCTGCATAACTATCGTCTTAATCTAGCGTATATCACATGTAGGAGGTTGGGGAGGGTGAAGAAAAAACATTTTCATACACATTAAAAATTGATTATATTTTATTTATGCATTTCTCTGGTGTTTGGACCACCAGTTGAATAGTTTAAATACATTTTGCATGGCACAGTGTTAGTAGGAAGGCTTGTGTTGATGGCCACAAGCCAACAATAAGTATTGTTGATATCATAGTTTACGGTGAAGTAGAATTTATTGTTGCTCGAGTCGATGTTCGGTATGGTGTGATAAGTTTCAAAGGTTGCTAGACCAAGCTCGTAATCATCGTCGCTCAAATCTATGGGTGGAAAGTAGCTCACCGCGAGGGTGCTACTCTTGCCGGTTAGAGTGAATGTTAACGACATATTCCGCACTGTACGGATCGATTAGTACTGAATCAGAGTGGTGGGAAGTCAATCCTTAAATTTGGTACCGATCGTTTGTAGAAAGCGTAGACATAGTTGTCCGCAATTGCTCTGATCGTACTTCTGATAAGACGTTCGATTGTATTCAATTTTCACACCATCTTTATCCAGATATTTTACCAATTCCATAGGCGGCCGAAGATTCCCAAAGCTGTCGAAATATATTGCTCGACACCCTCTCTTCGCATACGCCACCCAATGAGTCCAAGGCCCCTCCACATTGTCCAAATTTACAATACCGCTCTCGTTTCGACGTATTCCTCCGACTGGTAACGCGTTTCGCATAAAAACACCTCTAAAGAATGGAATACGCATACGTTTTGCCAACTCCTCCAATTGTGCATCGGTAGTTACTCCCGCGGGCATTTTTATTTTCTTTTCGGCGTTTTTTTTTCGTTTCGATATTCCCTATCCACGCTTGTATGGTGCGAGATAAAGTCCGCGACCTTCCATGGAGCGATTCTGACGTTGCATTTCCTGCAGCTGATGTTGCGCCGCCTTATTATCGTTTACCGCCTTGGCGATCCCCGCCGCTCCACCAGCCAATGATCCGAGAACACCTAACAGCGGGAGAAGTGGTAATATACCACCCCGTTTTGCCACCGGAAGAATCCACTTTTTCGATGCTCTTTTTGGAGTCCCTTTGCGCAATTTTGTTTTTATCCCCATTCCGATTTTCGTCTTGGCCTTCATAGCCGCCCAAACAGCTGTAGCAGCACCTCTTTCACCCAGAGTCGAGTCTCGCGCAACGATGCGTTTTCGCGCTTTGTCAGCGAGAACGTTATCTGCCGCGTGTCTTTCACCGAGATCGTTGCTACGCGAATACGCAATATCGTATTCGCGACACGCTGCGTTCAACGGATTGATACCTTGATCCCCTCTAGCCAATCGTTTTGCCAGATGAGTTCCCGGGCCGCAAAACTGGTATCCCGGGATATGTAATTCGATAGGTAGCGCGTTTATCGCTCGATTTAACAAACCACAACCTTTCTTTACTCGCGTCGGCGACATTCGCTACAGTTTTTAATCAATGGTGCTGGACCGTCGATATGCGTTCGCTGCCAAGGACGATTATTTCTCTCGCTATTATGTTTTATATAGCTAACTTTATTTCTAATATTTCTTGCTTTGGGGTTAGGTTGCAAAACAGCAGGTATGCTGAACCTCGCCCTTTTATCCCTTAATTCATGTGAATTTGTGATAAATAAAGACGAATTATTATTATTATTATTATTATTATAATGCTCCAGACACCGACGATACTGCCGAACCTCAGAATCGGCTTTTATGTGCTCGGGGAGTCTGTCCCACAACTGATCAATGTGTCTCCCAAACTCTCGGAGTAGAATAATCTTTGGTATATATTTCAACTGCTCAGAGGTTAGGTCTCGAATATCGCAATTATCCGACAGGATCAGAAGCATTTTGAATACTGAGCTGTTTTGTGTCGGCGTGGACCTATAAATAGGGCGCTTCGACGTATCAAAATCATTTTTCACAGTTTGCGGGGAGGATGCGATTCGTGCGACAACCTGTAACGATACGCGTGACAAATTTTGACGATAAATCACGAGTGATGTCTTCGAAAACCAGACGCAGACATGGTAGCATGCTACCAAACACTATACGCTGCCTCGTTTGTGGCCCATCAAATTGCGGAAAGACCAACGTGCTGGTGAGCTTGTTGGAAAGTCCTCACGGCGTCCGCTTCGAGAACGTGTACGTGTACTCCAAGTCGTTGCAACAGCCGAAATATCAGTATTTGGAGAATTTATTGACTCCGATAGATGAAATTGGCTACTTTACGTTTTCGAATAACAGTGACGTCATCCCACCGTGCGAATCGCTTCCGAATTCTATTTTCATCTTTGATGACGTGGCATGCGACAAGCAAGATACGATAAGGGAATACTTTGCAATGGGGCGCCACTCGAACGTTGACTGCTTCTATCTCTGTCAGACGTATGCAAAGATACCCAAACATCTTATACGCGACAATGCCAATCTGCTGATTCTGTTTAAGCAGGATGGTACCAACTTGAAACATGTGTACAATGATCACGTAAACACTGACATGTCTTATGAGGATTTCTGCGCGTCGTGTCGTAATTGTTGGCAACGGGAGTATGGTTTCGTGGTAATAGACAAGGATAGCGCGATGTCCAATGGACGTTACAGAAAGGAATTTAATGAGTTTGCTGTACCGTGAGATGGTCAATTGTCGTCAACACGTCGGTGGGAAAGCAACGTCAGCGGTACAACGATGATTGATATCGATACTCTGGAGATTAAGGATCGCGAGAGAATAGAGAAGGAAATTGCAAAAACTAGCGAATCCATTCGCAAGAAACATCAGGCTTTGAAGACAGGCAAGATGGAGGAAGATGTCGCGTTGGAGAGATACTTCAAACCTATCGTCGAACCCTTAAAACATATTGTGGAAAATACCTCAGCGACAGAAGCTGGCACATCACCACCGATGAGCATAGACGTTGAAGGGAATGAAACATTAACGCCTAAAAAAATCCATCCGAAAGGGAACACATCGCGCAAGACAAAGAGGAAACGGCACATGTCGTCTGAATATTCACCGATAACCTCTACACCAGTTCAATCGAAGCATAAACGGCGGAATGCTACATCAAACGAGTCTCCCGTTCCTCACACACCAATAAATACATTTCCCAGTGTACAATCGCTCGCAACCATTGATGACGACGTTTTCGAAACTAGTCCCAATGAGTCGTTTGTAACATCTATCAGACAGCAACTTCAAACATCCGAGGGACATGAAACGTTTCGCAGTCATTTCGGTCCGCTGGGGCAAAAATACATGAGCGCGATCCTAAGTGGTGATAAGGATACAACAATGGACTATGTGTACGGCGTATACTTTGGCAATAGTGGAACGATGCTTGGGGATAAGGCTTTCGATATAGACAAGGATGATAATATAATCATAGATGGTGTAAGATACGGAGGAACATCCGGTCTTTACGAACTGATTTTCAAGAGAATTCCCAATCATGCTATATACACCGATGCTGATAAACAAAAATACAAAAGTATACTGCTGGCGACGAATGCCCACAGACGCGGTCATGGTGCTAAAAATCCCATATTGAGCAACAAGGGATACAAGTACAGACATGTAATTGCACCGCTAATCCCCCGCGCATCAGTCAATAAAGCAGGGAAACGTCTTAGGACACCACGAGCCATGGTGGTAAACGATAACAAGATCGATTACGTACACTGGGACGATACCAACGAGCTGGTGGATCGATTGCGTTTGCTGGAAGCGCCACGTCAGGCGGGTAACAACTCTCATGATCCCGAAATTCTATCGATTGTCGAGGAACTACGCGAGGTAGGCCTCATTATATAAATTAAGCCGCACGCCAATGATGTGCACTGTATGCATCGAGATGCCGATCAACAAATTTGGGGTATCGCTCGAGAAGAGTGGAGCAGCTAGAATGGACTATTACAAATGGAGTGGTTTGCTTCGAAATTATATGCGAGATAACGCTCTTTGCGTGGTTGGTGCCGACTTTGATGCAAAATCACGCAAGATACAACGCGTAGCTCAACCGGTGGCTGACACCGATGTTGTTAATAAACTATACATGGAAAAGAACATTAAACTTTTGAGAGAGCAGCAGGAAGAATTGGAGAGGAAACTGATCGCGTTTCAAAGAGATATGCAGACGCTGCAAAACAGCGTTCAAAAGATATCGCAGGCGTCGAATTCTATCCCGCAGCAGCGCTGCGAAGGAGAATCATGCGAGGCGGATGAACTTGCCCCTGGGCCGATTGGGAGCACTTAATGCACGTGCCCGATAATTATCGCATCATTCGTGATCACCTCTGCGATCAAACATGCAGCCATTATCGAAATCCAAGAGTAAAGAAAACCACGGCCACAAGAAGCTACAACTCGTTGAGGAATTGCATGCACCAGCTCGAAGACATTTACCGCGGAGGCGTGTCATAGTGCATGGATACGATGATCTGTGGCAAGCTGACATTGTAGAAATGCGTCCATACTCACGATTCAACCAGGGTCACCACTACATACTCACCGTCATCGATGTGTTGGGCAAGTATGCATGGGCGTTGCCGCTCAAGACTAAAAGTGGCGCTGAGGTGACTAAAGCGTTTGCAAAGATATTTAGAGATCGATATCCGAAAAATTTGCAAACCGATCAAGGAAAAGAATTTTACAACGCTGATGTGCAGAAACTCTTGGCAAAGCATGACGTTAATCATTATTCGACGTATTCTGTGATGAAGGCCTCCGTCGTAGAACGTTTCAATCGAACTTTGAAAAACAATATGTGGAAAGTGTTTACGCTCAATGGAACCTAGAGATGGACCGATGCGCTACCAAGTCTACTTGCAGAGTATAACGCACGAAAACATAGAACCATCGGAATGCGTCCTTGCGATGTTACCCCTGCGATCGCCGATAAGCTGCTAGCCACCGTATACAGCAACATAAAGATCGCTGCTCCAGCGAGATTCAAGTTGGGCGAGTTTGTGCGCGTGAGCAAATATAAAACCATATTCGATAAAGGCTATACGCCGAATTGGACAACGAAGTGTTCAAGATAGCCAAAGTACAAGCAACGAATCCCGCGACATATCTGCTGGTCGATTCCTGTGGAAAACCTGTTGCCGGAGGATTCTATGAACACGAGCTGCAACGCGTCACCGATCCTGATGCGTATCTAGTGGAAAAAGTGTTGCGTAGAAAGGGGGATCAGGTGTACGTCAAGTGGTTGGGGTTTGATAAATCACATAATTCTTGGATAAATAAAAATAATGTATTATAAAAAATAATATATGGTTCAATAAATACAATGATACATATATGAATGCGTTAATAAATACAATAAGAAATACAATAATAATTTTCTGTACATGCGCGAAGAATTTTATATTATACACTAATTCCATTATTTATAATAATCGAGTTAATAAATACAATTTCTATTTTTACAATGGGATATTATAATGTCCCCAGGGCAGAGTGTCGATCGAATCGGGTACGATATGCCGCTTGTCGTCGTATGGACTTAGAGCGATTTTAGATTCCGAAATGGTGTACACTTTATGACATTTAGACCGTATGCATGATTGTCTGCGAACCATTTCGATCTCCCTATGCAACCATTGCGCATAGTCATCGAAAGTTATCGTTCTGGCTATGACGTTGGTCTTGACGCCTTTCGCCTTTTTCGTATCTTTTTTGCCGTCTACGCGAAGTGCATACATTTTCGCTATAAGACCTACGAATTCGGTCATTATCGCACCGTTATTTTCGTCCTTCATCAGCCCCGGAACCTTTTTATTTACGCGCGGCATATTATATGGATTGTTGGTAGGATAATCGCTTGTGTCGAATCTATCGATATTGTGTTTCATGGACTCGTAGATATCATCGCATCGAATGTGATAAATGAGACTATCTGTGTCGGTATATAGAATTTTACAATTTTACTCGTGGTGAAATTCGTACAAACAAATTTTTGATATGTTCAGAATGCACATACCCACGTATATCGGTTTGTTGAATTTCACGTCGAGTTTTCGCAATTCAACAGCTATTAAATTTTCCGAAAAAACACTTCTACTGTGGAAATTCGGTTTCGCGATCATTGCCTCCGCACCATATCGCCCTTCCCAATGTGTTAAAAGTTTTACATCCACGTGATTTCGTACATTTTCCATAGTTTTACCGAATACCGCGTTGTTCATCAATTTGTACAAATTTTTTTCAAAGTCGTTTGTCTCGCTTGTTCTAAACCGTGTATTGAGTTCGATATAATCGCGGAGCCAGGGAGATTGAGCGAATTGAAGCACGCGGTGTATCTTTGTAATACGAAGACCGTGACGCGTGCACTGTTGCAGGTTGCGATAATGGATAACGTAACGCTGCTTATCGTATACCGTCGCGAGTAACTTGTCCTGCCTGCTGCCAGGAGGTTTGGCACGCGTCGGGCAGAACGGTAGATCGGCATGAGCGTCGTGCAGACGTTGTGGATATTCCAGATCTACCTCGAGAATGTACCCCGTGGGCGAATCGACACCGATTGAAGACACATCAAAATTTGCAGCATCTTCGACCCATTGAAATTTAGCGTATGGTAGGAGCTGACACATTGCCCATCCATACAAATTGTTCACATCAAAGTACATCAAGTACGATGACTTTTCCGATGCGTCGTAAGATGACATGTACTTGTTATTGGCATGTGCATATCTTCCGGAACATTGACTTAAACCCCCACGTATACCGCGTTCAATAAACATGACCATATCGATGTCTGTGAACAATTCGAATGTAATTTTAGTATATTTTAGCATTGCATCCCACGTGAAACCAGGTAGAGTATAATAATGCGCTGAATCTAATCCGTAACTCTTGATACAACTTTCGCGAAAATTTTCAAAAATATCTGCCAATAACAAGACATCTGTTTTCAAATACAAGTCGCTGTATTCGCCCAAGGTTCTAATCTCGAAACGCTGCCAGACAGTCTCGGCGTGCACGTAATCGGTCTCGGATACAGTCTCACCCGTTAACGAACTGTAGAATGACTCGCGCTGCGGTAAGCATGGGTCCTGCAGTTTGTCCTCGCAATCAAGATATTCATATGGAAAGACACCCTTTCGCGTCAATAAATTGAAATCCTCGGTGGATAATGTTTCAAATTGTGATTGTAAAATTTTTAATTTATCTGTGCTAAGAAATGATGCTAATTTGTCGAGACTGGTGTTGAGAAATTTGTACGAATCGATGAATCGCAATTTAATACAATTTCGCGAGTCTGAATCAGCCGTATCTTCGACATTTTTTGTGAAAGAAATATACTTTTCTTTAGTTATGGGTAATACGTCAACGCTGCCTTCGAAAGTGGTAGCTTAGAATGTGAATCGTAGCCGGATAAATTGTGGAAAACTATGGGGATGTAAAACGCGTTTTTATAATTTAAATTGCACTCCGTATGTGCTGGGACTCTAAACCGTCCGGACAGATGGCAATGATCGTGGACTCGTATATCGCTAGCCTCGAATGGTTCTTCGCAAATATGACAGTGTGTTGCATTGTGAAATGTCGACAACTGTTCGGGAGTTAAATCCAGCATTGGAACATTACTGGCCAGAATGGGTTTGACAAAATTCGCAAAATTTTTCAATTCATCTACGATCCACGAAACGCAATCCGCGTCGCGGCGACATCGATATGTCGATAGCGATGTATCGTACGAACAATGCATATAATAGGCAATACTGTGCACTTTATGGTGCTGATACGCGCATAATTTATCACCCATTCGGTGACTGTCCTCCGTTTTTTCAATGACGCATTCCAGATCAGCGTACACCACGAAGGGGAGTCGCTCCTTCCGGCAGTGGTTGTCGAAGTTGAGGAGATTTTTGCCTTCGCTGGGCAGCAGGATGGCGCAGTCGTTCATCTTGCCGCAGTCCAGCGAATGTAGCTCCAACTTCTCGACAAATCCAAAGTAGTGCATGCATCTGTAAACCCAAATTTTTTTTATTTAATTTGTTTCGCGAGACATTTCATAATTTTATATACATACCGATCACAGATGAATTTCTTTGCCTTGTGCTTGCTCAACTGCATACCCACCAGCCGGGACAAATTCTTGATCAGCACAAAGTGCCCTACATCGCCGTGTTCATGATTCGGCGTGTAGAGCAAGTTGATGTGTTGATCCCTTTTTTGGCTGGTGAGACGCAACGGAAAAACCGTCTTCGTCTTCTCCATCTCGAAGGTGTAGACGTTGATGGAGATGTTGTTGAGCCGCTCAAATTTTCCAATTTGCCCCAGGGACATTGGGAACTCAATGCCCTGGAGATTTAATATGGAAGTATAGTGCGGGTACGAACTTGGGCGATCGGCATTTCTTTCCGCAGGATGGAGAGCGGCGACCACTGCCCACGCGAAACACGCATTGTCCGGGGATTGCACATTGATCGTTGCATTTTTCAACAATAAATCCTGTGGCAACTTGTGGTGGCAACCCGCACGCAGCGGATTGTACTTGTTGATATTGACGGTCAGATTCATGATTCTCGTCAATGCCCATCCGCTGTCGCGTTCCTGGAACTCTTCCAGCGATGTTAGGGTGGGTTCGATGACGCATCTCTGGTACCACTCTTGCAGATCAGATGTGCCAAAGAGTTCGCAGTTTCGGGTGTTGATGCTTTTACAAGCATGCTTATCACCCGCCACAAATTCACCGTTGAATACAGTGTTCACTTTGAGGTTTCGATGTTTCCTCAAAGTATCCCGCACATAATCTAGCACAATGGTCGCCGCATCCTGGAGGAAGTTGCGCGGCTCGATGTAATTCGAATTTAGCATGGCACCAGTTAACACGCGACTATCGAACGCAGCGTCTATTTCGCGCCACAAAAGTCCCGTACTCGAATGTCCTGCACCTTCATGCACGAAACGTCCGCGCAACGAATATTTTAGTCCTTCGAGCTGTGCGATTCGAGCAACCAGCGATTGCCGAACACCGATCGATAATCGAGGACGTTTTACGCGGCTGTGTTCTTCTAAAGTCTCGATGCACTCGTTGCACCGTTCTTCCCACGCGAGGTATTCTTCCCGCGAAATCAATCGTGCGGATTGATCCAATAATTGGCGGATTACTTGCGCGAATTCTTCCATGATCGTATGTAAATGTAATGTCTTTTCCATGCAGCACGTTGCAACGATTTGAAGCTTTGTGCAGTTTGGAGCGCGCTTTTATGACCGGTGTCATGATTTGCGATCTCTGTCTTACTCTTTTGACGATCCAACCCAACATGGTTCTATGCAGTTTCTGCTGATACAGCAAAATTCTTTCTATGATTTACGCGTATGACGAATTGGCGCGCAAAAGTATTATATTACATTCAGCACGTGTTGAGACTTTTATCCTTGAGGATGGGTTCAAATTACATGTGATATGCTGCGATGTTAAGATTAAAAAACATTATGGAAAAATTGGATGCTTTAAAATAAAATGCTGTGGTGGGGGAAGCAATTGCACCTCTATTTAAGCCAGTCTCCCGAACGCTATTCAATCAATCGCTCAGTAGCCTCAGTGACTTTCGACGGAACAAATTGTGCTCTGAAAAATGTGCAGTACCAGTGCCGAAGGAAACATTGAACGCATGAATTATTACGTTCCGATCGTGCAAGATGATGGCATAGCTCAACGCGGAGAGGATACAGTTGCTTCGTAAGGCTTAATTTTCACATCTTCTCAAAATTTTTTTTATGTTTATTCCTAATACGAGCGGACAATTTCATAGCTTTGATTGTTCTCTTAGTCCGCGCCGAATATCGCGGATCATGGTCAGAAGATACGCATTAACATCCATGGGCAGCAAATATTTGGAAATTGGAATCAGAGTACGGCCTACGATCGATGTAGAAATTATTCTCGGCGACAATCGTGGGATGTATCTCACGTTACCATATAATACATGGGGTCTACTATGCAACAATCGTGATGCTATCGAAGAACGTTCACGATTACCTGGATCACCTTCGATGCAGATGGATCAATTAACGATGGATTTTTGTGATATCTATAATTCTCCAATTGTAAGGATGATGCTACATAATAAGCCGCTGCATTTCAAACCGGATACAGTATCATTTTTATTAAATCTTGAATCATGAATAGACTATGTGTATCCACGGCTGCATCGAATTAGCAGAGATGTGGAGGCGAAATTTAAAACTTTTGTTAACGTCCTACAACAAAGCGATGTTGCCTGTGAAACATTAGATGCGCGTCGTGCTGCTAAAATCATATGTGATAGCGAACATTACTGTGAGGATTATCATGTAGATTGCGAACTGGCAGCATGCGCCATCAATGATATTCTAGCTGATGCTCGTGGGAAAAAATGTTAAAATTATATTCTTTTAATTTTAAATAAAATTTCTTAAACGTATATTTTTTCTCCATTTACTTATCCGTCTTCCTCATCGCCACCTAATTCTAAGATTCGGCGTTTATTTCGTTCTTCACACCGTGAAAATGACATCATCGTATGGAGATGCTCGGGGAGGACTCATATTACACACGATCGCGCGATACGTTGCGGTGTTAAGATTGAAAATCATTTTAAAAAATTGGTAGCTTTAGAATAAGATGCGGTGGTGGTAGGGGGGAAGCAATTGCACCTCTATTTAAGCCAGTTCCCGGACGTTATTCAATCAATCGCTCAGTAGCATCAGTGACTTTCGACGGAACAAATAGTGCTCTGAAAAAATGTATACCATTGATGAAATACTCGCTGGGTGTGAGGATTGTTTCGTTCCGATCGTGCGAGATGACGGTGTAGCTCCATGTGGGGAGAATATATATCGTGACCGGTAAGGTGTAAATTTCACATCTTCTCAAAATATTTATGTTTGTTCCTAATACGAGCGAGTACTTTCATAGCTTTGATTGTTCTCTTAGCCCGCGCCGAACATCACGTATCATGGTCAGAAGATACGCATTAACAACCATGGGTAGCAAATATTTGGAAATTGGAATCGACGTAGGTCGTACGGTCGATGTAGAAGTTCTTCTCGGCGACAATCATGGAAATCATCTCATATTATCATGGCATACATGGGGTCTACTATTCGACAACCGTGATAACATCGAAGAACGTTCACGATTACCTGGATTATCTTCGATGGGGATTGATAATTTATCGTTGGACTCTTTTCGGATCTCTGATTCGCCAATTATAAAGATGACAGATGGTGATGATACAGTGTATTTCACACTGGATACAGCAATATTTTTATTTAGTCTTCAGCCATGTATAGAGTATTTGTATCCGCGGCTGTATCAAACTGCAGAAGATGCGAGTGAAAAATTTGAAACTTTTGTTAACGTACTACGGCAGAGCGATGTTGCCTGTGAAACATTAGATGCTCGTCGTGCTGCTAAAATAATACGTGATAGCGAATACTACGACGAGGAGTATCTTGTAGATTGCGAACTGGTAGCATGCGCCATCGGTGATATTCTAGTTGATGCTCGTAGGAAGAAAAAATGTTAAATTATATTCTTTTATTTTTAAATAAATTTCTTAAACGTATATTATTTCTCCAATTTATTTACCCGTCTTCCTCCTCGCCACATAATTCTAAGATTTGTAGACACTGCATAAATCTATTTCGTTCTTCGCGCCGCATGTCACATAATGGTTTGGAAAAATATTTGGGGGTGGGCCAAGGTCATTCACTCCCTCCGGTTAGGTCTGAAAAAGTTCTCGGGGGTCATTCCCTCCCTCTAAAAAGTTTTCGGCGGTGGGCCCAGTCTCCGCGGCGGCTCGGCCTGGACTGATTCCCTCCATCATCGCGGCTTCCCCCACTCCGTGGCTCGTGCGCGCGCAACCGGTCTTCCTCTCCCCCCAGGCCCCGCGCCCATGGTTCCCTCCGCCGCGCTCCCCCGCGCGCCCTCACTTCCCCCGTCCCCGCGCTCCCCTCAGAGGACCTGGGTTGGAATCCCCTTTGTCTTACTACTTGGGGATATTTGTATTGTTGATCGAGGGTTTCGCGACGTAACATCTTATTTAGAGGAACGCGGTTACAGGGTGCTCATGCCTGCGTTAAAAGGCAAGCGTAATCAGCTAACGACTGCATCCTACTGCAGTCAAATGCATCCCGCCACGTTACTAAAGTTCGCTGGGTAGTCGAGGCGATTCACAGCATCATACGACAAAAATACAAACTTCTCCACCATCAAATGGACAATAAGTTACTTCCAAACGTCAGTTTATATTGTAGAATAGCGTGTTTTTTAAATAATACATTCGGGAAACGCTTAAATTCCGACGTAGAACTTTGCGATGAAATAGTAGAAGGAATGTCATTTCAAAAAAGCACTGAGAATTCTTTATCAGTGGAAGTGGAAAATCAACATTGGAATAGACGAAAGATTCCATTTAATCAACTATCATCTACCGAGCTTCTTGATTTTCCGGAAATGACAGAGAAAGATCTCAAAATTCTGTTTACTGGCTCCTATCAATTGTCTCAAGCAATCTCATATTTAGCAGAATTGATGGATGAAGAGAACAATATTAATCTTCGTTGTCTTAAAGAGAGAAATAATATTATTAAATTCGAAGTAAGATCGCGACATATTAACAGTAAAACCTACAGGTGTTATATTGATTATGCACCAAACTCAATAGGCTATTCCGGAATTAAACGCTATTGTTGTGAATGTGCAAATGGTAACCGTACCGTCGGGTGCTGTTCACATATGGCTGCAATAATTTATTATTTGTCACATGTTCGATACCTATCAGAAATTGTAAGGCCTGCAGAAATTCTCAGTAAAATATTCAACAATGAACACGTGACACCTGTAATTAACGAAGACAGCGATGAAGATTGAATACACCACACACGATTTTTGTTGTTATCCATCCTTAATTGTTAAAGGTAAGAGATTTAAAAACCACCTTCACATATTAATATAGTGTAGGAAATGTTAAACAATACCGTAATTGATAGGATACTTGACAAGACAAACGGTGGCATAAAAAGCAATCCAAACTCATTATTACGTATATTTCAGGTTAATATGTTTTTAAAATAGTCTTAAAACATTTGAAAATAAATATCGATTATTTTGTCATATTATTAGAAAATATATATAGTTAATGAAAAAAAAAACTTAACCTAAGGGGTACTTGTAAGTTCGAGGCTCGAACCTACGTTCAAAAAGTTTGCATTGGTTTAGCAGCTCGATACTTTCACACTGCGCCGCTGACACCGTTGAAAAATATGGTTGATACTTTTCAATGTAAGGAGCATAGCGTAGTTTCAAATGATATTCGGTTTTTCCAATTTCTCTAATTCATATGTTGCTTTGCGGTATGTAGAAACATTGAAGATCACATAAAACACTTATTTCATGAAGCAGTACGACGTATAAGTTACCCTGACACGGAAAAAACGGAGAAAAAATCGGTTTTTAATTTTTTTAACTGCGGCGCACCAAATTGAAAAATCTGAAAAAAATTCAAGACAATTTACAGTAAAAATATAATTATAGTATCAAGACTGCTTCGATACAAAACCGGCATTTTTCAGCATTTTTTGGCGTTTTGTATTTTTCACAGCTTGGTTTTTCAATTTAAAAATCTGACACGATTCCCTAATATGTGCACCGATAACAGACATGCCTCTGAATTTTTTCAAAATTTTTCATCCGCTGGTATAGGAGAAATTCGGCAAAAACCTGATTTTCTATTTTTACCCTTTACTACCCCCCGGGTCGAGATCAGGGAACCGAACCCTAACCCGTACCCGGTTCGGTACACCGTACCGCCGACTAACCCGTCTAACCGTGTAACAGAATTTCTCTGTAACCCGACTAACCGGGTTAACCGGGTTAATGCGGTTACAGTAATATTGGAATAATACAGGGTTTGGAGTGCTTATTAAGAAGTGAGAAATCCTCGACTTCCGCATTTCTCATCAGATCTTTCGCCGATGAAACTGACACCAAGAACGACGTAATTCGGAAAATAATGAAGAAAATTCCATGCAAAATTCATTTCCATAATTTGAGGCTAATTTCGTTAACAATAGTCCGATTTACATGAAATTTGGTATGATTATCATCGGAAAAACATAAGGAATCCATCGACATTACTCCCATATCGATACGATAAAGAATAAAGAATTTCTTTTACGCTGAAATGGATATTTCACATTTTCATCCCTTGACTGCGGGGCGCCGACCTCAATTCGCTACGGTCGGCCGAGGATTCATACCTGTTTAAAACAAATTTTTTTATTCTTTATCGTATCGATGTGGAAATGATGCCGATAGATTCCTTATGTTTTTCCGATGAAAATCATACCAAATTTCATGTAAATCGGACTATTTTTAACGAAGTCAGCTTGAAATCATATAAATCGATTTTCCATGGAATTTCTTTCATTATGGTCCGAATTACGTCGTTCTTGGTGTTAGTTTCATCGGCGAAACATAAGGAATCGATCGGTGTCGTTTTCCCAAAGATCTGATGAGAAATGTGAAAATCCTGGACATTTCTCAAGTTTTAATGGTATTCAAACCCCTTCGAGGGTCGAAAGCCATACAATTCGGTGAGGCACTGCGGGGGCTTGTCCCCGCTACAGGGTACCAGGCCGCATCCATTGTCGGGCGTAGCTCCTTACCTTAAATGACTGTCTAGTCTAGGCAAGACTGTCTTATTTCGCTAGTAACCGGCTCGTAGCGGGTTAACCGGGTTACTTCGGTTTCTTCTAGAATTTAAGAACCGTTCCCTCACGGTTACTACGGGTTACAGAAACCTTCCTTGGTTAACCGGGTAAGGGTTAGGGTTACTAGGCGGTTCGGATCCCTGGTCGAGATACAAAGTTGAAACTTGACAGAAATCATTCTTTTTTTATAAGCTTTCGAATGACCCACCGTGATTTGAATTCGGTTCAGGGACACATTTGACCATCTTATCCGGCTATACCCTTTTTCCATAATGTGTTTCAATCTTAACGTCGCAGCATATCGAAAGATCGTATGTAACTTGAGCCCTATCCTCAAGCATAAAAGTCTCGACACGTGTTGAATGTAATATAACACTTTTGGGAACGTAGAATCTTAGAATTATGCGGAATCAGCAGAAACTGTGTCGGATGATTTTTGGTGTACGCAGATCTGGAGTGCATCATCGAAAAAGTGGAGGACAGTCACCGAATGGGTGATAATAATAATAATAATAAATTATGCGCGTATCAGCACCATAAAGTGCATAGCATAGCATATTATATGTATTGTTTCTATGATACATCGCTATCGACGTATCGATGCCGCCGCGACGCGGATTGCGTTTCATGGTTCGTAGATGAATTTAAAAAATTTGCGAATTTTGTCAAACCCATTCTGGCCAGTAATGTTCCAATGCTAGATTTAACTCCTGAACAGTTGTCGACATTTCACAATGCAACACACTGTCATATTTGCGAAGAACCATTCGAGGCTAGCGATTCACGATCATTGCCATCTGTCCGGACGGTTTAGAGGCCCAGCATATACGGAGTGCAATTTAAATTATAAAAACGCGTTTTACATCCCCATAGTTTTCCACAATTTATCCGACTACGATTCACATTCTAAGCTACCACTTTCGAAGGCAGCGTTGACGTATTACCCATAACTAAAGAAAAGTATATTTCTTTCACAAAGAATGTCGAAGATACGGCTGATTCAGACTCGCGAAATTGTATTAAATTGCGATTCATCGATTCGTACAAATTTCTCAACACCAGTCTCGACAAATTAGCATCCTTTCTTAGCACAGATCAATTAAAAATTTTACGATCCCAATTTGAAACATTATCCACCGAGGATTTCAATTTATTGACGCGAAAGGGTGTCTTTCCATATGAATATCTTGATTGCGAGGACAAACTGCAGGACCCATGCTTACCGCAGCGCGAGTCATTCTACAGTTCGTTAACGGGTGAGACTGTATCCGAGAGCGATTACGCACACGCCGAAACTGTCTGGCAGCGTTTCGAGATTGGAACCTTGGGCGAATACAGCGACTTGTATTTGAAAACAGATGTCATGTTATTGGCAGATATTTTTGAAAATTTTCGCGAAAGTTGTATCAAGAGTTACGGATTAGATTCAGCGCATTATTATACTCTACCTGGGTTCACATGGGATGCAATGCTAAAACATACAAAAATTACATTCGAATTGCTCAAAGACATCGATATGGTCATGTTTATCGGACGCGGTA
This sequence comes from Andrena chrysosceles, assembly GCA_963855975.1. NCBI lineage: Eukaryota > Metazoa > Arthropoda > Insecta > Hymenoptera > Andrenidae > Andrena > Andrena chrysosceles. The sequence goes on along the minus strand of OY979767.1, from coordinate 74,574,489 downwards.
TACGTGGGGGTTTAAGCCAATGTTCCGGAAGATACGCACATGCCAATAACAAGTACATGTCATCTTACAACGCATCGGAAAAGTCATCGTACTTGATGTACTTTGATGTGAACAATTTGTATGGATGGGCAATGTGTCAGCCCCTACCATACGCTAAATTTCAATGGGTCGAAGATGCTGCAAATTTTGACGTGTCTTCAATCGGTGTCGATTCGCCCACGGGGTACATTCTCGAGGTAGATCTGGAATATCCGCAACGTCTGCACGACGCTCATACCGATCTACCGTTCTGCCCGACGCGTGCCAAACCACCTGGCAGCAGGCAGGACAAGTTACTCGCGACGGTATACGATAAGCAGCGTTACATCATCCATTACCGCAACCTGTAGCAGTGCACGCGTCACGGTCTTCGTATTACAAAGATACACCGCGTGCTTCAATTCGCTCAATCTCCCTGGCTCCGCGATTACATCGAACTCAATACACGGTTTAGAACAAGCGCGACAAACGACTTTGAAAAAAATTTGTACAAATTGATGAAGAACGCGGTATTTGGTAAAACTATGGAAAATGTACGAAACCCTGTGGATGTAAAACTTTTGACACATTGGGAAGGGCGATATGGCGCGGAGGCAATGATCGCGAAACCGAATTTCCACAGTAGAAGTGTTTTTTCGGAAAATTTAATAGCTGTTGAATTGCGAAAACTCGACGTGAAATTCAACAAACCGATATACGTGGGTATGTGCATTCTGAACATATCAAAAATTTGTTTGTACGAATTTCACCACGAGTAAAATTGTAAAATTCTATATACCGACACAGATAGTCTCATTTATCACATTCGATGCGATGATATCTACGAGTCCATGAAACACAATATCGATAGATTCGACACAAGCGATTATCCTACCGACAATCCATAGAATATGTCGCGCGGAAATAAGAAGGTTCCGGGGCTGATGAAGGACGAAAAGAACGGTGTGATAATGACCGAATTCGTAGGTCTTATAGCGAAAATGTATGCACTTCGCGTAGACGGCAAAAAAGATACGAAAAAGGCGAAAGGCGTCAAGACCAACGTCATAGCAAGAACGATAACTTTCGACGACTACGCGCAATGTCTGCATAGGGAGATCGAAATGGTTCGCAGACAATCATGCATACGGTTTAAATTTCATAAAGTGTACACCATTTCGGAATCTAAAATCGCTCTAAGCCCATACGACGATAAGCGGCATATCGTACCCGATTCGATCGACACTCTGCCCTGGGGACAATATAATATCCCATTCTAAAAATAGAAATTGTAATTGTATTTATTACCTCGTTTCTTATAAATAGTGGAATTATTGTATAATATAAAATTCTTCGCGCATGTGTGACGGCCACCCCACGTGGGCGTCACTCGGGATCGGATTGACTTCGCCGATAGCTCAGTCGAGTCGCAGGGTTTAGACGATTCGAGTCTTTCGTGGTACTAAATGTATTTATTAACTGGAGATATGTACAGTCCTTAATCCAATGTCCTTATTGCTATGGATATTATGTTCGGGGTATGTTGGCTATTGGCCTCAATCAAAAATAACGCGGCTTTGCGCCGGAGGTACGTCGTCGCTTGAGGGTTGGACTGAGTCCGGATCCTGCGAGTATGGTGCGAATATACGGCGGTACGGCCGGTCGAGGTCGGGGCAATGGCTACCCGCCTCGCCTATGGTACGGAACGGTACGGAGGCGCTTTTCAGAGAGCCCGGGCAACATCCAGTCGCTCTCTGTCAGCGGTACGGAGGGACGGAACGGTACGGAGGTACGGTCGGTCAAGGTCCGGGCAACATCCAGTCCCCTTGCCTACGGTACGGAACGGTCGGAGGCGCTTTCCAGAGAGCCCGGGCAACGTCCAGTCGCTCTCTGTCAGCGGTACGAAGGTACGGAATGGTACGGCGGTACGGAGGTACTTTTTCAGGGAGCCCGGGCAACATCCAGCCACTCCACTGAAGCGGTACGCGGTTACTTAAGGAGTTGTACGCTTTGAGCGTCCACAACGGGCGAATCCGGGCAACATCCAGTGGTTCTGGCCATGTGGTGAGGGGCTCCTTAATTCCCACTCGATTACTTTACTTCGGTCGCCGCGGGTCTTATATCTATCGCGCGTTAATTTTCACTTGCGAGAAGAGGGCGCGATCTATTGGCGCGGCGCGTACTAATTGCCATAAGCGCGGATCGCGATGTGGAGGGGGGCACCCCGGGCCGTTGTGCCTCGGCACGGTTTGATTTTGCTAGTCTCGTGACGTTTCGTCACACATGAATAGACAAATATTATTATTATTATTGTATTTATTAACGCATTCATATAAATAGGGGGAATTATTGCGCAATATAAAATTGTTCACTCATGCATATGTATCATTGTATATATTAACTGGATTATAAATGATTGAAATAATGTGTTAAAAAAAAAATTGTTTGCACATTTACATATATGTATCATTGTATTTATTGAACTATATATTATTATTTTTAAAATACATTATTTTTATTTATCCATGAATTGTGTGATTTATCAAACCCCAACCACTTGACGTACACCTTATCCCCCTTTCTACGCAACACTTTTTCCACTAGATACACATCAGGATCGGTGACGCGTTGCAGCTCGTGTTCATAGAATCCTCCGGCAACAGGTTTCCCACAGGAATCGACTAGCAGATACGTTGCGGGATTAGTTGTTTGTACTTTGGCTATCTTGAAGACCTCCGTTGTCCAATTCGGCGTATAGCCTTTATCGAATATGGTTATAAATTTGCTCACGCGCACAAACTCACCTAACTTGAATCTCGCCGGAGCAGCGATCTTTATGTTGCTGTATACGGTGGCGAGCAGCTTATCGGGGATCGCAGGGGTAACATCGGAAGGACGCATTCTGGTGGTTCTATGTTTTCGTGCGTTATACTCTGCAAGTAGACTTGGTAGCGCATCGGTCCATCTATAGGTTCCATTGAGCGTAAACAGTTTCCACATATTGTTCTTCAAAGTTCGATTGAAACGTTCTACGACGGAGGCCTTCAGCACCGAATACGTCGAATAATGATTAACGTCATGCTTTGCCAAGAGTTTCTGCACATCGGCGTTGTAAAATTCTTTTCCTTGATCGGTTTGCAACTTTTTCGGATATCGATCTCTAAATATCTTTGCAAACGCTTTAGTCACCTCAGCGCCACTTTTAGTCTTGAGCGGCAACGCCCATGCATACTTGCCCAACACATCGATGACGGTGAGTTGTAGTGGTGACCCTGGTTGAATCGCGAGTATGGACGCATTTCTACAATGTCAGCTTGCCACAGATCATCGTATCCATGCACTATGACGCGCCTCCGCGAGAAATGTCTTCGAGCTGGAGCATGCAATTCCTCAACGAGTTGTAGCTTCTTGTGGCCGTGGTTTTCTTTACTCTTGGATTTCGATATTGGCTGCATGTTTGATCGCAGAGGTGATTTGACACGAATGATGTGATAATTATCGGGCACGTGCATTAAGTCCTCTCCATCGGCCCAGAGACAAGTTCATCCGTCTCGCATGATTCTCCTTCGCAGTGCTGCTGCGGGATAGAATTCAACGTCTGCGATATCATTTGAACGCTGTTTTGCAACGATAGCATATCTCTTTGAAACACGACCAGCTTCCTCTCTAATTCTTACTGCTGCTCTCTCAAAAGTTTAATGCTCTTTTCCATGTATAGTTTATTGACGGCATCGGTGTCGACCACCGGCTGAGCTACGCGTCGTATCATGCGCGATTTTGCATCAAAGTCGGCTACGCAAAGAACGTTATCTCGCATATAATTTCGAAGCAAACCGCTCCATTTGTAATAGTCCATTCTAGCTGATCCACTCTTCTCGAGCGATACCTCAAATGTGTTGATCGGCATCTCGATGCATACAGTGCACATCATTGGCGTGCGGCTTAATTTATATAATGAGGCCTACCTCACGTAGTTCCTCGTAAATAGATAGAATTTCGGAATCATGAGAGTTGTTGCCCGCCTGACGCGACGCTTCCAGCAAACGCAATCGATCCACCAGCTCGTTGGGATCGTCCCAGTGTACGTAATCGATCTTGTTATCGTTTACCACCATGGCTCGTGGTGTCCTAAGACCTTTCCCTGCTTTATTGACCGATCTGCGAGAGATTAGCGGTGCAATTACATGTCTGTACTTGCATCCCTTGTTGCTCAATATGGGATTTTTAGCACCATGATCGCGTTTGTGGGCATTCGTCGCCAGCAGTATACTTTTGTATCTTTGTTTATCAGCATCGGTGTATATAGCATCATTGGGAATTCTCTTGAAAATCAGTTCGTAAAGATCGGGTGTTCCTCCGTATCTTACACCATCTATGATTATATTATCATCCTTGTCTATATCGAAAGCATTATCCCCAAGCATCGTTCTACTACTGCCAAAGTATACACCGTACACATAGTCCATTGTTGTATCCTTATCACCACTTAGGATCGCGTTCATATATTTTTGCCCCAGCGGACCGAAATGACTGCGAAATGTTTCTTGTCCCTCGGATGTTTGAAGTTGCTGCCTGATAGATGTTACAAATGACTCATTGGGACTAGTTTCGAAAACGTCGTCATCAATGGTTGCGAGCGATTGTACACTGGGAAATATATTTATTGGTGTGGAAGTTTGATGTAGCATTCCACCGTTTATGCTTTGATTGAACTGGTGTAGAGGTTATCGGCGAATATTCAGATGACATGTGACGTTTCCTCTTTGCCTTGCGCGATGTGTAGCCTTTCGGATGGATTTTTTTACGCGTTAATGTTTCATTCCCTTAAACGTCTGTGCTCATCGGCGGTGATGTGCCAGCTTCTGTCGCTGTGGTATTTTCCACAATATGTTTTAAGGGTTCGACGATAGGTTTGAAGTATTTCTCCAACGCGATATTTTCCTCCATCTTGCCAGTCTTCAAAGCCTGATGTTTCCGGCGAATGAATTCGCTGGTTTTTGCAATTTCCTTCGCTATTCTCTCGCGATCCTTAATCTCCAGAGTATCGATATCAGTCATCATTTTGTTGCAGACGTTGCTTTCCCACCGACGTGTTGACGACAATTGACCATCTCACGGTACGGCAAACTCGTTAAATCCCTTTCTGTAACGTCCATTGGGCATCGCGCTATCCTTGTCTATTACTATGAAACCATACTCCCGTTGCCAACAATTACGACACAAAGCGCAGAAATCCTCGTAAGACATGTCAGTGTTTACGTGATCGTTGTATACATGTTTCAAGTTGGTACCATCCTGCTTAAACAGAATCAACAGATTGGCATTGTCGCGTATAAGATGTTTGGGTTTCTTTGCATACGTCTGACAGAGATAGAAGCAGTCAACGTTCGAGTGGCGTCCCATTGCAAAGTACTCTCGTATCGTATCTTGCTTGTCGCATGCCACGTCATCAAAGATGAAAATAGAATTCGGAAGCGATTCGCTCGGTGGGATGACGTCACTGTTATTCAAAAACGTAAAGTAGCCAATTTCATCTATCGGAGTCAATAAATTCTCCAAATACTGATATTTCGGCTGTTGCAACGACTTGGAGTACACGTACACGTTCTCGCAGCGGACGCCGTGAGGACTTTCCAACAAGCTCACCAGCACGTTGGTCTTTCCACAATATGATGGGCCAGAAATGACGCAGCGTATAATGTTTGGTAGCATGCTACCAAGTCTGCGTCTTGTTTTCGAAGACATCACTCGTGATTTATCGTCAAAATTTGTCACGCGTATCGTCACAGGTTGTCGCATGAATCGCATCCCCTCCGCGAACTGTAAAAAATGATTTTGATACGTCGAAGCGCCCAATTTATAGGTCCGCACCGAAGCAAAACAGTTCAGTATTCAAAATGCTTCTGGTCCTGTCGGATAATTGTGATATTCGAGACATAACCTCTGAGCAGTTGAAATATATACCAAAGATTATTCTACTCCGAGAGTTTGGGAGACACATTGATCAGTTGTGGGACAGACTCCCCGAGCACACAAAAGCCGATTCTGAGGTTCGGCAGTATCGTCGGTGTCTGGAGCATTATAATCGCCCTTGGCAGTGAACGCATATCGACGGTCCAGCACCATTGATTAAAAACTGTAGCGAATGTCACCGACGAGAGTAAAGAAAGGCTGTGGTTTGTTAAATCGAGCGATAAACGCGCTACCTATCGAATTACATATTCCGGGATACCAGTTTTGCGGTCCGGGAACTCATCTGGCAAAACGATTGGCTAGAGGGGATCAAGGTATCAATCCGTTGGACGCAGCGTGTCGCGAACACGATATTGCGTATTCGCGTAGCAACGATCTCGGCGAAAGACACGCGGCAGATAACGTTCTCGCTGACAAAGCGCGAAAACGCATCGTTGCGCGAGACTCGACTCTGGGTGAAAGAGGTGCTGCTACAGCTGTTTGGGCGGCTATGAAGGCCAAGACGAAAATCGGAATGGGGATGAAAGCAAAATTACACAAAAGGACTCCAAAAAGAGCGCCGAAAAAGCGGATTCTTCCGGTGGCAAAACGGGGTGGTATATTACCACTTCTCCCGCTGCAAGGTGTTCTCGGATCATTGGCTGGTGGAGCGGCGGGGATCGCCAAGGCGGTAAACGATAATAAGGCGGCGCAACATCAGTTGCAGGAAATGCAGCGTCATAATCGCTCCATGGAAGGTCGCGGACTTTATCTCGCACCGTACAAGCGCGGACAGGGAATATCGAAACGAAAAAAAAAACGTCGAAAAGAAAATAAAAATGCCCGCGGGCGTAACTACCGATGCACAATTGGAGGAGTTGGCAAAACGTATGCGTATTCCATTCTTTAGAGGTGTTTTTATGCGTAACGCGCTACCAGCTGGAGGAGTACGTCGAAACGAGAGCGGTATCGTAAATTTGGACAATGTGGAGGGGCCTTGGACTCATTGGGTGGCGTATGCGAAGAGAGGGTGTCGAGCAATATATTTCGACAGCTTTGGGAATCTTCGGCCGCCTATGGAATTGGTAAAATATCTGGATAAAGATTCTGTGAAAATTGAATACAATCGTACGTCTTATCAGAAGTACAATCAGAGCAATTGTGGACAACGATGTCTACGCTTTCTACAAACGATCGGCACTAAATTTAAGGATTGACTTCCCACCACTCTGATTCAGTACCAGTCCAGTCGTACAGCTCGGAATATGTCGTTAACATTCACTCTAACCGGTAAGAGTAGCATCCTCGCGGTGAGCTACTTTCCACCCATAGATTTGAGCGACGATGATTACGAGCATGTTCTAACAACCTTTGAAACTTATCACACGATACCAAACATCGATTCGAGCAACGATAAATTCTACTTCGCCACAAACTATGACTACAACAACAAAAACAACAACGCTGCCGACGTATTTGAAGCAGCGATTACTCGAGCGGTATCCTCAAAATCTCGGCGGCACCGATGAGAACAACAACAACAACGATGATGGTGACAACGATGTGTATCCTATAGTGTTGCGCCCCAACAACAACACTATGGAAAGCGAACTGTACTGCCGGTTCGCCGTAGATTTTACAAAGCCCAATAACATTGGATCGCTATTAGGGTTCTCCACGAATCGGGTATTAGAACCAGGACGGTGGCACGAATCGGACGATCCAATTAATATCATGAACGTGAACATTATTCGTATAGAATGTAGCGTGACCGCTGGCGCGTACAACAATGGGAGGCGTGTACATACGATACATGAATTTTCTCCGAGAGTCCCACCAGTATATAAGATATCGGAAACGCCCGCGCAGATCATTTACCTTTCAATCATCGCACGGGTCATTACGGATCTAACGATACGCGTTGTGGATCAAGACGGACGATTGCTTGATTTTCGAGGTGAAGAGATTACCATCAGACTGCACGTACGACGACGACGACGATAATACGTGTGGTGCGAAAGAAATGCTTGTATTGAATGACTTCAGAAACCCGTTTCTTCCAAGTAAAATTGTTTACAACAACAACAACAACAACAACAACAGCAACAACCGCAACAGCTGATTACGCTAAAAAGAAGAGGCTCAGTGCTGCGAACATTGCATTTTTGAAATGTTTGGGATTCATTGTGCGCATTTAAGTTGAAAAATGGCTGATATTCTAAGCATTGGAGGGAAGCCGACGTTTGATGATCGCATCGTCAAGCTCGAGACTCCCACATACAACCCATACGTCAACACGACGTTTGGATACAGCGATGAGATAAGAATACCGACACAGCAGCAGGATTTATACACATTGCCGTGTGAAAGTTTCCTCTATGTGGAGGGGAAATTGAAGATAAATAAGCCAAAAGATGCATTAACGGTGACGTTGGGAAATAATTGTGTGGCGTTCTTATTCGATGAGATTCGATACGAGCTGAATGGCGTGGAGATTGATCGCAACAGAAACGGTGGAATAACTAGCACGCTTAAAAACTATGTATCGCTGACATCTGACGAAGACAAAAATATGGAGAATGCTGGATGGGGTTTGAAACGACGCGATGGGCTAATAGTGAAAAATCATTTCAATTTTTGCGTCCCGCTCAAACATTTGTTGAGATTTTGCGAGAACTAAAAACGCATGCTTATTAATGCGCGTCACGAATTGATTTTAATACGATCGCGCAACGACAACAATGCTCTGATAGGATCGCCGATGTTGGAACCAGAAATTGAATTGGTTAAACTACAATGGCGGATGCCCCATGTGACGTTAAATGACGTTAATAAGCTATCGTTGCTACATACTTTGGAACGTGGACAAAACCTGAGCATTTGTTTTCAATCGTGGGATCTGTACGAGTATCCTCTCTTACAGAGCACGACCAAGCATTCGTGGGCCGTGAAGGCATCTGCACAGCTGGAGAAGCCGCGCTGCGTGATCCTTGCTCTACAGACTGGTCGAAGGAATGTGATGAGCGAAGACGTTACTAAGTTCAACAACTGTAAATTGACCAATGTAAAACTTTTTCTCAACTCAGAATTTTACCCATACGATGACATGAACTTGGACTTTGACAAGAATAAGCATGCCATCTTGTATCATATGTATACGCAATTCGGTAAAACGTATTATGGACATAGTTGCAAAGAGGCATTATTCACCGTGGCTGAATTTTTACAATTTGGCCCCCTCGTGGTAATTGATTGCTCGCGACAAAATGAGTCGATCAAGAATGGTACAGTGGATGTGCGCATAGAATTCGAGTGTAAAGAGAATGTGCCGGTAAATACTACGGCCTACTGTCTGATTCTGCACGATCGAGTGGTTGAATACAATCCGTTGACAAACGTGGTGTGCAAAATAAATTAAATTGCCACGCTACTTGCCCGCCCTCTCATGTGTCAAATTCGCAAAAAAATTTCATCGTGAAAATCGAGATGCGTTACGAGAAAAACTGCAATTTTTTTGTTGACCTGCAAGGGTTCATCGTCGATGGAAGATTTGTCGTCAAGGAAGTGGCTGCCCTACGAAAGGGGACAATTCTCTCGCACTATATTTTTGGGAGTTCGATGCCGCATTATCTTCTTACAAAATCCGACAAATCAAGCATCCGATGGTTGGTTGCAAAACATCATGGACTACGTTGGGACGATGGAGACGTTCCATACAGTATGGCTAAACGGCTAATTTCGAAAGCTGTAGCTGATGCGATCGACGAAGAAGATGACACATCCCATATCGTATACGTTAAAGGGCTGCAGAAACACGACTGGCTTGCGGATTTCCTGGATGAAAATACGAAAGCGGGCGTGGTCATTGAGACGCTGGACATTGACTACGAAGATATCAAATCTCTAAATAAGCTAAATGTAGTTAATACTCTGCGATGTGGCAGACACGCGAAACACTGTGCCATGCAAAATGTATTTAAAATATTCAACTGGTGGTCTAAACACCAGAGAAATACATAAAATATAATCAATTTTTTACTGTATATGAAAATGTTTCTTCTTCACCCTCCCCAACCTAATCTCCTACATGTGATGTATGCTAGATTAAGACAATAGTTGTAATTATTTAGAAGTGGTTCATTACACGTCCAATACACGTTCGAAATGGTATCATACACGTTCGATCACGTTCGATACACATTCGAAGTGGTACGATTGACGTTCGATACATGTTCGGAGTGGTTCATTACACGTCCAATACACGTTCGAAGTGGTACCATACACGTTCGAAGAGGTACGATTGACGTTCGATACATATTCGAAGTGGTACCATACACTTTCGATGCATGTTCGATACATAATCAAAGTGGTTCATTACACGTTCGATTCACGTTGAAAGTAGTGTGATCTAGTCGAATGATGTGTCCAAAGAAGAAGGGGAAGAAGACATGTATGAATAAGGAGAGGGTGGTCAGCGAAAATACAGGTGGCCTGTGATAAAGATGGTGAAGAATAAACGTATCTTACTTTGCAAAGCTATGCACTTCTTCATTTCGTGATGGGAGGGCTAGGAGATGTAGCGAGACCAGTCGTCTTCAAACTGTGACAGGTGACAGTTGGATTTTGAAGTGTGAATTACAATGGGGATATTCAGGATTGTCCTGGAGTGCGACCCTGAGGTATGTACTTATCAATATTTTTATATTTATCGCGTTTAACCATTGACACCGAGTGAAATTAAATCAGGCATTCGTGGGTTTCTATCTTTTTAGAACTCGCCACCGTCACCGACGTGGTCGAGCGATTGGGGGTTGCCGCAGCCGTCGCCGCCGCAGTCCCCGCAGCCCTCGCCCCCTCCGCAGGTATGTAATACTTTGCATTGTTTTATACATTTGATGTTTATTATGTTTCAAAATTATATCGACGTGTCTGTGTGTGTATATTCTAGGAGCTGCAGCGGGCTAATGGCCCCGCGATGGCGGGTCGGGTGCAGCGCCCATGGGTGTTGTGTTGTATCGCCGGATGGGGCCCCTGCGGCGGCAACGGCGCCCATCACCCCCATGGATTGACGTCCGCGACCCGCTACCGCCATCACCACATCCAGGGTGGGTAATGGCGCCCCAGATGCATGCTGCATCACCGGCGTCGTCACCATCGCCACCATCGTCGCCGTCGTTGCAGTAATTTTTTTCATTTTTTTTATTTTTTATATTTATATTATATATATATTCTTTTATATTTATATTTATATTATATTCTTTTATATTTACATTTATATTATATATTCTTTTATATTTATATTATATTCTTTTTATATTTATATTTGTATTATATATTCTTTTTATTATTTCTATATTTTTTACTAAATTTATAGTTTTTTGTAACAATATATATATCTTAAACGTATATTATTTCTCCATTTTATTTCTCCATTTTATTTACCCATCCTCCTCCTCGCAACATAATTCTTTCTATGATTCGCGCCGTGAAAATTACATCATCACATGCAGGTGTCCCGGGGAGGACTCATATTACACACGAACGCGCGATACGCTGCGACGTTAAATCGGAACGGTTTATAATGCATGCGATTGTACCACCAAGTAGCGTCGTCTCTCTCCCTCCTCCCAGAATTTTAGCTTTAAAGTAATGCTCTGTCTCTTTCCGACCCTCCGAAGACGCGGTTCGTTAAACGTCGATCTTTCCCGACATTGCCCGAAACATCATCTGATAAAAATAAATTATTAAAACAATTTCAGCTACATAATGGTTTGGAAAAATATTTGGGGGAAAAAATTTCTGGGAGCGGATTGAGTCTGAAAATGCGGTTTTTCAGACAGGATCCGCCCCCAGAAAATTTTTAGAGGGTCATTCACTCCCTCCGGTTAGGTCTAAAAAGTTTTCGGCGGTGGGCCCGGTCTCCGCGGCGGCTCGGCCTGGAGTGATCCCCTCCATCATCGCGGGTTCCCCCACTCTGCGGCACGTGCGCGCGCAACCGGTCTTCCTCTCCTCGCAGGCCCCGCGCCCATGTTTCCCTCCGCCACGCGCCCTCACTTCCCCCCGCCCCCGCGCTCCACTCAACCGCATTTTCAGCAAAACCATTCCTGATTGGTTAGATAAATTCTTGTGGCCATCATCAGTAGTTTTGGCGCTACTGTTGCGAGTTGCGATCCTCGCTCTAGCGGCGTTCAGCGCGAGCTCCTAAAGCGCGAAGTTTAAGTAGGATAGAGTTAAGGATGAACTTTATCACATTAGGAATTTATCTTCGCCTCCTTCCTTATCGCTCGAAAAACAATGTATTGATAAAGAAAAGAGGAACAAACGTAAGAAGAAGCCTGTTTCTTCTCCTCGCATTAGATTTCCGACGTTGTAACGATATAGACGTATCGCAATAAATCTTATCTCAATCATTCTCGAAATATCCTTGTTGTCTTGCTTCTCGTTTATATTACTTTTAAATCATTCTACAATCTAATTAATTCATTTCAGTTCAGTTCTATAAGTTTTATTGAGTTCTAAGTGTTTATTACAAATCATTAACTTCACGCGTTCGCGAACAGAGCTCTTCAGGGCTCCACGGACGCCGGACCCCACTGAAACTCCCTAAAGCCAGAAGAATTCCCAGCCGGCCTCGCAACAAAATTAGTGACAGCGGTGGGATATTCTCGTCGGCTCGTGGACGTGGAACAAGAGGTTCTCGCGAGTGCAGCTTCTCCTTTCTGGGTTTTCGCACGGTTTCCCCAGGAACGCGGATACGCGTGGATAAATATCGGAGAGGGTGACTTCGGGCGGCCGTGCAGCCATTTCCCCCAAGGTCACGCGCATTCGTGGAGATAAGGAGACCTCATCGCTCAAGATCCCTGTAAAAGATAAGAATTAAGAGTTGCCATTTAATCGTTCGTTATTGCGTTACTGTTTAACCGTTCAAGTTGTAATTCGTCCGGTCGTTAAATATCATTTTGTCCAAAAATGTTGCGAAATCCGAGGAAAATGTTAAGACTTAGGAGAAAGCGGTTATCACTTTCGGGAAGATTACAAGAATTTGAAGTAGAAAATATATCGAGTGAGACGATGCGGTCAGACGGTCTTGTAAATAATTCGCAAGATAATTCGCAACCCGTAGATTTAAGTTTCTTACCGTTAGAAGCAAGTTCCCCTGCTAGTTCTGTTGAACGGATTGATCGTTCTCCACCGCGTCAAATCGAGACCGCTCCGGTCGTTTGCGAGTCTCAAATTTGCCCGATCATAGCCGCTTCGGTCGTTTACAATTCTCAAATTAACGAAGCGCTACCCCGAGACTCAAATTCAAATCTTACTCCAGCGACTCAAATACATTGCCCGACCGTAAACTCTCCTGAATTGAATGTTCAGCCGAATTTTGCGAACTTAAATTTGACCGTGCAACAAGACTCTATTCCGCCTACTCCACCCAAACCTTACCTTTCTTTAAAATTAGTAAAAGACTCAATCCCCAAATTTGATGGGAAACCCAACTCCCTAATTAATTTCATCAAGCAATGCAGATTATTAAATTCAAAGGTCAAACTCGAAGATCGCGAGGATTTACTTTTCTTAATTCAGCGTAAAATTGAAGGACATGCTAAATTTATATTATCTAATAGCAAAGAACCAGAAACGTTGGACGAATTATTCACTCTCCTAAAAAATTCTTACATCCGATCATTCAATGTTCATAGTTTAAATTCGCAATTGATGCAACTGCATCAAAATGTTAATGAACCGGTTGACGAATTTGGAAATAAAGTAAGCGAAATTCTAAATGGGGGATTAGAAACCGCAAAAGACATTTATAGCTCAGAACAATTGGAAGGCAAAGCGACTTATTGAAAAACACTGCTATACTTAGTTTCGTTAAAGGAATTTCAAATGATACTATTCGATTCTACTTAAGTCGAAAAAATGATAATAAAAAATTAACGAGTCTAGAGTCCACAATCGCCATTACAAGCAATTTAAGCGCAGAATACGCTGAGCATTCGAATTCAAAATCATCATTTATCCAGAGCGCAAAATTTTTTAAAGCCGATCTTACCGATCGTAAGATCCCCGAGAACCGCATATGTTATAAGTGCCATCAGATCGGTCATCTGAGTCGTTAATGCCCATCTCTCGAAAAGAGTCGAGGTTTTAGAGACTGCGAACAAATTAGATGCGGGTTTTGTAAAAAGAACGGACATACAGAAAGTAATTGCTATAAAAAACGGAACTTGGATACCTTTAGGGCTTCCGGCGAAAATTCTCGCTCGGGTGATTTAAACTCAAAGGCGACTCCGCGGAAAGGCGCAACACGGAGCGAGGCCTTGATCGCCAGCGCCAAAGCTTTGATCGTCAGTGCCAAACCCAACGAGCTTGCTTCCAAATCCAAATGAAAGGATCCAGTCATTTACCTGTAATTAAATTAATTCATGGGTGTTTTCAAAACAATTACGCTAATTTTCTCATCGATACTGGTTCACAACTTAATTTAATAAAGCGAAATAGTATAAATTCTAGTGAGGTAGTGAACACTGATATTACCTATGATCTTACTGGAATTGAGTCGGCAAGCTTACGTACTTTTGGTGAAGTCATTCTCCCAGTACATAATATCAATGTTAAACACGCAATAATAACAACTGATGAAATCCCAATTAACACAAAACAGTACCGTTTCCCCATTATTCATAAAGAAGAAATTAAGAAACAAGTAGATAGCTTACTTAAAAACAATGTCATTAGTCCATCGGCTTCACCTTATAACTCGCCCATTTGGGTGGTCCCTAAAAAGGCCGATTCAAAGGGTAACCGGCGTTGGCGGATGGTAATAGATTACCGTATGTTAAATGAAAAAACTATGCTTACCCCCTGCCTAACATCACAGAAATTTTGGATCAACTTGGAGCAGCAAAATATTTCACTGTTCTTGATTTAGCTTCTGGGTTCCATCAGATCCCCATGGACGCTCCATCTAAGTCAAAGACTGCATTTTCTGTCCCTGGTGGCCATTACGAGTTTAATAGAATGCCCTTTGGGCTAAATAATGCCCCAGCCACCTTCCAAAGGTGCATGGACCTGGTCTTGTCTGGTCTCCAAGGAGTGGAGCTCTTCGTATATATGGATGATGTCGTCATTTATGCTAGTTCTTTGACTGAACATTCGCGAAAGTTGCGAAACCTCTTGGCTCGGTTACAAAATTCCAATTTAACGTTGCAACCTGAAAAGTGTTGTTTTTTGAGGCGCGAAGTAACTTATTTAGGCCATATTATTTCGACAGAAGGGGTAAAACCTGACCCTGCTAAAATCGAGGCTGTGAAACTTTTCCCTGTCCCCACAAGTAAAAAGAATGTAAAGCAATTCTTGGGGCTCATTGGTTATTATCGTTGATTTATTCCTCAAATGGCTAGAATTGCTAAGCCGCTGACTCAACTTCTGAAAGCAGACGTTACATTTGTTTGGGATCGCGATGCACAAGTTGCCTTTGAAAACTTACGGGATACCATTTGTTCTAAACCTATCTTACAGTTCCCTAACTTTCAACTGCCCTTTATTATCACGACGGACGCTTCTAACTTTGCTGTTGGGGCTGTGCTAAGCCAAGGTCCAATTGGTAGGGATCTCCCAATAGCGTTCGCTTCGAGAACACTTTGCACAGCTGAGGTCAATTATTCCACAATAGAGAAGGAGTTATTGACTGTTGTTTTCGCTGTCAAGCATTTTCGACCATATTTATATGGGAACCAATTTACTTTAGTTACCGATCATCAACCATTAGTTTGGCTTCATAACGTAAAGGATCCCACCTCTCACCTTATGAGGTGGCGAATTAAACTAAATGAGTATGACTATACCGTCGTTTACAAACCTGGGAAAGCTAATTCCAATGCCGATGCTCTATCTCGCAACCCTTCTGACTCTGCGAAGTCCGCTCAAATCATGCCTTTACAAAACATCCCTATGAATCACCACATCCACATCGAGACTGACAGAACTGACACCTTCTCTTCTGAAGATCTGCGGGAGGTCGTCGTAGGGCCCAACGATTTGCCGCCCGTAGATGCTGAGGGAGTCAAGGACGAGGACGAAAATTACCCTGTAACAGAAAGGAATGAGCAAAAGTTTGCCAAAGTTTTCTTAACGTGTGGAAAGTTATGCAACGTCGTTAATGAAGTCGAAATTGATTCTACAAACACTGACCCTGACTCTACTGGCAGTGACGAATATCTCACAGCAGACGAAGGGGAAGCAGAAGATGTAGTGAGAGGAGGATTGTTCTCTGAAGGCGTAGGGGGAGTAATGCTTGGTGGGCTGACGGACTGCGGTGAAGGGCACCAAGTAACCCCGTGCCTTGGGAATGGGGATGGGCGTATCCTCGGCAATTCGGGCGCTAGGGCTCTGCCTGGCCTGTTGGCTAACGGAAAGATCCTCTGTTTCAAGACTCCGCTCAGGTTGGCAACCTCTGGGCCTATGTTAAGTAGCAGTTCTCTGGTTGAGTGTGCGGTTACCCGGCGTAAGCTCGTGGGACCGGCTCAACCATGTGTGGAAAGGTCGTTACGTGTCTTGGGTGTAGTCGCGCTGGTGGATGAGTGTGCGGTTTCCCGGCGTAAGCTCGTGGGGCTGACCTCTAGAATACCCGTGACGTTGGTAACGGGAGAAGGGACACAATCCTCCGAGAAAGCGACTTCACAACAAATTGGTCCACGGGTTAGAATTTTAGCGTCGACAATTACAGATTCATCCTCACCTCATCTTAATTTTGTAAGGATTATCTCTACATGCGCAGGAATAATCTCATAAACTTTCTTTCAAGCGATTTTCGTGTTACTTCCCAGACAAGCAAAGACCTATTAAATCGTAACAAATTCTCTATTTCCCAAAAAAATCAGTACAGGAAATGATTTGAACACAAAAAGGATTTTCAAGAGGTTTTTAATTATACGTCTATTCGCTTTGGATATCAAGGCACAACCTAACAAAATATTCTGATGCGATTCCTCTTTCGAATATTGATTCCACCTCAATAGCAGTTGTTCTCGCCGAACAATTTATCAGTAGATTTGGTTGTCCTCGGATCATTCACACTGGTTAAGGCAGTAACTTTCTAAGTAAGATAATGAACAATGTATGTAAAATCTTCAAAATTCAGAAAATAACATCCACAGCTTTCCACCCACAATCTCTAGGATCACTTGAGAGAGCGCACCGTGTTTTTGTAGATTACCTTAAACATTATTGTACGCAAAATAACTGGGATGATTGGATCCAATTTGGCCTCTTTTCGTATAATACCTCGATCCATGAAGCCACTGGGTTCACTCCGCAGGAACTCGTGTTTGGGTCCAAAGCCTTGATACCTTCAAAATTTGCTAATCAGGAAGTTCCGAGAACATTCATTAAGTATGTGGATGACTTGTTTTTGAAAATTACAACCACTCAGGCTAAGGCAGCAGAAAATCTAGAAAAAGCAAAACGTAAAAGTAAATCGAATTTTGACAAAAATAAAAACCCTCATAAGTTCAATGTTGGGGATCATGTTTACCTTGTGAAAGAACCAAGGGTATCCAAGTTCGATCCCGCATGGGTAGGCGCTTACGAAATTACAAGGGTATTTAATGACCTTACTGTTGAAATAAAAATTGGCAATAAAGTAAAAGTAGTTCATACCAATAAACTTAAGTTAGCTTTCATAAGACTGAATTCTCCATAATATTGTCACTGAATAAATAAAATCTAATGTAAGATCTAAATGTAAAAGAAAATGTAAATTGTTTGTGACGTGCCAAGTAGTCTGCTGGGCCCTTTGACTTACCTTTCCATGGGAACCCGGGTGGACCGAGTAGCTCGGCTACTGTGGGAAGGTGGGAAGAAGGAAATCCGGGAAATGACGCTTGGAACGATACGATAATCCATGTTGGAACTTTTATTTACGTTTAACTTTAAAAAGCTGTTCTCATAGAGAACACCTTTTGTATAAGGGGGGAGGTGTTGCGAGTTGCAATCCTCGTTCTAGCGGCGTTCAGCGCAAGCTCCTAAAGCGCGAAGTTTAAGTAGGATAGAGTTAAGGATGAACTTTATCACATTAGGTATTTATCTTCGCCTCCTTCCTTATCGCTCGAAAAACAATGTATTGATAAAGAAAAGAGGAACAAACGTAAGAAGAAGCCTGTTTCTTCTCCTCGCATTAGATTTCCGACGGTGTTATGATATAGACGTGTCGCAATAAATCTTGTATCAATCATTTTCCAAATATCCTTGTTGTCTTGCTTCTCGTTTATATTACTTCTAAATCGTTCTACAATCTAATTAATTCATTTCAGTTCAGTTCTATAAGTTTTATTGAGTTCTGAGTGTTTATTACAAATCATTTCATTCATTTTAACTTCACGCGTTCGTGAGCAGAGCTCTTCAGGGCTCCACGGTCGCCGGACCCCACTGAAACTCCCTAAAGCCAGAAAAATTCCCAGCCGGCCTCGCAACACTACACATATTGTCACGCTCCTACGGACAAACAGACAAACTACTTTTCTCATCAATGTTCAGGTGTTGCGATATTCGCTGGTGTTGTTGTGACTCCCGTCTAGCGGCGTGCAGTATAAGCTTCGGAAACGCAGAGTTCAGATTGAATCACCTGAATGTAATGAGAATGTATCGCAAACGAAACTCGGTCGAGGTGGCGCTCTGATCGGAGTGCGCAAGATGGCGTCTGAGCATGCGCGTGATGACGCTGTGACGTCAAATCAATCAACGCCAAGATGAGCTTGGTTTTGCGCTTGCGTCGATTTGCGCCAAGATTTATAGTGTTTATAGTGTTTATTATTATAACCTTTTTATTTGAAATCAAATATCATGATTTTTGCGTGCATCATTTCAAATCGGAGCAAATTATTATTAGAGAAAGTGTGATTGGTTTGACGTCACAGCGTCATCACGCGCATGCTCAGACGCCATCTTGCGCACTCCGATCAGAGCGCCACCTCGACCGAGTTTCGTTTGCGATACATTCTCATGGGAAAGGGAGACAAAGTGAAGTTTGCACAAGGCCGAGGTGTTTGAAAATAGTTAGAGATCCTTTAATGAGAGGACTTCAAGATTATAAATTGTTGGTACAGCGAGTAAATAGTACTAAACTGCTAAACGAAGAAGTTCAATATATTTGAAAATTTTATAGGCAGGGCAATTCAAACGTCTGTCACGTTCGACGCTCCATTTGTTACTGCCCGTTAGCAACAAATATGATAAGAGCATCAATTACATAATTACATTCATAGTGACATTCAGTGCATAGCAGGAACATCAATTACATTCATATAGTGACATTCGGTGCTTAGCTGACTTCACTTCGCTCGCCAAACTTTAATACCCAACATAAATTAATCGATACCCCCTTGGAAACGGGTGTTTGAATAAATGAACCGCACTTTGATCCTTTCTCCTAGGTGAAATTCCAGAGCTATGTTGTTAAACGCTTGATTCTAAAAATCAACAACCGGGAAGAAATACATCGACCAAGAGGAATTCAGCTAATAGATGTTTGTTTGGCTTAGTTGTTAAGGACATCTTATAAAATAAAAAACGGTTGTAAGAGCGTCCGCTTGGAAAGCGTCACTCGAGCCCCAAAAGCACTAGCGAGCACACGTATTAGTAAAATCCTCTAGAATTCTTTATTAGCGTTCAAATCTTTTCGTTGTGTTTATTAAAGTTACTAGTTATTTGTATTTTAATCGTTTTATTGTTTTATTATCCTCATCATTATTACAATCATTTCCTTAAAAAATCCGAGTCCAAGGAGCAGAGTGCCTTAGCACTCCACGGGCATCGACCCTCGCCGAATTTCCCTACGAAGGATCCAGAGGGAAACCAGACGGCCACGCAACAGTGTAAATCCGTATTAATATACGGATTTAAAAATTATATGAAGTTAGCCATAAGACATAGAGATATCAAGGTTTGATGTGAGAGCGAAATTCAAAATCCTTTGTAAAGAAAGATTTATTGTAGGCATGCGGGTTCGAAACGAGCAGCAGTTGTTTGAACTCAGAAGCCGCACGAAAGCCTTAGAATACATTCTGTAATTTACAAAACTACAGTTAGGCCAAGCGAGGATAATAAATAGCTTAACTTTTCCTTCCACATCTGCGTGCCAAACTTCGTCGACCGGGCCAGCTGCTCGTCTCGTAAAACCATTTAAAACTCTGTTTTCCCTTTCGATATTTGCCGATGTCCTGTTAGGGTAAAAACTCAGCTCGGGAGAGGCTGAAAGTCATAAAGTCATAAACTTTGCGCCGGCGACATCGTCTTGACCCTGAGGGTTGCGCGCCTACCTACCTGTTAGAAATATACGTACTGTACGCAGTTTAGGTATGTAAAGCATGTAATCGGAAAGCGTGCCTCGACCACCAGCCGAGGGAAGCGCGGAGGGAAACTGAACTTGTGCTGAGTTGAGGGGCCTGATGCCCTGTTCTTATAGGGAAGAAACCCTTATCGCGCCCCCACTCTGAAACTATACGTGTGCCAGAGGAGGGATTCTCGTGGGAGTGGTTTCATCCCCTTAGAAAACTGTGGCACACGGGCTATGGTTTTCGGATGTATTTGGTATATTTATTGTTATTTCCTGGTTCTCTTTAGGAGATTCTGTTTTATTGTTAGGCTGACGAGGTTTGCGTTTCATGACCAATATTGTATTTACTATGATCAGTATTACTATTATGCTTCCAATAGAGGAAAAGGTTGAGATCTGTACTTGCCGAATGGATGTTCAGTGGCTTGCAAAATTCCTAGCTCGTTGTTCTATTTCAGTAAGTGATAAGGCTGTCGGAAGGTCCTCCCATTTTGCAGTTTTCTGCTCGTTCACTTTCGAGGCTTCAAAGTGATGCTCGGTAACCTCCGGTATGATTATTGATAAATTGGAGGATTTAGAGGGGTAGTATTCAATGTTTTGCGAGGTATCGATGGTTTCCAATGATCTCAGTTGTACTGAGTCTATTGTGGCTTGGCAACCGGGTTTTAATTTGAAGATTCCGACGGCAGTGATATTTTTTGTTACAGGTTTCTTTTCTTTGCAATAAATTTGTACCTTCTTATTTTCTGGCATAAAGTAAAGCCACGTAGCTGGTGTATTTAAGGTCTACCAATATGGTTTTACTTGTGTGGTCAATTCAATGGTACAGGTGCTCCAATTTATCGAAGTGGGGTTTAATAACAACGTAGATTCGCAGGTTGGTTGTCGATCTGCTTGATATACTGGTAATGTAGCTGGTCCCAGAAATTGATTATGGTGAAATCGGCATGTCTTCAAGTATTCTTCCGTTGGAGATAAATATTGTTGTTCATCTCATGAGACTGCAATAAACTGGATTTGCGGCTGGATATATGAGATTACTCTTTTTGATCCAAGGTTGTGTGTTGATGGGCAGGAGTATATTTTGTATAAATTGTAGGTTTTTCGCTCTAAAAGAGGTATGATGAGTTCAAAGAGTATCCTTCCTATCGTGAAGATTACGTTTAAATTTGTTATTTTTTCAATTTGTTCCGTGAGTAATTCTTCGGGGGTTAGAGGAAATTCGTATACTAGTGTTTCTTTAATTTTCTGAGCTGATCTCAATAGTTAATCTGGTAAAGGAATAGCGGGGTGTAAAATTCCTTGTTTCGCTAGTAATATTGCGTCTATTAGCAGCAGTAGGTTGGTATTATAATCGTCTAAACCTCTTTCGATTTCAATTACGGAGCCTCTGATGATTGCTTCGAAGCGTAGTTTGCTGATGTCTGATTGCGTCTCTTGTAATGCTTCGGAGTGTACGACCATTATTTTTGTCAGTTTAGACATGGTTTGAGTTAGATTAACTAACCTTGCATGCGTGATTGAAAATTCTCCCTTTATGATATGCGTCTGGTTTGCTATGATTTCGGTAATTTCACGCTGATCCTTGTAGATTTCGTTTAATTCGCGGTTATAGTATTCTGCGTCTTCTTGTGATAGGGTTCCAAATAAGATTTTACTGAGAGTGCCGATGAATCCAAAAGGTACGCTACGCCGTGGGGATAGTGTTTTAAGATGTGAGGTGTCACCTATTGCAGTGCGTATCAGGTTGTAATAATGTACGGTGTTTTCTTCTTTCTTGATTAATCGAGGTCCTAATTCTTTGTTGAGACAGTTGATGGAATCATGAAGGTTGCAGAGTTGATTCATTGTTGAGATATGATGCTTTACATGTGGAGCATTGCTGAGGTACCGAGTAACATCCAGAGATGCGACTAGGCGCCATTGTGATTGGAAGGTCCTTATGTCGGGTAATTTTTCGTAGAAGAGTCCGGTGTCTCCTTCGAGCGGTGTTATAATTTGATCGTCGCTAATGACGGCGAGAGGCAATAGGAACAAATATGCGAAAATCATGGTTGATTTTCGACTGTGAATGGAGAGTAAGCATGTTTTAGTTTATTCTGATGCTTGGTGATTAAGAGGACATTCTACTCTCTCGGCCTCGAATTCGGAAGAATGCACCTTCTACAATATCCTCCTAAATTTTTGGAGGGAAATTCGATGTATTTTCAATGTTATAGGTATTTGTAGCGTCAGCGGCCTGGTTCTTTCAACCGCGCCGCTCGGCCGGCTGATACGCTTAATTATTGTTTTTATGACATGTCATATACTGCACTGTTAGGAGAACTTTTATCACCCACAAGTTACAGCAAGTATTACAGTGCAAAGAATGTAATGGTGCTGTGAGATTTTCGAAACGTGACGTCCGAGGATTAGGTTTCCAACTCTGTGTTTTGTGTTCGTGTAATGAAATGTTAATTAATTCCTGCCAAAAAGATGTCAACGCATATGAAGTTAATAAACGATTTGTTTTCGCAATGAGATTAATCGGCGTTGGTCTAAATAGACTTAATAATTTCTGCGGGCTTATGGATTTAGGTGCAGGTTTCAGCATCCGTACATACTACAAGTGCGTTGATAATATGAAAGTAGCAGTTGACGCCGTCCTCAAAATTGTTCTGAATAAAGCCGCTGGTGAAGAGAAAGACAAAAACATAGAAGCAGGAAATAAAGAAAATTAACTTTCAGTATCAGGTGACGGATCATGGGCAAAGCGTGGCTTCACTTCTCTTGTGGGCATCGTTTCTCTTGTTCAAATCTTTAAACGCGTTTTTCTCGAAACAACATTTTCTTGGTTGGCGGACATGATAAAAAAAAACTCCATGATCAATTAATCCAAAATTTTAATATGTTATTCTACACATTAGTGGCTTTCCCGCTTAGCACAAATATCTTAAGATTTTTTTAATATTTTCTCACATTTTATATCTATTAAACAGAAAAGAAATGCCCTTTTCGGTACTTTCAACTTCGATCGACCGCCATTTTAATAATTTTGGTCGAAAGTTGTTCTTTCGTGGTAAGCGCGATAACCATACTCCTGCGAATTAAAAATATGTTTGGTTTTTTATTTCCGATTATCCAGTCGTCCGAAATTTCAACCGCCAGCAATTCTGATGCCGCCAACTTAACTGCGAAATATTTGTATAAACAAATGAAATAAACAAAGAACAATGATTTTTTCTCGTATTTCAAGAGTGGTAAAATATACCCCCAGAAATTCGAAAACATTAAGTGTTTACTTAATTATAAAAACCATCACCGAAAAGTGGCCGATTTTTCGGCCGAGAGAGTAGAATGTCCCCTTAATTTATTATGCGTTCGTAATACTACGTTATTCAGGTCTGTCACGTCTACCATCTGGTACGGTCCAATGTAATGTGGATCAAATTTACTAGTACGTGGTTCCTTAAATACGTAAACCAAATCACCTACGTTAAACGTTGCTGGTTTTGCACGGATATCGTAATAATTTTTTGAACGGATTTTTGTTTTGCTTAGATTATCGGAGGCTATATTACGAATATTAGTCATGTGCGTTATTAATTCTATTAAATAGTCTCCATACGACTTTAGTTTTTCACCGGTTGGAAAAGAGGTTGGTTCTCGAGCTGGTTTTCCAAAGATTAATTCGTATGGGGTAAAATTAGTTGTTTCGTGAACGGATGTATTGTAAGAGAACATTGCGAACGGTATTAATAAATCCCAGTCTTCATAATTATCCATGTAATGCTTGAGGTATACGGTGAGGACGATGTGACTTCGTTCCAGAGATCCATTGGTTTGTGGTCTATATCCCGAGGTTGTGATTTGCTTGATTTTGAAAATGTCAGATAGGTTGGTCATAAGTGTTCCGATAAAGCTAGTTCCTTTATCTGTTAGTATTGCGCGAGGTGTACCATAAATTGCGATGAAATGTGTGGCGAAAGCATCTGCAATTGTAGCAGCTCGAATGTTAGGTATTGTTGCAGCTACGCAATATTTTGTTAGGTTATCTTGAATGGTGAGAATGTCTGTTCCCACTGGGTGTAACAGGTAAAGGTTCTACTGTATCCAAGGAAATTTTGTCAAAGGCTTCTATAGGTGTGTCGGTGATCAACATCGGCTGACGAGTTTTCGTTCGAACTAATTTTTGTTCTTGACAACTTTGGCATCTTCGGATGTAGTCTTGAATGTCGTTGCGCATTTGTGGCCAATGGAATTTTGATCGGATGCGTTTGTATGTCTTCGTTATGTCTTCTTTATGTCCTCAAATTAAACTGTCGTGAGCTTCGCAGATGATGTGCTATTTGTCTTCTTCGAATGGTGTTGTGATGGTACAGTTCCATAGGATAATCGACAGGCCTGTTCCTATGAAAACCTCTTTTAAAATCTTGACGAATTCGTTAGATGGTATTTTGTGAAGGTCCTCCATGGCAGAAATTCGAAATGATTTAATCTGGTTTTGATCGAAGGTGTGTCAAAGAGTTTTCAATCCGTTGAGCACATCTACTCTTTTAATATTATCAAAGAAGTTTTCTGTGATTATTATACTGAAGGTTTTAAATAATCCATTGTCCGTAGTTATCACGTGTCCCTTTTTTGGTTGTTCTGCTAGAAGATTTGGTTTATTAATTATCTCAGTGTCTAGCAGTAATTTTCCAACGGGGTTTACTAAATTGTAGTCGGCAGAAATGAAGTGTACGTAATGTCCTTCTTCAGCGGTAAGAGTATTTGAAGAAACAATAATTTGATGTGGTTGATCTAATGGGATCTCTTCCGGATCGTCAAGGTCTTTTGAATCCTCGATTTCAGTAGTGAAGAAAGGGTAAGGGTCAAGCGTGTGGTCAGGGGCCCTAGGTTCGGTTGGCCTGCTGTCAGGTGGTTGTTCCACACTTGCTTCGGACGTAGTTCCTGCAGGTAGCTGGTTTATTAAGGGTTGTAAAGGTTCATCCATGACTTCCGATGGTACTTGCGGGGTACC
Organism: Andrena chrysosceles; assembly: GCA_963855975.1. Taxonomy (NCBI): domain Eukaryota; kingdom Metazoa; phylum Arthropoda; class Insecta; order Hymenoptera; family Andrenidae; genus Andrena; species Andrena chrysosceles. The sequence goes on along the minus strand of OY979767.1, from coordinate 74,549,182 downwards.
GAGTAAGTCTAGTTGAATGTTTCTTGCATTTTCTATTACAGTATTTTCGAGCGGCTCCTCAAAGGATATCAGATTGTCAAAGACGGTCTGGTCCTAGAGGGACGATTTGAGTTGAATTTGCTGCGGGCGAAAAACTGTTTATGGTTTCCTGGCGTTCATCTGGCATGGTTACCTCTTGAGATAAGCTGGGAAAAGATCGGTTCTTGTGTATTATTGGAGAATGTTGAACGTTTCCACGTGCGGTTTCTTCTATTTCATTTGAGCTGCTGCTTGTCTCTCGGCACTTGGGTCGATTTTCCCTATCTCGTCGTAACTGATGTAAGCGGTGTCCCATTGTATCAATGTTAGCGTCTGTTTTCGGTATTTGGACTTTGAAGTCGGGATCCTGGAGCTCTCGTGGAATAAGTGGTAGACAGACAGACGTGGGGTTACGAGATAATGCGTCTGCGTTCTTATTTGTTTTTCCGGATTTATGGACAACCTGATACTTATACTCTAAAAGTCGGAGCTTCCATTTCATAAGTCTTGATGTGGGGTCCTTAACAGAATGTAACCAGACTAGTGGTCTCTGATCTGTAACGAGGATAATTGGGGCTCCATAGATGTAAGGCCTGAAGTATCTTACGGCGTAAACCATGGCCAAACATTCCTTTTCAGTAGCCGAATAGTTCTTCTCAGGTTTATTTTGGCTGCGGGATGCGTAGGCAATCGGCAGGTCGTTTCCTATCTCCCCTTGGCTAAGTACTAGAGCTGTTCAAGTACCCGGAAAAAGCAAGCCGAGCCTAAGTCGGCTTGAACGATCGAGCCGAGCCGAGTACCCGAATGAACCGAGCGGCTTGAAAGAACCGAGCGGCTTGAAAGAACCGAGCGGCTTGAAAGAACCGAGCGGCTTGGATAGAACCAAGTAGCTTGAATTTTTCAAGCGGCCCGAAGTAAGCGGGCGGCTCGAACAGAACCAAGCGGATTGAATTATTTCAAGCGGACCGAAAGAACCGAGCGGGCCGAAAGAACCGAGGCGGCCCGAATGTATGTCTGTACAATATTGTACATCGAGCAGATAGGTTGGAAATAGGTTATGTAAACCTAACACAATTATAATATAGACTGCGGAAGTATATGTAAATGCATGTTTTTATTGGACTGACTTAAACAAGCGGGATTTTGACAGAAGTATGTCTCATAATTACGAGGATGTTAAAAATATATTTTCGATTTTACACATTTTGAATATTCAGGATATATGTTGCACATTCTGCATATTTTTCATATTTTTTGCAGATACGGAATTTGTTTACAAATTAGCTTGGTGAACCTCGCCATTAGAATTTAATAGTTTCATATGTTAAAATGTTTAATAGTGTAATAGTTACATATATATTCAAAAGTTTAGTAATTCAATAGTAGGTACAACGACTTGATACGTATAATATATAATTATTACAGTATAATTATTAGTATACTACAGTTTTATAAAAGAGGTTGAATATAACCCCCCGTTACCTTTTTCAGCATATTTGCATATTCGCGGCATATCATACTTGGATAAACTTCCGCAGTCTACGCATAAATAAATAAATAGACGAATAATTTTTAAACAACAAACACACAATTTAATTTTTTTATTTAATTAATGTAAGAACACGGTAGTAATCCGTTTGAATGAGGATGGGAAATATTTCTGAAAGAGCGTATGAAATCACAAGAAATGAAATAAATTTAGTTGCATTACTGATTACACACATATTTCATACATAATGACGCATACTGCATAGTATGTACCTACTACATACACACACTATATTCATGCTATACATACACATTACTTATTATATACATACACGGATTATATAGTATAGAAAAAAATAAAACGTGCTACTCTTCGTAACGCGCGTCGCTATATACTGTTAGACTATATTACAGGTGGAGGACATATCATACTGGTGTTTGACCTTGCGATGACGTTGAAACGTCCTGCAAAGGTCACGTGCCGCCGGCATTAGCTTTACCCGATGTACACCGCGGGGAGGTTGCTCGGTCGGACTTTGTACATCATGGTGGCTCTGAAAAGAGCCGATTTTGTGCCACGTAGACCTGCTGCAACGAGATAAACACAATTGCAGGGACTGCTAGATAGTTAAAAGTCAATGGAGTTCGTAGATCTCACATTGGTAAATTAATAACGTTTCTTTACACTTACCAATGTTATTGGCGCATATTCGCCGACAACGTTGATGGGTTGTCATGAACGCCATGATAAGTGACTATCACTGATATCACGCAGCGAAGAAACAATTAATGTTCACCATTCTGGCAACGATCATTCGAGAAATGGCAGCGTTCGAAGAAATCGAGATCAGCATGGAAGTGGCCGAGACGCTTGAAAACGAGGAACATGCCCTGCATCACCACAGCGACTTTAGACGAGCCCGCAGGAATCGCAGTTCCATGTGGAATTGGTGTTCGAAGGTAAATAGGAGCGAGTGCACGTGCAACACGTGCGGTAAAATATATAAAACGAAGGCGGGGGGCACATCATCCCTTCGAAGACATATGACCAGCCAACACAGCGGGCTATTCGAAGCTGAGAATGAGATCAGCGCGGTTGTGACGAATACAAATGAAAACGGTATGTAAGAAACTATTTATGCTTCTACTAGTGCATGGAACTTTAGTTTGAACAATTATATAATTTCCAAATAACCACGTGACTCATACCGCGAAATTCGTCCATAGATGTAACAAAAATACCCACGCTCGACAAAAATTCCCCGCGAGCAAAGGAAATTACAAATGCAATTGCCCGCATGATGATCGTTGATTGCCAGCCGTTTTCAATGGTTAGCGACACAGGCTTTCAACAATTAATGAAGGTTGTGGAGCCGAGGTATTCGATCCCCCGCCGTGCGACGTTCGCCGAGGAAATGATACCCGATATATACCGAGCCGAACGGAAGAAAATTCAGGACGTAATCAGCGAGGATGTCAAAACTGTACGTATAATGTCTCCAATGTTCGTCGTGAAATTTGTCAGTATCTTTAATGAGCAAACTTCACGCTCGTCGGAATCGCTTTCTTCTCTCCCTTGTCACGTACAATATTTTTTTCAACACCTGCATGAAAGGCGTGTTTTTGAAAGCCTGCTGAGCGATTCGCAAAAAATATGCATGTTTGATTGCTTTTTTATTCTGTCGAAATTAATAAATACATCTATTTACTTTCCAACAAATCGATAACGATTAGTCGAACAACTGCATCTTCATACCACAAGGTAACGTCAAAGTCCAACTTTCCTTGGGAGGAAAGTAAGAAATTGCGAATACGCATTCCCGAATACGTCTGAAATTGGTAATTTTGCTCCCGCTCAGCAGGCGTAAAAAAACACACATTTTCATGCAGGTGTTGAAATACACACGTTTCTGACTCGATTTAAGGTATTCTCATCTTTTAACTGTTTTGGATTAGAAACAAACGTTTGCATTCACGACAGACGGCTGGACGTCGCGGACACTGGAAAAATACGTGTCGCTGACGGTCCATTACCTTAATGGAAATTTTATATTAAGAAACTACTGGGGGATAGGAAGGTGTAGACGTTGGCGTATGCCGACGATGTAGCGGTGCTGGCAGAGGATGAGGAGGGTATGAAAGGTATGATAGCGAGATTGGAAAAGTATTTGGATGGAAAGGGGCTGGAAGTGAATGTAGAGAAGACTAAGGTAATGAGGTGCAGGAAGGGGGGAGGGAGATGGAAAAAGGCATCGTGGATGTGGAAGGGTAAGAAGCTGGAGGAGGTATACGTATCTGGGGTACACAGTGATGAGGAATGGTGGGCAGGAGGCCCACATAGAAGAGAGGGTGAGGAAGGGTGCGGCGGTGTTGGGGAGGGTGTGGAGTATAGGAAAGAGGAGATTTGGGAAGGACTGGGAAAAGAGGATATGGATATTTGACAAGCTGGTGTGGGCAGTGGTAGAGTAAGGGATGGAGGTGTGGGGGTGAAGGGAAAGGGAGAAGGTGGAGGCTCTACACGATAGATACCTGAGGTGGGTGTTGGGAGTGGAGAGGTACACTCCTGGATACATGGTGAGAGAGGAGTTGCAGAGGGGGGTGTTGAAGGGGAGGGCGGGGATGAGGGCGTGGGGGTACGAGAAGAAGCTGGAGGAGGGGGGGAGGAGGAGAATTGGCCAGGATGTGCTAGGAGGAGATGAAGGCGAGGGCGAGAAGGGGTAGGGTTTTAGAAGGGTGGGAGGAAGAAAGAAAACAATTTTTCGAGGGGTTGGGTTGGACGGTGGAGGGGGTGGAGGGACAGAGAGAAAGAGGGGAATTGAGAGGGGAAGTGATAGTGGATAGAGATAGAAGGAGGCAGGAGGAAGAGAGGTGGGGTAAGATTAGGGACTCGCAGTTTAACCGGTGGTATGGAGAGGTGAAGGGGGAGGGAGTGCCAAGCTATCTAAAAAAGGGCTGGGGTGAGAGTAGGTGGAAACGGGTGGCAAGATACAGGCTGGGCTGCGAGATGAGTGGGGGGAGGTATTGGGAAGAGGAGGAAAAGAGGAAGTGTAGGAGATGCGATTGGGAGCTAGAGACATGGGAGCATGTGTGGGAGGTGTGTGGGGGTTGGGGAGTGGAAAGAGGGTGGCAGAGTATGGTGGGGGAGGTGCTGGGAGATGACGGAGGTGGGGAGGGGTGGTTGAGAAGAATTGATAAGTGGAGAGGGGGGATGAGATGTGTGAGCGAGGAATGGATGAAGGCGAGAATGGGCAATTGGAAGTGGAAGAGGAGGCGAGCGGAAGCGGAGGTCCAGGTTAGGGAAGGGGGGAGGGGGAGGGGGCAGGCGTGCGTGAGAGCGGAGCGGGGCGGCGTAGTTTTAAGTTCGTAGGATAAGTTCTAGGTTAAGCTAGGTTAAGTTTTAGCGTAAGGTTATTTGATATGTGAAAATGGTGTAAGGAGTGTAAGGAAGGAGATTGTAACCCCTAGGGGAACAGATAGTGTCGGTTTTTGATAAGGTCCAACTGACGCGCTGCGCCTCAGAGTCTCCTCTATAGCAGCATTTAAACCAGGCAAGATGCAGTGAGCTTCAATACTTTTCTAGCGAACCACCGTGCAGGCCACAGGGAGGACGGAAAGAAGAGTGAGTTCCGAGAGACCACGTCTTGACTCGATGGGGTCACCGTAAGGAATTTTTCTATAGGGTAAGGCCGTCAAGTCACGAATTATATACGTTCGCAACCGTAGGGACCTACCCATGTGTGTGCCAGCAGCAAGCGACGCAACGGGAGAAAAACGGTCACCCATCTTTCCCCGTACCCCGCCCCAGGATGCTTAACTTCGGTGATCGGACGAGAACCGGTGTTACCATCCCGGCCACTGCCGCTGGCACCCCTAGGGGAACAATAAAGAGATTATATATATATATTAAGAAACTATACGCTTCATATCCTCTGCGTAACGGAAGCGCAAACGAGCGAGAACCTAATCGCCATGCTCAAAAACAGTTTGAGCGAGTGGGGATTGAACGATACGGAATCCAAAATTTACTTTACCACCGACAACGCCTCGAATATTGTAAAGGCTATTAAATTGTGCGATACGTGGGAGCGTATCCCTTGCTACGCTCATACTTTGCAGGTATATAAACAGGAGATATTTAAATGCAAAAAATGAATAATAAATCATTAACATTTCATATTTAATGCAACGAGTTCTTTTCAGTTGGTCATAAACGACTGCTTGGACAATTCCACTGATCTGACAAAACTCATAAAAAGATGTAAACATATTGTAGGATTCTTTCATCGCTCAGCATCGGCAACCGAAAAATTAAAAGCTGAACAGAGGAAGAGAAATCCAGACTCAAAGCCCCTTAAATTAATATCCGACGTGAGCACGCGTTGGAACTCCCAGTTCGACATACTCAATCGCTTACTAGAGGTAAAAAAGCGCTTGATGTGGTCCTCTGTGAGCCACGAACGCCGGACAATTTGTCAAAGTGCGAGTGGTCCAAAATCCAACAATATTGTGATCGAATGCGAGTTTTTAAAGAGGCGACACTAGTCATGACGCAGGAAAATGAGCCAACGCTGTGCCGCTATATATCTTCGATATATGGCATACGGAAAAGACTGGTTAACCCAATCCCATTGGAGAATGGCGAAACGGCCGACAGTGACTGCTCAAACTTCCGACAAAATTTGTTGGAAGAACTAAATAACAGATTTGATTTTATTAATGAATCAGAATCATTGATACTCGCAATGATTTTGGACCCTCGCACCAAAGACCGTCTATTATCGGCAGACAAAAAAGTGGCGGCTCACAGAGTCCTATATTCAGTTGCTTCCGAGTACCTCGACGTAAGCGATGTGGGTGGGGAAATTATACAATTGAACCAAACGTCGAGTGAGTGTGAAACAGTAATAAGACTATGTGATACTGTGTTCAATGTTGTCCGTTATATATTTTGTTTCTATGGCAGGATCAGCGCCAGATACATTAATGGATTTTTACGACGATATTGGTAAAAACGAGGTGGATGGACCAACCGACACCGTCGAAAAAGAAATTAAGAATTAAGGCCGATTTATATTATCCGTTCAGACACGGAACGTTACGGAACGTTTCGGTTCAGACAAACATTGTTGTGGGTTATTGGATACGACTGTTTATATGCGCCGTCGCGATCAGTTCTGACACGTTCCGGCTTCAGGCAGACGACAATCGACATTCTCGAAAAGAATGTTTTGACTGAAACGATACGCGACTGAAGGTGTCGGAACGTGCTTGAACGGAGACTCTCGGATGATATGCATTCAGTTCAGACAGAATCTTGCTAGCGTACGGATTTGTGGGTATAATCAATACGTAAAATGCGCAACGAACAATTGATAGAAGCAGTCAGAAACTACAATTTTTTATATAATCAGGAAGACAGTAACTATAGTGATACTGATAAAAAGGACGCTGCATGGAAGGAAATAGGAAAAATTTTAAATGAACCAGGTAAGTAACATATTTTATTTTCCTTAGTGGAGTGAATATTATCCACGTACTCTTATAATAATTAGTCTCTTGTATGCAACCATTCAATATTTCCAAATTCACTGTTAACGAAGTCTTTAAATGTATATCTGACATGAAACGCTGTAGAAGTACTACTACCACCGTGTAATGGAAGATTTTGCACAGTTCTTCCTAAAGGTGCCATAGCTGACGATTGAAAATTTTGAGAGGATATGATGTAGTTGTGTAAAATGCAGGTCGTTAAGATAATTGTATCTGCATGTTCCGGATGTAACTGAATTCTTCTTTGATATATTCTGAATTTTTGTGTTAAAATTCCAAAAGCATTTTCTGATACCCTTCTGGCTCGTGAATGCCGATAGTTATAATGTTGCTTAGCGGGATCATCGAGTTGTGGTTTCGGATACGGTCTTAATAAGTATGTCTTCAATGGAAAGGCTTCGTCGCCAACAATCACATGAGGCATCAAAATATCCGTATGGGGTAATTTTCTGTCTTCCGGTACATTAAGCTTGTTACGTGCTAGGTATTTTCCTAATTTTGAATTACTAAATATACCTCCGTCACTATTCTTTCCGTACGATCCAATATCAACTGCTATAAATTTATAAGTGGCATCTACTAAAGCCAATAAGACAATAGAAAATGTTTTTTTATAGTTAAAATAAAGTGAACCACTGTTAGGTGGTACAGTAATAATCACATGCTTTCCGTCCAAAGCACCAATACAGTTCGGAAAATTCCAAGTTTTCCAAAATTCATCAGCTATTGCAAGCCACTTTTCCCGACTGGGTATACCTATGTACTGTGACAAGAGGTGTTTAATTATTGCAGTAGAAACCTCAATTACAATAAGTGAAACAGTAGTATGCCCTAGTCGGTAACTAAATGCTATGGTTCTGTATGAGTCACCGGTTGCTAAAAATCTGAAAAAACGCATATACAGGGTGTCCGCGGGAACACTGGACAGCGGGATTTCTCCTAAACTATTGGACGAAAAAATCTGAAAAAAATATGGAATGCATGGTTCGAGGGGGCCAACTTATTAGCCCGAACGAATTTTTTTTTTCGATTATTATTATAAAAGATACGATGGTCAAGTTCGGTTTTTCGAATGGAACTCTTTTTTTTGAAAACCTGAGTTGATAGTGCGTTCCAAGACGAATTCAATAAGCATCAATGTATACACTTGATTTCCACTGGTTTTTGAGATATTGCGCTTGCAAATTTACTGATTTTCACTGCAAGAAAACCCTCTGGAATAGCAAGGACCGGGGACGGTCTTACTGGCGCCACGGGTGGCACTGCCTGTTGAAATAGATACCTACCTGCGAAAGGTCTACGCCAGGCCCAAAGGCTGGACAATTCTTTTCCGCCAGAAATGCTACTTAGGTAGGTACATCTGCGGTATCGAGAAGCGCATCGTTACTTTTATTTTGCACTTGCTTCTAGGCTCGGATAGCCAGTTCGTCTGGGAGGGATGCAAGTTGGATTGGTTAGGTTCGGAGGAGTGAAAGTTGCTAGACTAAATTTCAACTATAGGGAGCAGATTGTATCAGAACCAATCGGATTTGCATCCCTCACAAACGGCTGCACTCTTGAAGAGGCCCTCTTCACAGCATTACCAATAACATTGGTAAGTGTAAAGAAACGTTATTAATTTACCAATGTGAGATCTACGAACTCCATTGACTTTTAACTATCTAGCAGTCCCTGCAATTGTGTTTATCTCGTTGCAGCAGGTCTACGTGGCACAAAATCGGCTCTTTTCAGAGCCACCATGATGTACAAAGTCCGACCGAGCAACCTCCCCGCGGTGTACATCGGGTAAAGCTAATGCCGGCGGCACGTGACCTTTGCAGGACGTTTCAACGTCATCGCAAGGTCAAACACCAGTATGATATGTCCTCCACCTGTAATATAGTCTAACAGTATATAGCGACGCGCGTTACGAAGAGTAGCACGTTTTATTTTTTTCTATACTATATAATCCGTGTATGTATATAATAAGTAATGTGTATGTATAGCATGAATATAGTGTGTGTATGTAGTAGGTACATACTATGCAGTATGCGTCATTATGTATGAAATATGTGTGTAATCAGTAATGCAACTAAATTTATTTCATTTCTTGTGATTTCATACGCTCTTTCAGAAATATTTCCCATCCTCATTCAAACGGATTACTACCGTGTTCTTACATTAATTAAATAAAAAAATTAAATTGTGTGTTTGTTGTTTAAAAATTATTCGTCTATTTATTTATTTATGCGTAGACTGCGGAAGTTTATCCAAGTATGATATGCCGCGAATATGCAAATATGCTGAAAAAGGTAACGGGGGGTTATATTCAACCTCTTTTATAAAACTGTAGTATACTAATAATTATACTGTAATAATTATATATTATACGTATCAAGTCGTTGTACCTACTATTGAATTACTAAACTTTTGAATATATATGTAACTATTACACTATTAAACATTTTAACATATGAAACTATTAAATTCTAATGGCGAGGTTCACCAAGCTAATTTGTAAACAAATTCCGTATCTGCAAAAAATATGAAAAATATGCAGAATGTGCAACATATATCCTGAATATTCAAAATGTGTAAAATCGAAAATATATTTTTAACATCCTCGTAATTATGAGACATACTTCTGTCAAAATCCCGCTTGTTTAAGTCAGTCCAATAAAAACATGCATTTACATATACTTCCGCAGTCTATATTATAATTGTGTTAGGTTTACATAACCTATTTCCAACCTATCTGCTCGATGTACAATATTGTACAGACATACATTCGGGCCGCCTCGGTTCTTTCGGCCCGCTCGGTTCTTTCGGCCCGCTTGAAATAATTCAATCCGCTTGGTTCTGTTCGAGCCGCCCGCTTACTTCGGGCCGCTTGAAAAATTCAAGCTATTTGGTTCTATCCAAGCCGCTCGGTTCTTTCAAGCCGCTCGGTTCAATCGGGTACTCGGCTCGGCTTGGAAACCGGGTTTCAGCTTGGTTCGGATTTCAAGCTACCCGAATATTCAAGTACTTGAACAGCTCTACTAAGTACAGCTCCAATATCGTAATCAGATGCATCTGTTGTTACAATAAACGGTTTACTGAAATCTGGATACTGCAATATGGGTTGTTGACAAAGTTCGTTATGTAATTGCTTAAAACTTTGGTCTTGTTCTTCTGTCCATTTGAATTTGATGCCTTTTCCTAACAAGTTAATTAAAGGTTTTGCTTTTATGGTGAAATTCGGTACGAATCTTCGGTAGTATCCTACAAGTCGCAAGAATTGTTGAATGTTCTTCTGCGTTGTAGGTGTAGGAAAATCTCGAACAGCTTTTAATTTTCTAGGGTCAGGTCTCACTCCTTCCTTTGAAATAATGTGTCCGAGGTACACAATTTCCTTTCGCAAGAATTGACACTTGTTTAATCCGTGTTCTCGAAGGCGGTTTAACAACTTTTTGACTTTGATGATATGTTCCTGCAGCGATGATGCGTAGATCACTATGTCGTCCAAGTAGACAAAGAGGTCTGTTCCTTGAAGTCTAGTGAGTGCTTGATCCATCAGGCGTTGAAAGGTGGGTGGTGCATTCTTTAATCCGAAAGGCATTCGAGAGAATTCGTAATGTCCATTTGGAGTAGTGAATGCTGTTTTTGCTTTATCCTTCGGATCCATCTCTATTTGATGAAATCCGCTGGCGAGATCAAAGACTGAGAAATATTTAGCTCCTCCTAATCGATCTAAAATCTCCGTGATTTGAGGTAAAGGATACTTATCAGAAATGGTTATTTCATTGAGGCCGCGAAAATCTATTACTAGACGCCAACGTTTCACTCCGTTTTCGTCTTCTTTCTTTGGGACGATCCATAAAGGTGAATTGTATGGAGATTTGGAAGGTGTAATTATACCATTTGATAATAGCGCGTTGATTTGTTTTTGAATTTCCTTTTGATGTATGAGAGGATAGTGTTGCAGCCGAATGTCACCGCTCAGCTGTCGCGCGGATTTAAATGTGCGTGCGAGAGCGTGTAAACACTATGACACACCGTCCGGTAAGACGGTTACATACGTCACACGTTTTTGCCCGAATTTCAGCGTTGCGCGCTTCTACGAATCCGGCCGTTAGTTCCTCGAACACCGTATTGTTATCAACACGCTCTCGCACGCACGTATCGCAACCGTTTTTGTCGCCCAGCGACACCCAGTTTTTGAACTCTTTCAAGACGGCCCTTCGAGCCCTCGCGCCCAGCGCCCGTGTACATAACTTGTACATATTTCTGTTCGGTGTAACTGCGTGTTTTGTGAGTCGTGTTTATTCATTCACGAATGAAACCTATTTGCTGATCAGATCAGATTGCGGAAGCCTATAAAAACCGTACCCAATACCTAATCACCAGTTTTTTTATAAAAATAATGCAAAATATTAATAAATTAGTTATTTAATATTATTAAAGTATCAAACAAGTTAACTAAATATATATTACCTAAGAATCTTTGAAAGTATCACAGAAAATAATTGAATTTCACACGTGCTCCCTTATACTGAATAACAGCAAAATGGCGACAAACCAGACGTAGCTACAAGCATATTACTTTGATATTTTTTTTATCAAAACATGTTTTACTATGAGCAATCAAATTTTGCGTATAAATGTCAAAATACTTCTTAATTATTTAGTAATTTTTTAGAATAAATTTGTATCATAATAAGCTTATTATTTGCTATTTATATACTAAACTGATCAGGAATTGGGTTCTGATCAGGAAGTGGATCCTTGACGGTACTTCGTTCCGTTAAGAGAATATTTCTATCCCAGCTATTTCTTTTGTAATCGCCGCGGCGAGTGCGACTGATACTGTCTTTTGTGATATTGAAAAGTTGGAGAAATTGTGAGAATGAGTGAGAGGTAGGGATAACAGGAATTTCCCTGTCACACAGGCTTATAGTACAGGGGGAACACGCCACGCATGGCGTAATAACGCCGTGACGCCAAGGTTGATTCCCCCTCCACTACGACACAGGGTGACAGGGAAATTCTTGGCAACCCTAGAGAGGGAGCGCGGAAACATACCGCGATTTTCAGGAATTTATTGCGACGAAAATAATGAGAGTAATGGAATAAAACCTTTTTCTATTTATTAAACTACATTTCTATCGCAAATAAAAAATATAAATGTAATAAAATTATTGCTTTTCAAATGCTTTTGAAAGTGGTCTTGATGACATATTTAAAAAATTATGCCTCGCTTGTGCAGACGATCTCAGCTGTTAGACGTACCTGAACCCAAAATTCCAAACATATTCTTGATCAGTATGTCTGTTGTTATCACTCGGACTATAATTAGTGATTTATCTTCAAAATAAGCAAAATAGCGGGCAAATGTGCAAGAACAATGTTTTTTACTTTTGCTATTGTCGATTTTAAAAGTAGGTTAGACTCAATGAAAATACTTGGCTGTAGTCCCTGCGAGAGTCATAGGTGTGCAGAATAAGCAGTAAAATGTATAAAGCAATCGGTTCAAGCAATAGATTTTGAGATTTTATCTTCATGATGTGGACAAATGACGTTTCGAGAAAAACACGTTCAATGTTTTTATCTGTAGAGGCCGAGACTCTGCGCTCGCCGCTCTCTACAAAATGCTCTGTGGAAGCTAAAATAATCGGAATTTTTCCATGAAAATTGAATAGTACATTGTTGAGGATATGTACTTTCGAAAAATGTTTAAAAAAAATCGATTTTTTTCAACCCGTCTAATCAGAATGACCCCTTAAACACAAGCTTTGAACTGCGTGTAGACCACAAATTATAAACAACGTCACCCACTGGTTTTATAACATGCACATCGAAGTAATTACATCAGGTTCGTAAAGGGAGACAAAATCAAAGGAATCAAATTCTATATATTAATAATAAAAATACATGTTCGTGTACATTAAATAAACTACTAAGGTCGGGGTCATATATATTGGCCGGTGAATTTTGTGAGGGGTATTCTCCCACCACAGAATTTGCCAGTATCGGTGCTCCTTTTCTCAACGTTTTCTGACTCGCTCTCGTTCCATCTTGATCTCGCCTTCGCAGAATAAGAGTGAGCCAGAAGTGGTGGGGATGGTGCCAAGCTTCTCGGGTGTAGACCAAACCGAGTTGTCAGCGTAGAAGTACACACATCAGAATAGGTGTGCGTTAGCAACGAAAAAATTCAGGAGCTTTATTGGTCAGCAGATTGATTCTTTCTCGATAGCTTCATCTCGTATTGGTCTACGCATAGCTTCGTAACGCACACAACTATTACGCTAAGAATAAATAACAGCCAAACGGCTAGGTTCAGGCGGAGTCCAGCAGCGTTCCCGTTACCCCATCATAACCTGCGAAGGCCACGCAATTCCAACCAGGGTGAGGAGCAATTACGCTTAACAATGGAGGGGGGGGGGAACACCTTCAGAGTGGTGGTAATAGTGTGCGTGAACTGACGCTGTTCAATTCACGCACACCATTACCACCACTCTGAAGGTGTTTTTCCCCCTCCATTGGTAAGCGTAATTGCTCCTCACCCTGATTCCAACTGACAAATCCACGATCGTCAAATGGTGGTGGCTGATTTCTCCTCGATCGCTGTTTGCGAAAACGAATTGGTGAATTCGTTTGGCCGGTGGGCCAATATATTTGATCCCGACCTTTATTTATTCATTAAATATTATATTATACATATATAATCAGTTAGGTTAAATACTATGTGCAACTTTCTTATCTATAAAATATAGGAGTCGGAAAAAAGGGAAAGTCGCCTCAACGGGACTCGAACCCGCGATCTCTAGATCCGTAGCGCGCTGGCCAGCCGCCTTAGCCACCTCGGCTACCGCCGACTCCCCCGGTTCCTTAGTCCCCCGAACTCCTCATAAATGGACGCCACCTAGGTGCTGCTACTAAACAACTAAGGGGGTAGCACACACACTAGGCCGTTGCCTAAATGCCAGTATGCCTACTACAGTTCGGCCATACCTGACATATGCGCCGCCCTCGGCCATAATCCAAGGGGGCACGCCTAAGGGTCAGAAATCCCACTTCTGAACTATAGGAGTCGGAAAAAAGGGAAAGTCGCCTCAACGAGACTCGAACCTGCGATCTCTAGATCCGTAGCGCGCTGGCCAGCCGCCTTAGCCACCTCGGCTACCGCCGACTCCCCCGGTTCCTTAGTCCCCCGAACTCCTCATAAATGGACGCCACCTAGGTGCTGCTACTAAACAACTAAGGGGGTAGCACACACACTAGGCCGTTGCCTAAATGCCAGTATGCCTACTACAAAAATAAATAAATATTATGACAAATTACTTGAATAATCAACAATATACAACATTTATACAAATTTAGTATAAATATTAGTTAATTATTTATTTAAATGTCAGTTTTTATTTAATAGTTCTTACTTCCAAATTAAGAATTCTAACAACAAGATATTTCTTATAGTTGACTACAATAAAAGGGATGTCACATATTAAACTCATAGTTTAGTTAAATTACAAGCCATTTGTACTGATTGTACCTAACTTACTTATTTTGTCTACAGTTTTTACAAATATTCATAATAATCAAACGGAGAAGCTTTCTCCACATCCGCAAGTTCCTTTAATGTTTGGATTATTGAAAATAAATTCAGAACTTAATTTAGATTCCACGTAGTCCATTTCAGTGCCTAAGAGAGATAACTGTGCCTTTTTGTCAATCATAATGCGAACGCCGTCCTGAATAACTTCTTCATCAAGTTTAGATTTTTCTTTGGCATAATCAAGAGTATAACTTAAGCCATTACATCCTCGTTGTTTCACGCCGACTCTTAAACCGATCTGAAACACAAAATACAATTTGGGATTCTCAACAAAACTTTTTGCTTCGAAAAAATAGCATCTATCACTTTGAGTGGCACAATTTGGCGAGATTTGGAGAAATACCGTTTCAAGTCGGTCAAGCCTTTCTGAGTTTTGTCCAGTTTGCCCCGCACTTTGTATATACAGCAGTGCCCCGTTAATATGAAAAGAAATGGACTTGTTAATATGGAATGAATCATCCCCACCACTTTAGCTCAGGCCAGTATCGAGCAGAGTTGCCATATGTAGGGAATTAATGGCGGCATAGTCATGACATGACGTAGTACGAAGTAGAAGGGGAACACCTACAGCAGAACAGAATACAGTTGAACCTCGATAACTCGAAAACCTCTATAAGTCGAAAATTTTCATCATTCTCTTCCGCTCCGGTGTAAACACTTCTACAACTCGAAAGAAAACTTTCTTAACTCGGACTATATTTTGCATGTTAAATTATGTATTTCACCAGTGCAACTCGCATTTGGAAGAAGTCCGACCTCTACAAGTCGAAATTTACTTCTACATATGTATTACGAAAGATCTCAAGATATCGAGGAAAATGTTTTCTCTGTATTACTCACGATTGAAATTGCTATTGATTAAACATACACTAAAATACTAACGCAAAGCAAAATCCCTTTTTTTAAATATGCAATGAAGAGTAATATTTCAAGCATCAAATGTGTCTTAAAATTATTTTTATATATGTAAGTAACAATTGACCTTTAAAACTTGAATTTGTCTTGCTTTACAGTTTCACAAGTCGAAAAATTAACAGTCGAACAAAGCCTCCATAAGTCATATCTTAGGGGTTATTGAACCTCTCTTACTCGAAAACTCGATAAACCGAAACCTCTATAATTCGAAGATTTTTTCCCTTCCCTTGAGATTCGGGTTATCAAGGTTCGACTGTATTTGTGTTGGTGACGCGGTGATGTACCACAATTCATCGCATAGCGATTGGCGTGCACAAGTTGTATTAGTGTCTATAGGTCTATGCGACATCATGTCTTCCCTACGCGTAGGGAATTTCCTGGCAACTTTGGTGTCGAGCAAGACTTGGTGGCGCTCGAAACACGAGCCAAAGAACAATGTTGTCACATTGGCTGACACAAATTGAAATTTCTGGAATTTTCATTTTTTCTTAATAAGAAAAATTGCAATGGAGTGCTGAGATCTTCCCGATAAAAATTAATCCAAACACGAACGCAGACTACTGTTAGTATTTTAACTATCAGTGCATTTTGATATCGACATACAGATATCGACAGAGAGACAAACGAGGAATACTTAAGACGAAAACTACTGAACATGATCATTGTTTTCCATTCCGATTACACACCTACAACCACAGATGGGCAAAAAATTATTTCAAATAAAAAATTGATTTCGAATAAAAGACAAAAATTTGATTCGAGACTCATCAAATAAAAATAAGCCAGAATCCCTTTTATTTGAAACATCACAAATAATTTTTTTTGTTCGACGTGAATTGATCCGACGGCCACAAATAATTGTTTTGTTTAACTGGAATTTATTCGATGGACACAAATTATATTTTTATTTGACGGGAATTCATATTAACTTTCAAATAATTTGTCACGTCCTGAACTGCCGGAACGTTCAGGACGAGAAGGGAGTTCTTGCCCCGTGGCCTCCGACGCACCGTAAACCCTAAGGCCGGCCCGGTAACGCCACCATGGAGTAACTATGCGGGGCGGGTGGATCAGCGTTGGAGGATCGAGGAGGAAAAGAAGAGGTGCGTTTCGTCTTGGGACCGCCAGCCAGACTCATCAGTAGGGCTATAGCTGACGGCCCCTGCCCTAGACACACACGGGGACACAGAGGATATGATTTGGAACTTGTATATATACGAATGATATTGAGAGTTAGGACTAGCGGGAAAGATTTGAGACCTCTGGTGGCGCTCGTCGACACTAAGTCGCGATACCGTGGTGGGGCCAGGACGTCACAAATTATATCGTCTTTTCATTCATTTGTATTTGAAAATTATTTGAAGCTCAAATAACTCGAGAGTGTACGAGGAGGATAGAGGGATATGATACTTTTTCGCTCTCTGTAGCGGTAAGTAGGAGAGCATGATGCGAGGAGGTACTTGTTAGAGCGAGAGGGTGATAATAGGAACGGGCTGGTTTTTAAAATAGCTTATCAGATGTTGCGGATAGAACAAGATTCTTTAGATTAATAATTATTTTGTGTTAAGTAAGTTATTCGTGAAACTTATTGCGGAATGTATGGAAGGGCCTGTGTTTTTAGCAAATACTGTGTAAATGCGTAAATTATTTACAGGTAATGTGTAACTGGTTGTTACCTGGGGGTGTTTATTAATTATTAATAAAAAAAATCGTGTTCTATCCGCCACATCTGATAAACTGTTTTATAAAACCCGCCCGCGGAAAAAACGGACTCCGGTACGGGTTGGTGCTTAGACAGTGGCTGCACGAGTCACTTGTGCAAAGAATCGAGCAAATTTACTGATCTTGTGGAAGCTACGTCGGAAAAATTAAATCTCGCGAATAACACATCAACCGAGATAAAAGCGCGCGGATGCATCTCGATCGCCGCGGATGTCGGGGGAAGTGCGAAGAGCGTGAGCATAGATGGCGCGCTCTATGTTCCGGACCTGCGGTCGAATCTGTTGTCCGTTGGACGAATCGCCGACAAGGGATACCGCGTTTTGTTCGACGATAAATCCGCGAAGGTGATCGACAACGGAGGGACGACAGTGTTGCTCGCCGATCGCAGGGACGGGCTGTATTTTCTACGCGAGCGAGAGCATGCACGCGGCTCGATCCAGGAAACGAACGCTGCGGGCGAAGAATCAACGCCTGACACAACGCGCATGTGGCATCGCAGGATGGGTCATCTCAACCACCGCGATCTCCTGGAAGGAGAACGAAGCGGAGCCGTGAGTGGGATGAAGCTCGGAAAAACCCGCGACTTCAACTGCGAAACTTGTCTTCGTGGGAAGATGACACGTTGAATGCCCTTCCCCAAAGAAAGCGAGCGTGACTCCAAAGTACTGGAGATCGTTCATTCGGACGTGTGCGGCCCCATGCGGACAGAGTCAAACGGTAAGAGCAGATATTTCGTTACATTTATCGATGACAGCTCAAAATGGTGCGAAGTAAAAATGATCCGCGAGAAGGGGCAGGTCTTTGAAGCGTTCAAGGAATTCAAGGCGCACGCGGAGAATAGCACCGGAAAAAGAATAAAGTTTCTGCAGTCCGACAACGGACGTGAGTATATAAACACAAAATTTGACGAATTTCTCAAGGAAAATGGCATTTCTCATAGACTAACGCTCACTCACACGCCAGAACAAAGCGGCGTCGCCGAGCGGAGGAACCGAACGCTCGTGGAAATGTCTAGGTGCCTACTTATACAATCCGGATTGCCTATATCGTTCTGGGCGGAAGCAATTAATACCGCGAACTACATCCGAAGCAGATGTCCTTCGAAAAGCCGGGGCGGGAGGACAGCATTCGAAAAGTGGACCGGAAAAGTGCCCAACGTGAATTATTTTAGAGAATTCGGCTGTGAAGCGTACTCACTAAATCGAGAACCGAGTAAGGGAAAATTTGAATGTCGATCTAAGAAAGGCATACTTGTAGGATACAGCGAACAGTCCAAGACCTACAGGATCTGGCTTCCTGAAGAAAGGAGGATTGACATCGCGAGGGACGTGAGATTCGTCGAGGACACTACGGAGCGGTCGAACAGCGATCTCGTCTTGGAGTTAGTCGACGAAGAAGCCCCTGCGCGCGACTCCCTGGATTTTCCTCTTCAGACGCGCGGGAATTCGAACACCAACCTCCAGCCGGACTCAAGGGGGGAAATGACCCAGAAAAGAATCCTGAAGGCGGTGTTGCGCCCGATCGGGCCCCCGAGGACCGGGGTTCCCTCGGATTCGCAGGTCAGCCGCCAAGGAGAGGCAGAGGAAGGCCAGCAAAGGTTAGGACCGGACGCAGGGGGAGACCTAGAAAACTCTACCAGGTCGCTCGAGACGGGGCGACGAGGAGGCCCCTCGAGATGGGAACGACGGCGCGGTCCCTCGGGAAGGAAGCGGTAACGCGGTCCCTCGGGACGGGGACGGCGATGCGGTCGCCTGCGAGGACAATCAGGCAGCGCACTTGGCCTGCCTTGCCGAGATTTCCGCGAAGGATTCAATGCAGGGAGCGGACTCGAGCGCATGGATCCGGGCCATGATTTCCGAGATGACATCCATAATAAAAAACCACACCTGGAAGATAGTCGAGCGCCCGAAGGATCGCGCGGTCATCGGGAGCCGCGTCGTGCTGCGGAACAAGTACAACCAGGACGGTACAGTACAGAGAAGGAAGGCGCGCATTGTCGCTCAGGGCTTCTCGCAGCGCCCCGAGGTGGACTTCGACGAGACATTCGCCCCCGTTGCCCGGATTGGAACTATTCGGACGATGATTGCTCTTGCCGCTTAGCACGGCATGATCGTGCACCAGCTCGACGTTACCACGGCCTATCTCAACGGTACTCTGCAGGAAGAAGTCTTCATGGAGGTGCCGGACTACGCCGAGGAGATATTGGAGGAGATCGTACGTACTGCAGCGAGGAGCGACGGGATCGGGGAGATGGCGTCGCAAATGCTACGGTGAGCTGCGGCGTGGGGATCGGGTCTGTCTCCTGAAAAAGGCGCTCTATGGATTGCGTCAGGCCGGACATCGTTGGCACTTAAGGCTGTGCGAGGAACTGATAAAGTTCGGACTTCGCCCATCCTCGTCGGATCCCTGTATGTTCTACTCGGGGCACGGTCCGGACATCATGATGGTCGTCGTTTACGTCGACGACATCCTGGTCGCCTCGAGGAATCCCGCCGACATCAACGAGTTCAGGTCGTACCTGACAACGAATTTCGAGATCAAGGACCTGGGTGAAGCGAAGTGTTGTCTGGGAATCGAGATTTCCCGAAGGAAGGACAACATAATCCTGAACCAGACCGGCTACATAAGGGACATCTTGAATCGATTCGGCATGAGTGAAGCGAAAAGCGTCCAAACACCAGTCGAGCTTGGGACAAAACTGAAGAGGGGAGAGACTAATCTGAAGAGCTCCGGGCGCAACGGAGAAAAGAAAGCGCCTTATAAAGAATTGGTTGGTGCTCTGATGTATCTAGCGGTCTGTACCAGGCTTGACATTGCGCATGTCGTGAGTTATCTGAGTCAATGTAACTCGTGCCATGACTCTACGCACTGGGCTGCCGCGAAACGTGTCCTGCGTTATTTAAAAGGTACATCCAAGCTAGGATTGGTTTTCAGATGCTGCCAGGAGCCATTGAAGGGTTTCGTCGACGCGGACTGGGCCAACTGTCCTGACGATAGAAGGTCGTACACAGGGTACGCTTTCCTCCTCAGTGGGTGCCCTATCTCCTGGGAGTCGAGGAAACAGGCGACCGTGGCCTTGTCGACGACCGAGGCCGAATATATGGCGCTGACGGAGGCGGGCAGGGAGGCCGTGTATCTGAAGCGGTTCCTCACGGAGCTGGGTTTTGCTGCGCTCGCCGATGTGGAGGTTCTTGGGGACAACCTCGGGGCGCAGAAGCTGGCGGAGAATCCGGTTTTCCACCACCGGACAAAGCACATCGACATCAGGCATCACTTTGTTCGGGAGGCTTTGCGAGATGGATGCGTGCGAGTAGGATACACTCCCACGGAGGACATGCCGGCCGACGTCTTGACGAAGGGGCTCTCCGGACCAAAGCATCGCCGGTGTCTGGAGCTCCTGGGAGTTGGCAGCGCTTAGACGGCAGCGTTCTTGCATCAAGGGGGAGTGTTGGAGGGTCGCGGATCGACCACCGATGCATCGAGCGCTGTGAGGGATCCCTTCGTAGGTCGTCGAGGGATCTCGGTATCGCGTAATCGATGCCCCGCGCGGGCACGGAGGGCACCGCGCGCCCTCGTACGGCACTGCGGTCGCACCGGACACCGCGTAAACGGCCCTATTGTACAACGGACGTATTTTCGCGATTCGGTTACTAATTGTCTACCGTCGACCACGTAGCCTCGTTACAACTACTTGTGTTAATAAGAAACTCTGGCTTATTTTTATGTGAAATAAAAATAATTCTGGGTAATTTTTATTTGGTGACAAATAAAGATAATGCCTTTTTTATTTGATACGTTATTTAAATAACTTTTTATTTAAATAATGCCCATCTCTGCCTACAACCACTACATAATAATAACATCCCGAGTTTCCGAATCAAATTTTCCTCTTATAAAAGTAATAGCACTAACGGTTTCTAATAAAAATCCATTTTTTCTCTACAGTTCTCATAACATTTACATGAAAATTTTAAAAATTTCAATTTTTGTCAATCGAGGTGATAATATTGTTTCTCGGCTTACGCCTCGAGCGACGGCGCCTAGGGTCTCAACCCCCGTATTTGGTTGTCACAATCGGGTCGAGCTTGGGGAATTCAAAACGTGCGACAGTCTCGTTAATATTTAATCGGCGGACCCGCATTTTCAATAGTAACTGGGGATTGCTGTATACTGGCAGTAATACAAATTTGAATTTCTATATATTTTCTTATTCGATCTTTATGAGAGTAGGTACTACCGATGGACAAACGATGTTTTCCTATGAAACGGGTCCAAATACAACCTAATTTGAATCAGTTCTGAATTTCGTTGGTCAACTGTACAGTATGATTCATTTAAAATAATCTGTTGGGGATTGCTCATGCTCCTACGCGATTCTCGTTTCCGGGGAGGCCTGCGCGCGCAGGCCTAAGGAAACTTGCTGAATGGCCGCTACACGCTACAGACCACTTCCTCTCGCTTGTCATGTTATCGACTGTTTATATTACGTGTATTAATATACAAGTTTAACCTTTATTATGAAGATTTCGATTCTTGAAAGAGTTATGAAGATCCTTTATTCCGAATAACCGTTATAA
The DNA here is from genome assembly GCA_963855975.1 of Andrena chrysosceles. Classification (NCBI taxonomy): domain Eukaryota; kingdom Metazoa; phylum Arthropoda; class Insecta; order Hymenoptera; family Andrenidae; genus Andrena; species Andrena chrysosceles. The sequence continues at coordinate 74,527,336 of OY979767.1, read as the reverse complement.
GGAACCTAAATATCAGACTACATAAGTTTAAGTTACGGTTTCTATATACCTCTATAACTTTTATTTTTTAGGTTCTATATAAGTTTCAAAGCGGTTATAGAACCGATTCTTGTAACGATTGCACAGAATTTTATAGAAAATGAAATCACAACATATTACAACTATAGACTACTGTGTATAACCAAATTGATTAAAAATTATTATAAATAAGTTAGTAAATATATATTATGTACACATTTGTACATACATATACAATTATTTTGTAATATGAAGTATTCGTTAATATAGATGTTTAGTTGCTAAACCGATGAGGGTCTAGCTCACCGATTTAAATGATATTTCAATATGTTGTCAGAATCATGGTCTTCATGGTGAGATGGCCCTTAATTGAAAAAATGAACTTGACAAATAAAAGTTTCGATCTATGGTATTAAATATTTATTGCACAGATTGGATATTATAAATTATAATTTGTCAAGTGCCTGCTTCTGGTAGCTTTGGCTATTTAGGCGGACATTGTGTGTGTGTATGTGTGTCGGTTTTATAACCGTTTTGAGACTTATATGGAACCTAAAAAATAAAAGTTATAGAGCTATATATGAACCATAACTTAAACTTATATAGTCTGATATTTACAATTTGAAACAGTTATTTTCGAAACCTATTCAAGCCCTGGCCACTGTAGTGGCCACCTAAGAATTTGGATACTTTGCCGGCCATTTTGGTGGTATAAATGCATAAATTTCAAGTAAATAATAATTACAATTTCAATGAAAAATTACCGACCTTCTAAAGGTTAAGCAAAACTACTAGTGACTAAGTGCATTCGCCCGAAAGCATCTCCCGACCCTTCGACACAACATAATCCAACTGCGGTTGAGTTTCAATTTATTTTCATGAACAGAATCTCACCCATCTATTGATAATACTTTCATGAAGATATAATGGAAAATACCAAAATTGCAACTTTCAGTACTGTTGTACATGACAGGACAGTTCCAACGCAAATTTGAGTTTGAAGGCCATTTCCCCCTCCCCGACTACCGACCTTGAAATCCAAATTTGAGTTTCTTGGCGGAGGTAATTCCGCGTGGCGGGCGGGTGGCGGCGGGCGGCGCGTGACGGCATAGAGATGGCGGAGTGGTGGGGGGTATAGCGCGAGAGCAGATATCGATACCGATAAGTAATCGATAACCGAATCGATACTGAATCAATATCAAATCGATACCGAAACCGCATCGAGGAGGAACCGCGACGGGTGAATTGCTACTCTGGACGCAGCCGTACCGACTACTGTTGGTAAGGAGGGAAATATTAATTTTAAGATATTAATATAAATGAAAAAACAGAATCTCGGGCGACGGGGCTCAATCCCAAGACCTCCGCATTACGAGTCAACCGCCTAACCAACTCCCCCAACACCAGCTCTCTCACATTAGTTTTTTCCGAATGGTGCATATACCGAGCGTCACACGCGCACACACACCGTTGCCAAACGTCAACACATAATAATTATCGGATGATGTCGGGAAAGATCGACGTTTTTACACACCGCGTCTACACACAGAGGGGGGAAAGAGACAGAGCATTACTTTAAAGTTAAAATTCTGGGGGGAGTGAAAAAGAGAGCATTATTTTAAAGCTAAATTCTAGGGAGGGAAACAGACAGCACTACATAGTAGTACAGTCGCAGATATTCTAAAATTTTCCAAAATGTTTTTGATCTTAACGTCGCATGTAATTTGAGTCCTCTGGGACAGCTGTGTGGGATGGCGTCATTTGGTGGCGTGAAGAAGATATGAATCATAAAATTATGCACCATCAGCAGAATTCGGAAACGTTGAATCTTAAAATTATGTGGCGAGGAGAGAAGGAGGACGGGTAAATAGCATTGAGAAATAATATGTGGTTAAGAATATATATATATATATTGTTACATAGAATAAAGAAATAAAAAATATAAGAATAATTGTAATAATAGGAATAATAATATAAAATAAAAAGAAAAGAAGAGAAAAAAGAATATAAATATAATTTAAGAATAGTATGAAATATGAAAATAGAATATAAAAATAGAATATAATAAAATAAGAAATATAAGCAGGGTCGCATTCAGGAGCAATCCTCCACACTACCATTGTCACAAAACCGGTGTAACTTTAAAAAATAAAATCTGTCACTAACTATGGTTCGTAATGGTTACCGTCACGATTGCTGAGCAACTGGCCTCACAGCGTTCATACAATTTGTCACCCATGCCGAAAGTTGCATAGCTTTGGAAAGTAGGATGTCTTTATTCTTCACTGACCACCCTCTCCTTCTATGTGTTCTACCCGCATTTTCGCTGACCATCCTCACCTTCTATACATCTTCTTGGAATTATTCACTGGACATCCTATCCTTCTTCTTTTTGGCTGAACCGCTTCTCCATTCTTCTTTGGACACATAATTCGACTACACCATACCACTTAAATCGCGTATTGAACATTTATCGCTCCACTCTGATCGTGTATCGAACGTGTATCATACCACTTTGATCTATATCGAACATGTATCGAACGTGTATGGTACCACTCTGAACATCAATCGAACGTCTATTGTATCACCCTAAACATCTATCAAACGTCTATAATACCACTCTGAACATATACTGATCGTGTATCGAACATATATCGAACGTGTATGGTACCACTCTGAACGGGTATTGGACATCTATCAAACGTCTATCGTACCACTTTCAACGCTTAACGTACCCCTCTGAACGTGTATTGGACGTCTATCAAACGTCTATCATACCACTTTTAACGCCTAACGTACCACTCTGACCGTGTATTGGACGTCTATTAAACGTCTATCGTACCACTTTCAACATTTAACGTACCCCTCTGTTGCGAGGTTTGCTGGGGTGGAGATTCTCCTGTAGAATCTTGCTGCACTCCGCGGGTATCCTCGAACGGATCGTTCCTCGGGCTCCGATAGGACGGGTGAAAATGCCGGGAACGGGATTCTCGGGTCGAGCCGAGAGGTAGTGGATCGTGCCGGTTAAAGAGTTGGAACTCACCGTAGTCATAACAAGTTTATTGCACTGACGCGACGAGCAATCACGGGCGTGATCGCGTACTGATCTTTTACAAGTAACATGAATGGTTGATTTGCCGTGGGTTCATATACAATGTTTTAGGTCACGGTTTGGTGGCCGCGGGGGAAGGCCTAATGGTCTTCGCCCGTGGATCTGGGTCTCTGCAGCGTATGCGTTTCTTTCGATTGCGTGTACTGCTGAGATTGCTGGCGTCCGTTACGCCAGGTATTATTGGTTATGATTCGCGTCATAACATCCTCCCCCCCTTATAAGAAGTTGTGTTGACTAATCCCGTTAATTTTGTGTTAAGTTTGTACAGTGGTGCAGTTTTTATCACATAATCTTGTTCGTGTACTGTTTTTTTATTTCGCAGTATTATTTCTTTACTACTGATTTTATAATTATTTTTGAGTGTAATGATCCCTGATTGCGGTATCGTGGTTCTGAATGTTTTACTACTCTCGCACTGGATAGTAAGCGCGTCTGGTTCGTGTGTCGCGTATATCCATGTTGCCGGTTGTGGCGTACTAATCCAGAGAGTGTTATTCGCGGTTATATATTTCGTTTCGCAGTTCGCGGGGAATTTATCGGCTGGTATCAGCCATAGGTTAACTTCGCACTCCAGTGTGTCTGTTAACCTGTGTACGACCATTGGTTGTTCGCAATAATATTGATTTAAAAATTTCTTACATTTTATAAGCTCCTGTGCGTCTGCGATGATGTACTGGTTACTCTCCGTGTCGATGATCATCGTTGACGAGTGGATCACGAGTAGAGTGCATAGATGTTGTCACGTACATGCACGAGTAGTGGTGTCACCTCCATGACGCTGTACATCTGCGTTGAAATTAGTGGCACCTTGATTACTGTGATGAGTGTCCGCTTGTCATAGTAAGTAGTATGTCTAGGAGAGTTCCAACCCAGGTCCTCTGAGGGGAGCGCGGGGGCGGGGGGAAGTGAGGGCGCGCGGGGGAGCGCGGCGGAGGGAAACATAGACGCAGGGGCTGCGGGGAGAGGAAGACCGGTTGCGCGCGCACGAGCCGCGGAGTGGGGGAAGCCGCGATGATGGAGAGGATCACTCCAGGCCGAGCCGCGGCGGAGACCGCGCCCACCGCTGAAAACTTTTTAGAAATTTCAAATCGATCCATGCAATAGTCTCCGAGAAATCCGTCCTCCCAGTTTGAAAAAAGTGGTTTCGAGAAAAACGCGTTTGAAGTTTTATGAACACTTTAATCCTTGAAATTTTTGTTTACCTCTAATCTGCGATGCCAGCACCATACATCTGGCCATCCAGGTCGAGGTTTGTCTCCTCCTCTTCCTTCCTTGATGCTCTTATGGACATTCGGTCCTTTTTTGCGACATTGCTGAGCGATCTCTCGGAAAAGTCGATGCGGCGCTCGTCAGTTTCCACGCAGAAGTTAAAACAATTAGGTCCAATTGTCATACCCAAATTCTGCATAAGTCTCATGACAGTTGATAAGCCGTCATTATAAATGCCTGCACTAATATACACTGCCGTGTTGAGAACGCGTTTACCGCTGGAAGTCGATTTCGGAGCCATTGACCAGACTGTGGCGTTAAAGCTCTCGTTGCTATTTTGCGTAAAGCCGCCGATGCAACGAGAAAGCAGTTCGTCACGGCTTAAATCGCGATAAATGGGAGAAATCGCTTCGTAAACTTCTTGAGATAGAGGGGTTTATGTATGTGGTCTGATCCAGTGGTCTGTGCCTTTTGCCATGAGCAAAATCAACCAAATCCCCAAACCATCAACCAAAACCTTCGTGTACTTCAAAATCGTCAGGATCGATTGCTGATAATTTTTTAGCCGATGTGCCAACATTCTCGACGCTAGGCTTCTCCATTTCGTACCGGTTCAACGGCCGCCGCTTTGAAACTTTTGGTCCCTTCAAATTGCTGCATTTCCCCCTTTCCGGCCTTTTTTTTCATTGTACACCGGTGTTTCATCACTCATATTATTTTTTTTTTGTTATTCACTTTGAAGGAATAGGAGAGTGGCTCAGTTTCCTTATTGAAACACACAATAGTTCACAAGTAAGTCTTTATTTCAATGTCTTATGACAGGGCTCGCCTTGTCAAGGCGTGTGCGAAGACTAGTGTCCGCCAGACGTACAATTTTCCGGGAAGACGCGCGCGACTCAAAACACCTAATTAGTTGGCCTGATACCTGTGTCAACCCATCAGTACTTTTCCTGTTCAAAATCGCGCCACGTATTTCGCGCGTCTTCGGCGCGTTTTACCGTAACGGGGGTGAGATTTGGCGGGAGAAAAACTCCTGGCAATGCAGCGGAGTTTCCCCCAGGCCGCGAGGCGCGTGATGTGGCCGGTCGCAGGCCCCCTGGGGTACTACCAGCAATAACTATTGAGGCCATAAACGAAAGTCTCGAAGGAAAACATGCTTTGTTCAAAATTCAATCACGAAAAGAACGGAAAGCGGCTTACTCAAAAATAGGTTTGCTGGCGCGCGTGTCATGAACCCTGCCGATCATATGCACGGGTCATTCCACGCCAACTCAGACACTTTTCGGAGTAACATTTCGGATTTTGGTACAACTCGGATATGCTGTAGTCTTTAGTGATGCATAAACATATCTCGAAGGATTTTTGAAAATTTCAAAAATTGTGGATGTTACAGCTCTTTGAAATATAGTGTTTATTTTTTTTCCAAAAATTGTAACTCTTGAACTAACAAACCGACAAAAATGACCTTTTGAGTGCTTGCAGTGGAGATACAAGAGTACCTAATAAAAATTATTTCACTGGAAAAAAACAAATTTTTAACCATTTATTTTGCAATTCTTGTAAACAAATGCAATTTTATAATTGAAGGCAACTTTTTAAAAAATTGAAAACAATAGGAGGATATAGCCCTGTTTGTCCTCTTTATGGACATGTTTGGAACACGATGGAGACTTTAAAATTGGCCAAATGAAAATTATTTGAATGGAACGCTGCGTCAAGTCACTCCGGCTCGACTGGTCGCTCGGGCCGTGCGATACTCGCAGCGGCCAAGCCCGCTATACCTGCCACTTTTATATAGGGTTTATTGCAAGGTTTATTGCCGTTTATAGTTACTGGAAACTCACTCTCTGTCGATGGCACTTATTGTTTGAAACATTTAAGTTGCCATTGTTCAATGGAAACCACGAGAAGGTGGTGAGTATTCTTCCATCGGGAGAGGATGGGGTGTGATGGGATTATGTTAAAGGATAAATATTTTGTCGTATCTTTGAGCGTCTTTTGGAATAAATGACCGGTTATGTAATTACTTATTTGATAATTGCTACAAATTTTGATTTGTCACTGTATGAATAGACATTTCGAATCTTCGAAATGGAAACTGAGATTCAGTAAATTATATTTATTTTTATAAATATAAAAATAAATTATAAAATATATTTATTTTTATAAATATAAAAATAACTTATAAAATATATTTATTTTTATAAATATAAAAATAAATTATAAAATATATTTATTTTTATAAATATAAAAATAAATTATAAAATATATTTATTTTTATAAATATAAAAATAAATATAATTTACTGAATCTCAGTTTCCATTTCGAAGATTTCGGAATTAACGCCGAATGGCATTTTTTTGCAACATCACATGGCAAAAATGCATGCGATGGTATTGGGGGGACATTAAAACGTCTTGCAGCTCGAGCCAGTTTACAAAGACCACTAGAAGAACAAATAACGACACCAAAGAAATTGTTTGATTGGGCGACTGCCAACATTCAAAACATTCATTTTCAATTCATCTCAATAGAACAATATCAAAAACATTCACGATTATTACTAGAGAGACGTGGACTTGCAAAAACAATTTGTGGAACTCGAAACTTTCATTCATTTATACCAACGGATACAGTGTCTCATTTAAAAGCTAAAGTCTATTCATACAGTGACAAATCAAAAGTTGTAGCAATTATCAAATAAGTAATTACATAACCGGTCATTTATTCCAAAAGACGCTCAAAGATACGACAAAATATTTATCCTTTAACATAATCCCATCACACCCCATCCTCTCCCGATGGAAGAATACTCACCACCTTCTCGTGGTTTCCATTGAACAATGGCAACTTAAATGTTTCAAACAATAAGTGCCATCGACAGAGAGTGAGTTTCCAGTAACTATAAACGGCAATAAACCTTGCAATAAACCCTATATAAAAGTGGCAGGTATAGCGGGCTTGGCCGCTGCGAGTATCGCACGGCCCGAGCGACCAGTCGAGCCGGAGTGACTTGACGCAGCGTTCCATTCAAATAATTTTCATTTGGCCAATTTTAAAGTCTCCATCGTGTTCCAAACATGTCCATAAAGAGGACAAACAGGGCTATATCCTCCTATTGTTTTCAATTTTTTAAAAAGTTGCCTTCAATTATAAAATTGCATTTGTTTACAAGAATTGCAAAATAAATGGTTAAAAATTTGTTTTTTTCCAGTGAAATAATTTTTATTAGGTACTCTTATATCTCCACTGCAAGCACTCAAAAGGTCATTTTTGTCGGTTTGTTAGTTCAAGAGTTACAATTTTTAGAAAAAAAGTAAACACTATATTTCAAAGAGCTGTAACATCCACAATTTTTGAAATTTTCAAAAATCCTTCGAGATATGTTTATGCATCACTAAAGACTACAACATATCCGAGTTGTACCAAAATCCGAAATGTTACTCCGAAAAGTGTCTGAGTTGGCGTGGAATGACCCGCACGCCAAATGTTCGTATTTGGTGGTGCCGATGGCCGCTACAACTTCAACACAACGAAATATATAATATACATGTATATAAAACAGAGAAATGAACGGGAAAAGCAAAACGAAGCGCGTGCACGGCGTGGCTTGTCAGCTATACTGACTCACACATATACGGTTGTTATAGTATTAGCGTACACTGTACCTCTCGAGGAACCCTAAGAACCGTTTGCATTGTAGTTAATAGATTAACTTATTATTTCAAAAGGTAAAAGCAGTACAAAAGCGAGGAATCACAGCGCGCCGCGTGACTGCTCAGCGCGCACTATGAGGCGCTGCGGCAAAATCGGTAATTGAAACTTTTTACATTTGTTTTCCACTATAAATCAAATGGTATATTGTTTTTATGACCCTAAAGTATCGTTTAAGCAAAAAAAAATCGATTTTTTTAAAATCCCAGAGTGGTGTTACCCCTTAATATCTCGAAAACGAAACCCCGGATCTCAAAACGGTTAAGGACTTTTCGATGTCTATTTGCGTCAGGATATTGCATGTTCCGGGATGTCCCTCAATTCTGGGACACCCTGTATGCCTCTGTGTTGGCGGAAAGGTTAAGGACGGAGGTGGAGGGGAAGGAACTGCTGCCACCGAGTCAAACGGGGTTTAGGAGCGGTGTTCGGGTGTATAGACAATATATATGTTTTGAATTATCTGGTGAATAGGCAGGTGGCGAGGAAGGGAAGGAGGATGGTGGTGTTGTTTGTTGACATGAAGGCTGCGTTTGACTCGGTGGACAGGGGGGTGTTGCTAAAGGCGATGAGGAAGAGGGGCGTGTGGGAGGGGCTGGTGGAGAGGTGCGGGGAAGTGTTGGAGGAGACTATGTGCAGAGGAAGGGCGGGGGAGGTGGAAGGGGAGAGATTTTGGACCGCAGGGGGGGGTGAGACTGGAGTGTCCTTTAAGCCCAAGTCTCTTTACCCTGCTCATTGCGGACATACATACAGGGAGCGCCATCTTGTATGTCGGTATGTAAACATTGAATAACTTTAACATTTATCACCCGATTGACTTGAGTAAACATGTTTTTGAAACGTCAATTCAGTACAATTTTAACCATGAATCGCTTCACACCGAAACAATGCGCCGAAATAGTGGCGCTGTACATTGAAAATAGTCGTTCAGTTGTGTTAACTCAACGTGCATATCGTCGAAAATATCGTAGTCAAGAAGCACCGCCTGACAACACTATTCGTCGTTTGATGTCGAATTTTGTTGAGCACGGGACAGTGGGAGATCGTCGACATGCCGTTCATCAACGCCCAAGACGTTCCAATGAACTGGTTGAAGCGGTAAGAGAGTGTTGCCGAGAACCCACATGTGTCGTATCGTCACCGCGCTCGGCATTTTGGCGTCAGTGGAACCACCTTGCGGCGCATTTTGAAGGATGATTTGTATTTGTTTCCGTATAGGGCGCAAGTGACTCAAAGAAATTTTGATGACCGGCGAGGCCCATTTCACACTCTCTGGCGCCGTTAACAAGCAAAATTGCCGCATTTGGGGAACGAAGAATCCACACGAGATCCATGAAACACCATTGCATGACCAAAAAGTGACTGCTTGGGCCGGCGTTTGCGCCAAAACCATCATTGGGCCATTTTTCTTCAGAGAAGGCGAAACAGTCGATGGGAATCGATATCGGTGGATGTTGGCTCATTATGTCTGCCCACAAATGTGTGAAAAAGGAATGGACGGTTACTAGTTTCAACAAGACGGTGCGCCATGCCACACTGCAAATCAAACAATGCAGTTTCTGCAACGAAAATTCCCCGGACGTGTGGTGTCAAAAAAAGGCGACATTGACTGGCCACCCAGATCTCCAGATTTGACCCCTTCGGCCTTCTTTTTATGGGGTTATTTGAAAAGCAAAGTGTACGCCAGCAAACCTCAGACCATTGACGAGCTCAAGGCAAACATTCGTGCCGAAATCATCGTTATACCGCCCGAGATGCTCGATAAAGTGAAGGAAAACGCAGCAAAAAGGACACATTTTGCTTTGGCCAATAAAGACGGCCACTTGATTGATGTATTCAAAACTTATTGTATTCAAAAACTAGTCCAAATAAATTGTAAAGGAACAAATTAAATAAAAATACCTCATATACGGAAATCGGTTGTTTTTTTAAAGTTATTCAATATTCACATACCGACATAACAGATGGCGCACCCTATAGATGAGGAGCTGGAGAAGGGAGAGTAGGGGGGCGAAGCTGGGGGAAGAAAGGTGAACACGCTAGCATATGCCGATGATGTGGCTGTGCCAGCGGAGGATGAGGAGGGGATGAGAGGATTGATAGCTAACTCGGAGAAGTATGTGGATGGGAAGGGACTACAAGTGAATGTCGGGAAAACAAGGTGATGAGGCGTAGGAGGAGAGGTGGGAGGTGGAAGAAGGTGGCATGGAGATGGAAAGGTAAGGAGCTGGAGGAGGTGAGAAGCTTTAGGTACTTGGGATATACTGTGATGGGGAATGGGGGGCAGGAGAAGCACGTAGAGGAGAAAGTGAACAAGGGGGCAGTGGTAATGGGGAAGGTGTGGAGGATAGGGAAAAGAATGTTTGGAAAGGATTGGGGCAGAAGGGTATGGCTATTCGATGAACTGGTGTGGGCGGTGGAAAGATATGGGATGGAGGTGTGGGGGTGGAAGGCGAAGGAGGGAGTGGAAGGGCTGCAAGATAGGTTCCTGAATTGGATACTGGGGGTAGATAGGAGCACACCGGGAACTACAAAGGGAAATGCTGAAGGGAAGGGCGGGATTGAGAGCTGGCTAGGGAGTGCTGGGAGGATATGAAGGTGCGGTTTAAGGGGGCCGTCTCAGCGGGCGTTGAATGTGTGCGTACGCTCACACAAGCCAGGAAAAGCGTGTACGTATACGCGTGTAGTAAACAAACCGTAAATTACAACTTTCGTCCTGGAATCGGTCAGAAGGAAGTTTTTGCGGGTACAGTTGCCTTCAGTAGATATCTGTGCAGGGTGGTCTGGTGCGTTTGAACGCTTACAGTACATTGAACGCTTACCGTACGTTGAAATAATACTGAATTTGTGAATCGAAAACTTAACAGAATGAGGCTTCCAGGCTTCTCCGTTGGTGGCGCTAGTGGTGTACCGCAGCCACGTAGCACCAGCGTGACGTATACGCAGGGCCGACGCGAGGTTAGTTGGCGGCCTTATGCAAGAAAATTTTTGGTGCTCCCCAATTTTTGCACCTGTTTTCTATTTAATATGATTTGTCTTTACGGGGTGTACATTTCGTTTATGTGGGGGTTGGATTCCTTTATTATTAAGCGTGCGATATAGTTTTTCAGCGTCCTATTCGACTGGCGCCCTTATGCAGCTCATAACTTGCATAATGGCACCGTAAATTACAACTTTCTCCCTGGAATCGGCCAGAAGGAAGTTTTTGCGGGTCCAGTTGCCTGCAGTAGACATCCGTGCAGGGTGGTCTGGTGCGTATGAGCGCTAATAACCACCGTACATCGAAATAATAATGAATTTATGAATCGTGTACTGAGACAGACTCGAAAAATGACAGAATGAAGCTTCAAGGATTCTCCGCCACCGGCGTTGATGGTATATTCGTGCATTGTACCATCAAAACCGGTGGAAGTCCAATCTAGCCGATAAATGTAGGAAAGACATAGTTGCCGAGACGTATCGAGAGTCGAATCGCGCTGTTGCCGCATTTCCCCTATCACTATTTTGCCATCAAGGAGGCTTGAATGAATCACGGCGAAGTGGTTGGAGAACAGAGATGGGCAAAGAGAATATCTGGATAAACTTAAATAAAAAATACTACAGTATTGTCTCATTACGGGCTGGGTTTGGTGTACACGATGTGGATTTTTCGCTATTCCCACCATTTCTGTCTCACTCTTGTCCGACGATTCACAGTGGGACGACGCGTACAAATTCCCGGACATTGGCAAAAATATGAAGTACCTTTTTTTATTGATATAATTATATGGGCATTATCCTTGAGTATTAAGGGATACGAAATTATGAAAAAAGAAACTTTTTAAACATTTTAAATCCCGAATTTTTAATAGTAAATACGTTGTCTTCTGGAGACGGCTGTCATATGAATGTAAATAATTAGTATTAATATAATGAAAAAAAATTCTACAATCATACGACACATTGGGGTTGACTGTAAAGAAGTTGTTCATAACAAAAAAACCCAAAATTTAATGATTTTATTTATGTTTTTCAACCTGTAAAAAAAAATTGTTTTTTGTCGATTTAAAAAATGTCCAAAATTCTCCAGAAAAATTTTTATACCCATATAATCACTAAACATTCTAGTTTTAGAAAATCCAAACTCCAGCTGCGAGAATTTGCGATTTTGAGCAGAATTTATAAAATTGTGTACGCATGTGGGACGAAACGAGTAAATATGTATCTAGACATTCCTTTTTTTGTACCCGATTGATTATGTCTTTATGGAAATGAATATAAATATGATATAGCGAACGATAATTCATAAAATTAGGTTATTATTATTAAAGTTAATTAAAGCTTAATAAATAAACGGCGAAGCATAGCATCGCTTTCTTATTTTCTTAAGAAGAAATATATGTTTCAGAAATAGATTTGGGCAGTCGAAATTATGATCAAACGTAATATTTATATAAAATACTATGCATAAATTGAGACAATAAAGTACACTTTTCAATATTTGTAGTCATTTCCGTTTCATATAAATACTGATTTTATGTAGATCCTTTTTAAGGCTTGCCGGTTTCACTGTCCGTGTCTACATCACATTCTGGTGTGTTCTGCATGTCCATTAATTCTTCTAAATTTTCTTCATTGACTTCTTTATTTAATAACAAAAGTACTTCGGGGAACATTAAATACTTTATCTTGTGTCTGCAATGTGCATTATGAAAGCATTTGTGTAAGCAACTTTCCATATTAATACATATCACTATACGTATTTATCTTCGATATCTGTTTTTGAGTTTTGGACCGGTTATTAGTTCAAGATCAACAAAAAATGACAAGAATAAAATAGTTTATGTGTGTAATATTTATGCTAATTTTGATAAAGATATGATAGGTCACATACAAGAAGTTTGAATGTCCAGCAATTTATACGTTTCGTCCAACTGTCTGTTTTACCTTCCTTTCTCGTATTCATTTTTGTAGAAAATAATAATTCATCCCCTGAAGTCCTTTATATTTGCACAGAAAACCAGACAAAATTATTTTAAAATTTGGTAAATTTTCAAAGTATCATAATTTTGTTAAAATTCATCTAAAGTTGGTGAAACAAAAACCATTTTAAAGTTTGAACTTTCTACTTTCCGACTCGTTGAATCACATTTATCGAAATGGGTGTCCAGGGGGTAAAATCCGCCATCAAAGAAGAGTGTGTCGAGCTGCAAAAATTTGTTGATGTTTGTCAAATGCTACAGAGTGCAAACAATATTTTTCGCAATTTTTATGTTCACTGTCGGAAAGTATGATCATTTACCTTTAAAATAAGTTAAACCTCATCAAAATAGGATGTTTTTTAAGAAAGATACGGCCATGTCCAGAGATGTCTACGTTTCGTCCCACTGTGCGATGGCGAGAGCAAAATGGAACGAGAACGAGCGAGGGCGGTACGAGGTAGACGATGGGATGATGTTTTGTCTCGCTCCGTCTTTCGGACGCCTGACACTCCGTCCTTTGCGTTCGCGGCCGTCGCGCAGGCAAAGCGTTCCATCTCGCTTTCCCTTTCGGCCAGAAAGAAGCGAGAAACGAATACTGGGAATTAGGACTCTGTTCGCGATACGGGCTCAACGCCGCGCCGGTCCCGACCAGCAAGGATTTGAGCTGTTTGGCGGCGCACAGTGGGGCATTTCGGGTCGAAACAGGGCACTAAGTCCTTTTACAAAAATATCGCCAAACTGCAAATTTTCTTTTACAGGTAGTTGATTGCATATTTGTGTGATAATGTAGTATGATTGTTTTTCACTTTCATTAATTTTTAACGCGACTACACGGTTTTGAAGAAGAGAACCACGAAACTCTTCAGAACTTGTATTGTTGTTTATAGTTTCGTTGTTTGCTTAATTCAACTAATTTTTGGTGGAATTAAGTGTTGAGGTATGTATTTGAAGTGTACCAAATTTGATTTTGATATCTCTGATATTTTTGGAATTATGTCTTACTGAATGTCCCAATTTTCATTGTTTATTTTTAACGGGAGTTTAACTGGGGTAGTTAGAGGGACGAGAAGGGGTCTATGACGCTTTGTTTTTACAAAAATGCCTTTTCTGCCATTGAAATTCAAAGTAAGTGAAGTATTTTTACATGTGAAAGATGCGGAACTTTTTCCTATGTACAGTGTGGACGATATTGTCGACAATTTGTAAAAAAGTACTATGTCCCATTAAATAAACAAATTTCATTAATTTTTCTGTACCAATAGGATCACAAATATACGTCCTAACTAAATGAAATGAAAAAATTAACGATAAATATATGATTTCGGGGAGAAATTGTTTTGTGCCGTGTTTTGATCCGAAATGTCCCACTATGCGGCGGCTTGTACTCTCGGTTGGAGGGGCATACAGTGTTGATAAAATGTAAAACGTCACGTTTTCAGTATTCAGTAACATCCTGCTGAGATTTTCCACATTAAAATGAATTCAAATACGGTATAAATCGGATTATGTCTAGAACTGTACTAGATAATTAAATACAAATGCGTATCATTTCTAATCTAATAATGCTAAAAATAATCCGATTGGTACCGTGTTTAAATTCATTTTCATCTGGAAAATCTCAGCAGTATGTTACTGAAACGTTCATGCCAATACGATAGAAAATGTGAAAGTTTTAAATTCCATTAAAACAAACAAAATGAACAATCTTTGTTTAATCATATATTTTTATAAAGTTTCAAAAGTTTCAAAAGTTGTTAATAATTATTGTTTTCCCGCGGCCTCCACGGCGCCCTCCTCCATACTTGAGGCGTTTCACCTCTTTTTTCATCTGAAACAGTACCATAAAAATTACATTTTCTAGTTCTACCCGTACATATGAGCCGTTATTTTTTAAAGTGTTATAAGTCCATTTATTCATACATTGGGATATTTAAGGGTATGCTTTTGAATTACCTTAAAAATATTCGCATCTCTAAATCAAATCGGGTAATGTTTTTAAAACTATAAACTTGTGTAATTTTATTATGGAATAATAATCAATAAAAATGTTAAAGAAAATAAACGATTTTTTAGCTACAGATCGTCTTATACCACTTTCAATAATAATACAGTATTGTCTCCGAACACTCGGAATTAGGGATCTGTTCACGACAGGTGCTCAACGCCGGTCCCGACCAGCGAGCACATACGGAGACAATACTGTACACACACATTCAACATAACTTACTTTGGCTACAACTTTTAATAGTTTTTCCTCCTTGTCCTCCTTCTTCTCCTCCTTCTCCTCGTTCTCTCTTTCTTTAACTTCCTCCCCCTCTTTTCTCTTTCTCGCCCCTTCACTTTCCGCCGATACAGCGGTCGGGACAGTATCTTTCATCTGGAAATGAAATGATGAATGTATTATTTTATGGCAAATAGTGAGATTGTACAGTGTGATTCTCTCGCTAGAGTCCTCAAAGACAATAGTCTAAGAAGAGCTGGCTACATAGGGGTCAACGTGACTCGATGGAGTCACAGTTCTTATTGTTGGATTAGTGTTGCCGAATACGAAATCGCCGGTCTGCCGCGTCAGTCACGGGAACTAACGGGCGGGGGGGGGGGGGGGCCACGGTCAAACAGGTAAAATTTCTGGCGTAATAACGTCATTCTTGCAGTTCTGAAATTTCATATACTTATTGTTTACGCATTTAATGAACGACATGCAAAATGGCAGACCACCAAGAGGGGAATAAGACCTTGGTAGACGTCGATGAAAAGCGCGATACGTGGCTTGCGCGCTAGTGCAAGGGAGAAGTATACATCTGTTTCTCCTTTGCACTAGTGGGACCGCCGCCGGCCGCATATTGGAACGGCAGCCTTTACGGCCGTTCCGGCAGCCGTACGGCAGCCTTTGCGGCAACCTTTAAGGCCATTCCAATATGCGGCCGGCGGCGGTCCCACTAGTGCAAAGGAGAAACAGATGTATAGTTCTCCCTTGCACTAGCGCGCAAGCCACGTATCGCGCTTTTCATCGACGTCTGCCAGGGCCTTAATCCCCACTTGGTGGTCTGCCATTTTGCATATCGTTCATTAAATGCGTAAATAATAAGTATACGAAATTTCAGAACTGCAAGAATGACGTTATTACGCCAGAAATTTTACCTGTTTGACCGTCCACCCCCGCGTTAGTTCCCTGGATTGACGCGGTAGACCGGCGATTTCGTATTCGGCAACACTAATCCAACATTTTTAAATAAAAACTGTGACTGCATTGAGTTACGTTGACCCCTATGTAGCCAGCTCTCGGTCTACAATGCCGCCAATAAACCGCGCTTCGCTGAGTTTCGTGGAAGTGACGAATTCCACGTTCTGCATTTCTCAACAGATCTTTGCGAAAGTGGCGTCAATCGTTGTCGTGCCGATGAGAATGGTACCACGCTAACTTCGTTAAAAATAGTCCGATTTACAGGACATGATTTTAATCGGGAGAACGCCAGGAATTCATTGGTATCAATGCCATATCGATGCGATGAAGAATAAAGAATTTTCTAATACGTCGTAGCGAATCTCGTCACGAGCGACGAAATTCACGAAACTCAGCAAGGCGCGGCTTATTGGTGGCATCGCCTTTGAATACTCTAGCCAGAGAGTCACTCTATATAATAGTATACAATATAATACTTACATTTTCCGAATTCTGCATATTGCGCCTTGCTTGCACGTTGCAACTGATTGACTGACAGGAATCGACGGGTTCCAGCCAGTGATGCCAGATTCGGGACGGGAGCGCTCGAGAATTTCCTCCACCGCGCGCACACCACGCCGGAGCTGCGTGTCCATGAGTTGGACTCCGAAGCGCCGAGCTCACGGACACGCAGCTCCGACGTAGTGTGGGTGCGAGGTGGGGGTAATTTTCGAGCGCTCCCGTCCCGAATCTGGCATCACTGGTTCCAGCTAACGCTGCTGGAGAGGGAAACACCTACAGAAGCGGTGGTTACGTGTGCGTGGCTGATGCAGGCGCAGTTCACGTACACACAACCACCGCTCCTGTAGGTGTTTCTTCCACCATCAGCGGTGGACGGAGCTCGCCGATTCCTGTCAGACTGTTTGTGCCGTTGCCTGGTTTCTAAAGCGTCATTTATTCCAGAACGCACCACTGACGAATCCTCGGAGTCACGGTTCGTGTTCACGGTTCGCGTTCACGGTTCGCGTTCACGGTTCGCGTTCACGGTTCGCGTTTACGTTGCTTTGTAACGGACAGAACGATTTCGAGTTGTGTTGCGTTGTGTTGTATTGTGTTTGTGTTGTGTTTGTTGGTTTAGTGTAAAATGAGTGACACTCTCAATGTGAATATGCAAGATGTGCAAGAAGATATGGACAATAATTCTTAGTTTCGTCCGCGAAAATTACGTCCGTACGCAAGGAGATTTTCAAAACGGAAAGTACATCGCCAAAAGAGAAGGTCTTCAGCCCTTCAGAAGAAACAAAAAAACGTAAAAACGGCAGACGACACTGCTGTAGGACAAAGTCCAGAAGTGGCCGAGGAGCGTATAGTAGAGGAACCATCAACATCCGATGGACGAAATCATATGCATCAAGAGATAATGTACTTGCCATCTGGTGAAGATACTGATACGGCCAATTCGGGAGAAACTGAAGAGGCGCTTGAAGACTTTGATATAGAAAGTAACGAAGAAGAAAACTTTGTTATAGAAAAAGTTGCGAAGAACGAGGTAGGGAAGACTGTGGCATTGAGCACCTAAGAATAACTGGTGTGAAACGGCGTGGCTTCAAGAGCATCTTCAGTGTAATGTGCACTTTATGCCATTATAAAGATGAAATCTGCAATCAATCGGACGAAGCCGGAGAAGTGGATTGCAATCAGGGCGCCGTTAATGCAACAATTTTATGTGGAGGCAGCTATGCCCAATTGGAACACACTTTTGTAGGAGTGAACATACGTTGCATGTCGAAGAGAGATTTCGTGAAGGATCACGATGAATTCGTCAAGTCCGCAATTGCCGCTGCAGAAGAAGAGATGCTAGCAGCGGCTGAAGAAGAAAAAAGATTGGCGATTGAAAGAGGCGACGTTCTTTCCGAATCAGGGATCCCTCACATCCCCGTTGTGGCCGACGGAAGCTGGATGCAGAGATCCTACCGGAGTCTGGAGTCGGTGTGATAGTTGGCTATCACACGAAAAAAGTTTTATTTTACGGCGTTCGAAATAAAGTTTGCAGAATTTGTCGGATTGCTGCGAAAAACGAGAAAGAACCCCGAAAGCACACCTGTTTCAAAAACTGGAACACATCTCGAGCATCGACTGCTATGGAAAGCGATGCTATAGTAGAAGGATTCAACACTAGCGTAGAAAAACGTGGGCTCGTTTATTCTACTCTTATTGCTGATGGGGATAGCAGCGTGTATAAGAAGGTTATTGATGCGGACCCATATAAGAGACAGATACGTGTAAAAAAAATTGAATGCACGAATCATTTGTTGCGAAACTTTTGCACAAAAATGAAGGCGATTGTAAAGAAGACTACGCCTGGACCATTGAGGAAAACTGTGGAAAGTAACATTCGCCGGATGCGCACGGACATCGTACAAGCCGCAAAGTTTAGATACAATCAGAATGTATCAATCGAAGAGAAAACAAAGAATTTGCATGGCGATATACAGAATGTTCCAAGCCACGTGTTTGGTGAACACGCAGAGTGTGCAAGACTAGAATATTTCTGCGATGGAAAGAATAAAGAGAATGAAAGAAACATCGTTCCAGAATTGGTGCAAATTGGAGTGTACCAGGAAGTAAAAGAAATACTTCGTCCACTGTTAGCTCATGCGGAGAGCTTACTGTATAATACTACAAATAACGCTGTGGAAAGTTTGAACGGACTAATTGCTAAGTACACTGGCGGAAAAAGATTAAATTTCGCCGAAAGAGGATCGTATACAGGGAGATGTGCTGCTGCTGTCGTGCAGTACAACTCGAACCAAGTGCACTCGCGATTGAATGCGATAATGAAGAAGAAAACGCCCGAATCTGTACGCCAAATGGAAGAAAAAAAGAAGAAAGAAAAGGAAAAAAGAAATGAAAAACAGAAGGAAACAAAGGCTGCGCGATATGTACGCAAGCAATTGCCCTCGCACAAAGATTCCGATTATGGACAAAATGCACAGAAGCCGGACATATCATCCGAAATGTATAAACTGGAGCGGGAAAAGCATATGCAAATGCTCAATGATTGGCAAAAGCAAAGACATGCTATTGAAGAGGAAACCGTCGGACAAGCAAGGAACCGCAAATGGTTGCAGTACAGGTCCAAATTGTTAACAGCATCCAATTTTGGGCAAGTCTGCCGCCGCCGACCTGACACGCTTTGCGCAAAGGCAGTGAAGTCATTTCTGTATCCGAGGATAATTAGTGCACCCGCGGTGGAATACGGAAAAGAATGCGAGAAAAGTGCTCGCGAAGAATTGAAGAAGCAATACACAGATATTGCGGAATATGGAATTTTCATCGACAGCTGCATCCCTATCTTAGGAGCTTCACCGGATGGAATCATCGGTCAAGAGGGTATTTTGGAAATTAAATGCCCCAAATCAGCGGAGAATTTTACGCCGGAAGAAGCTATGGAAAAAGTACGCGCTGACCAACTCATGTTCACACGTAAAACAGGTATTTCAATGAGCAAAACGCATCACTATTATTATCAAGTACAAGGTCAGTTACATATTACCGACAGAAAGTACTGTATATTTTGCCTTTGGACCCCGAAGGGGCTGAAATCTATAAAAGTAGAGAGAGATGATGCGTTTTGGAAAAGAGAAATGGAGCCAAAACTGGTTCAATTTTATTTAGAATGCATGCTACCCGAATTAATAGATAGTCGGCACAACAGGTGCATGCCTATTCGGGAGCCACAATTTATATTAGCGGAGAGAGCGAAAGAAAAACCGAAAAGCTTGAAAAAGCGAAAAAGGTCCCCCTCCGAAAATAGTGAAACTGTTGTAACGGTCCGGCGTTGCACCGCGGTGTAAAGCGCGGGACCACTGACTCAGTGGTCATAAGTGCCAGCAATGGCATTTTACTCGCTGATCATACGATCACGCGAGTCGATCGACGCCGCCGTCACATTCCTAAGAAAGTGACGAAAGATATAATAAATTTGATCGATCCGACGTCGCACCGCTGACTCTTGTCAGTGGTCACAAGTGCCAGCACTTGCACTTTTACTCGCTGATCATATGATCACGCGAGTCGATCGACGCCGCCGTCACATTCCTAAGAAAGTGACGAAGGAAATATTAAATTTAATTCACCCTTTAATTTTTTCAGACATATTTCTAAGTTTACAGGAGCAGATAGACAGAATTCAAGGGGACCGGAATGAGAAGGCAGCACCTAGAGGGGGTTTTTAGTGGGTATACCGGAGACCGGGGAGTCCCACATAACCTCGGCAATACTGTAGCCGGGGTATGCATAAAGCATTTTCCCCCTCAAAAAAAAAAAAAAAAAATATGCTGATGCATATGTACGGGCGTCGCAGGTATGCATAATGTTCGACGAATTATTGAAACAAATTTTTACTTTTATACCAAACTTAGCGAAATGTCTGCGATCATTTGTTACAGGCAGACCTCTTCTCAAATTACTGCAAACCCGGTGTAAGGGACAGTAATGCCAGGACAAATGGAATAAGTAACATATTTCAGGTGAAGTTTAACAGCTTATACATCTACATTAAAATTTTGTACGCTTATAAAGCAACCCTATTTCTTAATGTATTTCATAATGTGTTACAGATCCACACTGCTTACGTCCTATTTCGTAATGAGCGACCTGGGAAAATTGTAGGAAGACCGTCAATGGACAAGATTCCCTAATTCCCAGTATTTGTTTCTCGCTTCTTTCTGGTCGAAGGGGGGAGCGAGATGGAATGCTTTGCCTGCGCGACGGCCGCGAACGCAAAGGACGGAGTGTCAGGCGTCAGAACGACGGAGCGAGACAAAACATCATCCCGTCATCTGTCTCGTACCGTTCTCGCTCGCTTTCAGTGCCTCTCCCTCGCTCTCGCCTTCGCCGGACAAAAGTGAGACAGAAGTGGTGGAGATAACAAAAAGTCCACATCGTGTACACCTAACTGATCCGCTAACGAGACAATACTGTATTCTTCGAAAAATACAGTGACACGCAGCCATAATCGTACACTCTTGTCGCATAACTTTTTTAGAATTGGTTCAAACGACTTGAGTTTTGTTGTTAAAAGCTAGAATGATTAGTTTGCCAACTGACGTGTTTCGTCGTTTTCAACAACAATGCAATTGGTCGGAATAGCGAAAAAAATAGTAAAGGTCGTTTTTTCAATTTTTTTTTGTGAGCCTGTAATGAAAATTCAAAAATCCCGTTTGTAGATTGAAGTATATGCAGCATGTATTACTTCAATCTACAAGCGGGTTTTTTTTAATTTACCTAGAGTACCTGGAGATGTCACCTCTGTATAAGTTCTTTTTATCGACTTCAGTAGTTTCATTAGGATCCGCCTGTTTACTGGGGACGCTTCGATCGATTCGGACCATAACAAAAATGAGACGGCCTCCTTAAGAGGGGAATGGTACTAGAGGGATGGGAAAAGGAAAGGGAACAGTTCTTTGAGGATAGGGGTTGGACGGTTGAAGAGGTGGAAAGATGGCGAGAAAGGGAGGAATTAAGGGGGGAAGAAATAGTAGGAAGGGAAAAAGGCTGCAGGAGGAGGAGAGGTGGAAGAAGATATGTGACTCGAGATGCAATAGTTGGTATGGGAGGATTAAGGGGGTGGGGGTGCCGGGATACCTAAAGGAAGGATGGGGAGAAAGCAGATGGCAGAGGGTGGCCAGGTTCAAGCTGGTTAACGGGACGAAAGGGCGAAGGTACTGGGAAGGAGAGGAAAAAAGGAAGTGTGGGGGTGTGGGTGAGGGGAGGAGACGTGGGAGCACATCTGGGAGGAATGTATGGGGTTGGGGGAAGAAGGGGGGTGGCAAGAGATGGCGAACGTGGTGTTAAGTGAGGAGGAGGGAGAGGTATAGCTGAAAAAATAGAGGAAAGGAGAGAGGGGAGTAGGCGGGAGGAGGAAAGAACGAATGGATGAGTGAGGAGATGGGAGTGCAAGGGGAGTCGAGCGGAAGCGGGGGTTCGGGAGGGGGAGAGGAGAAATGCGAGCGTGCGAGCGGTCGGGCGTGTTTTAGCCTTAGCTTTAAGAAATAGGTTAAGGTAGATGTAAGGTAGATGTAAGGGAGAGTGATGTGGGAAATTGTAACCGTGAGGGGATTAATAAAGAATTATATATATATATATAAAAATTAAATATATTTTTACTCACATAATCGGTTCTATCCTGTAATAATTCCTTAATTTTTTGCACGGCATTTGGCGTCTGTAACAAAGCAATTGTAAGGGGTGAGTTCTCATATTTTTAAGAATTAATCCTGACTAAAAAAACTAAACATGACTTCCATGTGTTGTAAACTACAAGTTATAAAAGTACAATGTAGAATGATTTGTCTACGATACTCTTACAAGAGATTTTATTAGTAGCTAAGGTACATATTATTAAAGTACTCTCGATTATCACGATCAGGGTTGCCAGAAGTAGCGACTCGATACGTCCTTGTTGATCCCGACTATAGCAACCGTAGTTATATTATGATTATAAATGAGAAAATCCCAAAGTTTACAGAAATGTACAACCATTGGAGCTTACACGGTCTACTCAAATTGTTGAGAAAAGTCAATGCATACAGTGAGTGTGGTGTGCGTGAGATACGTGGATGGGGCTTGTGTGAGCACCACTGTGTGATTCTGTTTCAACGGTTCTCTTTTGTCTATCTGTGTCTCACGATTAAGTTTGTCCACCACGTGTTGTGTGATACGCCTTTTTATATATATAATAAATTACATTGTTCGTTAGTCAATCAGAAGTACAAGTGCCTAGCTCAATATTATAAGCCTTTTCTCTCACGCTGTTTTTCTAACACAAATATTAAATTGTACTAAATCATGACCCCGTAAGTGAACAGACTGCCTATAAACAAGCGCACGGAACGAATCTCGAGACCCACTAAACAGGTCAATACCACTAAAATCGTCGACCGAGTAGTGGCAATACCGGGGTAGCCTCGAGTCGAATAAAGGTAGGGGTCGCAAGTCCCTCTGCGTCGCATTGAAGGAAACAGAGGCTACCAACTCCGAACAGTCAAAATGACCATTTAAGACCTTAAACATGAACATCATATCCGCGCTTAGGCTAGGATCCGTGAGAGTGGCAATATTCAACGAAGCCATTATAGGGCCGTAATCATGGTCAGAACGATCCATAGAACCTAAAATGCGAGCTGCAAACCTAAGGAATTTGTGTTGAACCCTTTCGGTCATATTCGTATATTTTCTGTACTTCGGACTCCAGATACCTGACGCATATTCAACATGCTGTCTCACAAGAGCAACATACAAAAGCTTAAGTGCCTCAACATTCCTAAAGTGTTGCGCGAACCTAGAAATGAAGCCAAGGCACTCATCACCTTTCCAGTGCAACGCATATACCAGGTGTGTTTTTTTATAAGTGTTCCTGGGAAAGTGCGTGAGCCATCGATGGGGCAAGAGTGCCTAGCCACGTTCAGAAATTGTGCCTTTGACCACTTTCGCAGTAGTAAGGCAAAGCGGGTTCCAACCCAGGTCCTCTGAGAGGTCCTCTATTCTAAAGCTAACAGTATTTCGAAGCGTTCCGATTTAACATCGCAGCGTATCGCGCAATCGTGTATAATATGAGTCCTCCCCGGAACACCTGCATGTGATGATGTCATTTTCACGGCGCGAAGAACGAAATAAACGTCGAATCTTAAAATTATGTGGCGAGGAGGAGGACGGGTAAATAAAATGGAGACAGAATATAAGTTTAAGAATATATATATACAAATTTTTACATAGAATATAAAACTAGAATAGAAAATAAAAAAATAGAAAAATATAAAAAAATATAAACTATTCTAAGGACCAAGGTGGCGAGGGGGTAGGTGGCGAGTGGGTTTGGCTTAATTATCCCACTCGATAACATCATCAGCAAATAGCTTATTTAATGATAAATCTACAGGAACTTGCGCAGGGTCAGTTTGAACTGCAACAACGCTAGCCCAAAGCCCCGATATTTTATTCGCGAAAATGGAATCATCATCAATCTCTGTTTTCACGTTTCGCCAAACCATGCTCTTTGGAACACCCTCACGATTCCGCCGAGCTATATTCCTACGTATATAATAATCATCATCATCATCATCGTTGTAATTGTTTATAAACATTTGGACTGCGTATCGGCGCAACCAATATTGCTCATCATCGAGGTACTCATACGCATGACCATTCGTTAGGTTGCGAAATACTTTTAAATAAATGTCACCATCCTGATTAGCTTCCGCCTCATAAAGTTCTGCGCATCGAATTTCTTTGGTTTGAACCGCAACATTTCGACACGCCACATACACTTTCGGACTGGATGAATGAATAATGGTCGCAGCAGCGGTGATCGTAGCGGTAGCTGGACGTTCCAAATTTATGGGCAGTGACATAATCTGAAACCGATTTTTCTTATAATTCTCAAAGTTACTAACACAGCGATTCGCTAAAAGAAAAAAAAATATGATAATGGAAACTCACGGTATTATTCGATTGTATTTTCTATGCGTTGAACGACTGACGATATCCTTGGAAAGCAATCTTCTTCAAAGCAATATCACTTAAAATGAAAAAATTGTTACACAAAAACTTTTCACAGAAATCAGACTTCTGAATGTCCTTAAAGATTGATGAGCAACTGGTCTCGCTACATCTCCTGGCTCGCATATGTATAAAAAACCCTACCCATCATGAAACTGAGAAGTGCATAGCTTTGCAAAAGTAAGAATGAAATAGAATTATGCGACGTCAGCAAATCTTAGAATTAAGTGGCGAGGACAGAAGGAGGAAGACGGGTGAATAAAATGGAAAAATAATATACGTTTAAGAAATTTTATTTAAAATTAATAGAATATAATTTAACATTTTTTCATACAAGCATCAGCTAGAATATCGTTGATTGCACATGCTACCAGTTCGCAATCTACAAGATACGCCGCATCGAAATATTCGCTATCACGTATGATTTTGGCAGCACGACGCGCATCTAGGGTTTCGCAGGCAACATCGTTCTGCTGTAGTACGTTGACAAAATTTGAAAATTTCATCCTCACATCTTCTGCAGTTTCATGTAATCGCAGATACACATAGTTTACACACGGCTCAAGGTTAAACAAATATGTTACTGTATTCGGTTTGAAATACAGCGACTTAGTATCTAGTGTCATCTTTACAATCGGAGAATCATACATCCGACAAAAATCAACCGATAATTCATTAATCCGTAGCGATTCTGATCCTGGTAATTGTGCACGTTGTTCGATGGTTGTACTTGTTGCGGCTAGTGCACACCACGTATACCATGATAATATGAGATGATTCCCGCGATTGTCGCCGAGAACAACTTCCACATCAGCCATAGGTCCTACGCTGATCCTAATTTCCAAATATTTGCTACCCATGGTTGTTAATGCGTATCTTCTGACCATGATCCGCGATGCTTGGCGCGGCCTAAGAGAACAATCAAAGCTATGAAATTGTCCACTCGTATTAGGAATAAACATAAAAAAATTTCAAGAAGATGTGAAAATTAAGTCTTACCTGTCAAATGTATTCTCCCCGCATTGAGCTACGCCATCATTTCGCATGATGGGAACGTAATAATTCATGTGTCCGGCGTTTCCTTCGGCACTGGTACTGCACATTTTTTCAGAGCACTATTTGTTCCGTCGAAAGTCACTGTGGATACTGAGCGATTGATGGAATAGCGTTCGGGAGACTGGCTTAAATATGACCTAAATTGCTTCCCCCACCAACAGCATTTTATTTTAAAGCATCCAATTTTTCCATAATGTATTTCAATCTTAACGTCGCAGCATATCGCACGGTTGCATGTAACTTGAGCCCCATCCTCAAGGATAAAAGTCTCGACACGTGTTGAATGTAATATAATACTTTTGGGAACGTAGAATCTTAGAATTATGCGGAATCAGCAGAAACTGTGTCGGATGATTTTTGCGCGCTAATTCGTCATACGCGTGAATCATAGAAAGAATTTTGCTGTATCAGCAGAAACTGCATAGAACCATGTTGGGTTGGATCGTCAAAAGAGTAAGACAGAGATCGCAAATCATGACACCGGTCATAAAAGTGCGCTCCAAACTGCACAAAGCCTCAAATCGTTGCAACGTGTTGCGAGAAAAAGACATTACATTTACATTCCTTTTTACAACCATGGAAGAATTCGCGCAAGTAATCCACCAATTATTGGATCAATCCGCACGATTGATTTCGCGAGAAGAATACCTCGCGTGGGAAGAACGGTGCAACGAGTGCATCGAATCGTTGGAAGAACACAGCCGCGTAAAACGTCCTCGATTATCGATCGGTGTTCGGCAATCGCTGGTTGCTCAAATCGCGCAGCTCGAAGGACTAAAATATTCGTTGCGCGGTCGTTTTGTGCATGAAGGTGCAGGACATTCGAGTACGGGACTTTTGTGGCGCGAAATAGACACAGCTTTCGATAGCCGCGTGTTAACTGGTGTCGTGTTAAATTCGAATAAGATCGAGCCGCGCAACTTCCTTCAGGATGCGGCGACCATTGTGCTAGAGCATGTGCGGGACACTTTGAGGAAACATCGAAACCTCAAAGTGAACAGTGTATTCAACGGTGAATTTGTGACGGGTGACAAGCATGCTTGTAAAAACATCAACACCCGAAACTGTGAACTCTTCCGCACATCCGATCTGCAGGAGTGGTACCAGAGATGCGTCATCGAGAACCCACCCTGACATCGCTGGAAGAGTTCCAGGAACGCGACAGCGGATGGGCATTGACGAGAATCATGAATCTGACCGTCAATGTCAACAGGTACAATCCGCTGCGCGCGGGGTGTCACATCCAGTTGCCGCAGGAATTGTCATTGAAGAAGGCAACGATCAATGTGCAATCCCCGGACAATGCGTGTTTCGCGTGGGCAGTGGTCGCCGCTCTCCATCCTGCGGAAAGAAATGCCGATCGCACAAGTTCGTACCCGCACTATACTTCCATATTAAATCTCCAGGGCATTGAGTTCCCAATGTCCCTGGGGCAAATTGGAAAATTTGAGCGGCTCAACAACATCTCCGTCAACATCTACACCTTCGAGATGGAGAAGACGAAGACGGTCTTTCCGCTGCGCCTCACCAGCCAAAAGAAGGATCTGCTCTACACGCCGAATCAAGAGCACGGCGATGCAGGGCACTTTGTGCTGATCAAGAATTTGTCCCGGCTGGTAGGTATGCAGCTGAGCAGACACAAGGCAAAGAAATTCATCTGCGATCGGTATGTATAGAAAACATATTGTTGCGGCCGTTAGCAACGCGCCGCGCCGCGTATTTCGAACCGATGCCCGCCGACTCATCACAACAGCTGATGAGTCGGCCGCGGCGCCTTTGCAATGTTTTTTGACCGCTAACGAGCCTGGTGAAACGCTGGCTCGGCGACCGTTAGTTAACCGAACAGCACCGTCGTGACAACTGTTTACGAGAACGACACCGGGAGGCTCGATTTTGCGCCCATTGCGCACACCGAATTCTTTTGCGACAAATATCGCCTCGCGCCCACGCGCAGTTATCTGTATTTGTGTCGAAGTGTCTGTAACGTGTGCATTGTAACGTGTATCGTCCGACGCCTGTAAGCAGCAGTGACAGAATAAAATCAGTGTTGTGTCCACCACCGGAGTTTTGCTGCCTTGCACGTCGTCCTCGTGAGCTCCCTGAGAACCGGCATTTTTTAACCCGCGATTGGCGGAAACACATATGAAATGCTGAAATATCTCACGAAACAAATTAAATAAAAAATTTTTTTGGGTTTACAGATGCATGCACTATTTCGGATCTGCCGCGAAGTTGGAGCTTCATTCGCTGGACTGTGGCAAGATGAATGACTGCGCCATCCTGCTGCCCAGCGAAGGCAAAAATTTGCTCAACTTCGACAACCACTGCCGGAAGGAGCGAGTCCCCTTCGTGGTGTACGCAGATCTGGAGTGCATCATCGAAAAAGCGGAGGACAGTCACCGAATGGGTGATAATAATAATAATAATAAATTATGCGCGTATCAGCACCATAAAGTGCATAGCATAGCATATTATATGTATTGTTCCTATGATACATCGCTATCGACGTATCGATGCCGCCGCGACGCGGATTGCGTTTGTATTTATTAACGCATTCATATATGTATCATTGTATTTATTGAACTATACAGGGTGTCCCAAAAATGTCGGAGTTCCTTGGAAGGGGTAATTCAGGGGGTGATTTGAAACAACTTTTTCCTTAGCGAAAATATTGTCCGAAGCTTCGTTAAGGAGATATTAACAAAAAGCCTCGACCAATCAGAGCGCGCGCCTTCCGCTCGGGCTCCCGCGGTAGCGTTGGCTACGCGGTAGGCGACTGCGCTTGTACTACGAACGTACGAACAAGCAAGTCGGCATGCATCGAAGGAAACCGTGTTACACATTTTTTTTAAAGCATAATCTTAAATAAGAATTATTTGAAGTGAGAGGATAAGAAGTACGTAAATTTCGTTTTTAAATAAGGCATAAACGAAAAGGTAATGTAGCAGAAAATGTACGACATGTGATCGTAATTCGTTATTGAGGTAAAAATCCGTAGTTCAATAACAGCCAACACAACTAAATTTAAACAATAATATTAGGTGTACGAATAAATTCTTTCCGACTGGATTTACATAATCAGTACAAAGCTACTGAATTTCTATCGCGGTGGTATTCATAATCTGCCAGAAAAATGGGAAAAGGTAATGAACAATAATGGAAATTATGTCGATGATTGAGTTGTTTTCATATTTTTTAAATCGAACTGTTATTGTACCCTAAAATCGGAAAGAATTTATTTCTACACCTAATAATCACCAAGAAATTAAATAAAACTCACCCATTCGGATATTCCTTTCCTTCCTTTTCAGAAACCTGTGTCACTAGGTCACTGTACCGATCCTGGTCATCGGTGGCCGAAAAGATTTATGGTAGGGTAGCGCCCAGTGCTCAGCTGATCGCAGGTATTCGCAGGACACCACCCGAAGGTAAGGGTCGCAACGTCAAGTGCTTCCGGGTTAATGTACCGAATATTCACTTCACTGCACTGATACTAACACTGATCACTTAATTTATTTTCTACGGAGCGTGTTGCTCCTACGTTATAAAAATTGGTGGCCCCGAAAGGGGCCGATTGCTGCTAATTGAACAGGTGCTCAATATGGGCACCCTCGGCGTCTACGCACGCCTCCGCACGTATAACTAGCTGCCTTTGCACTGCCCGTAATGTTTCGGGCGTAATTTCGCCACCGCAGCATGGATCCGCACCACGAGGTCTTCAAGTGAATCCACTGGCTGACGGTACACCTCATCCTGCAATGATTGTTGTACAACAAATACAAAACGTAAGTAAAAAAAGAATACCTATAAAAAATTAAGAGCACTAATGAAATTACCTTCAGGTAGCCCCAGAGGTAAAAATCCAGCGGGGTCATATCCGGTGACCGTGGGGGCCACGCAACAGGACCGCCGCGGCCGATCCACCTGTCCTGAAAGGCTTCGTTAAGGTAGTCGCGGGCAATTGTGGCGTAGTGAGGTCCAGCCCCGTCTTGCTGATAGACCATGTTCTGCCGGACCTCATCTGGAATATGGGCCATAAGACCCGGCAGAACATGCTCTAAAAAGACTTTATACGCTGGACCGTCCATTCTGTCTGGCAGCATGTACGGTCCAACGATAAACTCGCCACAAATGCCCGCCCATACATTAATTTGCCAACGGACTTGTGCTGCGCGTGTCCGAAGTGCTAGCGGATTCTCCTCGTCCCACACATGCCGATTGCGGGAATTGAAGCAGCCTTCCCGCTTGAAGATTGCTTCGTCCGTCCACAATATGTATTTGCAGAACGACGGATTCCGCTGCACTTCTCCCAACAGCCACACTGAATTCAACCCGCTGGTCGGCATCCCCGGGGTGCAAATGTTGCACCCGTATAAAGCGGTACGGGCGCAACATGTTCTCCCTCAGGGTTCGATGTACCGTCATTCTGCTGGCACAGAAGAAAATGCAGAAACATCCATTATTAGATAACATTTGTTTCCCTTAATTAATAATTGTTGCAGTTATCTTGTACTGTGACTTACTTTAGGCGGCGGCTCAAGTCGCGCACGCTGACTGTGGGGTCCTCCTCGATGGCGTGCAGGATATTTTCTTGCACCGCAACGTTCCGCGCGTCTCGGGGTCTACCCACGTCGCTGCCTCGCGGCATCATCGAACCCGTCGAGTATAAACGAGACGCCAAACGTCTGATCGTTCTCTCGCTCGGGGTTTCGATGCGCGGGTACTCCACTGCCAAAGCTCGCACGGTGGCACTCGCGTTCCCGTCGTTTCGCGCGTAAACCCAGAACATAGCGTAGTACTCTTCGGCGGAGTACATTTCTGGGCCGAGATTACTAGCTGACTGACAGGATTTTTTCCCAAGTAACTTCCCTCTATCCCCAAGTAGTTTCTCTCATCCATTATGAGTTTACTCCCACCAGGAGAAGAGGCTTTAGGTAAAAAGAAGCCAGCACATTTTCGGAACACACGTGTTTTGCAGAAGTGCAACGAAAACTTTCACAAAAGCCCGCGCTCCGTCCTTCCACTGCCAATGTACCCATTGCTTCGAGATAGAAAACAGACACCACGTGTATCGGTTCGAAAGGGTCCGAAGGGAAGAGACGTAGAAAGTCTTCGAGTTGCTATAAAGAAGAAAATGCATACCATACCTGTTTCCCCTTTCTGACACCCTGAGTTCACGTCTGCTACGAGGCGGAACCAATTAAGTCATAAATTATCCGAAGCTGTAGGAAACCGTTCTCTACCGCCGACTTGCGGGACAATACGATCATAAACCGCGACCCTGGCGAAATGCTCTGGCTGATGAGTCTGATTAATTTTGGAGAACTAGAAATTACAGAGTATTATCCAGCATCAATACGTCTCGCGGAGAGACACAGGAAAAGAAGGGTAGTCCGCTGACTGCGCGTAGTCCCGCCCGCTTCGTCCTACCCTCAAATTAAAGACGGATCCCTTATCTCTTGAGTATAAACACGCGGTCGAATTTCAAAACACAAGCACGCGTCGACGTATTCGGTGCGAGAGACTTTGGGCTTGAAGTCCCATTGGCCGCAAACTAACCAATCGGGCCTGCTTATCTCTCGTGCCTAAACACGCGCTCGAATTTCAAAACAAAAGCACGCGTCGACGTATTCGGTGCGAGAGTAGGTAGGCCTTGGGGAGGAGATATTGCTGTGAAGAGGCCCTCTTGAGGACAGTGGCCATTTGCGAGGGATGCAGGGCCAATCGGGCCTCAAGCCCACAGTCTCTCGCACCGAATACGTCGACGCGTGCTTGTGTTTTGAAATTCGACCGCGTGTTTATACTCGGCGTTGTAAAATTCTTTTCCTTGATCGGTTTGCAAATTTTTCGGATATCGATCTCTAAATATCTTTGCAAACGCTTTAGTCACCTCAGTGCCACTTTTAGTCTTGAGCGGCAACGCCCATGCATACTTGCTCAACACATCGATGACGGTGAGTATGTAGTGGTGACCCTGGTTGAATTGCGAGTATGGACGCATTTCTACAATGTCAGCTTGCCACAGATCATCGAATCCATGCACTATGTCGCGCCTCCGCGGAAAATGTCTTCGAGCTGGAGCATGCAATTCCTCAACGAGTTGTAGCTTCTTGCGACCGTGGTTTTCTTTACTCTTGGATTTCGATAATGGCTGCATGTTAGATCGCAGAGGTTTGACACGAATGATGCGATAATTATCGGGCACGTGCATTAAGTGCTCCCCATCGGCCCGAGAAAATTCTGGACAAGTTCAATCGTCTCGCACGCTTCTCCTTCGCAGCGCTGATGCTGTGGGATAGAATTCGACGCCTACGATACCTTTTGAACGCTGTTTTGCAGCGTCAGCATATCTCTTTGAAACGCGATCAGTTTCCTCTCTAATTCTTCCTGCTGCTCTCTCAAAAGTTTAATGTTCTTTTCCATGTATAGTTTATCGACGGC
The DNA here is from genome assembly GCA_963855975.1 of Andrena chrysosceles. Lineage (NCBI taxonomy): Eukaryota > Metazoa > Arthropoda > Insecta > Hymenoptera > Andrenidae > Andrena > Andrena chrysosceles. The sequence continues at coordinate 74,495,103 of OY979767.1, read as the reverse complement.
ATCGGTGTCGGCCACCGGTTGAGCTACGCGTCGTATCTTGCGTGATTTTGCATCAAAGTCGGCACCAACCACGCAAAAAGCGTTATCTCGCATGTAATTTCGAAGCCAACCACTCCATTTGTAATAGTACATTCTAGCTGCTCCACTCTTCTCGAGCGTTACTCCAAATTTATTGATCGGCATCTCGATGCATACAGTGCACATCATCGGTGTGCGGTTTAATTTATATAATGAGGCCTACCTCGCGGAGTTCCTCGACAATCGATAGAATTTCGGGATCGTGAGAGTTGTTACCCGCCCTGACGCGACGCCTCAAGCAAACGCAATCGATCCACCAGCTCGTTGGGATCGTCCCAGTGTACGTAATCGATCATGTTATAGTTTATAACCATGGCTCGTGGCACCGGTATACCTTTCCCTGCCCTACTAGCTGATGCGCGGGGATTAGCGCTGTAATTACATGTTTGTACTTGTATCCCTTGTTGCCCAATATGGGATTTTTAGCACCATGACCGCGTCTGTGGGCATTCGTTGCCAGCAGTATACTTTTGTATTTTTGTTTATCGGCATCGGTGTATACAGCATTATCGGGAATTCTCTTGAAAATCAGTTCGTAAAGGCCGGGTGTTCCTCTGTATTTTAGACCATCTATGATTATATTATCATCCTTGTCTATATCGAAACTCTTATCCCCAAGCATCGTTCTACTATTGCTAAAGTATACGCCGTACACATAGTCCATTGCTCCATCCCTATCACCACTTATGATTGTGCTCATGTATTTTTGCCCGAGCGGACCGAAATGACTGCGAAACGTTTCTTGTCCCTCGGGTGTTTGGAGTTGTTGTCTAATAGATGTTACAAACGACTCATTGGGACTAGTTTCGAAAACGTCGTCATCAATGGCTGAGAGCGATCGCACACTGGGAAATGTACTTATTGGTGTGGGAGGAACGGGAGACTCGTTTGATGTGACATTCCGTCGTTTATGCTTCGATTGAACTGGTGTTGAGGTTATGGGTGAATATTCCGGTGACATGTATCGTTTCCTCTTTGCCTTGGGCGATGTGTTCCCCTTCGGATGGATTTTTGTTTTAGGCGTTAATGTTTCATTCCCTTCAACGTCTGTGCTCATCAGCGGTGATGTGTCATGATGCTCATGAGCTTCTGCCGCTGCAGTATTTTCCACGATATGTTTTAGGGGTTCGGCGATAGGTTTGAAGTATCTCTCCAACGCGACATCTTCCTCCATCTTGCCAGTCTTCAAAGCCTGATGTTTCCGGCGAATGGAATCGCTGGTTTTTGCAATTTCCTTCGCTATTCTCTCGTGATCCTTAATCTCCAGAGTATCGATATCAGTCATCATTTTGTTGCAGACGTTGCTTTCCCACCGACGTGTTGACGACAATTGACCGTCTCACGGTACGGCAAACTCGTTAAATCCCTTTCTATAACGTCCATTGGACATCGCGCTATCCTTGTCTATTACCACGAAACCATACTCTCGTTGCCAACAATTACGACACAAAGCGCAGAAATCCTCGTAAGACATGTCAGTGTTTACGTGATCGTTGTACACATGTTTCAAGTTGGTACCATCCTGCTCAAACAGAATCAACAGATTGGCATTGTGCCGTATAAGATGTTTGGGAATCTTTGCATACGTCATACAGAGATAGAAGCAGTCAACGTTCCAGTGGCGCCCCATTGCAAAGTATTCCCTTATCGTATCTTGCTTGTCGCATGCCACGTCATCAAAGATAAAAATGGAATTCGGAAGCGATTCGCTCGGTGGGATGACGTCACTGTTATTCGAAAACGTAAAGTAGCCAATTTCATCTATCGGAGTCAATAAATGCTCCAAATACTGGAATTTCGGCTGTTGCAACGACTTGGAGTACACGTACACGTTCTCGAAGCGGACGCCGTGAGTACTTTCCAACAAGCTCACCAGCACGTTGGTCTTTCCACAATTTGATGGGCCACAATTTGATGGGCCACAAATGACGCAGCGTATAGTGTTTGGTAGCATGCTACCATGTCTGCGTCTTGTTTTCGAAGACATCACTCGTGATTTATCGTCAAAATTTGTCACGCGTATCGTCACAGGTTGTCGCACGAATCGCATCCTCTCCGCGAACTGTGAAAAATGATTTTGATACGTCGCACAGTGGTTCGAGTATACTACATACTAGTTGGACAAAATTATTTTTTCGCGGGTTTGGGTTTATATGGGGTTCAAATTGCTTGAAAACAAACCTGATTCGTATTACAGTTTATTATTTCAATAAAAATATCAATAAAATAAAAATATGACTAATTCAATTAAGGGAAAAGAACAAAACGACAGTATTGTACTTTAAATATAATTAACAGTTATAACATTATGTCTATTCCTGTAATTTCTGAGTTTTTATGTTTAAAACCTGGTTTTTGAAATCAGTCTTCTCTGCATCGCTATTAAAATAGTGTTTTACTATATGTTCCACGTCGATCCACGCGACAAGGGTTGAATGTACGGAAAGTAGAGACTTTCTAGTTTATTTTAATCAATCGATCGATCTGCAAAAATTTGCAAAACTATATTTTTCTAATTGTTTTCGAGCGCGACGCTCGGCATAGTTTTGCAAATTTTTGCAGATCGATCGATTGATTAAAATAAACTAGAAAGTCTCTACTTTCCGTACATTCAACCCTTGTCGCCTGGATCGACGTGGAACATATAGTAAAACACTATTTTAATCCACTGAGTGGTGCTACCGAGCGTCGCGCTCGAAAACAATTAGAAAAATATGGTTTTGCAAATTTTTGCAGATCGATTGTTTGATTAAAATAAACTAGAAAGTCTCTACTTTCCGTAGATTCAACCCTTGTCGCGTGGATCGACGTGGAACATATAGTAAAACACTATTTTAATAGCGATGCAGGGAAAACTTATTTCAAAAAGCAGGTTTTAAACTTAGAAACTCAGAAATTACGGGAAAAGACATAATGTTATAACTGTTAATTATATTTAAAGTACAATACTGTTGTTTTGTTATTTTTCCTTTATTGAATTAGTCATATTTTTATTTTATTGATATTTTTATTGAAATAATAAACTGTAATACGAATCAGGTTTGTTTTCTAACAATTTGAACCCCATATAAACCCAAACCCGCGAAAAAATAATTTTGTCCAGCTAGCATGTAGTATACTCGAACCACTGTGCGTCGAAGCGCCCTATTTATAGGTCCGCACCGAAGCAAAACAGTTCAGTATTCAAAATGCTTCTGGTCCTGTCGGATAATTGTGATATTCAAGACATAACCTCTGTGCAGTTGAAATATATACCAAAGATTATTCTACTCCGAGAGTTTGGGAGACAGATTGATCAGTTGTGGGACAGACTCCCCGAGCGTATAAAAGCCGATTCTGAGGTTCGACAGTATCGTCGGTGTCTGGAGCATTATAATCGCCCTTGGCAGCGAACGCATATCGACGGTCCAGCACCATTGATTAAAAACTGCGGCGAATGTCGACGACGAGAGTAAAGAAAGGCTGTGGTTTGTTAAATCGGGCGATAAACGCGCTACCTATCGAATTACATATTCCGGGATATCAGTTTTGCGGTCCGGGAACTCATCTAGCAAAACGATTGGCTAGAGGAGGGGATCAAGGCATCAATCCGTTGGACGCAGCGCGTCGCGAACACGATATTGCATATTCGCGTAGCAACGATCTCGGCGAAAGGCACGCGGCAGATAACGTTCTCGCTGACAAAGCGCGAAAACGAATCGTTGCGCGAGACTCGACTCTGGGTGAAAGAGGTGCTGCTACGGCTGTTTGGGCGGCTATGAAGGCCAAGACGAAAATCGGAATGGGGATGAAAGCAAAATTGCGCAAAAGGACTCCGAAGAGAGCGCCGAAAAAGCGGATTCTTCCGGTGGCAAAACGGGGTGGTATATTACCACTTCTCCCGCTGCTAGGCGTTCTCGGATCATTGGCTGGTGGAGCGGCGGGGATCGCCAAGGCGGTAAACGATAATAAGGCGGCGCAACAACAGCTGCAGGAAATGCAACGTCATAATCGCTCCATGGAAGGTCGCGGACTTTATCTCGCACCGTACAAACGCGGACAGGGAATATCGAAACGAAAAAAAAAACGTCGAAAAGAAAATAAAAATGCCCGCGGGCGTAACTACCGATGCACGATTGGAGGAGTTGGCAAAACGTATGCGTATTCCATTCTTTAGAGGCGTTTTTATGCGTAACGCGCTACCAGCTGGAGGAGTACGCCGAAACGAGAGCGGTATCGTAAATTTGGACAATGTGGAGGGGCCTGGGACAGGTCTGTGAAGATAGCACCCCCAAATTCGAATTTTTGGAAAAACGAAACGGCATTCGTTTGTCCATCGTTTGCCCACGTTTGCCCATAAAAAATTTTCGTTTGCCCACCCTTCAAAAAAAAATTATGGCAAAAAAAAAAATTTTCATCAGCACCCCCATGAAATTTTTTTTATAATTTAACGGTGGGGCATGATTGTCCATCGCTTGCCCACGTTTGCCCATCCAAAATTTTTTCTAGCCTTACAATAATCAAAATAAAATAAATAATATACTGCCGCAATTATATTTTAATATTACATTATCTGAGGAGCAATGGAATAATATTGATCAGAGACAATGACAACCTTTATATGGAATTTTGATCAAAATCTTTGCCCACTTTTAAAAAAAGCTTAGAGAAGAATGATTTATATTAATTACTCATTACATTTTGAAAGAAATTTGACGTTCCACTATTCGTCCACGAGTATCGACGAAAAGTTTTTTTATTGTCTATCCTGTTCGTGCCAACAGGAAAAGCACAACTAGGTGGTTCGAAGTACTAGCCGCAATTTTCCAGCATTTCTTGGGTTTGGGGGCCACTGTGCATAGTGACAAAAACGGGTTTAGAGCGATACGTAAATTCTAGCAGCAATCTAGAACGTGATACGGTCTTTAAGAATTTTAGTCACTCTTCGACCTCAGCTAATCCGTATATTGCTCTGCCGGTTCGCCGACTCGCGGGGGAATACGGTCATAAATCGCAACCCTGGCTACAAACTCTGACCGATCAACCTAATTAATTTTTGGGGACTAGGGACGGTAACCCCAGTCAGCCCCCTCAGTTTTTACTTCAATATGCCAGATGTAAGAAAGGTGCCATCAGCTTAGCAATTAAAAAGTATCACCCAACATTAATACGCCTCGCGGTTCAGCAACTTCTAACAATTACTCGAGCTAATTTGTAAATAAATATGAAAAATACCCAGAATATGTAAAATTACAAATATATTTTTAAAATCCTTTTAATGATGAAATATAAATCGGCCAAAGTTTTAGATAATACTATTAAGAATATGTGTACAAGGTTTGAAATAAATCGGACAATTAGTTTTGGAGATATTTGGTACACCGCTCACGCGGACGAGCTTCCCGGGACAACAAATAACTCGACCATTTTTTAATATTTTTGTACACCCTGTAACAGGGACAGGACTGTACAATATATTACGACAGGCAATGCTTGAGGTCTAATCCGGTCGTCTGTGTTGCAGATGTTCACAACTCAGAGTTAGGCCCGAATTTTCGTCTATGTTAGAAAGGACTTGACCTTGAGTGTTGCCAAATGCACGTTTGGGGAAAGTCGATTTGTCTCCGCCCGCAACCTTTTCCTACCGAGGTCCGGCTTTCATCCACTGGTTTCAAGTGGGCAATAGCAACCGTGTAAAGAACATTTATGAAAAATTTTGTAATAGATTTTAATAATAAGACACAAGCCAAGATTTTAAACAAAATTTTTTTAATTTTGTTGCGCAATTCTTCAGTATACACGTATGTATAAAATTATGCAAAAATAATATATTGCAGTAATAGTAGATACTACGAACTTGGAATTTTCTTTTATAACCGCTCCTTTTACATTTATTTGGTTTAATCTCTAGAGCGCTGATATCAAATTTTCAATTTTGGTCATAAATTTTAATGGGGGGTATGTTCTGTTTTAAGGTGCGTATCGACTTTGCGAGGATTCCTCGCGAGGCTGCTGGGTAGACAGGTTAGACAATAAAAAAACATTTCGTCGTGGAACGTCAAATTTCTTTCAAAATGTAATGAGTAATTAATGTAAAGCATTCATTCTCTAAGTTTTTTTTTAAAAGTGGGCAAAGATTTTGATCAAAATTCCTCATAAAGGTGGTCATTGTCTCTGATCAATATTAATCCATTGCCCCTCAGATAATGTAATATTAAAATATAATTGCGGCAGTGTACGATATACTGACAGGTGAATGAAAATCTAGACTAATACTGGTAAAAGTTGCAGTATATTCTGTGCAGGAAATGAAGTCTCCAAGCGTCCGTTCGTTCTAGAGAATCAGTGATGTCTGCCCATCTTCGAAGTCACGGGCACAATTGTTTATTGAAACCAGTAGATAACCGGTGAAGACGTCGGTGTTTCGAGGTGGTCGCTGTAGCCCTGTCAGCGTACCCAGACCCACGATGCCTCGACTTGCCTTCTCAGCTCAGCGACGAATTATCTTATAGCAGTATATTATTTATTTTATTTTGATTATTGTAAGGCTAGAATTCTCAAATACTAGTGTTACTTTTATTAGAAACATTAATGTTATTCAATATTTATTTTTCTTCCTCTTTCACCGAAATTTTAAAATATTTTTCAAATTTGTTAGGAAATTCCACCGATTGTTTTTAACGTCACAGTTTAGTGTATTTGGTGATAACTTCTCAGAAATGTTTATGAATGCGTAGTTATTTCCTTCCGCTGACGCCATACAACGCTGACACCCTAAAGCGGCCTGTAGAAGGTCAATATAATTGCGCAATATTCAATATTGCACATTATTATTGACCGTCTGTGGATCATATTGGAAGGTTGCACAATAAAATTGAAAAGTTGGGCAATAATATTGAAAGGATGTACAATATATTGCGTGAATGAAGAAGATAATCGGCCCCTAGACGCTCAATATATTGAGCAATATATTGTCATATTCACATTGGACAATAATATTGAACGTCTGTGGATCATATTGGATGATTGCACAATATATTGCGTGAATCAGAACGGTTTTGATATTTTCTATACAATATTGAATATTGCACAATAATATTGACCGTCTGTGGATCATATTGGAAGATTGTACAATATATTGTGTGAATCGCGTGGGGGTCATTCCACGACAACTCGATCACTTTTTTCCCTCGTTGCCTCGCATTTTGTTCAAACTTGAATATGTTGTAGCCCTCGTGAAAGTAGGGGGGGGGGGGTTAATTCACCATTTTGTCGATTTCGAGTTTGTTTAAAAATTATAGGGCGTTGAATAGCTGTTTTATTTATCTGTTCAAATTGACCGAACCATTGCGCCGAAACTAAAAATTTGCTATCAATTATTACGGTCGTAACTAAAAATTCATTTTGTTAATACCCTATATAAAAATGGCAGGTATAGCCGCTTAGCCGATGCGAGTACTGCACGGTCCGAGCGACCAGTCGAGCCTATGTGATTTGACGCAGCGTCACATTCAATTAATTTTCATTTGGCCAATTTTAAATCGTCCACGTTTTTCAAAACATGTCCGTAAAGAGGAAAAACAGGGCTATATCATCCTATTTTTTCCAAATTTTTAAAAAGGTGCTTTCAACTATAAGATTGCAGTTGTTAAGAACAATTGCTAAATAAATGGTCAAATATTCGTTTTTATTAAGTGAAATAATTTTTGTTAGGTACTCATATATCTCCACTGTAAGCACTCAAAAGGTCATTTTTGTCAGTTTATTAGTTCAACAGTTATAATTTTTGGAAAAAACGTAAACACTTTATTCCAAAGAGCTGTAACATCCACAATTTTTGACATTTCGAAAAATCAGCGGGAACAGTAAACAGCTGAATATTTCCTAACTTATTGGAGATAAAGAAATAATATGAATGTAATTGTTGTTTTAATATAATTATGAAACACACAATTGAAACACCGTTTCTCGGAGAGGGGGGACCTTCCCTCTGTGAATTCGTTGGCGAAGGACGACTCCTTTCCCTCTTGATGAAGTAGAAATGGAAAATGCCACATCTGGTTGCCAAAACCTAATCAGGCTGATCGGCCGAAGCGTCTCGCCAGGGTCGCGGTTAATAGCTCTTTTGTCCCGCGAGTTGGTTGTTGACGACGGTAAGTACTTACCTGGGCGTCCCAAGTCGTCGTACGCACTACCCACGGACTAACTCAGACTGAACAATGTCACCACGTTTTTTATTGGCCTTTAGAAATTTGGCAAACAGATGTTGTCGAAACGTTCTTGGAAAAATAATAAATTATCGATCGTAAAGAGCGAATGAATTTTCGCCTGGCTCTGAGCCCGCTTTTGTCCCGACGTACATGAGAAAGATGCTACCAATATAGCAATTAAGAAGTATTACCCACCAATTCCACTATCAATACTGATTGTGGAAAGATACACAAAGAAAAGGAGTAGTCCGCTGACTGCGCGTGTTCCGCCTGCGTCTTCCTCTCTTCAAATTAAGGGGGTATTCTAGTCTAGACACTCGTTATTGAAGGCGATATTTGGAAATGAATTCTAGAAAACCTATCGCTCCCAGAGGGCAGGGAATTTTCCACACATATTTAGTAGTGTTTGAACTATCCACACAAATTTTTGGAATGCATTATATTGAAATTTGTACAAGTTACACGCCGAAGCGCAGATCATGTCATTAAAAATCGGCCCCATCGGGCGCATGAATTGCGGACGCCCTAGTCATCTGAAACGAAGGTTCCAAAGATTGACCCAGACATTGAGTTGCAAAATGAATCAAGTGGCACGGAATGACCCGTACGGAAACAGTTTTGTACCTTCTGTTAGGGCGCAAATTACTTCAAATCTATGTATTATGGTTATTTTGGGTACATCACTATAGACGGAGAAGCAGTTCTGATAATAGTCCGGGAGCCAGCGACACTTTTTGATGTCTCATTTGTTTAAAGTTGGTTTATCTTTTGTTCTACTATATTTGTACTATAAAGCACAATAATATTGACCGTAAGTAGCCCCTAAACGCTCAATAATATTGTTGCGAGCACCCTATGTAGAAGATTCATGGCCCGCTGGTGCTCGCGACGAAGACAAGAGACAGCGAGAAGAAGGCGATCGGGACGATCGCCTGTCAAGCTGTCATTCGATAGTCAGCCGCCATTGCCAGCAGACGTCTCGTTATCCTATTACGCTAATTACTGATTGTATTCGTTACCGTTCTTACTTTCCTTGTTATCCCCCCCCCCTTGTTCATGTTCTGTTATCATTGCTGTACAGTAAACTTATACTATGCCCAACCAAAATCGTAACATTGGTGTCAGAAGTGGGATGCCCGCCCGGAGCGGCATGCCCACTCGCGCTTCCGCGGTTTCCGCGATCCCTGCGGAACTTTCCCCCGGAGCGATGGGCGACCCCTCCCTGCAGGAGCTGTTTACCAGCCTCCAACTAGGCATCGCGGGACAGTTACGGGAACTGCGGAGGGACAACGAGGCCCGGTGGCAGAGGGAGGACCGTCGCAGGGAGGAAAAGGAAGCCGCCGACCGACGGACGCAAGCGGCTCTTGAGGCGCGCTTGTCGAACATGGAGGAGCGAATACAGGTCGTAACCGCTTTGTTTCAGTACGGCCATAGTTCGGTTGGGGGCGGCACGGTCCCTCCGGGTGGGGAGTATGTGCCTGTTGTAAATAGTGTTGTTAATAGCGTTGTGAATAGTGTTTCCCCGGCACATCTCCCCGTACCCGTCGGTGCGCCCGCCGCTGCCCCAGCGTCGGAATCGCGCGTTCTCAGTTTGGGATACGCTGTGAAACCGGCGATGTTTGACGGGAAAAGCTCGTGGGAAGAGTACAAAGTACAATTTGAGACGATCGCGCGCGCAAATGGGTGGGACGATCAGAAAAAGGCGACAGCCTTGATCGCTTCCCTGGGAGGTGCAGCGAGGAGCGTCCTTACGACGCTCTCCGCGGCCCAATGCGAAAGTTTCGCAGAGTTGGTTTCCGCGCTCGAGTTCCGTTATGGGGCGAAGAATTTGTCAAACCTGAACTATGTACTCTTCCAGAACCATAGGCAGCGGAGAGATGAGAGTATCTCCTCGTTTGCCAGTAAAATCGAGCGATTAGCGCAGTCCGCTTTCGCGGACTGCCCGTTGGAGACCCGCGACAAGCTTGCCGCGTCTCAGTTTGTGGCGGCATTGTCGAGCTCTGACATGCAGCGGGAACTGCGTCTCGGCGGGTTCACGACCCTAAGAGCTGCAGTGACTAGAGCTTTAGAAATCGAGGCCGTCGAGGCAATGTCTCGCAGCTCCGCAGCTGAATCGCGAGAACGATACTCGGAAAAACGCAAGGCAATACTCTCCGACACATTTGAAAGGTACCCGGCCAAGAAGCGAAGGTTCCACAAACCCGAGGATCAAACGGACTATACGGAGAAAAACTGCTGGCAGTGTGGAAAGCCCGGACATCTCCAGAGGAACTGCTTCGAATCGAGAAATTGAGAGGAACAGCGTCAGGAAAAGGAGTGAAGGGAGGCCGTCGGAGACGATGGTACCTGGGCTCGACCGATTTGGGGGAACACCGGTCGACAACACTCGGAGCCAGGATAGTGCTGCCGTGAGGGCGTGCGGATCTGTTGCAACGTGGAGGCGCCTGGAGTGCGCGGAGTTGCCGAGCTGTGACGAAGGGAGTTCGAGGGCGAATATCGTCACAGTATAGCTGAGTACAAAGACCGGACGGAGGGTGTTCGAGGGCGAATACCGTCGCGGGAAAGCTGTGTACGAAGTTGCGACGGAGGGAGTTCGAGGGCGAATACCGTCGAGAGATCCGCGACGCGTCGTGACGGAGGGAGTTCGAGGGCGAATACCGTCACGGAGTCGGCGACCCATAAGTGAAGGCCCAGGATGAAGAGTCTGAGTACGGCAGTGGCGCTCGTTCGGAAAAAGAAATCGGGACAACTGCGAGAGGAGTGAAGACGTCGCGGGACTTACGCTGGACTCAGGAAAGAAGATTGGACGAAGCTAATCTGGTGGACTGGGCTGCGGGGACTGCATCCGTGGCCCGGCCCTCCCTTTTCTTGAGTCTGTTTCAGGGAACACGATACCCCACGACGAGGGACAAGGTGTCGGGGGACTGCCGCCGCGACCTGGCCACGCGCTCCCGAATTCCCCGAATGTGCCATAATAGCGTGGCAGTCCGCAGCGGGGTGCGGACATACGTGAAAGCGCCCCGCTAGCCCCCTGGAGGAGACCCTGCGAGCCCCCGGCGCGGCCGGGATGGAGGTTCTCGCGCGGTACCCAGGAAAAAGCAGGAGAGGAGGGTGGACAGCAGGAGGGAAATGGCATCCCCAACCACCAGGCGGACAAGCGTTGCTTGGATCGGCTGGAGGGGGTGTCGCGGAGACGGGAGCGCAGGCAGGACGCACAGGACGGTCCTCTGGTTCAGCACCAGATGCCACGAAGAGGATTGGGGCCATCTAGAAGACAAGGATTGGAAAACTGGAGCAGTTAGAAGAGAGAAGACGGGCGGACGGATCGGGGTGGATTGATCGGGGAGCGGGCCAATAGCAATGCTCATATGTGTGACCCCCTGCTTTCGTGCTTGCCTCGCCTTTCCGTCCCCCGTTCCGGCCGCTCCACCGGATGCCGGCAAATAGGAAGGAAATAAAATGTTTCTCTGTCCTTTTGCAAAGGGGACTGGTGACAAGACGGAACTGGAGTTCTGAGCGGAGTCAGAGGGCATTCCAGACGTTTCCCTGAAGGAGGGGCTGGATCAAGGAAGGGAGCAGCCTTGGAGCAACGCAGTCGCCGAGGGACGTTGCGGAGGCATCGAGGGATACACGCCGGAACTCCGCCGTAGGACAGCGAGGGACTGGAACAGGGGTACCGAAGGCGCAAAGAGTCCCGACCAAGAAAGACTAGGTCCCTCCGCCCGTCTCTGCCCAAGAAGAAGATGCGTCGTCGCAGAAGATGGAATCCCCTCAAGTAAGAAGTGCACAAGTCCGAAGACGCAAGTGGAGGGTAGAGACGCGAAGGACCACGTACCCACGCCTTGCCCAGGGTTTTTGGGGTGGTTTTTCCCCTGGGCGTGAAGGTGAATGCCGAGGCGACGGACGGAAGAGGCCACGTAGAGTCCTTCCCACTCTTCCGGGCCAGGGTGCAGCTGCAGTCGACGGGGAACCTGCAGCGGTCGGGACGACCGCTTCCCGAGGGGGGGAGCAGTGTTGCGAGCACCCTATGTAGAAGATTCATGGCCCGCTGGTGCTCGCGACGAAGACAAGAGACAGCGAGAAGAAGGCGATCGGGACGATCGCCTGTCAAGCTGTCATTCGATAGTCAGCCGCCATTGCCAGCAGACGTCTCGTTATCCTATTACGCTAATTACTGATTGTATTCGTTACCGTTCTTACTTTCCTTGTTATCCCCCCCCTTGTTCATGTTCTGTTATCATTGCTGTACAGTAAACTTATACTATGCCCAACCAAAATCGTAACAATATTGTGCAATATTGAATATTGCACAATATATTGAGCGTCTAGGGGCACACAGCAAAAATATTGTGCAATATATCGCACAATAATATTGACCGTCTACAGGCCGCTTAAAGGGCCGCACAGTGGCGCCTTTTCCCGAAAAGCTGGCCAAAAGTCAATTTCTGAAGTGAATAGCAGCTTGTTGATAGTATGGTACATTTAATATATATACATCAGTGCAACAAATGCCGTTTGAAAATTTAAAATATAGTGGTCGGTTAATGAGATATAGGCTATCAAAGTTGACGAAATTTCGTACTTTTTAGATGGCTTGAAAACGCTCGCACGTTTAATGTATCAGGCAAAGTTTATTTTTAAAAAATTCATATGTAACACATTTTACCATCAAGATACGTGTTATAAACATACATTTTGCACATGAGTAATGCAAAATATCTTTGAAGTTACTCTTGTACTTCCCTTCTCAAAATGTCCTAAATCCTACTCATATTTTAGTACAACGGAAGGAAAATAGTTACTTTATTCACCGAACTTCACTCAGTTAAAGGTTTCTTGACGTAAAGTAACATGTGAAGTATGATATCCAATTGCAAAATCTTGCGCATATTTGCGCCTTTTTAAGATATCTGCATTTAAAGTGCCTATTAGTATCTATCTACGCTCTCCGTGAACGAACTCTTTCAGGTCTGCACTTTTTGGTTTGTGGGAATTTTGTTCATAGACAATTATTAATAATAAGAGTTTAAATCTGAACTTCAAATTTTTTTAAACAAAATGGCGAATCCAATATGGCGGACATGTATATTAAAAAGTTGATAGATCTGCACGAAAATTGGTATCCTATTGTTTTTCGGGTCGCTGATTACGAATCTGAACTTCAAAATTTTGAAAACAAAATGGCGAATCCAGTATGGCGGACATGTATATTAAAAAATTGATAGATCTGCACGAAAATTGGTATCCCATTCTTCTTTGGGTCGCTGATTACGAATTTGAACTTCAAAATTTTGAAAACAAAATGGCGAATCCAATATATGGCGGACATGCATATTAAAAATTGATATTACTTGTGCTTTCTGAGCTTTCATTTACATTTTCTTGGTGACATACTACCATTTCGAGTACCTTCAGAGGAATCTTTTTTTTTGCGGTTTGGAATAGCATCGGTAAGAGTAATATAAGGGTCAGAGTGCAGCAATAATCGTTGGAAAATATCCTGATTCGTCCTTTTTCGGGATGTCTTAAGATTGTAACCCTTCCTGTACAGCTTACACAGTTTGTGACATGATTCCAGGACCTCTATCAATTTTTTAATATACATGTCGGCCATATTGGATTCGCCATTTTGTTTTCAAAATTTTGAAGTTCAGATTCGTAATCAGCGACCCGAAAAACAATAGGATACCAATTTTCGTGCAGATCTATCAATTTTTTAATATACATGTCCGCCATATTGGATTCGCCATTTTGTTTTCAACATTTTTAAGTTCAGATTCGTAATCAGCGACCCGAAAAACAATAGGATACCAATTTTCGTGCAGATCTATCAATTTTTTAATATACAATGTCGGCCATATTGGATTCGCCATTTTGTTTTCAAAATTTTGAAGTTCAGATTCGTAATCAGCGACCCCGAAAACCCCCGACCACCAATTTCTGACAAAATTGTAGTACGTTTAAGGGTTTTGCCGCTTTTTTTGCGATTTGGAACCACTGTGGGCCGCGGCGCCAAGAGCCACTGCTGAAACGTAAACAGATGTCTCCGATACTCTCCAATTCTTTCCAACGCCGCAAGAAAGTCAGTCAGTCTTCAGAGTTCGGACACAGCTATTGCAAGATCGTGCGTTCAGTTACGGCTAGTGAAGTAACTGCGAGAAGATTCTATTATTTCCCGTTTTGCGATTTCAATGTGGTGATTAGTGCAAAATGCCTAGGAAATCATTGATAGAAACTGGTGTTATTCTGCACATGCTGCAGATGTGTGAACAGTGTGAAGTATTCGATGAGAGCTACAAATTGAAGTGTCGTTCGAATAAAGTGCCGGGAAGAAGTGTGTGCAAATTTTTTGGATAAAACACCTTAAACATTCACGGTAGGAATCATCGATTTTGATAATATGTATATTCGAAAAACATCGAACTTTAACGTGATCGCGTTCTCTGGGACCCTTCTTTCCGCAGATTTTATTTTTTAATTCGATTCTGGAGGGTGGGCAAATCTCTTCTACATCTAGACTAACGGACTGCATCGTTGAAAGAACGATTTTGATAATATTTTCGAAAAAATCGAACTTTAACCGCATCGCGTCCTATAGGAACCTTCTTTTCGCGGATTTTATTTTCTATTTCGAATCTGAAGGGTGGGCAAACGAAATTATTGGGTGGGCAAATCTCTTCTACATGTAGACTAACGGACTGCATCGTTGAAAGAACGATTTTGATAATATTTTCGAAAAAATCGAACTTTAACGGCATCGCGTCCTGTAGGAACCTTCTTTTCGCGGATTTTATTTTCTATTTCGAATCTGAAGGGTGGGCAAACGAAATTATTGCATGGGCAAATCTCTTCTACGTCTATACTAACGGAATGCATCGTTGAAAGAACGATTTTGATAATATTTTTGAAAAAAATCGAACTATAACGTGATCGCGTCCTCCAGTAACATTCTCTTCGCGGATTTTATTTTTTAATTCGATTCTGGAGGGTGGGCAAACGAAATTATTGGGTGGGCAAATCTCTTCTACATTTAGACTAACGGACTGCATCGTTGAAAGAACGATTTTGATAATATTTTCGAAAAAAAATCGAACTTTAACGTGATCGCGTCCTCCAGTACCCTTTCTCCGCGGATTTTATTTTTTAATTCGATTCTGGAGGGTGGGCAAACGAAATTATTGGGTGGGCAAATCTCTTCTACATCTATACTAACGGACTGCATCGTTGAAAGAACGATTTTGATAATATTTTCGAAAAAAATCGAACTTTAACGTGATCGCGTCCTCCAGTACCCTTTCTCCGCGGATTTTATTTTTTAATTCGATTCTGGAGGGTGGGCAAACGAAATTATTGGGTGGGCAAATCTCTTCTACATTTAGAATAACGGACTGCATCGTTGAAAGAACGATTTTGATAATATTTTCGAAAAAAATCGAACTTTAACGTGATCGCGTCCTCCAGTACCCTTTCTCCGCGGATTTTATTTTTTAATTCGATTCTGGTGGGTGGGCAAACGAAATTATTGGGTGGGCAAATCTCTTCTACATTTAGACTAACGGACTGCATCGTTGAAAGAACGATTTTGATAATATTTTCGAAAAAATCGAACCTTCACGGCATCGCGTCCTGTAGGAACCTTCTTTTCGCGGATTTTATTTTCTATTTCGAATCTGAAGGGTGGGCAAACGAAATTATTGCATGGGCAAATCTCTTCTACGTCTATACTAACGGAATGCATCGTTGAAAGAACGATTTTGATAATATTTTCGAAAAAAATCGAACATTAACGTGATCGCGTCCTCCAGTAACCTCCTCTTTGCGGATTTTATTTTTTAATTCGATTCTGGAGGGTGGGCAAACGAAATAAATGGATGGGCAAATCTCTTTGACATCTAAACTGAAGGACTGCACCGTTAAACAAACGATTTCGTTGCTTAATTAATAAAAATCCGAACTTGTACTTGGTCGCTTCAACGGGTGTCGTAATTCTTGGCTATTTTTATTAATAATTCGGTTCTGGAGCGTGGGCAAACGAAATAAATGGATGGGCAAATCTCTTTGACATCTAAACTAAAGGACGGCACCGTTAAACAATCGATTTCGTTGTTTAATTAATAATAAACCGAACTTGTACTTGGTCGCTTCAACGGGTGTCGCACTCCTTGGCTATTTTTATTAATAATTCGATTCTTGAGGGTGGGCAAACGAAATAAATGGATGGGCAAATCTCTTTGACATCTAAACTAAAGGACGGTACCGTTAAACAATCGATTTCGTCGTTTAATTAATAAAAAATCGAACTTTTACTTGGTCGCTTCAACGGGTGTCGCGCTCCTTGGCTATTTTTATTAATAATTCGGATCTGGAGGGTGGGCAAACGAAATAAATGGATGGGCAAATCTCTTTGACATCTAAACTAAAGGACGGCACCGTTAAACAATCGATTTCGTCGTTTAATTAATAAAAAATCGAACTTTTACTTGGTCGCTTCAACGGGTGTCGCGCTCCTTGGCTATTTTTATTAATAATTCGGATCTGGAGGGTGGGCAAACGAAATAAATGGATGGACAAATCTCTTTGACATCTAAACTAAAGGACGGCACCGTTAAACAATCGATTTCGTCGTTTAATTAATAAAAAATCGAACTTTTACTTGGTCGCTTCAACGGGTGTCGCGCTCCTTGGCTATTTTTATTAATAATTCGGATCTGGAGGGAGGGCAAACGAAATAAATGGATGGACAAATCTCTTTGACATCTAAACTAAAGGACGGCACCGTTAAACAATCGATTTCGTCGTTTAATTAATAAAAAATCGAACTTTTACTTGGTCGCTTCAACGGGTGTCGCGCTCCTTGGCTATTTTTATTAATAATTCGGATGTGGAGGGTGGGCAAACGAAATAAATGGATGGGCAAATCTCTTTGGCATCTAACCTAAAGGACGGCACCGTTAAACAATCTATTTTGATAACATGGAGGGTGATGTAGACAAATTTTTCAATTTGTTCATAACTTTTTTTCGGTGGGTGGGAAAAGAAAAATTTTGGATGGGCAAACGTGGGCAAGCGATGGACAATCATGCCCCACCGTTAAATTATAAAAAAAATTTCATGGGGGTGCTGATGAAAATTTTTTTTTTGGCCATAATTTTTTTTTGAAGGGTGGGCAAACGAAAATTTTTTATGGGCAAACGTGGGCAAACGATGGACAAACGAATGCCGTTTCGTTTTTCCAAAAATTCGAATTTGGGGGTGCTATCTTCACAGACCTCTCGTATTTATATAATTGTCGCGGTGGTACGCGCGGTATAGGCCTTGACCTATTTAATAAATAAGTCGCAGTAGGATATCCGGGGTTTTTACAAAGGTGCGTCTATTATTAGACGCGTTTCTGTCACGTACACCAAATATTCGTCGCAATTATACTTCCGGGAGTTTTATGACTGTAAAACGGAGATACTCAACCCATCGAATGGATTTTGGATGTTTTAATGGGAAAGGGGTAATTGTGGGCTTGACTTGGAGGGTCGTAGAAAAGGGGTGAGACGTGGTCTCGATTTAAGAGGTTTTTGGGGCGAGGGAGTTGTTTAGATTTAGTATGAGGAAGGGTGTTAGAAAGCTTAGTAACGGATCGGCGCAAGAAAGCTCTTACACAATTAGCGAAGCACACAGTTTATTGAAAGCGATTATGAGAGCACGAAAACGTATATTTTAAAGTTTGTAGATTTAAGTTGCAGTTATAATTGGAATATATTTACAAGGTCAGACACAATAAATTAACAGTTATTTTACACAACACGTTTGACTAGTTATTACACAAAACAAGCAATACTTAGAAACTAGTATTAAGCTCAAGCGTAGCGATTACTAGCTGGCGAAGCAAAGTCGCGAAGCGTAGAGATTCGGAGCAGTTTCGAATAAAGCGCAAGCAAGGTGCGAGAGAGCGAAAAGTGCGTATTGTGATTAAAAGCGTGTATACTGTAGCAAAGTCGCGAACAGAGTCGAACCTCTCTAGGAAATCGGCTCTGATTTCCTGGAAGGAAGAGATTCCCCTTTCCATCGATCGCAAGTTGATGGAAGGGGCAGTGATCGACACTCCGCATGAGTCAGCGT
The DNA here is from genome assembly GCA_963855975.1 of Andrena chrysosceles. Taxonomy (NCBI): domain Eukaryota; kingdom Metazoa; phylum Arthropoda; class Insecta; order Hymenoptera; family Andrenidae; genus Andrena; species Andrena chrysosceles. The sequence goes on along the minus strand of OY979767.1, from coordinate 74,476,723 downwards.
GCCGTTGCCATTGCCTAATTACCGGTGGGCCTAGAAGATGGCGTAAGAATGCATAATTTCTTGAACAAGGGAATTCCTGCCTCGTAGGGCGAATAGTTAGAAGGAGGTTTCGTACCGACTATCTTGATATGGGGACCGCTAAGGTACATCGTCAAGGTGATCAGCGATTTGAGAAAAGGGGTAAGAGTTGTTGAGTTTGAAGGTTTTTGGTGGAGTGATTTTGATAATAAGAGAGTGGTTTTAGAATAATACCGCGCGAAAAAATGGTGGGGCATCACACCATCCCCTTCATTTCTACTATAAGCTCTACATAAAAAGTCTATAAAAAAATTTCGGCGACTTACCTTGTTAATTGAGACAATAATTCATTGTCTTATGTGGTGTAAAACTCGTGAAATTTCAGAAAATTGACGACTTTCCATATTTGACTCTTGGTAGGTTATAATTCAATAGTCTAGGTATATGTCATTGAGCTATAAAAATACCTGGAGAGTGAGCAGCAGTGGGAAGAAGTAGAGGCGACAGCGGTTTGAGGGAAATAGGAGATAAGCGGTGAACCTATCCTTTTTCCTATTATCCCTCTCACTCTGTACTATCTGGGTTATGTATGTATGTGTGTGCGCAGATAACTTCACTCACACGCACTATACATCCATAACTTGTTGTAAGGCAGAGATAGGTTCACCCGTTATCTTCCTTCTTTCTCGGACCGGCCGCCATTGCTCTGTTCACTCTCTAGGTATTTTTATAGCTCAATGGTATATGTACACTCAGCTCAAACGATTGTGGCCGATCAAGATTCGATTGTATTCGAGCTTACCAGGGTTGGTTTTTTCATCGCTAACATTTTACAGTATTTCATGAAGATGGTGAGGGCACTGTGTTACGTCCTGAAGGGACTTTTGCGAATCGTCCTGAGCGGCTAGGATGATTCACAGGGTTCTTGCTCTTTTAAGGTTCTAAAGCACGCCTTGATTGTACTTACCATGGAAGGATAAGGGGAAAAGGGGTCAAATCAATGGTTACACGGAATTAATGGGAAAAACAATGGAATGAAATATATTCTCGAAGAAAACATTGAAGTAACAATTTGGACATACCAGGACGGCGCTCCGTCCCTGTTATCGATGTGCGTTCGGGTGTCGGCACGCTTGCCGTTTCTCGTTTCGTGCGCTCTCTAGGTCGCTCAACCTAGCGCAAGTCGTGGTCGCTCGCTGTGCTCTTTGGTAGCACCCGGAAGTCGGCGAAATCGGAGTCCGTCGCTTATCTGTGTCTCGTTCCGTCGCACGTCTTCGCGGAGTCAACGGCGGTTCGTATCGCGCACAAGGGCTCTCCCGGCTAGGCCGTTCTCGGTATATCGGAAGGAGTTACCCAGGGCTGATCTCGACCGTCCGGACGGGTTTACGCGTGTCTACGTGGAGGCGAGGTCCCGAATCTAGACGGCTCGCTGGCTCGTCGCAACTTCCTAGCACGAGCTCTCGAAAACGAATCCCTGTCCCGCGGATCTCCATTGCGGGTCGAACCTCGGACCGTCTCAATGAATGGGGGAAACTGCTCCGTTGGCGGTTGTCAATTGCTTCACCCATTCCTTGATTATTGAGAAATAATCAGAGCCCGGGCTGAGCGCGGTCGTTGTCCCTAACGCTGTTGCTACGGTCTCAGCACAACGCGATTGCTACACGCGAGGCCATTCCGCTGAATCGCCGATGTCGAAAGAAAGCGACGCGTGGACAGCAAGCACGGGATGGACCTGAAGGGCCCATGTAACAACTGCCAAGCCACATGTTCCCATCTAGAACATTTCTATTTCGTGAGGGAAACATTACTATGACGCCATCTAATATGAGACACGTAAATAAATAAATAAGGAAAGATATTTTTTAAATTAAAGTAAACTATTAAGGGGGAACAACACCTTGACGGCCGAAAAAAGCGTGTTCTTTGTGAATTATTTTTGAGATACAAATGTTGTTGATAGTGGGTTTAAATGTGCATACATTGGACAGTATTTGAGAATTTTTTCATTAGCAAATATATGTATTTAGTGACATTATGAAGGTTGCTGTAGACTGCTGCGCGCCGGTCGCGGTCTCATGGTTTTCCATCTTGTTCTCGTTTTATTCATCTGAGAAAAAAAAGTAAGACATTTTTTTAATCTATATTAATGTAGTTTCTGTTAAGCGTACGGAAATTGAATTATTATAATTTTTGAAGAAATGGCAAAGCTTAAAAGAAAACGTTCTAAAATTTCATGAAAAAATCAATATATTTTGGGGTGAAAAAAATAATAAAAATCATTATTTTTAAATTTCCATAGGCTTAACTGAAGGCATTATTATGTAGAATATGTATGCAAAACGGTAAATTGATTCATTCAAAATTGGCGGAGAAAATCGTTCAACCAGTTTAGAAAACATCGTTTCGAGAAAATCGCGTTTAAAGTTTTAAGTTCATTTATTTTATACATAAACAAAAAATTTTGAAAACTTACTATATCTCATCTATTCCAGGCCCATAGTACTCATTATTTTCGCTGGTGGATGGTCGATTAATAAATGTTTCTTCATTCTGGACGCTAAAATTGCTTCCGACAGACATCCGCGCGTTAGCGGTATTGATGCGTCGTGCGTCTTCCTCCATGTAATAATTATGCATTGTGGGTCCAATTTTGATCCCCAAACCGTTCACAATATTCAAATAAGATTGTATGCCGTCGTTAAACAGACAAACAGCTAAATATGCTGCTGTTTGGACAATAATGGCGCGGCTTGAAGATGTTTTGGGTGAATATTTCCAAATAAGAGCATTGAAGCTCTCATTATTGTTTTGTGTGTAACCACCCAAACACCGTTCCAATAATTCTAATTTGCTTAAATCCGTATAAATTGGTGTTAACACGTCGATAACATTTTGTGGTAGTGTATTTTTGTGTCTGTATTCTTGCAGTTTTCCACTAGATTTCGCACGCTGCCAAGAACACCATGAGCTTTTACCCTCGGGGCACAAGTGATGTTTAGGATCTTTATCCATTGAACCTTTGTGATACAGTGTGGCCCAAATGGCATCGTGCATTTTTTTACAGAATCTGTATTTTCGCGTATTGTCTTCTCATAATAATTGCACAGTTGGTCAATTACTTTATCTGTTAGTTTATTTTTACCACCAATTCCTTTATTTACCTTCTTCAGTTGACGCAATCTCGTACCCATCCGTTTTTTAATGTGGTTTATGCATTCTTTTTTAATAATAGCTTTATCGCTATATGGTTTTGAGTCAATTATAGCCTTGTACGTTTTGCTATCACCGTCTCCAATGTAGTATGTATATTGTATATTGTGAAGATCTTCTGATCTGACGAACATCTCACGGATTGCGTCGACTTCCATTTTTCCTGCTGCACCGATGTGGTTTATCGTACATTCTTCAATATGTCCTTCCTTCCATGTTTCGTATTCACTACTCCCAATGTCTTTCTCGTGCAATTTACAAGCATGGCAATATGCAGACTTTATTATAACATCGAGGACTTTATTTGTATGAAAGCCAATCAAAGTTGCGACGCCAAACAAAGATTTGAAACCTCTTTTCATCCATGAGCCGTCTTCTGAAACCGTCACTCCTGCATTATCGAGTCCCATTGCTTCTTGCGTTAGCACTTTTTCTTCATAGAAGTTTCGGCAACTGTTTTTACGATAACACTCACATTTGTGACAATTTTGTCGTAGAAGGACTGGTAAATTGGATGTGGCAAATCCATAAAAGCGCAAAATTTTTTTGCGCCATTCAGTCCAACTCCAATTAATCGCATTGCAAATACGAACCTGCTGTTAATTTCATAAGCATGTTCACCTGTCAAAGGAGATGAATATATGTATTTTGGTTCACACGATTGGCACTTCACAACTAATTTGAATCCAAGTCCGCGAATGCTTGATTCTTCAAACACTATATCTCCATTATACTCTTTGCACTTCACATAATCCGAGATGGCAGTAAATACTGTCAAAAAGTTCAAAATTCTGTATCCAGTCATTGAATTTACCGAATATTCAGATAAGCCGTCGTCTTTCAATTTTTTCGCTGATGTGCTAAGTATTGTATCACTCTCTTCAGTTTCGAAACGATTCACTGGTCGATGTCGTTTTCTATTGTCACGTCTTGTATTGCGTTTCGTAACTCTACTTCCTTTCCGATCCATTGCGTACTAACTCGCAATGGATTTAAAATTCGCACTATAAATTACAGGAAGCGCAAAGAAATGCACGTCAAAACTTGCGTACGTCTGTGTACGTAGTCACACGTAAAATAAATTTCGTAGGACTGCTTAGGGAACTAATACGAAGTATATCGTTCAAGATGCTGGGCTACAGCGACCTTTACTTGCCGAGGGTCTTTGTAGAGTCCTAGATATTGTCATCAAGAACGCCACTTTCTACGGTGTCCACTTAGCACATCTGGAGAGCAGTTGTATAAAAATCTCTACTCCTTGACCGGAAACTATGGGTTGTTTCGGAACCCCCGCGGTTCGCAAATTCTAAGTGGGAATGCGATACGATAAGACTGCTCGCAAACATGAAAATATACGTAAAGGTACGTGTCTAAAACTTTTAATACGGAAAAAGGTTTACACAAATGTCAATAGAACTATCTACAAAGTGTATGATACACAAGCTTATATTTGCCTCCAATGTTTCATAGCGCTCGAGCAAGCGCGTTTTCCTTACCTTTCGAACGCCGTGCGCGATGGAAGAGAAAGCTCTGTAACATCGTTAGTTTTGCGAATTCTGGCATAATCTTTTAGAAATATATTCCTAAACGTTCATACTTTTAAATTATCTAAAAAAAAAAATCGATTTTTTTGACCCGTCAAGGTGTTGTTCTCCCTTAATGTATGTGTTACAAATGAGAAGGTTGCATTTTTAAACAACTAGAGCATAGTAAAAAAAAGTCATAAATGCATATGAAGATTTCGATGGATTTACCTAAATCCTTACCGGAACCGGTAAGGAACAAGTACTTTACAGAAGTGAATAAATTGATAATTATCATAATTTGCACTTATGTAAAGTGTTTATTATTTATAATAAATTTAAAATTTATTGTTTATAAAATAACAGATAGTATGGAGTAAGCCTAGACGGGTTCTAAGGCAGGCCCTCTGAGGGAGCGCGAGGCGGGGAAAGTGAAGGCACGCGGGAGAGTGCGGTGGGAGGAATTCTGGGCGCGGGGGGAGCGGGGAGTGGGAGATTAGGGCCCTTTACACGGACGTTCCGGCGCGCGGTCCGGCGCGCCACACGCCGCACGGCACGCAAAAGTACGTGAAGCCGGATCGCGGCGGTCCTTTGCGCAGGCCAGGAGGTCGTACCCGTCACTACTTAGAGACAGCGAGTTCGGGCTCCCATTTCTACGTCGACTCCACATGCTTTTTACACGATCCACCGCAGTGGTATATTGTGCACTACCTGTTCGATGTATATCATCGATCTGCAAAACGATCGGCAAGACACGGTCGCGAAAAGTATACAAATTCCTCGATATACCTGGCTTATAGAAAATATCATAAATGCTGTTACTGTAGGGTACACTGAAACATCTGTTTTTAGGAAGCTACATTTGGTTGACCTAAAGGTGCTATAAATTCTGGAAATGGTTTATGACTCAGTTATAACGACTGTAAAATTTTACAAGGGTACATTAAAAAATGTCCAAATGTTTCCCCGGCAATGCGTTGGCAAATGAAATTGCAGTTAACACATTCACCGTTGTGACGATCATAATTATTACTATTGACGGCAATAATTACCATGTTATTGTTTGTTTTAATATAAAAACTAATATTGATAGACAATAAATACACGTAGGTATGCAAGTGATGTTATATGTAAGATAAATGCTGAAGAGGTGTAATATGCAAGATGTTTTGAAGAAAGGGGGTAGTCTTCTGCTTGCGCGTGATGCAGGTCAAATTTTTCACCCACGCTCTTGCGTGGCGCGCAAGAAAGCGTCGCGGTCCTGCCCGCGCGACAGAAAGCACCACGGTCCTGTCCGCGCTCCAACCTCGATTGCAGAAGAGTTTACATAAGAGACAGAAAAGGTAGTTGGAAAAGGTTCTGACAGTGCAGAAATCCTGAGGCGCGCGACGAGCCTGGCAGCCGATCCTGGCAGCCAAGGCTCTAGAGGCAACGCCGTCGATAAGCCGTGCCTCGATGGGTTTCGAGGACTTCGACCCTCGAGACCAGGGGGGGGCCGTAAAATGTTGCCCCCTAAGACATGGCGAATAAAAAATTCTACATTTCTCACCGGATCTTGGCGAAAGTGACGTGAATCGTTTCCTTATGTTTTCCCGATGAAAATGGTCCAAAAACGACACAAATCGGATTGTAATTAAGGAATCTTCATAATAAATTGATTTCCATAACTTCGTTAAGAATAGTGCGATTTATATGAAAGTTGGTAGGCATAATTTTCATTTGAAAAACATGAGAAATCCATCGGTATCACTTCCATATCGATACGATAAAGAATAAAGTATACAATTTTTCTGAAACAGGTATGAATCCTCGGCCGACCGCAGCGAATCGAGGCCGGGGACCCAAAGTGGAGGGTGAAATATTCATTACAGCGTATTAAGAAATTCTTTATTCTTCGTCGTATCGATATGAAAGTAACACTAATGGATTCCTGGCGTTCCCCCAATTAAAATTATCACAAATATCGTGAAAATCGGACTACTATTACACAAACAATACAAATCATGAAAGGGGTAGGCATTTCTTAAACGCACTCTCTTATCGTATCGATATGGACGTGACAAATGGATTTCTGGTTCACCCTGGCTCACACAGTCGATGGTCGTTCGAATATGAAAGGTCAACTTCAGATCAATTTTTTTGTAATTAACATGAATTGATGAATACGACATATTTGTTTGCATGGTTACATACTTTGTCCATTAGCTATCAGAATAGAGTAATGGATACACAAAACTACAACTTTCATACTAAACTACGTGTTTGCCATATTTTTTTTCTATTTCCGCAGCTATTTCCAACTTTCACTTTTACTCCTTTATACGTACCTACCTCTTCCTGCCGTTTCTGCTTCCATCTACCTACTTAATTTCAAGGGTTCGCACAGGCCTGGTCAGCGTCAGGAACATTTGGTGACCAGGCCTTTGCGTACCGGGGGACAGCTTTCTTATCCCACGCTTTCTTTTCACCCTCTCTATGTTTTTCTCTGTTTTTTTTTTCTTTCATTTGCTATCTCTAACTCTGTCTAGTCTTTCCTTTTTAACCGTCGAAAATTCACGGAGCGGACACTTGGTCTCGAACCGGCTATCAGACAACACGTACCGCGCACGCATTTTTACTATTTTCCCATATTTACTGTTAATTTATTACTGTTAATTGTTACTTTTAATTATTTCTGTTAATTGTTACTCTTACAAGGGGACATCCGAGTTGTGGACATCGCTTTTGGAACGACACTATATAGGGGTCGTAGTACTCATGTAGTATGAAAATACCATTTCGGCTTTTTGCATGGTGGGCCTTCGTTTTCGAGATATTTTGATTTAAAGTTTTTAACGTACGGAGTAATTAAGATATATACCATTTATAGTAAACTATACCCAAGAAGGTTCCGTGGCTACAACGGTAGCGCGTCAGATTGTCATCCGGGCGGTCCGGGGTTCAATTCTCGACTGCTATGACTTTTTTTTTATTTATTTTTTTAAACAGTTTTTCCCGTGGAAATATATTTTGTGAATATCACATATTATATAGTGCGTTACATATTACCCTACGCAAATTTTAAGGTTGAAAATGCATTTATAACATAACATATTATTCTAATCGTCTCTTTCACCGGTGCTTTCATATTCTTGTACTGCGAAAATATTTCATTCCGAAACTTTCGACGCCTGCGATTGTCGAGCAGGTAAAGTGAGATAACCGTTACTTCTGACCGTAAGGGTGGTCTTATACCTGCTCAAAAGAATGGTCGAATACCTGGTCGTTGGGAGCGAGCAAGTCGTGACGATTTCTGTGCTTGGTCGTCAGTTCACTTCGATTCATCGTGAGAAGAGCATCGAGTAAGATCGTTCGCGAATTTTAGAAATGGATAGTGATTCTGTGAGTGCAAGTACTTCTCGAGGAGGAGCAGTTACCGATGACATAGAAGACAAAACTGAGGTATGGAGCGCATGGAAACAATGCGAAAGCCTCTTGAAGGACAATAATTACATGGTGGAATTGCCATGTGCAAAAACATCACCAAAGATTGCACAAATTGCGAACGAAATGTTTAATCGCATTACCACGATGTTCGATGAAATGATGGTAATAGAAGACGAAGAATTTTTTGTCCCGGACGAGAACGATGAAAGTATGCAAACGAGCGATTCAACCGACGAAGAAGAAAGTGCCTGGAAGGACGAAGCGACAACCAGTGGACGAGATTATATATCGCTCGAGTATAAGAAAAAAGTTGTTGCGTTGGCGAAAGCTCACCCGAAGTGGTCACTCGCAACATTGCAAAAAAGTGGAGCAAAGCGATTGAAGAAGAAGTCATATTTAAAAATGTAAGACTAATTTCATTCGTATTATTGTTAGACATATAATATTAGGTATTAAATAAATGTAACGGAAATATACATGTTCTTCATAATAATATATTTCATTTTTCCAGTTGGGAAGCAGAAATCGCTGCAGGGGGAACTATGATCGACAAATATGAAACCATTAATAATATGACTTTCAAAAAATTCGAACAAGCCCGGCAAAATTTCGAGCAAGTTACAACATCGACGCTGCAACAATGGGCCCTGACATATGCCCGTGAATTTAATTGCGATCGTTTCGTGGCCAGTACAACCTGGATAATTAATTTCAAGCGAAAGTACGGCATACGACAAAGGAAAATTACGAGGTATGTCAGTTGTGGAGAAGTTGCCTCATTTGAGGAGATACTTCAGGCAGCGACAAACTTTAGAAATAGGATTAAAAAGCTATCCGACTCTTGTACATCCGAATTTGTCATCAATACTGATCAGACCGGGTGTCAATATCAATCGTCCATAAATCGGACATTAACAATTAAAGGGAGTAAATCCGTTTTCGTGAAAACGCAAAGTTTGAATAAGTTATCACATTCTTATACTGCACAGTATTCAATAACGAAATCTGGCGATATTTTACCGCATGTTTTTATATGTCTGCAAGAAACAGACAATAAATTTGGGCCGCGTGTACAAAAACAGGTCAATCAATTCGTCCAGCAATATGAAAATATTATAGTAACGTGCAGTAAGTCGGGGAAACTTACGAAATATTTATATGCGGAATATTTGAGAAAAGTTGTTAAACCATATGTCGAAGAAAATAAATTTCTATTAATTGTAGATTCGTGGGGAGGACAGACCGGTGATGTATATGACGACATATTTCCTAGAGACTACGACAATAGTAATAATAATAACTGGACACTGGCCATTATACCACCGAAGTGTACACCGTTAGTACAGCCCTGTGATGTATATTTTTATCGACAAATTAAAATTTTTATTAAAAAATTACAACACTGTACACATGTAATAGAGAATGAGCGGGAACTTACCCAGAGAGAGGATGCGTTAAAAATGCACTCGTTGCTCCATCATCAAATAAGTGCACCGATATTCCGGCCGATGATTTTATATGCGTGGTACGCGGCAGGGTTAGTAACTTATGAGAAACCCAAATTCCAAAATATTAACGAAATATGTTTTCCCCCAAATTTATTATATTGTCAATGTAACCGTATAGCTATTTTGAAATGTGGGTGGTGTTTCCACGAATTATGTTTCATATGTTTTTACGATATGTATCATCCCAAAAATTGTACAAAAGGAAATTAAATGAAACATTCATTGTCAAAAGGATTGTACAGTATAAATATAGAAATCGTTGTCAAGACTTACTCGCTCCCAACGACCAGGTATTCGACCATTCTTTTGAGCAGGTATAAGACCACCCTTACGGTCAGAAGTAACGGTTATCTCACTTTACCTGCTCGACAATCGCAGGCGTCGAAAGTTTCGGAATGAAATATTTTCGCAGTACAAGAATATGAAAGCACCGGTGAAAGAGACGATTAGAATAATATGTTATGTTATAAATGCATTTTCAACCTTAAAATTTGCGTAGGGTAATATGTAACGCACTATATAATATGTGATATTCACAAAATATATTTCCACGGGAAAAACTGTTTAAAAAAATAAATAAAAAAAAAGTCATAGCAGTCGAGAATTGAACCCCGGACCGCCCGGATGACAATCTGACGCGCTACCGTTGTAGCCACGGAACCTTCTTGGGTATAGTTTACTATAAATGGTATATATCTTAATTACTCCGTACGTTAAAAACTTTAAATCAAAATATCTCGAAAACGAAGGCCCACCATGCAAAAAGCCGAAATGGTATTTTCATACTACATGAGTACTACGACCCCTATATAGTGTCGTTCCAAAAGCGATGTCCACAACTCTGATGTCCCCTTGTTAGTTGTTACCGTTAATTGGTAGTGTTAATTGTTTCTGCTAATTGTGACTGTTAATTGTTATTTTTAATTGTTATTGTTAATTGTTATTTTTAACTGTTATTTTGGGATTATCTTGATTGAGTTTTGGGTATTATCCTTACACCAAACCACTTCAAGTGTAAGAAGCAATAAAGTTCGGAAAAAGGCGAAATTTATTCGCCAGAAAATTTCTGATCGGCGTGTTGGCAGCTAAGCCTGTGTGAAGAACGCGGTGTACGAAAGTGTGAAAAGCTTTATCATGTTTGCGGTGAACAGTAATCGTGACCGGAACATAGGTGTTGTTGTTGTTGTTGCTGCTGCTGTGCATTTAACAGTAGCAGACCGAAGAAGAAGCAGAAGAAACCGCCAGGTTTGGGTGAAAGAATACCGCGGACATTGCAATGATCAGCCCCTTGTTCGAGAACTTAGAGAAAATTATCCAGAGGACTACAGGAATTATTTAAGGATGGATGGCGAAGCGTTTGATGATCTACTTAGTTTAGTTCGAAACAGAATTAAGAAAATGGACACCGTTATGAGACAGAGCATCCCCGCAGAGCAACGTCTTATCGCCACATTAAGATTTTTGGCAACTGGGCGTAGCTTAGAAGATCTAAAATTTACAACAGGAATCTCAGCTCCTTCGTTATCCAAAATAATTCCTGAGACGTGCAAAGCAGTGTATGATGCCCTACGGACAGAGTTCTTAAAGGTAAGGGTTAAAAATTAATAATACGTGTAGACTAACAATAATACTTTATTAATGAAATGATGTATTAACGGGGAAAGGCTAATCCACGATCGCGAATTCATATGAAAATTTGTGTATTTTATTTATTTAAACTATTTTCAGACGCTCCGTTTGAATAGGGTAGGGTGGGGCTAAAAGTCCGGCGGGTAAAAAGTCCGGAATGCAAAATCTCTATTCCTAAACAATGTATTGAGTTTCAATGTATTGATTTTATTTTATGTATCGAAAACTAAAAGAAATATGTCGTCTTTATTGTCTTACACGAAGTAAACCACAGTTTAAAAGCGTATTATGTTAAGATTGTTTATTGCAGAATGATAATATTTTCTAACTTATATATCGCATAAAAAAAACACAAAAAAAAACACAGATTTTCATATCAATTCGCGCTCGTATTTATAAAACTCTACGAACTACTACTACGACTTCCTTGAACATTTGACGCATGTTGATTCTGACTACAATAACTATCACTGGTTAAGTTCGTCGTTTCCCGGATCGGCACAGTATAGAGCTTGCAATCGTTATCGCATAAATCTGTATGAGGCTTTAACGATTTCAATAATCCTCTTCTCAAAACGGCTGTTATTAAGGTGTCCGCATATATGGCCTGCTCCGGATCCATTCTTTCCAATTGTTTGGCAACTTTTATGCCTGAGGCCTCGTACTCCGAGATCTCGAGTCTGGTGGTGGTGGTGGTGGGGTTGTTCAACGCGGCAGCGCACGATTTTAAAACATCAATCACGTTGTCATCCTTTTTTTTTTCTTTTGGCGCAGCGATTAATTTCGCCAGTCGGCCGTTTATTCGTGCTTTCACACGGTTGCACTTCTTCATCCTTCATACAAAGAAAAACACAAATAATTTAATAAAATAAGAAATAACAAAGCAATTAAATTTTGTTTATTTTTATATTGTATTTTATTTTGTCATAGTTCCCGACTACCAAGGACGAGTGGAAAAAAATAGCGGAAGGATTTCACAACAAATGGGACTTCGTCAACTGCGGAGGTGCTATGGATGGAAAACATATACGAATTGTTGCACCACCGGATTCCGGGGCTTTCTATTACAATTACAAGAATTACTATAGTATTGTATTAATGGCGTTAGTAGATTCCAATTACGAATTTATTTTTGTCGACGTCGGACAAAATGGAAGGATATCGGATGGTGGTGTTCTGGAACATACGGAATTTATGAGACGATTAAATAACGGGCAGTTGAATTTGCCTGATAATACTGAAACAGTAAAAAATTTAAACTTCGCCTTTTTAGGCGATGAAGCGTTTGCCTTAACTAACAATCTTTTAAAGCCTTATGCGCAAAGGGAACTAGACCACGATAAAAGAATATACAATTATAGATTATCGCGAGCTAGGAACGTTGTTGAAAACACATTCGGCATATTATCCTCGCGATTTCGAGTGTTACATACCGCAATCAATATGACGGTGGAAAATATATCCTATGTCGTATTGGCTACTTGCGTTCTGCATAATTTCTTACGGAGACGGAGTGCAGCATATATGACGAACAACAGGAGTATGCAGGATGGGAATCGTCAAAACGATGCAGTACAGTTGGATAATTTGCAACCCGTTAATCATAGGAATATAAATAACGCTGCAAAACAAAATAGGGACCGTTACAAAGAGTATTTTGTAGGAGAAGGAAGTGTTCCGTGGCAGGAAGATATGTTGAATGTGTATAGAGTGTAAGTGTTTAATGTATTAAGGGGTTAGGCCACCTTGGACGAAGCAAAATTGCAATCATTTTCGGCATTTTTTTAGGAAGATAATGAAATAAACAGAAAATTTAATATGAAGCCTGTTATTATACAACTCTCGCCGGAAATAATACGATTTTTATTTCCTACAAAATGGTGACGGCATAGCCATGATGTGCAAGATCTTGAGGAGCGATGCCTTCCACGGTGTTCAATCTGACGGCTATACCGTTTGACTTAGAACAAAAAACCAAAAAGATTTATTTTCTGCATGCCTAAAACTAGAGAAATACGTAGGGAAATCCAGAAACATTAATTTCTCACGAAATGGTGAACATGGGGAGAAAAAGTGCATTTTTTTTTTATAAAAGAGTCAATTGCAAAGAATATGTTTAAGATATCGCAAAACCGCTACATACTTCTCTAGTTTTAGGCATGTAAAAACTAAAAGTTTTTGGTATTTTGTTCTAAATCAAACGGTATAGCCATGAGATTGAACATTGTGGAAAACGTCGCTCCTGAAGATCTTGCATATCATGGTTCTGCCGTCGCCATTTTGTAGGAAAAAAATCGGATTATTTCCGGCAAGAGTTGTACAATAATAGGCTTCATATTGAATTTTCTATTTAATTCATTATCTTCCTAAACAAAATGCCGAAAATGATTGCAATCTTGTTCCGTCCAAGGTGGCCTAACTAAAAGGTCTGAAAACACAATTTTTTTTTTCAAATTTTAAGGCTTTTTAAGGGGGTACTCCACTGTGAACGGTCGAAAAATCAAGCTATTTTTAAAGATTTTTTTCTCAGTAAATACAACATATATCAAAATAAATTTTTTTGATATTTATTAAGCTACTCTTATATTATACCAAAAAAATTAAAAAGAATATTTTCAATGTGTGTTACTTGTTTTCTTACAGCGTCAATATGGCACTTAAACAAAAACAGTGTGTTCGTGGTGCAGGTGATTTCCCGGCTTGGGCTTATCCGAAACAAAAAATTCGAAAAGATTCTTAATCTGTATGAGTGTCGCTATCGTCCGTACCTCAATTAACAATTTTTATTGAAAAATAACAAAATGGCGCCTGTTTTAAGGAAAAAGTTCCCCAAAATGGTGTATCTCAAATGTTCCCCGAGAAAAATCTCGGTTATTTTTCGGCAAAAATTGTTAATTGAGGTACGGACGATAGCGACACTCATACAGATTAAGAATCTTTTCGAATTTTTTCTTTCGGATAAGCCCAAGCCGGGAAATCACCTGCACCACGAACACACTGTTTTTGTTTAAGTGCCATATTGACGCTGTAAAAAAACAAGTAACACACATTGAAAAATTCTTTTTAATTTTTTTGGTATAATATAAGAGTAGCTTAATAAATATCAAAAAAATTTATTTCATTATATGTTGTATTTACTGAGAAAAAAATCTTTAAAAATAGCTTGATTTTTCGACCGTTCACAGTGGAGTACCCCATTAAATAAACTGTTGCGTATTCGAAAGTATATATTTTAAACTTCTTGTATTTTTTTTGCAATTTAATATATAAATAAATAAGGGAATTATAGGCGATCTATCCGCAGTGTTTTTTTTTATTTAAGCACTTTATGGTGACCGTGACTGTAGCTTTCACCTGGTTCATCAGTAATAAAAAATTCGACCAAATTTAGTGCTAAATCGTGGCTTCTTTAATTTCGTTCCGTACATTTTTTTACAGATGAAAACTGATGTAAGATAATGAAAAATGAGAGTGTTTGTATGGCGAAAGTCGATACTTTTACTATGAACAGCCGCCTTTTTATTTGAAAATAATTTTTCGGGATAATGAACGATTAAGCACTTGATAATGGTCACTGGTTTGGGGGGTGAATGTGCACCTCTGGACCAGTGGAGATTTGTTAAAAAATCTTGCTACAAAATTTGTTATAGCATTGAAAATGATGTTTCAACGATTTGATTGTATAGAGTTGCACATATAGGCATGGACCTACCACTACTCTGCCGCTTTGCCAGTATCTACCCAAATGGTGGGGCCTGGCACAGTGCGTACCCCTAAACGTAAACAAACACAATTCGACGTTTGCATTGACCTAATTTGGGCCACTGTGCCAGACCCCACCATTTGGGTACATACTACCAAAGCGGCAAAATAGTGGGTAGGCCCATGCCTATACGTGCAACTCTATACAATCGAATCGTTGAAACATCATTTTCAATGGTATAAACAATTTTGTAGCAAGTTTTTTTAACAAATCTCCACTGGTCCAGAGGTGCACATTTACCCCCCTAAACCAGCGACCATTACTTTTTGAACACCTTGTACATTAAGTCGATCTGCGCATGTGTTAATATTATTGTTTGAATACTATTTAATTTAATTATTTTGTAATCATAATTCATGAAGTAATTCAAATGTAATTCTGCACATCTCTGTGCAATTGTAATACCTACATACTTAGTCACCCTAATAAACTATAATTTCATAAAATGACAACCATATGTTTCCTTTTTGTCTGTGTCCATTGTAAAATTAAATTCAGTTTCTTGTTTACCTTCAGTACTACATTCAAATGATATTTCCACGTAGTTGGAGCCACAGAGGCTCCCTAAGAATAAAAGTTTGCAGAGACAACATTTTAAAATAATGTTTGTATGTTTTTCGAATCGAATTAAAAGAACGCCGACGGTTAGACTCTCCCGCACGTAAGTTGTAATACTTGGAGGCAAAGTTATATTGCGCGATCTGTACACTAGAGTACTCCCCTTGAAGAGAAAATAAAAGTGCAATTTTTAAACGTATTGTAGAAAGGACATGGTTCACCGAAACGTTAATTGTCGCTTATTTTTTGGGGGGGAGTGTAGTAATAAAATACATGAGGTCATAAATAAACTTACTGGATTGTGAGGCTGTGTACCAGTGTCGTCCAGGTCATGTACATCTGCATCTGCAGCTTGAACCTCAATATCTTCGAGTTGTGGTTCGTCCCGCCTCGCTTCCGCCTCGTCCAGGAGAGATGTCTCTTGTTCTATATTAGATATGCTGGCACTTGGGGTATCTTGGTCTTTGGTGAATGACAGTAAGTCGTAGTACCACAGTGATGGCACGTACACGTCATCGGCCCCCTTCCCAGACCGTTTGGATGCCTCTACTCTTCTGAATTCTTTCCTGAATGACCCACGGAGCTTTTGAATCTTCTTACTAACAAAATCTTTGTCTGCATGCGGAAATATCTGCTTGCAATATGCAATAAGTTCGTCGTAACACTTTTTCTTTAAATTACGATTTAAATAATCATCCGATTTCACTTTCCACAGAGAAGGCATTCGTCTATACAAAGTAAGGAGCCCCGTCACTGCTTTGTGACTCCACTTTGTATCGTCAGACATAATTTTCACAATTATCACCCAGTACGTCATTAAACTAGCCGAAGTATACGAACACGTATTGACACCACGACTTTTCGTTAGATTCTGCCTTTCCTCCGTGTTTTCACTTAAAACGTAAGCATTGGTTCCTCCCTCCGTAGGTCAAATTCCGAATGGAGGTGGTTATGGCAAAATATAATTGGTTAAGGCGTGACAAAAGGGGCTGATTTGAGCCCAGGAGGTCATGCAAAACGCTTTCGTCCTTCGTCCCAAACGACGGTCTGGTAATAAAAATCAGGGGTTGTAAATACGTCTTTAGTTTATTTTTGGCGGCCACATGTCGAAGCTCCGCAAGGTATTTCCTTATTTGACCACTGCCTTGAGATTCCCAATGTTTAGCCCAGCAATAAAGACGTCGAGGGCTGAAGCCCATCAGTGACGGTATTGCGGAGAGTCCCAGCAGTATGGCAGTTAGAATTGCCAAGTGTTCGCCAGGCGCAGGATATAAACTTAAATATACCGAGTCTTAAGAGTCATGCATAAAAAGGATGACTATGTAGGCGTAGGAGCGTGGTAATTAGAATATCTTGTTTTCAGACATTGCTAAACTAAATTCAGTTTTATTATAAGTATGTAGAAATACACGTGGTTCCACTGAATACACGCGATTACTCGCGACGGGGGCCGATACACTTCGCGGAGGGACCCGGGAACAGGTAGTTCGCGCGGGGTCCCGTCTACGCCGTGCACCCTTCAAATTACAGACGGATCCCTTATCGCTCGAGTATACACGCTTTTCTTCCTGTGTCTTGTCTCCGCGAGGCGTATGTATTGATTAGTGATGGGCGTGATACCAGTCTTTTCTCATGAGTTTTAAGCAATACAAATCATAAAAGGAGTAGGGGAGAGTGGGGTAATCACGCACAGAGTGCTAAATATCGCAGAAGTCGCACAGAAAGCGCGATTTCAATGGTCAATTCATAAAAAACGTTCCTACAACCCATACCTAATGTATTTTTCAAACTCCTCTTTTTGTGCGTTAGAAAAAATTGCAATCGGTCGGAATATCGAAAAAATATAGTAAAGGCCATTTATATACTTTTTTCTGAGCCTGTACTGAAAATCCAAAAATCCCTTTTGTACATTTAAATAAGTTTTATACATGCTTAAAATTTCATCAAAATCGGTTAACGTTGCTCTGAGCTACAACGCGCTTAAGGATATGTTCGGCATTACCCCGCGACATCAAAAAATAAAAAGGAATTTATTTCAGGGATTAAAATCATGATTCAAGCCACGCCTTGGTCACAAAATGTTGGTAAAAAAGTGCTTTATTTCAACTTAAAAAATCCCAATTGTATCATTAATTCAACAGTAATTACATGCAATTGAAAATGGAGAAAATATTACTTGAAACATGATGAAAATAATAAATTGTGTTTATCTTGACTAGCATGAGCGTTCTGTATTTATTACTTTCTGCCTGGCGTTGGATACGCCCTAAACTATTAGCTAGTGGAGAGGAAACATCAGTTTTTATTTATTAAAACCCTGTAACTATCGCGTTCGGGATTACTCCGCGTTCGTGATTACCCCACTCTCCCCTAGGCATTCCGTAGTCCGAACGATGACCAGAACGAGCAAAGAACCTTGCTGATTGGCCAAATTTTCCTTGGAGAGGAGGGACCTTCTCTCTGTGAGTTCGACGGTGTAGGAGGAACCCTCCTCCCCCTCTTTGCAACGTAGAGGGTGAAAATTAGACATCTGCTTACCAAAAATAACCAGATGGATCGCCCAGAGTCTCGACACGGTCGCGGTTTATAACCGTATTGTTCCGCGGGTCAGCGGTGGAACCCGTCGATGGAGCAATATACTCATCAACTCAGAGCGAAGAAAGTCTTAATCCTGAAAAAGGGCACGCTGTCGATTGCCCCTTTTCGACATCTGGCAGAAAAATGCTTCCTGACGAAACCTTCGGAAACGAGCAATTGCCTAGTTGTAAACGTCAGGGGCCCCTACGCTGGACAGCGCTGTTGTAAACGAATGAATTAATTTTTTCATATAATTTTTAAATAGGTACAAAAATTAGTCCATTAGTACGTTTATTACGGTTACTTTCCTTATATTTATTCTCTTTTTATTAGGTTCTTTGCCCGTTCTGGTCATCGTTCGGACCACGGAATGCCTACCCCTTTCATGATTTGTATTGTTTGTGTAATAGTAGTCCGATTTGCACGATATTTGTGATAATTTTAATTGGGGGAACGCCAGGAATCCATTAGTGTTACTTTCATATCGATACGACGAAGAATAAAGAATTTCTTAATACGCTGTAATGAATATTTCACCCTCCATTTTGGGTCTCCGGCCTCGATTCGCTGCGGCCGGCCGAGGATTCATACCTGTTTCAGAAAAATTGTATACTTTATTCTTTATCGTATCAATATGGAAGTGATACCGATGGATTTCTCATGTTTTTCAAATGAAAATTATGCCTACCATCTTTCATATAAATCGCACTATTCTTAACGAAGTTATGGAAATCAATTTATTATGAAGATTCCTTAATTACAATCCGATTTGTGTCGTTTTTGGACCACTTTCATCGGGAAAACATAAGGAAACGATTCACGTCTTAGGGGGCAACATTTTAAGGCCCCCCCCTGGTCTCGAGGGTCGAAGTCCTCGAAACCCATCGAGGCACGGCTTATCGACGGCGTTGCCTCTAGAGCCTTGGCTGCCAGGATCGGCTGCCAGGCTCGTCGCGCGCTTCAGGATTTCTGCACTGTCAAAAATCCTGAGGCGCACGACGAGCCTGGTTTCAAATGTCGTTTTGTCCTTTTCCAACTACCTTTTCTGTCTCTTATGTAAACTCTTCTGCAATCGAGGTTGGAGCGCGGACAGGACCGTGGTGCTTTCTGTCGCGCGGGCAGGACCGCGACGCTTTCTTGCGCGCCACGCAAGAGCGTGGGTGAAAAATTTGACCTGCATCACGCGCAAGCAGAAGACTACCCCCTTTCTTCAAAACATCTTGCATATTACACCTCTTCAGCATTTATCTTACATATAACATCACTTGCATACCTACGTGTATTTATTGTCTATCAATATTAGTTTTTATATTAAAACAAACAATAACATGGTAATTATTGCCGTCAATAGTAATAATTATGATCGTCACAACGGTGAATGTGTTAACTGCAATTTCATTTGCCAACGCATTGCCGGGGAAACATTTGGACATTTTTTAATGTACCCTTGTAAAATTTTACAGTCGTTATAACTGAGTCATAAACCATTTCTAGAATTTATAGCACCTTTAGGTCAACCAAATGTAGCTTCCTAAAAACAGATGTTTCAGTGTACCCTACAGTAACAGCATTTATGATATTTTCTATAAGCCAGGTATATCGAGGAATTTGTATACTTTTCGCGACCGTGTCTTGCCGATCGTTTCGCAGATCGATGATATACATCGAACAGGTAGTGCACAATATACCACTGCGGTGGGTCGTGTAAAAAGCATGTGGAGTCGACGTAGAAATGGGAGCCCGAACTCGCTGTCTCTAAGTAGTGACGGGTACGACCTCCTGGCCTGCGCGAAGGACCGCCGCGATCCGGCTTCACGTATTTTTGCGTGCCGTGCGGCGTGTGGCGCGCCGGACCGCGCGCCGGAACGTCCGTGTAAAGGGCCCTATTGGCTACGCGCGCACAAGCCGCGGAGTGGGGGAAGCCGTAATCATGAAGGGATCAGTTCTGGCCGAGCCGCCGCGGAGACTTCTCCAGACCTGACCCGCTGTCGGAAATTTTTCATACCTAACCAAGGGAGGGAATGACCTTGGCCCCCCTCCGAAAACTTTTTATCGGGCTTGACCCACCACTGAAATTTGTTTTCCAAACCAATATGTAGCAAACAGACATTTTTCCCCACCACGCAGAGTAATAATAATTTTGAATCAACGATCTACCGAACCAGTATGTAGCAAGCATTCCAAAGCTAACAGTATTTCAAAATGTTTTTCAATTTTAACATCGCAGCGCCTCGCGCGATAACGTGTGTAATTTCAATCCTCTGGAGCAGCCGTGCGGGGTGATGTCATTTTCACGACGCGAAGAACGCTGGAACGAAATATAATACTTTTTATGCAACGTCGAATCTTAGAATTAGGTGGGGAGGAGAGAAGGAGGGTGACGGGTAAATTAAATGGAGAAATAATATACAGGGTGTAAACGGTATACGTAGCAATATTTTAGGGGATGGTAGGGGAGGTCCAATGGAACGTTGTACGCGCCAGCGGTCACGCTACATTCTATACGAACAATGTTCACGTTCATGATATTAATTGGATCGTCCGATTCGTGCCACCGTCCTGGTTCTAATACTGATTTGTCGAGAATCCCAGTAGCGATCCAATGTTTTTGGGCTTTGTAAAGTCCACAGCGAACCGGCAGTACAGCTCGCTTTTCATGGTATTGTTGTTGGGACGCAACACTATTGGATACGCATCGTTGTCACCGCCATAGGTACCGTCCAGATTTTGAGGATATCGTTCGAGTAATCGCTGCTTCAAATACTTGGCAATGGCGTCTAGTTCGTAGGAGCCGTGGGGAATCGTAATGTATTCATAAGAGGTGTCGACGCTATTGTTGATATCATAGTTTACGGTGAAGTAGAATTTATCGTTGCTCGAGTTGATGTTCGGTATTGTGTGATAAGTTTCAAAGGTTGTTAGGCCAAGCTCGTAATTATCGTCACTCAAATCTATGGGTGGAAAGTAGCTTACCGCGAGGGTGCTACTCTTGCCGGTTAGAGTGAATGTTAACGACATATTCCGAACTGCACGGCTCGACTAGTACTGAATCAGAGTGGTGGGAAGTCAATCCTTAAATTTGGTACCGATCATTTGTAGAAAGCGTAGACATAGTTGTCCGCAATTGCTCTGATCGTACTTCTGATAAGACGTTCGATTGTATTCAATTTTCACAGCATCCTTATCCAGATATTTTACCAATTCCTTGGGCTGTCGAAGATTTCCAAAGCTGTCGAAATATATAGCTCGACACCCTCTCTTCGCATACGCCACCCAATGAGTCCCCGGACCCTCGAAATTGTCCAAATTTACGATACCGCTCTCGTTTCGACGTACTCCTCCGACTGGTAACGCGTTTCGCATAAAAACAACTCTAAAGAATGGAATACGCATACGTTTTGTCAACTCCTCCAATTGTGCATCGGTAGTTACGCCCGCGGGCATTTTTATTTTCTTTTCGGCGTTTTTTTTTCGTTTCGATATTCCCTGTCCGCGCTTGTATGGTGCGAGATAAAGTCCGCGACCTTGCATGGAGCGATTATGACGTTGCATTTCCTGCAGCTGATGTTGCGCCGCCTTATTATCGTTTCCCGCCTTGGCGATCCCCACCGCTCCACCACCCAATGATCCGAGAACATTGAACGGCTTTGATCGATACCCGTTCGATTCGCGTTCAAAGCCGTTCGATACACGTTCGAAGTGGTACGATTCACGTTCGATTCACGTTCGATACCCGTTTGATACACGTTCAGAGGGGTACGATTCACGTTCAGAGTGGTACGATTCACGTTCGATACCCGTTTGATACACATTCAGAGGGGTACATTAGGCGTTGAAAGTGGTACGAAACACATTTGATAGATGTTCAAAGTGGTATGATCTAGTCGAATGATGTGTCCAAAGAAGATGGGGAAGAAAATGCGTGTGAATAAGGAGAGGATGGCCAGCGAAAATGAATGTGGAGAACAAAGGCATCTTACTTTTGCAAAGCAATGCACTTTTCGGTTTCAAGATATGAGTTTACATGTGAGAGCTTGGAGATGCAGTGAGACCAGTTGTCTGTTAATCGTGGTCGACGTGCAGTCACCTTGACAGTTTTTTGAAACACCTTTTTTTTTCATTTTTTGTGCTAAGGGAAATTGCTTTGAAGAAGATTGCTTTTGAAGGATATCGTCAGTCGTTCAACGCATGGAAATACAATCGATTAATACCGTAAGTTTCCATTATCATATTTTAGTGAATCGTTGTGTTAGTAACTTTGAGAATTATAAGAAAAATCGGTTTCAGATTATGTCATTGCCCATGAATATGAAACGTCCAGCTACCGCTACGATCACCGCTGCTGCGACAGTTAGCGAAACATTAAAGCAAAGATTGATTGTAATACCGTTTGCGCGAATAAAATATCGGGGCTTTGGGCTAGCGTTGTTGCAGTTCAAACTGAGCCTGTGCAAGTTCCTGTGGATTTATCATTAAATAAGCTATTTGCTGATGATGTTATCGAGTGGGATAATTAAGCCAAATAAATCTTAATTATATTTTTCATATTCTATTTTTATATAATATTTGTAACAGTATATATTTCTTAAACGTATATTATTTCTCAATTTTATTTACCCGTCTTCCTCCTCGCCACCTAATTTTAAGATGCGGCGTTCTTCGCGCTGCCAAATGGTATCATCCCGCGCGGCTGCTCCAGAGGATTCAAATTACACACGATCGTGCGATACGCTGCCACGTTAAATCGGAACGCTTTAAAATCTTGCTAGTTTTAGAATAAATGCTAATAAATATTAGCGTCATAGTAATATGATGAATTGAATAGGAATATGGAGGAAAGTAAACTGGTAGACAAATTTAAAAAGTAAAAAATTTTATTCGGGTTCCAGGGGGGCCCCCATTCGTTGGCTACATTTAGCACACCTCTCGCCGTGTGGGAGTGCGGATCATACTGTGTCATATTAAAATATCGCCCAATACACTTTGGATAGTGCTCAGCATGGTGAGGGTTGTAAATTATCGCTGGACAGATTCCGCAATACATGTGTCGTAGATAATTGATGCGAAAAATCACGATATGGTTAGCCGCTTGCACGCATTCTAGGCGTTCGTCCTCCGGGAGCTGTCTGTAGCTCCTATCTAATAGTTTTTGGTTCTATTCGAGCCGCTCGAAAAATTTCGAGTTCTCGCTTTTCTTCGAAGTACTCGGTTCTTTCGAGCCGCTCGCCTTTTTCGAGTACTCGGCTCAGTTCGGTTCTTCGAGCCGAGTCAGGCTCAGCTCGCTTTTTCCGAGTACTCGAACAGGTCTAGTAGATCATTTCCAGTCTTCGTTGCCAATGTAAATAGTTAACGACTAAAGACTATCGGGTATATATAGAGAATGTTGAAAACTCTGTCCGGCATAATGGGAGGAGTTTCTGGAGTTTTGTTAATCCCAAGCGGGGAAATCATGGCCTTCCCTGTAATATGTATCATGGTAGTTCGTCAGCATCCGTGCATACAGGATCAGCGTTTTATCCTGCAACCCGCTATCGCGTGAACAGGTAACATGGCAACAGCGCCTCACGACGGCATTCGAGTACAACCATGCACCGTCCCGGCGTTCCTCCGAACTTCGACAATTTTGGGATGATCTCTTTCAAATTAACGTCGCAAAGAGCTATTCAGATTTTCACGGCCAGCGTTGAAAAATTTGGGGCCTATTTCGTATAACTTTTAAACTATAAAAGATATCGGAATGCAATTTATGCCGAAAAATGAGGAAAAATTATTCCCTCTTAATGATGGATAATTTAACATACAGTAATGCCTCGTTAGTGTCCCGTTTTTACCATGCGTTATAATCCCGCTCACCATCTCCACCATTTCTTGGAATCCTTCAGTCGAGAGTGAGAGACTCCGAGAACGTGCGAGCGAGAACAAAACAGTCGGCTATGAAAGAGAGAAAGCATGATACTTTGTCTCGCTCCGTCTTTCAGCTCGAGCTCGACCCGCGTGCGGGATTATAATGCATCGGCGCTTTTCGTATTTATAATCCTATTGTAATTCGTTTCGCGACAGCCGAGTGTGACAAATATTCGCCGAACGTACAATCCTCTATAGTATTGAATCCTGAAATTTTTAATTCTGTAACGTACATGTTAAATATTCTCGGTGAAAAGAAGAGCAACCACGGCGTTCGCCGACTACATACTTATGAATTACATACTCTGATTACATATGTATACATGCGCGTCCCTTATCCCCCTCCCATTCTTTCTTACTCGTATTTAACACATATTTACAATAATAATTCTTTATTAACAGTATTTACAATGAAACAATCTATGATAATATGTACATTCATGTGACATTTATCATGCCCTCACCGTTGGACCTAGAACAAAACGATAAAAAATTCAAAAACATCTCAGACCGTCATATACACTTAAAAAATATACCTTACCATGTTTCCACTGATGACTTTAGGGGTCTTCTCCGAAAAAATATCCTTAATATTTTTCAAGCATCGTTGGACGTATCGTGGCGCCTCTTTGGATTCATTTTTTAATACTCTCAGCGCTCTTAATATTCTTCGCGCCCGGATATCTTCTTCGGTCCTTGCATCTTCTTCTCCTTTTGTTTCGTTTTCCTCTTCTCCTTCTGTTTCGCCTTCTCCTTCTGTTTCACCTTCTGCTTCGTTTTCCTCTTCTCTTTCTGTTTGGCCCCCTCCTCCATTTTCCTCTTCTCCTTCTGTTTGGCCCCTTCCTCCGTTTTCCTCTTCTCCTTCTGCTTGGCCTCCACCTCCGTTTTCCTCTTCTCCTTCTGTTTCGCCTTCTCCTGCGTTTTCCTCGTCTCCTTAAGTATTCTGCAACCCTGTCTCCGCCTGGATCTTCCAACTGGGGTTGTGATGGGTCTATTGAGTATTCCTTTTCTGCCGTTCCTTCACGGGCTGTATTCATTATACTATTCCATGAATTTCTAATATTCGAGGGGGTTATACATTTCCATGCCTCATCTAAGAAATGAATACAATCTCTGATATTGTAGTTTTTATAAAATTCTTGTATATTGTCAGAACTGGTAACTATCTCTGTCAGCATTATGTGCCGAAAAACTTTCTTTGTTTTTGAAATCACCCCCTGATCCATAGGTTGGATGATGGAGGTAGTATTTGGGGGCAAAACACAATTTGAAATTGATCGTCTTCCAGAAATTCCCCAGGTATCAATTTGTGCCCTGCACAATTGTCTAGTAAAAGTATTACTTTCCCAGCCATCTGACTCTCCAGTTGATATCTTCTCACGTCTGGCTGGAAATGATTTTGGTACCAATCCGTGAATATTCTGTGGTCCATCCAAGCATTTTTTGGGGCTTTGTACACCACTAGTAGATTGTTTATAATATTTTTTAGTGGCCTTGGTTTTTTGTACTTATGGATAAACACGGGCATCAGTGTATGGGTTCCGGTCATGTTTGCGCAGAAGCCCACACTCACTCTATCTTTCTTAATTTTTGTACCACCCACTTGTTTTTCATTATTTTGTATTAAAGTTTTGGAGGGAAGAGCTTTCCACGTAAGACCAGTTTTGTCCATATTATAAATATTGCTATGTTCGATCCCTTCCTCGTTTATTTGTTGTGTGAAATCCGAGATGAACTTTTCTGCAGCTACTGCATCTGCACTTGCCTTCTCCCCATGAAGTGTAACCGAGTGAATATCGCACGATGTGAGCAAGGAACCGAGTGTAGATGGCATTCCTTCTCTACTCCTCAAACATTGTAGTTTCATTCTTCCGCGGCCTCTCTGGAATATCTTTAACTCGTCGCTGGCTGGTGGGGTTTTTCCGGAGAAGTGGAAAACCAGCTTCATTACGCCTGTCTTCAAGGCTGGTGACCGGTCGGATGTCGTGAATTACCGGTCCATTAGTAAGTTATCTGCAATGCCCAAACTATTCGAGGAGATTGTCACAGATTTCTTATCGCCTATGATCACATACTCCCTCTGCGTTGAGCAGCATGGGTTTGTACCGAAACACTCTACCTCTACCAACTTGGCAGTGTATCACAGCTTTGTGATCAGAGCCCTTGATGAGGACTTGTAGGTGGACACGGTATACACGGACTTTCAATAGGCCTTTGATACAGTAGACTGCTCCGTAAATTGTCTTCTTGGGGTTTTTGCGGGCCCCTTCTGTCGTGGATCAGAAGCTATCTCTCCGGTCGTGAGCAGATTGTTAGAGTCTCAAATAGTCTCTCTGTGCCGATGAGTGTCTCCTCGGGTGTTCCTCAGGGGTCACACCTTGGTCCGCTGCTGTTTAATGTAGGATCTAACTTTCTGTTGCACGCGGATAACCTTAAAGTGTATAGAATAATCCAATATCGTCAGGATGCAGTTAGTATGTAATGTGATCTTGATAGGTTTGGGCAATGGTGCATAGATAATAGACTAATGCTCCACACCACTAAGTGTGTGGTGCTTAGGGCCATGCGTGGGGGACGTTGCGTGAAGTATCCATATGAATTGGCGGGTCTCACTCTCAGTGAGGTGTCTGAGGTTATAGGTCTGAGGGTCTCGATAAAGCTGTGTTGTAATTTTAGAAATCACTACCAGGTGTACCGGTTAATAATTCTTAATTTTGCCGCTGGATGGCACTGGGCGCAACGGCATGTTCACGGTCTAATCACTTATGTTATTTTGTTGCTATGACAATACCCTTCACAACGCCATTGATGTTCAAACGATTTCGAGTTAGCGTCATATTTTTTTTGTGATAAACATGTCTAGTTTCCAACCAAATAAAGAGCATTTGCGGCACGTACTGCTTTTCTTGTTCAATTAAAAGAAAAACGCTAGTGAAAGCCGTCGCATCCTTGTGGAAACTTATGGTCCCGATGTCCTAACGCAAGACGCTTGTGTGCGTTGGTTCAGACGATTTAAAAGTGGTGATTTCGACTTGAAAGACAAAGAACGCCCAGGCCAGCCGAAAAAATTTGAAGACGCCGAATTGCAATTACTGTTGGACAGTAACAAATGGCAGAGAAGTTGAATGTTGGTCAATAAACAATTTCTGATCGTCTGTATGCCATGGGAAAGATCCAGAAGTTCGGAAAATGGGTACCACATCATCTCAATGACAGACAAATGGAAAAGCGAAAAACGGTGTGCGAAGTTTTGCTTTCTCGGCATGAAAGAAAGTCTTTCTTTCATCGGATCGTGACAGGAGATGAAAAATGGATCTACTTTGAGAATCCAAAACGCAAAAAGTCATGGGTTGACCCAGGACAACCATCAACATCGACCGCAAGACCGAATCGCTTCGGAAAGAAGACATTGTTATGCATTTGGTGGGATCAGAAGGGTGTCGTGTACTATGAGCTTCTGAAATCAGGTGAAACAGTTAATACCGGTCGCTACCGTCAACAAATGATCAATTTGAACCATGCATTGACCGAAAAACGCCCAGATTGGGCGAGAAGACACGGAAAAGTCATTTTGCAACACGACAACGCCCCATCACACACAGCGAAAAGTAGTAAGGCAAAGCGGGTTCCAACCCAGGTCCTCTGAGGGGAGCGCGGGGGCGGGGCGAAGTGAGGGCGCGCGGGGGAGCGCGGCGGAGGGAAACATGGGCGCGGGGCCTGCCAGGAAAGGAAGACCGGTTGCGCGCGCACGAGCCGTGGAGTGGGGGAAGCCGCGATGTTGGAGGGGATCACTCCAGGCCGAGCCGCCAGCGGAGACCGGGCCCACCGCCGAAAACTTTTTAGACCTAACCTAACCGGAGGGAGTGAATGACCCTCTAAAAAATTTCTGGGGGCGGATCCTGTCTGAAAAACCTCTTTTTCAGACTCGATCCGCTCCCAGAAATTTTTTGCCCCAAATATTTTTCCAAACCATTATGTAGCTGAAATTGTTTTAATAATTTATTTTTATCAGATGATGTTTCGGGCAATGTCGGGAAAGATCGACGTTTAACGAACCGCGTCTTCGGAGGGTCGGAAAGAGACAGAGCATTACTTTAAAGCTAAAATTCTGGAAGGAGGGAGAGAGACGACGCTACTTGGTGGTACAATCGCATGCATTCTAAAGCGTTCCGATTTAACGTCGCAGCGTATCGCGCGATCGTGTGTAATATGAGTCCTCCCCGGGACACCTGCATGTGATGATGTTATTTTCACGGCGCGAATCATAGAAATAATTATGTGGCGAGGAGGAGGATGGGTAAATAAAATGGAGAAATAAAATGGAGAAATAATATACGTTTAAGATATATATGTAAAGAAAGTACCTTCTTCATTTAAAATTGCCGCGCTTCATATAATACACGCGCCTCTAACTAACCCCACTAGATGGAACGATAAATAAGATGACTAGCAAATTTTGAAGATTGGAAACTAAGAGGCTAAGAGAAAGTCAGTGTACAGAATAACAAGGAAAGAGAATAGATTTTGAGATTAAGAGTGTTAACTAAGTAAAGCAAAGAAGTGATAATAATAAGCATTAATTGTTGTTTCTTTTGTTTTACAGGTAACTGTGAAATTATTGTAAATAATGTAAATAATATCTAATAAAAATAACTTTTGTTTTACAGAGAAACTAAACTGATTATTATTGGACAAAATTAACATCCTTATATATATATTGTTACAAAAAACTATAAATTTAGTAAAAAAATATAGAATAATAAAAAAGAATATAAATAGAAAAGAATATATAATACAAATATAAATATAAAAAGAATATATAATACAAATATAAATATAAAAAGAATATAATATAAATATAAATATAAAAAGAATATAATATAAATATAAATATAAAAGAATATATAATATGAATATAAATATAAAAGAATATAATATAAATATAAATATAAAAGAATATATATATAATATAAATATAAAAATATAAAAAATAAAAAAAATGAAAAAAATTACTGCAACGACGGTGGCGATGGTGGTGGTGGCGTCGACGACGACGACGACGGCGTCGCCGGTGGCCACCAGGGTGGCGTATCTTCATCTGATGACGACGCCGGTGATGCAGCATGCATCTGGGGCGCCATTACCCACCCTGGATGTGGTTGTGGCGGTAGCGGGTCGTGGACGTCAATCCAGGGGGTGATGGGCGCCGTTGCCGCCGCAGGGGCCCCATCCGGCGATACAACACCCATGGGCGCTGCACCCGAGCCGCCATCGCGGGGCCATTAGCCCGCTGCAGCTCCTAGAACATACACACACAGTCACGTCGATATAATTTTGACACATAATAAACATCAAATGTATAAAACAATGCAAAGTATTACATACCTGCGGAGGCGGCGACGGCTGCGGGGACTGCGGCGGCGACGGCTGCGGCGACCCCCAATCGCTCGAACACGTTGGTGACGGTTGCGAGTTCTAAAAAGATAGAAAACCACGAATGCCTGATTTAATTTCACTCGGTGTCATCGATTAAACGCGATAAATATAAAAATATTGATAAGTACATACCTCGGAGTCGCACTCCGAGGCAATCCTGAATATCCCCATTGTAATTCACACTTCAAAATCCAACTGTCACCTGTCACAGTTTGAAGACGACTGGTCTCGCTACATCTCCTAGTTCTCCCATCATGAAATGAAGAAGTGCATAGCTTTGCAAAGTAAGATACCTTTGTTCTTCACCATCTTTATCACAGGCCAGCTGCATTTTCGCTGACCATCCTCCTCCATGTACTTATCTTCTTCGCTGACCGTCCTCTCCTTATTCATACATGTCTTCTTCCCCTTCTTCTTTGGACACATCATTCGACTAGATCACACCACTTTCAACGTGAATCGAACGTGTAATGAACCACTTTGATTATGTATCGAACGTGTATGGTACCACTTCGAACATGTATCGAACGTAAATCGTACCTCTTCGAACGTGTATAGTACCACTTTCAACGTGAATCGAACGTGTAATGAACCACTTCGAACATGTATCGAACGTCGATCATACCTCTTCGAACGTGTATGGTACCACTTCGAACATGTATTGGTCGTGTAATGCACCACTTCTAAATAATTACAACTATTGTCTTAATCTAGCATACATCACATGTAGGAAGCTGGGGAGGGTGAAGAAAAACATTTTCATATACAGTAAAAAATTGATTATATTTTATGCATTCCTCTGGTGTTTTTAGACCACCAGTTGAATATTTTAAATACATTTTGCATGGCACAGTGTTTCGCGTGTCTACCACATCGCAGAGTATTAACTACATTTAGCTTATTTAGAGATTTGATATCCTCGTAGTCAATGTCCAGCGTCTCAATGACCACGCCCGCTCTCGTATTTTCATCCAGGAAATCCGCAAGCCAGTCGCGTTTCTGCAGCCCTTTAACGTATACGATATGTCGATACGATATGCGATATGTCATCTTCTTCGTCGATCGCATCAGCTACAGCTTTCGAAATTAGCCGTTTAGCCATACTGTATGGAACGTCTCCATCGTCCCAACGTAGTCTATGATGTTTTGCAACCAACCATCGGATGCTTGATTTGTCGGATTTTGTAAGAAGATAATGCGGCATCGAACTCCCAAAGATATAGTGCGAGAGAATTGTCCCCTTTCGTAGGGCAGCCACTTCCTTGACGACAAATCTTCCATCGACGATGAACCCTTGCAGGTCAACAAATATTGGCACGACCAGTATCGGTACAATTTAGAGGTCCGTTCGCTTTCAAGACAGACGGGAGAATGCAGTTTTTCTCGTAAAGCATCTCGATTTTCACGATGAATTTTTTTTGCGAATTTGACACATGAGAGGGCGGGCAAGTAGCGTGGCAATTTAATTTATTTTGCGCACCACGTTTGTCAACGGATTGTATTCAACCACTCGATCGTGCAGAATCAGACAGTAGGCCGTAGTATTTACCGGCACATTCTCTTTACACTCGAATTCTATGCGCACATCCACTGTACCATTCTTGATCGACTCATTTTGTCGCGAGCAATCAATTACCACGAGGGGGCCAAATTGTAAAAATTCAGCCACGGTGAATAATGCCTCGTTGCAACTATGTCCATAATACGTTTTACCGAATTGCGTATACATATGATACAAGATGGCATGCTTATTCTTGTCAAAGTCCCAGTTCATGTCATCGTATGGGTAAAATTCTGAGTCGAGAAAAAGTTTTACATTGGTCAATTTACAGTTGTTGAACTTAGTAACGTCTTCGCTCATCACATTCCTTCGACCAGTCTGTAGAGCAAGGATCACGCAGCGTGGCTTCTCCAGATGTGCAGATGCCTTCACGGCTCACGAATGCTTGGTCGTGCTCTGTAAGAGAGGATACTCGTACAGATCCCACGATTGAAAACAAATGCTCAGGTTTTGTCCACTTTCCAAAGTACGTAGCAACGATAGCTTATTAATGTCGTTCAGCGTCACATGAGGCATCCGCCATTGTAGTTTAAGTAATTCAATTTCTGGTTCCTACATCGGTGATCCTATCAGAGCATTGTTGTCGTTGCGCGATCGTATTAAAATCAATTCATGGCGCGAATTAATAATCATGCGTTTGTAGTTCTCGCAAAATCCCAACAAATATTTGAGCGGGACGCAAAAATTGAAATGATTTTTCACTATTAGCCCATCGCGTCGTTTCAAACCCCATCCAGCATTCTCCATATTTTTGTCTTCGTCAGATGTCATCGATACATAGTTTTTAAGCGTGCTAGTTATTCCAACATTTCTGTTGCGATCAATCTCCACGCCATTCAGCTCGTATCGAATCTCATCGAATAAGAACGCCACACATTGGCTTATTTATCTTCAATTTCCCCTCCACATAGAGGAAACTTTCACACGGCAGTGTGTATAAATCCTGCTGCTGTATCGGTATTCTTATCTCATCGCTGTGTCCAAACGTCGTGTTGACGTATGGGTTGTATGTGTGAGTCTCGAGCTTGACGATGCGATCATCAAACGTCGGCTTCCCTCCAATGCTTAGAATATCAGCCATTTTTTTCAACTTAAATGCGCACAATGAATCCCAAAGATTGCAAAAATGCTGCAATGTTCGCAGCACTGAGCCTCTTCTTTTTAGCGTAATCAGAGCTGTTGTTGTTGTTGTAAACAATTTCACTTGGAAGAAACGGGTTTCTGGAGTCATTCAATACAAGCATTTCTTTCGCACCACACGTATTATCGTCGTCGTCGTCGTACGTGCAGTCTGATGGTAATCTCTTCACCTCGAAAATCAAGCAATCGTCCGTCTTGATCCACAACGCGTATCGTTAGATCCGTAATGACCCGTGCGATGATTGGAAGGTAAATGATCTGCGCGGGCGTTTCCAATATCTTATATCCTGGTGGGACTCTCGGAGAAAATTCATGTATCGTATGTACACGCCTTCCATTGTTGTACGCGCCAGCGGTCACGCTACATTCTATACGAATAATGTTCACGTTCATGATATTAATTGCATCGTCCGATTCGTGCCACCGTCCTGGTTCTAATACCCGATTCGTCGAGAACCCTAATAGCGATCCAATGTTATTGGGCTTTGTAAAATCTACGGCGAACCGACAGTACAGTTCGCTTTTCATAGTGTTGTTGTTGGGGCGCAACACTATAGGATACGCATCGTTGTCACCATCATCGTTGTTGTTGTTGTTGTTCTCATCGGTGCCGCTGAGATTTTGAGGATACCGCTCGAGTAATCGCGGCTTCAAATACTTGCCAATGGCGTCTAGTTCGTAGGAGCCGTGGGGAATCGTAATGTATTCATATGTGGTGTCGGTACCGTTGTTGTTTTTGTTGTTGATGTCATAGTTTGTGGCGAAGTAGAATTTATCGTTGCTCGAGTCGATGTTTGGTATCGTGTGATAAGTTTCAAAGGTTGTTAGACCAAGCTCGTAATTATCGTCGCTCAAATCTATGGGTGGAAAGTAGCTCACCGCGAGGGTGCTACTCTTGCCGGTTAGAGTGAATGTTAACGACATATTCCGAGCTGTACGATTGGACTGGTACTGAATCAGAGTGGCGGGAAGTCAATCTTTAAATTTAGTGCCGATCGTTTGTAGAAAGCGTAGACATAGTTGTCCACAATTGCTCTGATCGTACTTCTGATAAGACGTACGATTGTATTCAATTTGCGCAGAATCTTTATCCAGATATTTTACCAATTCCATAGGCGGCCGAAGATTCCCAAAGCTGTCGAAATATATTGATCGACACACTCTCTTCGCATACGCCACCCAATGAGTCCCAGGCAGCTCTGTGAAGTTGGCACCCCCAAATTCGAATTTTAAAAAAAACCCGATGGCATTCGTTTGTCCATCGTTTGTCCACGTTTGTCCAACAAAAATTTTCGTTTGTCCACCCTTCAAAAAAAAGTTATGAACAAAAAAAAAATTTTTACCAGCACCCCCATGAAAACTTTTTCAAAATTTTATGGGGGGTGCTGATTGTCCATCGTTTGTCCACGTTTGTTCACCCAAAAATTTCGTTTGTCCACCAAAAAATTTCGTGTGTCCACCATACAAAAAAAAAAGTTATGAACAAATTAAGAAAATTTGTCATCAGCTACATCAGTGAACACTTTTCAACGTTTTAACAGAGGAATATTATTGACCACGATCCAGCATCGTTTGTCCACCCAAAAATTTCGTTTGTCCACCCTCCAGAATCGAATTATTAATAAAAATCGCGAAAAAGAAGTGTCCAGGCGAAGCGATCGCGCATAAGTTCGATTTTTCGTTAATTAAAGATCGAAATCGTTTGTTCAACGATGCATTCCGATAGTCTAGATGTAGAAGACGTTTGTCCACCCCTTCGAATTGAATTAAAAATAAAAATCGCGAAAAAGACGTGTACTGGTGAAGCGATGGCGTATAAGTTCGATTTTTAATTAAATAAACGATGAAATCGTTTGTCCAACGATTCATTTTGTTAGTGTAGATGTAGAAGACGTTTGTCCACCCCCTGATTTCGTTTGTCCACCCTCTCGAATTGAATTAAAAATAAAAATCGCGAAAAAGACGTGTACTGGTGAAGCGATCGCGTATAAGTTCAATTTTTAATTAATTAAACGATGAAATCGTTTGCCCAATGATTCATTTTGTTAGTGTAGATGTAGAAGATGTTTGTCCACCCCCTGATTTTGTTTGGCCACCCTCTCGAATTGAATTATAAATAATAATGGCCAAGATGTACGATACGGTTGAAGCGATCGCGTATAAGTTTGATTTTTAATTAAATAACCGATGAAATCGTTTGTCCAACGATTCATTTAGTTAGTGTAGATGTAGAAGACGTTTGTCCACCCCCTGATTTCGTTTGTCCATCCTCCAGAATGGAATTATTAACCTTTAGAGGGCCGGGCTGGCCACTATAGTGGCCACCTAAGAATTTGGATACTTTGCCGGTCATTTTGGTGGTATATATGCACACATTTTAAGAAAATAAAATTTACAATTTCAATGAAAAAATCCCGGCCCTCTAGAGGTTAATAAAAAACGCGAAATTTTTTTAATTAAACATTGAAATCGTTTGTCCAACGATGCAGTTCTGTAGTGTATATGTAGCAGACGTTTTTCCACCCCATGATTTCGTTTGGCGACCTTTCAGAATCGACTTAATTGCGTGCATTGAATTTATTATTTCCTTCGTCACTATCTTGGCAAAATTATGCCGGCGTCGTTTGACTCGCGTGATCGTATGATCCGCGAGTACAAGTGCCATGGCTGGCACTTGTGACCACTGGTGGAACCAGTGGTACCGCACTTTACAGAGCGGTGCGACGCCGGACCGATTCAATAGTTTTACTATTGTAAAATATCATTATCATATATTCTGTTGAATTAAAGTTTCAACAGAATTTTTATATTTTTATGAATATCATGGTTGTCGGAAATACTTTTACGGTTTTTGAATTTGAAATTTTTCGCAATTTTTGACTAATGTCATTGTGTACTGTCCATACTCCTGTTGTATTACGACAATATGCTGTATAATGTCCTGGGCTATGACATACGATGACACTTAAAACGTATAGTGCATCTTCAATTTGCATCTTGTCCGGTATGCTATTTAAAAGTATTTCATTTACAGTATTGTCTCCTTATGGACTCGATTTGGTGTACACGATGTGGGTTTTTCGCTATCCCCACCACTTCTGTCTCACTCTTGTCCGGCGAAGGCGAGAGCGAGATGGAACGAGAACGAGCGAGAGGCACTGGAAGCGAGCAAGGGCGGTACGAGACAAACGACTCGTTGATGTTTTGTCTCGCTCCGTCTTTCGGACGCCGTGACACTCCGTCCTTTGCGTGCGCGACGGGCGTGCGTAATGGTCACGAGCCCATAATGTGAGCACGGGAACCGTTTCGCAAAATCTTGACGCAGGCACGGCTCAAATCTTTTTTGTGCCCTATGCGAACTTGTGAAATAACGCCCTTTATTATAATACATTTATTTGAGTTTATTGATGACCTTACTCTGAATTTTCATTCATAGCTTAAAACAGTTGCAGTACAATCAGTAATATTTAAATAAATAGTCTAAATAAGTAGTTTAAGACGCGTATATATGTATTTTCATTGGCTATGTACATACTGATCGCTGCCTGTAAGCTTGGCTGGTCCCTATTGGCGACTGCCTAGGGCGGAAAGTCGACAAGAGGTGCAAAATGGTATTTTCACTGCTGGTATTGTTGAAAATAAACTTTAAAATAAAATATTACTAATTGTACTGCAACTGTTTTAAGCTACGAATAAAAATTCAGAGTAAGGTCACCAATAATTTCAAATGAATGTATTATAATAAAGGGATAAATTGGACAAGTTCGCCTAGGGCGCAAAGAAGACGCGTGTCGTGCCTGGCTATCTGACCGTCGCGCGCATGCGTCGAGCAGTCATGATTCCATCGGAGCGCTCGCACCCGTCGCGCACGCACGCCGCGCACGCAAAGCGTTTTATCTCGCTCCCCCCTTCGGCCTGAAAGAAGCGAGAAACGAATACTCGGAATTAGGGCTCTGTTCATGATATGGGTTCAACGCCGGTCCCGACCAGCGAGCCCACAGCGAGGAAATACTGTATTTGATTTAATTGGAAAAAGATTTCGGTGTCTATGAACACATATGATTTTGGTTCTCTTTTTAATTGCACTGCTGAATAACATGTCTTACACGTGCGTGTTTGTACACTGAAGTATTGCGCAACAAAATTATCAAAAGTTTGTTTAAAATCTTCGGTTTTTAGTGTATTAATTAAATCTACTGAAAACAATTTGCTAGACTTTACTTGACATTTGCCGCAGATTCTATTTTCTTCGACACTGCAAACGTCTGTTACAAGTCTTGTAAATAGCTCATTGGCATTTGTAGTACAATCTACAATATTATTACAATTTTCAAATATTGTACATAAAATAGCTCCTCGCTCTTGATACACGGAGTTGTTAATATTCTCCATAGCGTATTTTTTGACAAACATGAAAAATATATTATCTGAATTTTCATCGATCCAGTTTTTAAATGTACTATAATTGCAATACGCACTGGTTAATACTTCGACCAATGCGTCGAATGCACACGTATTCTGAATATATATTTTTTCGCCATTAAGATGAACCAAATTACAGTTATTTCCATTTCTTAATATTTCATCTTTTCTTTTCCTTAATGGCCTGTCGTATATGAGGTGAATGTCTGGGCATGACGTTAAATATTTCCCTCTATGAGTATTCTTTTTGTTTTCGATTAAGGGCATCTGCATTATATTTAGTTTTACATTTTCTTTATTTTCATCCTCCTCTATATAATTCCTATTATTATTTGAAACTCGTAAATCTTTTAATTTATTTGGTTTGGCTTCAATATTTAAGGGTGCCGTCTGAAGTTTGTTATGGTCCGAATCGATCGAAGCGTCCCTTGTAAACAGACGGACCCTAATGAAACTACTACGGTCGATAAAAAGAAGTTTTACAGAGGTGACATCTCCAGGTACTCTATGTAGACGAATTTTTTACGCATAGTTGCCACATTCTCTGTTCTCTCTGTCTCTGCCGCGCTGTTGCCACAGTTCTTTCTATCGAGAAGTCTTGAAGAAATCCGGCACGAGAGCTGCGTCTAGCGTCAGAACCTCGCTGAACGTAAAGGAGGATATCAATAATGAAAGATAGAGAGGCTGGGTAGTGAAGTTAGGAAACATGTCAATGAAACAATACTAATTTGCGTATTTATTTTTTATTTATACGTAGAAGGATGTAATATTTTGTATAATCAATGTGCAATTTAAGGGTCGGATGCAATAAGGGGATTTGCACTCGAAAATGAGAAAATTTATTGTCCAAACGCTAAAAATGATTTGAAAATTAAATGTTATGAAACTGAATTTTAAAAAATATAGTGTTGTAAAGCTCGTCAGGACACATATATTTTCTATTTACAGTTTGTTTATCTAATCATTACTATTCGGGCTAAAAATTATAAAGAAACAAATTTCTCATCGTCCAAAATCATTATTTCTTTAAATATAAATTGCGATAATTTGAGTAAATATTACCGGATCGTTATGAGACTTAAAAAATAATTTCAGAAAACTCTAGCGAAGCCGTAAAATGTATGCATAAAACCCTTTATGATGAAAAATGTAATAATATTTCATTAAAAAGAAATACTGGACATAACCCATGTTTTTCAACGTTCGCCGTTAAAAAGTATCGAGGCAATTTTGAGGTACATATAACTTGCAACGACAAAGTTTTTCCTTAATATACAAGCAAGATTTTCACCAATTTTCACATTGATTAATAAATAATTGTAGAAGATATGCCGATATATATAAGTCTCGCACGGCGCCAACTGTCAACGCGTTTGCTCCAACTGATAAATAACGAATTATACGCGGCTGTTGACTTTTGGTGACTTGCGAGATTTATATATATCGTCATATCTTCTACAATTATTTATTAATCAGTGTAAAAATTGGTGAAAATCTTCCTTGTATATTAAGGAAAAACTTTGTCGCTGCAAGTTATATGTACCTCAAAATTACCTCGATACTTTTTAACAGCGAACATTGAAAAACATGGGTTATGTCCAGTACTACTTTTTAATCAAATATTATTTTACTTTTTAATATAACGGTTTTGTGCATACATTTTATGGCTTCGCAAGAGTTTTCTGAGTTTTACGTTTCAAGTCTCATAACGATCCGTTAATATTTACTCAAGTTATCGCAATTTATGTTTAAAAAGATATTGACTTTGGTCGAAGAAATTTTTTTTGTTTATAATTTTTATCTCGAATACTAATGATTCGATAAAAAAAACTGTAAATAGAAAAAATATGTGTCCTGACGAGCTTTACAACACTATATTTTTTTAAAATACAGTTAACACCATTTAATTTTCCAATCTTTCTTAGCGTTTGGACAATAATTTTTTCCATTTTTGAGCACTACGGTAAGTGTGGGTATTACTGCGGATGCCCCGATTACTGCGGATATTCTAAAACAGATCATATTTAATGTTAGAAAGTACATAATCTCTTGAAAATTTTTAATAAAATTATTTTAAACTCTATTACACTCAATACGATTACACTTGAAGTAATGCATGTACGAATGTGCTGATATCATAATGATTCATGCACGTCATTGATTAGCTCATTGATGAGTTTTTGCTTGGATACAATTTTAGGTACCTACTGCCTTGCTTAAATAATTGAAAGCTGTCTAAACTTTATACAATTAATAATTAAAATATGGGTTTAAGAAACCATTTTATTAATGGCAACTGCTAAAATGGGCTTAAAATTCGGTAATAGAGGTTGTATTTGTTTGCAAAAAAAATATAACGCATGTACTATTTATATGTATGAAAAGATATTATCCAGAGGTATTTCAGCGTATATTTACAAAATACAAAAACTTGATTTTAAAGGTTGGTGATGGGGGTAACTTGAAAAATATGTTTTTTCGAAAATTATTTTTACGCGGTTTTGTAGATATAAAAAAGGATGCAATTTTTGTTTAAACTTTTTTTCGATATCTCTCACCCTTCCCGAGATATTCCACGGAAAAGAAAATTCTGCATTTTTTCAAGGGGTGATTTCACCCCCAAAGATTGCATTATGGCACCAACGAAAAATAGGGTTGCGTTACGGATGAACTACTCTACTTGCACACCGAGTTTCATAATTTTCTGAATTTACGGGTTGCCAAACTTCCCTTGTTAGTAAAGTTACGCCGGCGTGAATTGACTCGCGTGATCGTATGATCCGCGAGTACAAGTGCTATTGCTGACACTTGTGACCACTGACAGGGTCCGATAAAATTTATTACTTGCTTCATTTTCTTAGTAAAGTTATGCCGGCGTGAATTGACTCGCGTGATCGTATGATCCACGAGTACAAGTGCCATTGCTGGCACTTGTGACCACTGACAGGGCCAGTGGTACCGTACTTTACAACGCGGTGCGAGGCCGGACCGATGCAATAGTTTCACTATTTTCGGAGGGGGACCTTTGTCGCTTTTTCAAGCTTTTCGGTTTTTCTTTTGCTCTTTCTGCTAGTATAAATTGTGGCTCCCGAATAGGCATGCACCTATTGTGCCGACTATCTATTAATTCGGGTAGCATGCATTCTAAATAAAATTGAACCAGTTTTGGCTCCATTTCTCTTTTCCAAAACGCATCATCTCTCTCTGCTTTTATAGATTTCAGTCCCGTCGGGGTCCAAACG
Organism: Andrena chrysosceles; assembly: GCA_963855975.1. NCBI lineage: Eukaryota > Metazoa > Arthropoda > Insecta > Hymenoptera > Andrenidae > Andrena > Andrena chrysosceles. The sequence goes on along the minus strand of OY979767.1, from coordinate 74,436,806 downwards.
CAAAATATACAGTACTTTCTATCAGTAATATGTAACTGACCTTGTACTTGATAATAATAGTGATGCGTTTTGCTCATTGAAATACCTGTTTTACATGTGAACATGGCCCGGACAGCGTGTACTTTTTCCATAGTTTCTTCCGGCGTAAAGTTCTCTGCTGATTTGGGGCATTTAATTTCCAAAATACCCTCTTGACCGATGATTCCATCCGGTGAAGCTCCTAAGAAGGGGATACAGCTGTCGATGAAAATTCCACATTCTGCAATATCTGTATATTGCTTCTTCAATTCTTCGCGAGCAATTTTCTCGCATTCTTTCCCGTATTCCACCGCGGGTGCACTAATTATCCTCGGATACAGAAATGACTTCACTGCATTTGCGCAAAGCGTATCAGGTCGGCGGCGGCACACTTGTCCAAAATTGGATGCTGTCAACAATTTGGACCTGTACTGCAACCATCTGCGGTTCTTTGCTTGTCCGATTTGCTTGTGCCAGTCACTGAGCATCTGCATATGCTTTTCCCGCTCCAGTTCATACATTTCGGGTGGCATGTCTGGCTCCTGTGCATTTTCTCCATAATCAGAATCTTTCCGCGAGAGCAATTGCTTGCGTACATATCGCGCAACCTTCGTTTCCTTCTGTTTTGCAGCTCTCTTTTCCTTTTCTTTCTTCTTCTTTTCTTCCATTTGGCGAACAACCTCGGGCGTTTTCTTCTTCATTACCGCGTTCAATCGCGAGTGCACTTGGTTACTGTTGTATTCCACGACAGCAGCAGCACATCTTCTTGTATACGATCCTCTCTCGGCGAAATTTAATCTTTTTCCGCCGATATACTTCGCAATTATTGCGTTCAAACTTTCCACAGCGTTATTATTGGTGTTATAGAGTAAGCTTTCCGCATTAGCTAACAGTAGACGAAGTGTTTCTTTTACGTCCTGGTACACTCCAATTTTCATCAATTCTGGAACGATGTTTCTTTCATTCTCTTTATTCTTTCCATCGCAGAAATATTTTAGTTGTGCACACTCTTTGTGTTCACCAAACACGTGACTCCGAACATTCTCTATGTGGCCACGCAAATTCTTCGTTTTTTAGTCGATTGATACATTCTGATCGTATCTAAACTTTGCGACTTTTACGATATATAACGAAGTTTTCGTCTTCGTTACTTTGTATATCAAAGTCTTCAAGCGCCTCTTCAGTTTCTCCCGAACTGGCCGTATCAGTATCGTCATCAGATGGCAAGTACATTATATCTTGATGCGTATGATTTCGTCCATCGGATGTTGATGGTTCCTCTACTATACGCTCCTCGGCCACTTCTTCTGGATGTTGTCCTACGGCAGTATCGTCTACCGTTTTTGCGCTTTCTTGTTTCTTCTGAAGGGCTAACATCCTTCTCTTTTGGCGATGTACTTTCCGTTTCGATAATCTCTTCGCGTACGGACGTAAATGTCGCGAACGAAACGGAGAATTATTGTCCATATCTTCCGGCACGTCCTGCATATCCACATTTCGAGTGTCACTCATTTTACCCTAAACCAACAAACACAACACAATACAACACAACGCAACACAACTCAAAATTCTTCTGCCCGTTGCAAAAAAACGTAATCTCGAACCGTGAACGTGAATCCAAAGATTCGTCTGGGCCGCGTTCAGAAACAAACGACGCTCTACAAAACAGGCAACGGGGCAAACAGTCCGTTGCTCAGAGAGTCATTCCAGGCAAAGAACGCCAACAACGTGGACGTGTAGGCAGAATGGAAAATATGAATAATGTAAGTATTATATTATATACTGTTATAGAGTGTGATTTTCGGGCTAGAGTCTTCAAAGGCGTTGTCGCCAATAAGCCGCGTCTCGCTGAGTTTCGTGAATTTGGACGTTCGAGACGAGATTCGCTACGGCATGTTAAAAAATTCTTTATTCTTCATCGAATCGACATGGTGATGATACTAATGAATTCCTGGCGTTCTGGTTCGATCAAAATCATGTCAAATGTCGTGTAAATCGGACTATTTTTAACGAAGTTAGCTTGGGGCCATTTTCATCGGCACGACGTCGGTTGACGCCATTTTCGCAAAGATCTGATGAGAAATGCAGAACGTGGAATTCGTCACTTCCACGAAATTCAGTGAGGCACGGCTTATTGGCGGCATTGTCTTTGAGTATCCTAGCGGGAGAATTACCCTGTATGTTCGTACAATTTTACTCTTTGTCAGAAAATAATACATTCATTATTTCATTTCCAGATTATACAAGCGCTGGAGCAGGAAGTGAGAAATGATGAGGGAGACCATAATAATGAAGCACGGGAGGAAAATCCTGCCCAGGAGGGAAACGCGGGGGAAAACCCCGATTTGAGGGCGGAATTACAAAAAGTAATTATGTGGAATGTGGTTTATGTGACCGTGATAGCATATGTGTGAATCAAAGTTGGGCAAAATGTACTTGTGTAATTGATTACACATTCTCTGTAATTTTTAAGTAGTTGACAAAATATTTTGTGTACCTGTGTAATTAATTACACATTATTTTCAACACATAATATATTGGCAACTACCTAAATTAACGATTACAGAAAATAATGTATAATCAATTACACAAGTACACAAAATATTGTGGTCAACTACCTAAAGATTACAGAAAATAATGTGTAATCAATTACGCAATTACATTTTAATCGTAATTTGTAATTAGATTACATTTTGCCCAATTCTGGTGTGAATATTATTTCGTTTGGGTCCGATATTTTTTATGTTATGTAATTGTATGAAAATGTAATTATTATGTTACTGTTCCAGATTAAAAAGGCACTAAAACGCCTGACGTATCGCCGCGGAGGCGGCAGGGGAGGAAGGCGCGGAGGCCACTGGGGTGATGGGTGGCGGCGCGGTGGACGTTGGAGAGGAAGACGCGGCGGCGGAAGAGTGGGGGACATTATTATTTATAACAGATAAACAAATATTTAATAAAAAAATATATTAAAATATTTAATGATTGTGTATTTTGTTTGTAGAATGTAAAATTTTCACATTTTTTATCGAATCGACATGAAAGTTTCAATAACATACTGCTGAGATTTTCCAGATGAAAATAAATTTAAACACGGTATAAATCGGATTATGTTTAACATTGTCAGATTAGCAATGTTACATTTGTAGTCAATTATCTAGTACAGTTCTAGAAATAAACCGATTTATACCGTGTTTCAACTCATAATCTGGAAAATTTCAGCAGTATGTTACTAAAAACATTACATTTTACATTTTATCAATACATAATCCACCAATTGTATGCCTCTCGAACCGAACATTTATTCTAATTTATCCAGATATTATCTTTGCCCATCTTTGTTCTCCAGCCACTTCGCCGTGATTCATTCAAGCTTCTCTGACGACAGAATAGTAATAGGAAAAATGCGGCAACAGCGCGATTCGACTCTCAATACGTCTCGGCAACTATGTATTTCCTACATTTATCGGCTAGCTTGGACTTCCACCGGTTCTGATGGTACATGGAGCGAATATATCATCAGTGCTGGTGATGGAGAATCCTTGAAGCATAATTCTGTCATTTCTCGAGTTTGTCTCCAATACACGAGTCATAAATTCATTATTACTTCAATGTACGGTGCTTATTAGCGTTCAAACGCACCAGACCCGTCTGCACGGATGTCTACTGGAGGCAACTATACCCGCAAAAGCTTCCTTTTTGTCGATTTCACGACGTAAGTTGGTTGAAACGGATTGTTTACTACATCGCGTATACGTACACGCTTTTCCTAGCTTGTGTGAGCGTACACACACATTCAACGCCCGGTGAGACGGCAGCCTTAAGCTTTTCCAATTTTCCTGTTCTGTTAAATAATCGTAAGTATGTGTATCGTTTTGCGCATTTTCGTCAAAATCACGTGAATCTATTTTTCTTTCTTTTTCTTGTTTTTTTGTCAATTTGCAGCAGTGCAATTTTTTCGTTCGTGCGTTTAATTGCAGCACGTTCCAATTTCGAGATATTTTCAATAGATTTTACATGGTGAATGATAAATTTATCGACGCGCATTGCTTTATAATTTGCGCCCAAATCTGAATGCTTTAGATCTTTAAAATATGCCTCACCTCTAGAGGATGTGGCTACATTCGATGACAGAGGGAAATATCCCCTTATCACCTGTGTCCAGAGTGGAAAATGTTTTGCCAATTTAACTAGATACGTGACTAGTTCTGGACAATAAAATGCATTATACCTATCTGTCTCTACACTGTCTTTTGCAATTTGTTCTGCCTCATCTCTGATATTATTTATAAATGCAACTATATTTTCATTTTCATTTAGCATTTCTAAATCACCGTATTCTGTGTCATTCTCGTCGCTCATAAACGTGAATGACTTTATTCTTTCGAATAAATACGAACGCTTCTGCTCGCAAATTACTTCATTTCCATCAGAATCTTTGCCATCGTACTCACTGTAAGCGACAATAAATATTGAGCTAAGCAGTGTTCTAAAATCTTCCACATTATCGCACGATGACATTATCCCCGCGCATCGCACAAAGAAGTCTTTAATTTTAGGGTGCTTTCGATGAAATACATCTTTGCTACAAATAATTTTTATTAAATGGGCAATATCAATTCTGATGAAACACCGAAGTGGATGTTGCAAAATTTCGCTAGTGATCCATCGATAGCAATCGGAAACGTAATTTTTTAAGCAACGTTCATTGAATGCTAGGCTGGTTGCATTCAAAAGCGCCAGTGAATAATCAGAATCAACTTCTGGAGGCACCGATGCCCCGTCTCTTATAATCTCCCTCAACCAGTATGTAATTAAATTTGTATCGTGCTTTTCCGAAAGCATTTGAAATATTGGTTGTATACCATTTGCACCTTTTATAATAATTTGGTACAAGAATATATGTACCAAATTATTAAGTCACCAGTTAGTTTTTCTATTGTTTTTACTAATTTTCAAGTCGCGTCTATTTCTATTTTCCTGTGTTTAATTAACGTTTTGTACAGTTCCATTTGCATGGGAGACCAGTAAAAACAATAGAAAGGATCCTTTGCGATCTGTTTAATGTACCCTGAGTATTGCCCCTTACATTTCAACTCACATAATGAATTAATAGGGTCAAGATTTTTATTTATTCCTAATTCCCGTACAATGGCCTTCTTCTCTGATTTTCCTCAGAGTACATTGTCGCGCAACAGAAGTTGGTTCGGGATCGTTATAACTTAAATCGGATACGGCATCATTCCTCCATTGCCGGGGTTTAATATTTAAAAGTTGTTTTCCTATTTCTACCGTATTTTTTCCTCTTAGTGCCCTTTTCTTTTCATGCGTTATTCCCGATGAATCGACTGTGTGCACTCTTAACATAATACCAGTGCCAGGAGCCGGTTTGTGTAAGCAATGAGCTTTGAATTCGGCACCGCATTCATTACAAGTGCCGTATATTTTCAAATATATTTCCGCTTCCGGAGAATCGAAAATTTGGCTGTACTTCCGAATGGCCCCAGTGGCTGATCGACACGAGGTTTGGGGGGAAGGGTGGGGAGGGGGTGTGGACCCTAAATTTAAAATCGTTTCTTCGGGTATTTCTTAGTTTCCGATTTATTAATAAAAAAAACTTTCAGTACAATACGTTGAGGTATGGCTATACAGACGCTACTAGTGAACTGTTTTCGTTATACATAGTAGTCGTCGTCGTCAATAATCGAATAGCTAATGATAATAAATATCGATAATATAATAACGACATCGGCCTTGGTATCTATAGGATGTCACACCTACAATCCGTCCACCTCGTAAGTTACGTTATGTTACGTTTTAATTTCAATAGCCGAAAAATCTGATCGCTTGTTTTTAAGAAATTAAACACATTTTACTTACCAAATCCTATCAGTATTTGTTAATATCTGATCCCCGGATAAACTATTCGAATTGATCGAATCATTTCTTGAAAGAGATCAAGATTCTTCTTCTTAATTCCTCTTCGCCACAAATACTCGCAAAGATGGTAATCTATGTTGTCTGTCCGAATCCCGCCTCTCTGGAGTCGTAATCGGAGTGGTCGCCATTGGGATTCAATAGCCTGCGTATTAGCTCCAGTTTCAGGGTCTATGAAATTTACGGATAGATGTTGAAATTCTTCATTTCCCAAACAATCATATGCTTTCCAACAATCCGAATATATCATCGTTCCTGGTGCAATGTGTTTTTTAATTATTTTGAGTAATGTATCGCGATCTCTTTTATTTTCTGGACATATCTCTAAACGCAGTTCTTTCGTCTCCATTTCCAGAGCTCCGAAAATCCACCGACCTTCAACCACACGACCTCTTTCATATTTCCTACGGCCGAATTTCATTTCATCGATTTGTACAATTTTTCCAGGCCCGCCGATCGGACCGTTGTTGTTAGCTACTCTATCGATTGTGAGCATACAGACTTCTCGGCAATATGAATATAAATCAAGGATCGATTCTTGCGAAATATTACTTCTGTTTAAGCTTTTAATTTCATTGCACGCGTCCTCATATTTAAATCCACGAGCGAAATAATAAGTGAGTCTTAGTACATCTTCCATTGGAATATTATGAAACTCACAACCATGTTTTTTCAGCCATGGTCCGCTCTACGGAGTGTTTAGAACACCTCCATCGTTTTCCAATGCAAGTAATGGAATCTTTGTATTGTCGTGTGCTTCTTGCCAATTTCATTTCATGTTTTCCATCCTTTGGACACTTTCGTTTGGTCGGTAACAACCCCACAGTTTGGCACCAGGCAATACACTTTTCTCTAGATTCTAACACTTCTGAAAGAAGTCTTTCAATATTCCAATTACGTGTATTTTCTAAGGCGTCAACTGATGACGAAGCCATTGTTAGCTAAAGAAAGAGCTGTTCAAGTAGTACAAAGTGACTGCGTAAATCTGCGAGTTTCGTGTATATATATATATATATATATATATATATATATATATATATATATATATATATATACGCGATGCGATTTTGTTTCACTCTCGACGTGCGTCTCAAACATTCGATTACATTTTGTGTTGGGTCCGGCTTATACAAGTTTCCTGCCGCTGGCAGGCGAAAACTTTCATTACTTCTATTGACTTATTCCGATATAACGCATTCTACATTTCAACTTATTCCGGGTATTAGTATTGGTTTTGGCTAGATAGGGGCGGGGGGCGCGCGCCCGCTTGCGGGCGCGTAAAGCATGGTGGAGAACCGATGTGAGTTTGACGATGCTAAAAATGAGACTGTGGTTACAAAATTTCAAAAGTGCAAAATGGAGGGACGGAAGAGCTCCCGGGTAGGAGGGAGGCCTGCACCAAGGTAAAAAAAAATTCAAAAATAAATTAACAATTTTTTATTAATATTTCGGAAACTAATAAATACCCGAAGCTACAATTTTAGATTTAGGGTTCACACCTCCCCCCAACCCCTCCCCCCAAACCTCATCTCGATCGGCCACTGGGGCCATTCGGAAGAATATCCGAAAATTTTGCTATATTTGAATGTATAAGCGCACGGAATTCTCGTTTTTAAAAAACTCGCTTTGCAAATAATATCCGTCCAACCGGGACTAAGTATCGTGTAAGATTTTCCGCGAGTACCCTTCTCTTTATACATTTTCGATACAGGAGCAATAGATTTCCATTGCTCCTCAGACAATATGATATCAAAAAACAGTGTCGGCAATTTCGTATGAATTATAGTCGCATCATTGTGGAGCACGAAATCTTGACTGGTGTTACTTACATTAGAAACATCGATGCTATCCATCATTGCTTCGTCGTCGTTTTCTTCTTCTTCTTCCATGGGAATTTGAAAATGTTTCTTTAAATCGGTCAGCAAATTCCACCGATTGTTCCTCACATAAAAGTTCAATGTATTTAGTGACAACTTATCACAAATTTTTACACAGACGTCTTCCCACACTTTATCCGTGCGGCACTTTAATTTATAATTCTCATTGAACACTTGACACTTTTCACACTCCTTCAACTTATGCAGAATAACGCCGGAGTGTATGAGCGCTTTTCTGGGCGTTTTTCACCACGATAAAATCGCAACACGGTAAGTAATATAATAATAATAATAATAATAATAATAATAATAATAATAATAATAATAATAATAATAATAATAATAATAATATCACTCTCACAATTATTTCACAAACCGTGAATGAACGCGCGATCTCACCCGAGCGGTCTGCGAACAATGGCTGACTTTCAAGGCACGTGCCTGAAAAGAATTCGAGAGTATCGAAGGCATTTGTTTCGACTTCAGCAGCGCCGCGTGGTGCCGTCCGCGCTACAAACTAAGCATGGTTCTGGTAAGCAGGGTCGACGCATAAGGGCGCTCTAGTCGAAGGGGGCGCTAAAATACTATATTGGACGTTTAATCAGTGTGAAAATTTGTGAAAATCTTCCTTGTATATTAAGGAAAAACTTTATCGCTGCAAGTTATATGTACCTCAAAATTGCCTCGATACTTTTTATCGACGGACCTTGATAAACATGGAATCTGTCCAGTCTTACTTTTTAATTTAATATTATTACATTTTTTAACATAAGGGTTTGTGCATACACTTTACAGCTTCACTAGAGTTTTCTAAAGTTATGTTTTAAGTCTCATAACGATCCGTTAACATTTACTCTACAACTATTATGTTGCAATGTTTGATACCAAAGGAAAATATCCGATCATTTTTTGTGTCTAAAGAGGAAAGTTCTTTGTTAATTTCAGGAGAGAATTCACAAGCTCTGGGCAAAAAAAGCTCATTCTAACTATCTGTCTCTGGTGTAACAGGGAAACAGATGCATACTTCTCCCTTGCACTATTGGGGTGGCTGCCGGTTGCTGCGACCTAGAGACACTATAATAAGAGTCTGGACACGAGCCACTGTCCGCCATGTTTGATCGAAATCCCACGAGAGAGAAAGAGATATACACCATTTCATTCTTAACCATTCTTAACAACTCTTACGTTTATGGTATTTTAAAAGGGTATAGCCGGTTAAGATGGTCAAATGTGCCCCTGAACCGAAATCAAATCGCGATGAGTCATTCGAAAGCTTATAAAAAAAGAATGATTTCTGCCAAGTTTCAACTTTGTATCTCGACCCGGGGGGTAGTAAAGGGTAAAAATAGAAAATCAGGTTTTTGCCGAATTTCTCCTATACCAGCGGATGAAAAATTTTGAAAAAATTCAGAGGCATGCCTGTTATCGGTGCACATATTAGGGAATCGTGCCAGATTTTTAAATTCAAAAACCAAGCTGTTAAAAATAAAAAACCCCAAAAAATGTTGAAAAATGCCGGTTTTGTTTCGAAACAGTCTTGATACTATAATTATATTTTTACTGTAAGTCCGCATCATTGTTACTATTGTCTTGAATTTTTTTCAGATTTTTCAATTTGGTGCGCCGCAGTTAAAAAAATTAGAAACCGATCTTTTCGCCGTTTTTTCCGTGTCAGAGTAACTAATAGGTCGAACTTTCGTACATACTTTATGGAATAAGTCTTTCATGCAATCTTCAATGTCTTCACATGCAGCAAAACAGCATAGGAATCAAACGAACTAAACATGCTGTAACATTACAGTCTAAAATGTCTATCGTATTTTCAACGGCGTCAATGGCGCAGCGGTAAAGTGTTCGACTGTTGAATCGCTGCGAACTTTTTGAACGTAGGTTCGAGCCTCGGAACTTCTAAGTTCCCCACAGGGTCATATTTTTTTCACATTACTTATGTATTTTTTCGATTTCTAGCTATATGACAATGATCGATATTTATATACAAATGTTTTAAAAACATATTAAAAATTCAAGACAATAGTAACAATGATGCGGACTTACAGTAAAAATATAATTATAGTATCAAGACTGCTTCGAAACAAAACCGGCATTTTTCAGCATTTTTTGGGGTTTTTTATTTTTCACAGCTTGGTTTTTGAATTTAAAAATCTGACACAATTCCCTAATATGTGTACCGATAACAGACATGCTTCTGAATTTTTTCAAAATTTTTCATCCGCTGGTATAGGAGAAATTCGGCAAAAACCTGATTTTCTATTTATACCCTTTACTACCCCCCGGGTCGAGATACAAAGTTGAAACTTGGCAGAAATCATTCTTTTTTTATAAGCTTTCGAATGACTCATCGCGATTTGAATTCGGTTCAGGGGCACATTTGACCATCTTAACCGGCTATACCCTTTCCCGTCTATGCGGCGACGGCACGTGTGAAAGGTCTCCATATGATTTTCGTTCCTTTCGTCGTATAAACGGCGCCGTTGCCGTCTCGTGCCCTGACGTGTGAAACAAGGCTAAGTCGCGCCCCTTTTAATCGGGATATTTTTAAGGAAGTTAACTTTACATTATGGAACTAGAATTTTCAAATAGGCCATTTTCGTTGGGGCGGCATAACGACGTGCGTTACGAAAAACAGCACGTGTGTCTTCGTTGTGGAGAACGATAAATAACTACTGTCATATTATTGAAAGATTATTACTGTTCGACAAAATTTAACTTTTTTTCGGATATATAACATTCAATAGCCGTTTCTTCGTTCCACGCGATGCGACAGACATTTTTCCTCCGGAAACCATCGTCGGAAGTAGTAAAACATCTCTCGGTTTCAATACAGAAACGAAAAAATTTGGCAACACGTGTGCAGTCGACAGTGGTAGTCAATGGCACGTGGGCCGTTCTGCGTCACGGAACGCGTAACGCGTGTACATTGTAACCTTTCCAAAGTCCTGCTCGCCCGTCGGCACTCGGTCGTGATAGTTTCTACCGTATAATCCAAAATGTGCTATTCTTCGTGGCGATGCACTAAAATATGCTAGTCAGGGCCGCCCCTGGGTTTTTGTCGTCCAAGTGCGCGGGCACTTTCTGCAGACACGCCAGGAACGGGCCTGATGCTAGGTTTCGCGGCGGAAGACCAAACGTGCTAATATTTGTTAGAAACGATGCAATGTGCTTCTTTAGGTGGCAAACTGAAAGGTGTTGTTTTTCGTAAATGAAACGTGCTGTTTTTCGTAACGCACATCACTATGTCGTCCCGATGAAAACGGCCCACATACAAAATTTATAAATTTCCCAAACGTTAACCATCCATCCCCAACCTACTACTCTTTAACCTAAGTTAAATAAAATCCTTTAACGTGAAATTTTTTTTATATATTTTGTTTCATTTTAAGATACAAATAGCGCTGAACGAAGTAGATGCCCCCCAGGCGCCACCACCTCCGCCCCAAAATCCTCCTCTGGTGACGGAAGGGGGGGGGGTGCAGGCCCGCTCCCCGCCACCCAAGAGTTCCATTTACAGAGGCAATTGAACCAAGTAAGTATGTGGAATATGGTTCTATGGCGTACTTCCTATTAACACGTTGCGTCCGGGCGACGTGTACGGTAACGTCATGGGGAATCCCTATCCTAAGGCGGGTGACGCGTACGGTCACGTCTTGGGCCTGGTCCCAATAAATGTGGAAGGGAAAGAAGAATTTTTCAAGTATCGCGTTTTCCTTTTGCATACGCCTTCAGTACGAACGTGTTCATCAGTGTGTGCAGCCGTTACAAATTTGCAGCGTTTCTCATCATTCTGCAGCTGTTTTTTGTATTTAACAAGGTAAGTTGTACGTTGCGTCCGGGCGACGTGTACGGTCACGTCATGGGGAATCCCTATCCTACGGCGGGTGACGCGTACGGTCACGTCTTGGGCCTGGTCCCAATAAATGTGGAAGGGGAAGAAGAATTTTCCAGGTATCGCGTTTTCCTTTTGCATACGCCTTCAGTACAAACGTGTTCATCAGTGTGTGCAGTCGTTACAAATTTGCAGCGTTTTTCACCATTCTGCAGCTGTCTTTTTGTATTTAACCAGGTAAGTTGTATTTTTTCTGTCGTATTCTACTTCCTATCAATATTTTTATTCAATTTCTATATTAAATATTTTGGAATATACAGTTTTGAGGAGTAAATATCGCGAAAAAAGTGTAAAATGACAGAATGTTCGAGTGTTCCGTGTGTATTGAACGATTTTGTGATTACTTGCGCGGGGTGTTCAACGTAATTTCTAATAATTTATTCCTTTTATATTTCGTACACATTCTTCATCTACTGTTTCGTCCATTTTCATTACTATTATAAGGAAATGATGACTTGGTTGTCTAAAATATTCTAAAAAATCATATTTTATTATTTTTCAGCCTTAATATTTTGTCAGGAAGAGACAAATCTTTGAAAAGCGAAAAATATTCGCCCTTATCGAAGGTAATTGCTTTTCAAAATTATTTCTTAGTCATATATTTTTGTGGGCATATTTTCATAATATTTTGTTTTACAGTCATGTCGAAAAGGAAATCGACGGAATGCATCGATGCTCCTTCACCCCCAAAAGCACCTCAACCGTCGACATCTGGATTCAGAAGATGCACAAGGAGTACCACGAATGTTGAACCGGAGGAAGCGCAAGACTATTTGTTTGACAGTGGGAGCGACGAAGATGTGGAGTTGGATTGGGGCTCTTCCACGACGGATTCCTCAGAGGAGGAAAGTGAAGAAAGCGACGAAGAGTCAACACCTTCTGGATCTACCTCGCGTTTAGTGGAACCAGGTACTACATGGAGTTCCGTTCAGTCAATTTCCCCAAGCATACCGTTTACGGGAAATCCCGGACTTATCACTGAAATGGCGTCCAAAGAGCCTATAGATTTCTTTTTTTTACTGGCCAATGACGAGTTATTTGATACCGTTTTACGCGAAACGAATTTTCAAGGGCGTAAATTGTCACGGCCCACCACTAACTCCAACTCGCGATTAAAAATCTTTAACCAAGTAAAAAGAGAGGACCTTGAGGTTTTTCTAGGGCTAATATTTTTAGGGGGTAATATTCGTGTCCCCTGTTTTGCCCATTTTTGGAAAAAAAATGATTTATATCAATTCCCCGCCTTTGCCAACGCAATGTTAAGAGACAGATTTCAAACTATACTGGCGGCTTTACACTTTTCTCGAAATCCGCAAAGGGGACAGCCCAAACCGTCTGATCCTTTGTACAAAATTCGACCACTTCTCGATCATTTCACCAATAGAATGCGGGAAATTTATTATCCGGATAAAAATTTAAGTTTAGACGAATCCATGCTATTATGGCGGGGCCGATTATACTTTCGTCAGTATATTAAAAATAAATCGCATAAGTATGGGATAAAATTTTATATGCTGACCGAGCCCAACGGAATTGTCCTGCGTAATATAATTTATTGCGGCTCACGAGATCCTGATGTTGGAGGTGTTGGGCATACCGAAAAAGTTGTACGAAAGCTGCTAACAGATTTTTTGGGAAAGGGGCATTCGGTTTTTTTTTGACAATTTTTATTCGAGTGTAGCATTAGTTAGGGAATTGTTGTATGACAAAACTTATGCAACCGGCACTCTCAGGGCGAATAGGAAAGGTAATCCTCCCGCTGTGACTAAAAAAAAACTGAAAAAGGGTGAAGTAGAAGCACGCTATACTTCTGATGGTATATGCGTGCTAAAATGGCATGATAAGCGGGATGTAGTAATGATTTCGTCGGAATACACACCAAAACTAGAGAAAATAAAAACGAGATCTGGTAGAGATGTGGAAAAGCCAGAAATGATAAATAAATATAATAATTACATGTGCGGAATTGATCACAGCGATCAATTTTTAGCATACAATCCGTGCGAAAGAAAAACCATTCGTTGGTACCGGAAGGTTGCATTCCACATATTTCACATTATGATGAACAATGCATACTTATTACATAAACTAAATTCAAATACATCGTTAACATTACTCAAATTTAGGGAAGCGGTTATTGACCGACTTATTTATAAGAACAGGCCACGCTTAGACACAATTCCGATACCAGAGGATAACGAAGTACATTTACCGACAATGTCAGGCCTGGAGGGAGAAAAGAAAATGCGAAAGAGATGTAGGGTGTGTTTTGAAAAAGGGGTAAGAAAAGAGGGATTATTTTACTGTCCGAGGTGCCCAGATAAACCGGGCCTCTGCCTCAATAAATGCTTTGCGGAATACCACAAGTATATATAAAAAATAACTCCCACCAATAGTTTAGGTTAGTTTAGAAAAATTATATTACTATTGTAATAGTATTTGTAAATGTAACTGTAAAAATTAGTGAATATATACCATTTTTTATACAATATTAATTTTAATATAATTTTTTTTTGTTTTTCACAAAACCTTTATTAACATCATAATTTAGAGTCACATATTAAATGGCAAGCCGAAATTAAAATGAAATACGGGTTTGTCAAATTAAACCCCCATCGTATGCCGGGTGACGTGTACGTCGCGTCATGCCTTTTTTCTAACAAAAACAAATTATTTGTCAATTAAATGTCAAAAGTAGCACAAAAGGGTGCACCTTTATACAAAAATCTATTTCCGGCATCTGGGACAGTCAACTATTTTTGGTGCCGGACGCAACGTGTTAAAAACTTATTTAAGATCTACCATGACACAATCGCGATTGAACGGACTGGCTTTACTCTATATACATAGAGAGATTAATGTAACCACAACTGAAGTGATTCAAGAGCTTTGTAAAACGAAAAGAAATCTAGATTTTATACTTTAAATAAATGTTTATAACCACCTAATGAATTTTATTGAATTTGTATTAAGAATATGTTTAGCCGTTCAACTCGCCCCCCCCCCCCCCAAAATTAAATCCTGAGTGCGCCACTGCCATGTATATATGCTCTAAGCGTGATGTGACGCTGCGCTGGAAGAGAAATAATTTAGTGTAGGTACCTAAGTTTTATTTGCAAAATTTGAAGAGAATTTTTGTGATATCCCACTATTTTTCGCGCGGTACTATTGAAACACCTTCGCATAAACCTCCAAATCACTCCACCAAAGTCCTTCCAACTCAACAAATACCCCTTTTCCCCAATCGCTGATCACCTCGATGATGTACCTTAGCGGTCCCCATCTCGAGATGGTGAGTACGAAACCTCCTTCATTTATTCGCCCTACGAGGCACAAACTCCCCCCCCTCTTACTAATTCTAAACAAGTCCCTCGCCCCAAAAACCTCTTAAATCGAGACCACGTCTCACCCCTTCTCTAAGACCCTACAAGTCAAGACCACGATCACCCCTTTCCCATTAAAACTCCCAAAATCCATCCGATGGGTTGAGCATATTATTCCCTAGACATAAAAACTCCGGAAATGTATTTGCGAAGAATATTTGGTGTACGTGACAGAAACGCGTCTAATAATAGACGCACCTTTCTAAAAACCCCGGAAATCCTACTGCGACTTATTTATTAAATAGGTCAAGGCCTATACCGCGCGTACCCCTCGCGACAATTATATAAATACGAGGGGACCGAGACAGAAGTCCTCTTTCGACGAAATCAACCAGCGAAAGGACCACAAACCACGAAGTTTTATTTTAACCAGTGTATAACAATTATCGTCTCGCTAATCATTGTAAGCTTTTATTATTACCATTTATACCATTGAATATCACCATCATCTGTTATACGGTGTCATTTTTCTTACATTATTTTGTCTTATTAACGCTTATTGCGATCATATATTACTTTGTATTATTAATCTGAATGCTTTCTATATTATTTGTCTAATCATTCTTATTGCTTTCATATTATTTTGTCTTAACAACGCTTATTGCTTTATATATATTATTTTCGTCTTATTAACGCTTATTGCTTATATCATTCTACTTTATTATCAAATATTGTATTTCATGTTCATACATATATTTCTATTGTTTACCATTTATATAAATGTTATGTGCTAATGCTAAATGTCTAACGCATAATTATAAAACTTAATCACTATCACGATAATAGTACATAGCGTGTCACAGTGCTTCGAATTGAATAAACAATTCCTATTTAAATCACGCTTTGAATTATTGTGTCTATTCTGCGATCGCGAGGATTCCAAAACCAAAACTAGCCGCCGCAACAGCTGATCTCGATTCCCGAACGCGAAAGAGCCTACAGTGTTTACTAACGTTCTTTTGCATAGGCCGCGTACAGCCGTATAACTAGACGGATTTCGCGGAAGTATTACGAGTAACTTCTTATGTGAATGCAACGGTAAATGCAATTACCTAGTCAAAACAAATACAAAGTGCTCTAACGGGTGTCCCCCGGGTGTATATTCGCCATTTAAGCCTTCCCTGGTCGATCAGCGTGCGGAAAACTTGCATTCTCGCCTGTGTTCCTTCTAAAACCTCAGCGTGCGGAAAACGTGCATTCTCGCCTGAGTTCCTTCTAACCCTCAGCGTGCGGAAAACTTGCATTCTCGCCTGAGTTCCTTCTAAAACCTCAGCGTGCGGAAAACGTGAATTCTCGCCTGAGTTCCTTCTAATCCTCAGCGTGCGGAAAACTCGCATTCTCGCCTGACAATTACCCCACGTGTCATCGTCCCTAAAGCCCTCCACCCGGGACGTGACATTTTTATCATTAAAAATTTTATTTGGCAGATCTGAAGATGAGTAAAAATGTAAAAATACGATACAATAAAAATTCGCTTAAAAAAGCAATAGAGGTTATAACCTCACATCAATCTTCCATAAATGCAGCAAGCAAAACTTTTGGCATTCCGAGGAGTACTTTACATGATACAAACAAACCACCTGGACCAGAATGCGTGTTAACGATGGCTCATGAAGATGTTTTAGTGAAATGGATAATGCATCTAGGCTCTCGTGGATTTCCAGTTACTAAGGATCAACTGTTAAATACGGTCCAAATATTGGTTAAAAAATGCGGATGAAAACTCCTTTTATTGACGCAAGACCAGGTCGACATTGGTATTCTGCTTTTTTACGACGTCATCCTATCCTAGCTCAAAGAATAAGTGAAAATTTATCTGTTGCTCGAGCTAATGTTTCAGGAGATCATGTAAAAAATTGGTCTTCTAACATTGAGCAATATTTAAAAGAAGAAAAACTTATTGATATTGAGCCCCATAGAATTTTTAATTGTGATGAGACATCATTAAAGTTAAATCCAGAAAATGCAAAAGTCATAGTTGCAAAAGGAAGTAAAACTGTATATAACATTGTTGATAAGATTGAAAAAGAAAATTTAACAGCGCTTGTGACAGGAAATGCAGTTGTCCAGCTGGCTCCTACTCTTATTTTATTTGCTTATAAGCGAATTCCAAGTCATTTTTTTGATAAGATACCAGATGGCTGGAGTTATGGAAGGTCACAGAGTGGGTGGATGACTGCTGAGAGCTTCTACGAGTGGCTAACTATTTCTTTTCATAATTGGCTCATTGAACAAAACATAAAAAGACCCATAAGTCTTATATGTTGGTCACTCATCTCACCTTACACAGCCTGTTAGCGAATTTTGTTCTCAAAATAAAATAGTACTCATTGCTCTACCTCCAAATACCACCCATGCCATTAGATGTGTCTCTATTCTCTCCGCGTAAATGTTTTTGGAAAAAAGCAGTACAACGATATAGGATTGAAAATAACCGTTTAAGTGTCAACAAAACAGATGCTGGTCCATTGTTGAAAGAGGTTTTTGACCAAATGGATTTAATTACTATCTTGAGGCAAGGTTTAAAAACATGTGGATTGCATCCATTTGATTCCAAGGCAATAAACTATAACAAGATTTTGAAAAAATCAAACTTTCTAGAGAATACAGAAGCAAGTAGGTTGTGGCTTCAAGCATGCGGCAGAGAGGACCTTTCAGCATAGGAGTATTTACATTATTATAAAACGCGCCGAGTTTGCAGCAAACATTTTGAGGACCAAATGTACATGGGTCTTTCAAAGACCAGATTGTTATCGACAGCTATACCAAAGCAAATTGAATCAGGTATGTTTTTTGCTCACATACTGATATAGTACTTAATGTAATATCGGATAAAAAATTAAGTACATCTATTACATATTTTTTTATATATATGTAAACATATTTATACATTACAAATAGTCCGATTTATATGAAATTTGGTATGATTTTAATCGACGGAACGGCAGGAATCCATTGGCATCACTTTCCCCTTCGATACGATGAAGAAAAAAAGCAAACATTTGAAATCCTAAACATTTCTCACTTCTTAATGATATTCCAAACCCTTCGAGGGTTGAAAGCCATAAAATTCGATGGGCACTGCGGGGTGTTGTTCTCGCCACGAGGTGACGGGCGTACCTCCAGAATTACCCTGTATTTGTTTAGGAAATAAAATAATTCTTTATTCTTTATCGTATGGATATGGAAGTGTCGCCGATGGATTCCTTGGGGTTTTCTGATGAAAATCATTACAAATGTCGTGTAAATCGGACAACTTTTACATAGGGAACACAAATAGCTTGTGTCAAAGTAGTCCGATTTGCATGATATTTGGTATGATTTTCATCAGAAAAACATAAGAAATCCATTCGCATCACTTCCCTCTCGATACGATGAAGAAAAGAATTTCTTAATACGCTGTAATGGATATTTCACCCTCGACTGCGGGGGCTCGACCTCAATTCGTTACGTTCGGCCCAGGATTCGTACCTTTTTCCGGTAAAAGCCATAAAAATAGGGTGAGGTACTGCGAAGGGCAGTCCTCGCCACGGGGTACCAGGTCGCATCTCCTTGACGAACGTCGGGCGACTCCTGCCCGAGAGGAATACGATTTACTTTAATTATAGTACATGTGTGTTTTGTAATAAAGTGTTTCTATCGTCTCCTGAATTCAATAACTGGCATGGATGCCAGTTATGTCTGGAGACATCTACGCTCAGTGGCGGATTCAGAGGGGGGGCGCGGGGGGCGCGCGCGCCCCCCCCCCTGAAGGGCAAAATTGCTGATTTCGGGAATTTTGCGATTTTCGACATTATTCTGCGATCTCCAAACGTTTGTAGCTCAGAGCAACGTTAACCAATTTTGATAAAATTTTCAGCAGGCATACAACTTACTTAAATCTACAAATGGATTTTTGGAAAAAGAAGTTGAAAAAACGATCTTTACTATTTTTTTTGCTATTCCGACCAGTTGCAATTTTTTTCAAACCGACGAAACGCGCCACTTAGCAAACTAATCCTTCTAGGTTCTCAAAAAAACTCAAGTCGTTTGAAAATATAGGAAAAAATCGTCCTCTTATAATGATGTATAATTTAATAATTTTTACATTTATTTATTTATTTTTTCAATTTTTTTAAGTTAATTGTTATAAAAAAATTTAATATGTGTTTAGTTGGTACTTTATTTAATACTCTTTCCAGTGGTTTAAGTCGTATGTTGAGAAAACTTTTTGTTTCCAAGTTATAAGGAAAGTGGAATAGTAGTGAAAATCGCTTGTTTTTAAATTAAAGAACAGTCTTGTGTGATAAAATGGCATCTTTTATTAGTAATTAATGTAAATAATCCATTAAAAAAATAATGCTGAATGCAGTAGGGTAAATTTTCGGGATTCTTTACTTTAAGAGAGGATATCTTTAAAGTCCCAAAGAGTCCCACATTCTACCAAATTGAAATATTTTCAGCATATCTTCCTCTATGTAATCACGTAAGAATAATTTCCAACTTCGTCCAACTTTTCAAATTATTACAGTTTAAAGCCATCAGTGTTATGTCGCGTTGTGTCTCGTTTTACGTATCACGTCCGCATCGTCCCAAATTCGTAAGGAGGTATGGCGTTTCTTCGACGAAACTGTTTAGACTATAGATACTTGATGTGTTTATGCTATGGTGTAGATAAGCCTTCGAATAAGATTTCGACTTTCTGTCTGCATTCAGTTGCACAGAACCATTCAAGCCTGCATCAGCAGTGTAAGACGTTCCAAGCATTTAAAAGTTACTGTTCTGTTTTTGTTTTGTTCGTGTTAATTTTTTGTTGATTAAGTGTAAGTCAGGAGCGGATTCAGGATTTTCGTGAGGTTTTCGTGAGATTACAGTGTAAGTTATATTTGTGTTTTACGTGTACATCATATTTCATTGTACTTCCATTTGGTAAGTACAAAGTCAATTAAAGATAGCAGGGCGTCTTCACAGTCTGTAAAGTGTTTTGTTTTCTGTCACTGAACGCTTCCTCTCTTAGCAGAGGCAACGTTAATCCAAGCAAGATAGCAGTCGAAATAATATCGCCACAATATTTCTCTCACATTTAATTATTTAATATTAAGTCTGTGGTTGTGTTGATCTATGATGGATCGTTTTGTAATCAAGAAGAGGAAAACAGAAAGTGAGAATTCCTCAGAAATCACATCACGTGATGAAATGCTTACTATTTCGCGTCCTGTTATTATTGAAGCAGAAGCTAGTACGTCATCCTCGACAATATCGCAGGTCAGTGTTGCCACAAACCAGTGATGGGCAAAATTTTTAATTATATAAACATTTTGATTATATTTTTAATTTTGATTAAATTTTTAATTGTATAAAAATTTTGAATAACAAATAAAACTCGGATTATTCGAGCCTCGAATAACGAATAATGTTAAAGTATCTTATATTCGCTCTCTTATTTAAATAATTTTTTATTTAGGTAATGCCCAACTCTGCCACAAACCCCACTTTTCAACTTCAATCTCGTGATGTTGGTGCGTACATTGGGAATATATTTAATATAAATGACCTTCTGAAATACGAACTTTTAAAAAATCCATGGACTCCTGGAAAAGGATATAAGTTTCCTACTTCCACACATCTTAAACGTGGACGTGAAGAACAAAGGCGCGTAAACGTAAATCACTTAGAGAAATATACCTGGCTTGTATTTTCCGAGATAAAAAATGGACTCTTTTGCAAGTATTGCGCTATTTTTTGCCACCAAACATTAGCTGGCGGTCAACAAACAGTCCCTTTAAGGAAGTTGGTAACCGAGCCTTTACAAAAGTACGCAAAGCTTAGTGGCAAGGAGGGGGATTTAGAGAAGCATGCTGCAACTAGCTACCACAAAAACGCTGAAATAGACTGTAAGTCGTTTATGACTGTTTTTAAAAATCCTCAACAGCAGGTCATAAATTGCTTAAACGAAACTAGAAAAGCCCAGGTGTTGGAAAATAGGGCTCGACTTGTCCCTATAATAAAAACAATTTTACTACATGGTCGTCAAAATATCCCGTTGAGAGGCCACAGAGATGATGGCAACCTATTAGACTCAAGTGAAGACCTTGTAACGAACGAAGGAAATTTTAGAGCTTTGTTGCGTTTCCGAATTGACAGTGGCGATGCTAAGTTGGGTGAACACTTGGCATCGGCCAGATCAAATGCTACTTATATTAGTAAAAGTACAGCTAATGAACTAATTGGTTGTTGCGGGGAGGAAGTCTTAGAAGTAATTAAACAAAGAGTAGCTGCAGCAAAGTATTACAGTATTATATTTGACGAAACAACAGATGTATCTCATACCTCGCAATTGAGTCTGTCGCTACGTTATGTGTATGATAATTCTGTAAGAGAGGACTTTGTCGGCTTCCTTGATACGCACAGTGCTAATTACTCCAGCAAGGAAGCGACATGTGAACCTATTATTACGGGGGTAATTTTGGGACAGACTGTTTTAAAATTCATGAAAGATCTGGGATTTAACATGGGCAACTGCGTAGGAATTGGATGTGACGGTTGTAGTGTCAATATTTCAGATATGCGAGGTGCAGTATCAGAGATACAAAATGAAGCAATACATAGCTGCCTTTGTGTATGTAAAAACCACGCACTGAATCTCTCTATCTCAAAGTGCAGTAAGGTTCAGAGTGTAAGGAACGCTACTGGTTGTGTTCAAGAGGTTGTAGCCTTTTTTAACATGTCTGCAAAACGCAATTATGTCCTCAAAAATGTGTTAGGGCACAAACTGCGAAGTTACTGTGAAACCCGTTGGGTCGAAAGACATGAATCCATTTTGATGTTCCAAGAAGATTTGCCGAAAATTGTCGAAGCTCTTCAGATTGTGTCCGGTTGGGATGACCATGCAACTGCATCCAAGGCAAACTGTTTGTTACATGCAATTTTGAACTGCGAATTTATCATAACAATTTTCAGTTTGAGTGACATTATGAACGCTACTGTTGTGCTCAGTAAGTATCTACAGGAAGAAGATATAGATATTTGTAGAGCTCAGGAGAAAATAACCCATGCAATTGAAATATTGAAAGACAAGAGACAAAAGTCTGAAGAGTTTTTCAGTATTATTTTCGAAAATGCAGAAAAAGTCATGGAAGCATTGGATGTCACTATTCGTATTCCACGGTTGACTAAAATGCAAACTACCCGCCCAAATTATCCCACCAGTTCTAATGATGAAAAAGAAAACATTATTTCTTACTGGAATAAAACTATATACATCGCAACCCTAGATTTTATTAACGCTGACCTTAAGGACCGATTCTCTGAGGAGTCAATGAAGTGCTACGCTTTGAACTTTTTAATACCTGTAAACTTAGAAGCAATTTCAAAATTACATGAGTTGAAAACACAGATTGAACCGATTTGTCACAAATACTATACTTTGCTTTGTCAAAATAGGGATACGATGCCGATGAAAGTTTTAAATGAGATATGTTCATTAAAAAAAAGTACAAATTACGAACATTTAAAAAAAGTCAAGAAGGCAATGGAAGCCTATTCCAGCTATGATGAAAAAGCCTATCCACTTTTGAAGTCTTTGCTGCAGATTTTGCTCAGTTTACCAATATCCGCAGCGACTGCAGAGAGGAGCTTCTCAACACTGAGAAGACTCAAAACGTGGATGAGGTCAAGGATGACCCAAGATAGATTGAATGGACTGGGTTTAGTATACGTACATCGTGATATTAATGTGAACATTGAAAATGTTATTAATAGATACGCAAATTTAAAAAACAGGAGGATTGAGTTTGTAGTGTAGGTAAGTACATTAGAACTACACAATCACATGATGAACTCAGCAAATTGTTGGAAAATATGATAAATTGATACTAAAAAAAACACTTTTTCATTTAACAGGATAATATCGGAAAGGTCCCAGATTCATTATTCAGACCTACGCCCCCCCCCCCCCCAAGAAAATCTTGGATTCGCCACTGCGCCCCCCCCTCACGAAAATCCTGAATCCGCTCCTGTCTACGCTTCTACAATCCACCGGCAATACTCCTCGTGGAGAGACACAGTAAGAAAAGGGGTAGCCCGCTGTGGACGCGTGGTCCTCTCGAGTATAAACATGAGCTTTGATATCAAAACAAAACCATGCGTTGACGTATTCCGTGCGAGAGAAGGTGGGAGGAGGTATTGCTGTGAAGAGGGCCTCTTCAAGAGTGCAGCCGTTTGTGAGGGATGCAAATCCGATTGGTTCTGATACAATCTGCTCCCTATGGTTGAAATTTAGTCTAGCAACTTTCACTCCTCCGAACCTAACCAATCCAACTTGCATCCCCCCCAGAAGAACCGGCCATCCGAGCGTAGAAGCAAGTGCGAAATAAAAGTAACGATGCGCTTCTCGATACCGCAGATGTACCTAACTAAGTAGCATTTCTAACGGAAAAGAATTGTCCAGCCTTTGGGCCTGGCATAGACCTTTCGCAGCTATGTATCTATTTCAACAGGCAGTGCCACCCGTGGTGCCAGTAAGACCGTCCCCGGTCCTTGCTATTCCAGAGGAGTTTCTTGCAGTGAAAATCAGTAAATTTGCAAGCGCAATAGCTCAAAAACCAGTGGAAATCAAGTGTATACATTGAAGCTTATTAAATTTGTCTTGGAACGCACTATCAACTCAGGACTTCAAAAAAAATAATTCCATTTGAAAAACCGAACTTGACCACCGTATTTTTTAAAATAATAATCGAAAAAAAATCGTCCGGGCTAATTGATTAGCCCCCTCGAACCATGCAATTCTCTATTTTTTAAATATTTTTATCTCCAATACTTTAGGAGCTACGGCGCTGTCCAGTCTACCGTGGGACACCCTGTATACTCCAAGTCATATTAGAAGGAACTTATTCGCGCATGTAGAATGAGCTCATTGGCTCCGAGGAAGCATTTGTTTGGGGTATAGCCAATAGTAATTTGTTTCGGCACCAATGAACGCCAACAATTCGTCGGTCGGCAAGTTCCTTCTAAAATGACTTGGAGTATAGTTTAAAGTAGAGCTATTGTTTTGATGACCCGTGCGATACCCGGGTACCCGGGTAGACAAAAATTACCCGAGTATCCATGAGATACCCGAGTAACTGAAATGTGATGAGATAGTTGAGAATTTCGATTTGACAGTCGATAGTCCTTTGGCCTTTCGATCATTTTCGGTTAACCTCAGTAATGAACGGAATAAACTTCAAGCAATTGAATGTAGTATTGTGTGCGCGTTACGATTATTAATATGTATTATGATATAATGTCTTCTGCTGCGAGGGATCGGTGAGTCGTCGGTGTCGGTGGCACTAGGTTACTGCCGCACCGCACCGTAGTATAGTGCGCAACGGTAAGTAGAATAATAAATTCTATACAAGAAATAGTGTGTGACTTCAAATCACGATTCTGTTCGCAACTTAACCTCTACACATTTCTGTTTTGATGTAAAAATATTAATAAATCTATATTTCCAGGTAGTAACCAAGCTGAACAAAATGTGTGTTCCGACCTGGCAGATGTAATCGGAATACTCAAATACATTTTTGTCAATTCTGCCAGGTTTTTATATTTGTCCATATACATATCGATTTCTGAAGAACTTGAAATGGTATTATCATTATCTGTATTATTTTCATTAATTGATATATTTCCAATCTTGTTAAGAATAGAATCTATAATTATATTTTTAATGCGCTATCTTCTAATGTTAAATCTTTGCTTCTAGAATTCAAGAAAACAAGCAATTTGATGGGCACTGTCACTATATGAATGTATATCGAATCTACGAGCAGGGGATGTGACGTTACGAAATTGTTACGTTCAAAAGTTGCATGTTCGAATGTAATTACATCAAATCATTAGCATCAAAGGATTTAAGGCCTCCGGCTGCAGACAACTGAGTTAATTTAAATTGTCATCTTATTATTATTTTTATCATTTTAGTTCGCTTTTTAAGCAGTTGGGTTTTTTTCAATTTTTTGTATTTTTTTAAAATGTCCTTAAATTCTTTAGCTTATACAGTGTCCCAATTATTGTCTTTTAAATGATTATTAATTAAGCCATGGATGATTAGCAGAACTAAGGAAATAGTTACCTTAGTTTCAGAACATAATTCTATGGTCGCTAAATTGAATCGTTTTAAAATTAATATTTAATTTGGTTCCGTTTCTATTGTTAATATTTAATTTGTTACATTTCGGTTTTTTACAGGACCGTCACACATACTGCACGTTGAATTCCATCGGGTCGGACAGGATTGAATTAACTTCTGTTCTGGTACATTCAGTTCCTTCTGGGCGTCTTGCAGTGCAGAAGTCGCCAAATTGGAGTGATTAAAATGTTGCACTATTTTACTGCCCTTCTTTATCATAACTGACAATTTTTCAACTGTATCAGGGGCGTCTTTTGTAGCTAACTGTAAAGTATGTGCAGCACACGAAACGCTGTATTTTAAATTATCTAATAAATTTGCTGATGCATGCATGTTAGTCGAATTGTCATGTTCTAGAGCAGTTAATTTATTTGTAATATTGTAATGTTACAATCTTCCTGCATTCCCATTTCCTATTATAACGGCTGTGACATTTTCGGCGGTATGTCGTCCCTCTGGCCTCTATATCATGCGAGGAAAATGTGAAGTTTTTTATCTCCAAATTATCTGTTATAAAATGCGTCATTGGGGATAAATAGGAATCTTACGATTGGGATGACCATTCATCGATGCAGGCCACAGGCATCGAGGACGCTTTAGCAAGCTCCTGTTCAATTTTCTCTCGATTCCCCGTATAGCTTGGAATTTCCAAGCGTTTCAGAAGAGTTTTGGGGCACGGACATCGATAATTTGGCATCCATCACGGTCATAAAATCTTTAAAACCCGCACTATTGCCAAATGAAATAGGCAGCATGTTTGCCGCAACGACCCTAGCCAATGCCTGAGTTATCTCCTCCTCTTGTTTTGCCGAAAATGAGCGTTTTGTCTGTACCTTATTGGGTACGCAATCACTATTACCACCTCTCACAGATTAATCACAACAGTTTAATCTGTCACAGGTCATAAACCACATGATTCTTAAGTAGTAAGGCAAAGGGGATTCTAACTCAGGTCCTCTGAGGGAAGCGCGGGGGCGTGGGGAAGTGAGGGCGCGCGGGGGAGCGCGGCGGAGGAAAACATGGGCGCGGGGCCTGCGGGGAGAGGAAGACCGGTTGCGCGCGCACATGCCGCGGAGTGGGGGAAGTCGCGATGATGGAGGGGATCACTCCAGGCCAGTGATGCCAGAATGAGGACGGGTCCTCTCGAGAATTTCCCCCACCACGCATGCACACTACGCCGGAGCGGCGTGTCCGTGAGCTCGGCGCTTCGGACAACGTCGGGAAGACGAGAGAGAAAACGAATGTGCGTCTTTCTCTCTCGCTCTTGAAACGCTGTGATCCATGGTGGGATGCAAGCGACACGCGGCCGTGCGCGATCTTCTTGGGTGCCTCGAGATTCACTTTTCCCTTTCTGACATATGAATAATACTCTTGTAATGAAAAAAAGTTTGGAAAAAATTTTATTACGGAAATCACGTTTTAAGACCTCCTGATCACGTTTTGGCTATTTAGAAAAGAGCTTTTTTTTAAATATCTCATATATTTGTTAACACGATTACGTTTACACGGCAAAATGGATTTCAATGAAACTTTATATTTAAATTTTATATTGTCTTAAGATCCGATTAGATCACGAAAAACCATAATTACCCGTTATGGTTCTTCGATTTTTCAGATGTACGATCTAAATTCTACATAAAAAAAGGTTAGATAAAGTTCTTCTGTAACTTCTTTAACAAAGAAAAATGTACATTCATAATTTCTTGTTTTCATTTTAAATTTCCGTACTTTTTATTCGAGCTATTTCTATTTTTCAAACCTTAAAATGAATTTTTTTTATTAAAAGATGAATATTTTGATACTATAAATTGGTGAACTTTGTTAAAATTAGAATCCACTCTTGGCCAGTAGCATGGACGCTGTAGCGCCTTCGATAAAAAATATTTTTTCAGAGTATGATCTAAACGTAATCACATTTCTCGCTAGATTTTTCGATAATTATATCAAGTTGCGACAAAGAATCACGCACTATTTACAAATTTATTACGCGCAGCGTCCACGCTTCCGCTCGATGGAAACTACGGGAAAGTGGTGGTCTCTTCCATCGGGAGGGAAATATAAACGATTCGTTATGCAAAGCTAACATCGCGATATACGGTACATTAAAATGTGTAAATCGGTATGAAGGAATATTCCTTATGTCAGAAAGGGAAAAGTGAATCTCGAGGCACTCAAGAAGATCGCGCACGGCCGCGTGTCGCTTGCACCCCACCATGGATCACAGCGTTTCAAGAGCGAGAGAGAAAGACGCACATTCGTTTTCTCTCTCGTCTTCCCGACGTTGTCCGAAGCGCCGAGCTCACGGACACGCCGCTCCGGCGTAGTGTGCATGCGTGGTGGGTGAAATTCTCGAGAGGACCCGTCCTCATTCTGGCATCACTGCTCCAGGCCGAGCCGCCGCGGAGACCGGGCCCACCGCCGAAAACTTTTTAGACCTAACCGGAGGGAGTGAATGACCCTCTAAAAAATTTCTAGGGGGGGCGGATCCTGTATGAAAAACCTCTTTTTCAGACTCGATCCGCTCCCCAGAAATTATTTCCCCCAAATATTTTTTCCAAACCAATATGCGACATACAGACATTTCCAACGCAGAGATATAATAATTTATTTTTATTGGGAATTGTTTCGGACAATGTCGGGAACGATCGACGTTTTCACACCACGTCTTCGGAGGGTCGGAAAGAGAGAGCAATATTTTAAAGCTAAATTCGAGAGAGGGAAAGAGACAGCGCTACATAGCGATACGAACACATATTTTTATTCTAAAGCTAACAGTATTCTAAAGCGTTACGATTTAACGTCGCAGCGTATCGCGCGATCGTGTGTAATATGAGTCCTCCCCGGGACACCTGCATGTGATGACGCCATTCAACGACGCGAAGAACGCTCGAGCGAAATAGAATTATGCAGTGTCTGCAAATCTTAGAATTAAGTGGCGAAAGGAGAAGGATGGGTAAAGAAAATGGAGAAATAATATACGTTTAAGATATATATATTGTTACATAGAACATAAAACTAGAATAGAAAATAGAAAAATAGAAAAATATAAAAAAATATAAACTATTCTAAGGACGCAGGTGGCGAGTGGTTATGGCTTAATTATCCCACCCGATAACATCACCAGCAAATAGCTTATTTAATGATAAATCTACAGGAACTTGCACAGGGTCAGTTTGAACTGCATCAACGCTAGCCCAAAGCCCCGATATTTTATTCGCGAAAATGGAATCATCATCAATCTCTGTTTTCACGTTTCGCCAAACCATGCTCTTTGGAACACCTTCACGATTCCGCCGAGCTATATTCCTACGTATATAATAATCATCATTATCATCATCGTTGTAATTGTTTATAAACATTTGGTCTGTGTATCGGCGCAACCAATATTGCTCATCATCGAGGTACTCATACGCATGACCATTCGTTAGGTTGCGAAATACTTTTAAATAAATGTCACCATCCTGATTAGCTTCCGCCTCATAAAGTTCTGCGCATCGAATTTCTTCGGTTTGAACCGCAACATTTCGACACGCCACATACACTTTCGGACTGGATGAATGAATAATGGTCGCAGCAGCGGTGATCGTAGCGGTCGCTGGACGTTCCAAATTTATGGGCAATGACATAATCTGAAACCGATTTTTCTTATAATTCTCAAAGTTACTAACACAGCGATTCGCTAAAAGAAAAAAAAATATGATAATGGAAACTCACGGTATTATTCGATTGTATTTTCTATGCGTTGAACGACTGACGATATCCTTGGAAAGCAATCTTCTTCAAAGCAATATCACTTAAAATGAAAAAAATTGTTACACAAAAACTTTTCACAGAAATCAGACTTCTGAATGTCCTTAAAGATTGATGAGCAACTGGTCTCGCTACATCTCCTGGCTCGCATATGTATAAAAAACCCTACCCATCATGAAACTGAGAAGTGCATAGCTTTGCAAAAGTAAGAATGAAATACAATTTGCGACGTCAGCAAATCTTAGAATTAAGTGGCGAGGACAGAAGGAGGAAGACGGGTGAATAAAATGGAAAAATAATATACGTTTAAGAAATTTTATTTAAAATTAATAGAATATAATTTAACATTTTTTCATACAAGCATCAGCTAGAATATCGTTGATTGCACATGCTACCAGTTCGCAATCTACAAGATACGCCGTATCGAAATATTCGCTATCACGTATGATTTTGGCAGCACGACGCGCATCTAGGGTTTCGCAGGCAACATCGTTCTGCTGTAGTACGTTGACAAAATTCGAAAATTTCATCCTCATATCTTCTGCAGTATCATGTAATCGCAGATACACATAGTTTACACACGGCTCAAGATTAAACAAATATGTTACTGTATTCGGTTTGAAATACAGCGACTTAGTATCTAGTGTCATCTTTACAATCGGAGAATCATACATCCGACAAAAATCAACCGATAATTCATTAATCCGTAGCGATTCTGATCCAGGTAATTGTGCACGTTGTTCGATGGTTGTACTTGTTGCGGCTAGTGCACACCACGTATACCATGATAATATGAGATGATTCCCGCGATTGTCGCCGAGAACAACTTCCACATCAGCCATAGGTCCTACGCTGATCCTAATTTCCAAATATTTGCTACCCATGGTTGTTAATGCGTATCTTCTGACCATGATCCGCGATGCTTGGCGCGGCCTAAGAGAACAATCAAAGCTATGAAATTGTCCACTCGTATTAGGAATAAACATAAAAAAATTTCAAGAAGATGTGAAAATTAAGTCTTTCCTGTCAAATGTATTCTCCCCGCATTGAGCTACGCCATCATTTCGCATGATGGGAACGTAATAATTCATGTGTCCGGCGTTTCCTTCGGCACTGGTACTGCACATTTTTTCAGAGCACTATTTGTTCCGTCGAAAGTCACTGTGGATACTGAGCGATTGATGGAATAGCGTTCGGGAGACTGGCTTAAATATGACCTAAATTGCTTCCCCCACCAACAGCATTTTATTTTAAAGCATCCAATTTTTCCATAATGTATTTCAATCTTAACGTCGCAGCATATCGCACGGTTGCATGTAACTTGAGCCCCATCCTCAAGGATAAAAGTCTCGACACATGTTGAATGTAATATAATACTTTTGGGAACGTAGAATCTTAGAATTATGCGGAATCAGCAGAAACTGTGTCGGATGATTTTTGCGCACTAATTCGTCATACGCGTGAATCATAGAAAGAATTTTGCTGTATCAGCAGAAACTGCATAGAACCATGTTGGGTTGGATCGTCAAAAGAGTAAGACAGAGATCGCAAATCATGACACCGGTCATAAAAGTGCGCTCCAAACTGCACAAAGCCTCAAATCGTTGCAACGTGTTGCGAGAAAAAGACATTACATTTACATTCCTTTTTACAACCATGGAAGAATTCGCGCAAGTAATCCACCAATTATTGGATCAATCCGCACGATTGATTTCGCGAGAAGAATACCTCGCGTGGGAAGAACGGTGCAACGAGTGCATCGAATCGTTGGAAGAACACAGCCGCGTAAAACGTCCTCGATTATCGATCGGTGTTCGGCAATCGCTGGGTGTTCGGCAATCGCTGGTTGCTCGAATCGCGCAGCTCGAAGGACTAAAATATTCGTTGCGCGGTCGTTTTGTGCATGAAGGTGCAGGACATTCGAGTACGGGACTTTTGTGGCGCGAAATAGACACAGCTTTCGATAGCCGCGTGTTAACTGGTGTCGTGTTAAATTCGAATAACATCGAGCCGCGCAACTTCCTTCAGGATGCGGCGATCATTGTGCTAGAGCATGTGCGGGACACTTTGAGGAAACATCGAAACCTCAAAGTGAACACTGTATTCAACGGTGAATTTGTGGCGGGTGACAAGCATGCTTGTAAAAGCATCAACACCCGAAACTGTGAACTCTTCCGCACATCCGATCTGCAGGAGTGGTACCAGAGATGCGTCATCGAGAACCCACCCTGACATCGCTGGAAGAGTTCCAGGAACGCGACAGCGGATGGGCATTGACGAGAATCATGAATCTGACCGTCAATGTCAACAGGTACAATCCGCTGCGCGCGGGGTGTCACATCCAGTTGCCGCAGGAATTGTCATTGAAGAAGGCAACGAGCAATGTGCAATCCCCGGACAATGCGTGTTTCGCGTGGGCAGTGGTCGCCGCTCTCCATCCTGCGGAAAGAAATGCCGATCGCCCAAGTTCGTACCCGCACTATACTTCCATATTAAATCTCCAGGGCATTGAGTTCCCAATGTCCCTGGGGCAAATTGGAAAATTTAAGCGGCTCAACAACATCTCCGTCAACATCTACACCTTCGAGATGGAGAAGACGAAGACGGTCTTTCCGCTGCGCCTCACCAGCCAAAAGAAGGATCTGCTCTACACGCCGAATCAAGAGCACGGCGATGCAGGGCACTTTGTGCTGATCAAGAATTTGTCCCGGCTGGTGGGTATGCAGCTGAGCAGACACAAGGCAAAGAAATTCATCTGCGATCGGTATGTATAGAAAACATATTGTTGCGGCCGTTAGCAACGCGCCGCGCCGCGTATTTCGAACCGATGCCCGCCGACTCATCACAACAGCTGATGAGTCGGCCGCGGCGCCTTTGCAATGTTTTTTGACCGCTAACGAGCCTGGTGAAACGCTGGCTCGGCGACCGTTAGTTAACCGAACAGCACCGTCGTGACAACTGTTTACGAGAACGACACCGGGAGGCTCGATTTTGCTCATCGTCAAGATCCGAATCTTGGCCCAGCAAATGCAGCGCCTCCTGCCCAACTACAAGAAGATGGGCCAAGCGAAATTTACAGCGGAGAACGCCCGAGCGAGGGTGGATTCCTTGGACGCAATTTGGATGCAATGCCAAGCACTACACCTGGAGGTGGAGGTGCAAATTCCAAATTCCGAGCGCCTGGATTGCTCCTACTTGGAGGATGAGGAGTTTGCTGCCGCCGAGGAGGAGTACTGGGCAGCTAAGGACTTCCTACTGGAGGTCATCCGGTCCTTCATCAAGCCCACCGCCGACGGAGGAGCCGCGCAAGCACCCGTCCCATCATCTGGACCATCGAAGAGCCGCGCCAAGCTCCCACGCCTCACCTTACCGCAGTTTTCGGGTGAGTACTCGGAGTGGCAAGCTTTTCGCGACCTCTTCACGTCTCTCGTAATCAAAGACGGGACCCTCGACGATGTTGAGCGGATGCAGTATTTGAAAACGTCGGTATCGGGTCCCGCGGCTAAAATCTTGGATCAATTCGCGGTTACGGATTCAAATTTTGCAACCGCCTGGGCGATCTTGTCCCGGCGGTACGATAACAAGCGCGCGCTTGTTTCGGTCCACCTCCGTACGTTGATATCGCTGCCGCCGATGACGTCAAATTCTGCCGAGGAACTCACGCGCGTGCGCGACACGAGCAACCGATCCCTCGCGCTCCTCGCGAATTTAGGATGCCCCACCACGCACTGGGACGATATTGTCATCGCGGAGCTCACGCTGAAATTAGACTCCGAAGTGCTGGAGGAGTGGGAGCTCTCGCTCGGCGCGAGCACCGACCAGAGATGGGCATTATCTAAATAAAAAATTATTAAAATACATTTTAAATAAAAGTTACTGTATCTTTTGTTCGTTATTCGAAGACAGATGTAGCGCGAGATTTTATCTGTAACTTTTATCCGTCAGAGCTTGGTTTAGAGAGTTTATTCGTTATGTCTATCCGAGAGATTTCTCGTTATCTCCAACTGTTATTCGACAGTCGAATACAGCGCCACAATGTATACGACGCCCATATCTGTCGGAACTTGGTCGCATAGTTTATTCGTCAGATTTTACTGGAAGAAGTAGATGCGTAACCTTGTGGGTTATTCGAACGTCCAGATGTCGCGCAAGGTTTATCCGTTATCATTTATCCGTTACTCGAAGCTCGATCTAGCGATATGATTTATGTGACGCTTTTATTCGTGACGAGATTTTCAGAAGGGATAAAATCACATGTTATCTTTATTCGTAATTTTTATTCGTTGGCTTCGAATACCTGGACATTGTGATCTGACGTTGCCAGATCGTAATACATATGTATAAATGAGCGGTTTAAAAACTATGAAGCTCGAGAATGTTGTAGCTGCTAGAAAGGACAATGGTAAAAACTGGCCATCTTTGGATCTGTCTGGCAACGAAACATTTTTACAGCATGGGTACAGATCGTGCGAGGGAGTCCGACCGTCGCGTCGACGTTCTTTTAATTCGTTTAGGAAAACATACGATCGCACACGCATGAGTATCACGCTACCTGTTACTTTGTATGATACTCGTTCATGTGCGATCGCACGTTTTTCCAAACAAATTAAAAGAACGCCGACGGTCAGACTCTGTCGCACGCATGGTCTTCTCAACGGCCGCTCGGAGGCAAAGTTATATCGCGCGATGTTTATGTGTCTACAGGTATTAGGAAATCCAAAATGCATAATTCTTTAACTCGCAGGATTTTGATCCTCATGAACACAACTTCTTTTTTGTTAATCTCTTACGGGAAAATGTGACCCTCCAGTCCAGTAGACGACGATTTTCATGCTCTCGATTGTAGGACTAACCTAAGAATTTTGCCGTATTCGATTCGTGCTACTTTCGCCCTTGAAGGGAGAAATTACCTCTTTTATCCAAATCGCCTCCTTTACTTATGCGCTTATAACTCGTAAATTACGAAAGATATAAAAAAACATGTAAATAAATGTTATACCGTTTCTGAAGGTCTATATATCTGTCGAAAACAATTTTCGAAAAATTTTTTTTTTCATTAAGTAAATCGGCGTGTCAGTCACCGATCTTCCCTTGTGTGTGCCCTAGAGACTAGCGTTTATTATCGTAAGATAGCATTCGTTTCATTCGTTTCCTGGCTGGGAAGTATGTGTTTATAAGAGAACGTAATTTGATACGATTAAATCAGTTTACGTTTAATATTTATAACTTTCTCATCGCCTCCAAGGTAAATAACACTGTCCAACAGCCATTTTGATCTGTTACATTTAATTCACATGATTGTGTTGAAACATATTTAAATGTTTATAATTCAATAATAACTTATATCGTTGTGTTCGCGAGGGTTCATACAATAATTTGACAGAACCAGCAACCGAAGAACTATTACTTTTTGAACACAAAAGATGTTCAAAGTTGAAAATTTGCATTTATTTTCAAAATAGAATTTCTTGAAACTGAGGGTGATGGCGACCAACGGTTTGTGGATTCGTTTGCGGCGCACAAAAATCTATAGGAAAGGGCTATTGAATGATACAAGTCCGAAAAGAAACTTAAATTTTGACGAACAATGAATTATTGAACATCGTACCTATATAATTGTTACAGCCTTATCGCTTATTTACCATACTTGTATACGAATTACGAAATAGTCACTGTTTAATTGTACCTCATAGCATATAGATGCATTTAACTACTTATAGTTAAGTTTCCTTAGGAAGGAATTGATAAAATAAAGGAATAATATTATTAATAAAGTAATTCAGTTTACTTGTCAATAGTGATTAAAACAACATTTGCTCGTCAAATAACATGATAATTTTAATTTGTAATATTGTAATTATATGTAATTATATAACAAAATATATATTTAAATAATTGATAATGATTTTGTCACTACAGGGCTTGTAGTACAGACCCCAAAGGCCTCCCTCGTCTTCGCTATAGTCGAAAGAGAAGTATAAACATAGTTAATTGAATGAGTTGATCTGCGGTTGTAAACCTTCAATAGTGCCGATATCCATTATTTAAAGGATGGACAATCCCTACGTCGCGGTCGAAAAACACTTGGAAGGCATGGTACCCGGAATTCAGGGACGCAATTCCTGCAAGGGCCTAATTTATGACATCGTGTTGAAGTGTCTATCGGTTTTCCTTCTTGGATAGTCACGGCCAGGAGCGGACTGGCCACCGGGGAGTTTGTGAAAATTTTCGGTGGGTCGGTTAGGATTTGGGGCAGCTCTACGTAGAATTAAATTTTTGTACCAAAAACAATGTGCATAAAATTACAGTTGTAGATTCTTTTTAATTGCCGCAAAGAATGTTTTTCTTATTAATTAAATTTATTCGCTACAAGAGGGCCGGTCATATCCACAATTTCCCAGTCAAAATTTAAGTCCCACACCGCTCCTAGCAACGGCTAGGAAATCAGAAAGGATGGCCTGAATGATGCAAGGTTCATGTTCTGTTTGTAACACTTCTATATACATTCTCTTTTATTCAAAAGTCTCCGCAATCTTCATCCTTCGAAGGATTAGGCCTATCGCCTTCACCCAAACATTTGCTTCATTGGAAAAGTCACGTCTCGCATGAAATGTAAATACGTTTTACTTCCAACAGTACTTTCATTACGAAAGTTGTATAATAGATACCAAGAATATTTCGGGAATTAATAAACTGATTTACCTGCAATTTATCATTCTTATTTTTCATAAGGGGGTCCATGGGAACACTGAACAGTTGGATATCTACTAACGTATTGGAAATAAAAAAGAATTTATATGGAATTGCGTGGTTCCAGGGGGCAAATTTATTAGCGCAGACGAATTTTTTCATCGATTATTATTTTAAAAGATACGATGGTCAAATTAGATTTTTTAAATGGAACTATTCTTTTTTAGAGATCACTTGATAGTGCGTTCCAAGACAAATTCAATAACCTACTAGGTATCTGTTTCAACAGGCATTGCCCAACGCGTGCCACCCATGGCGCGAACAAGACTACCCCCGGTGCTTGCCATTCCAGCTAGTTTTCTTCCAGTGAGAATCAGTAAATTTGCAAGCGCAATATCTTAAAAACCAGTGGAAATAAGATGTATACATTATGGGTTATTGAATTTGTCTTGGAACGCACTATCAAGTGATCTCTAAAAATAAATAGTTCCATGTAAAAAACCGAACTTGACCATCGTATCGTTTAAAAAAATAATCGACGAAAAAATTTGTCTGCGCTAATAAATTTGCCTCCTCGAACCATGCAATTCTATATAAATTTTTGTTTTTATCTCTAATAAGTTAGGAGATATCCAGCTCTTCAGTGGTCCCGCGGCCACCCTGTATAATTGAGGGGCTCATTGTCAATGGAAAACAGGCGCATGCTGCATATGCATAAATTTTCGTTTCTTTGTACCATTATTTGAGGGGTCGGATGCAATAAGGGGACTAGCTCTGGAAAATGGGAAAAATTATTGTCCAAACGCTAAGAAAGATTGGAAAATTAAATATTGTTAAACTGTATTTTAAAAAATATAGTGTTGTAAAGCTCGTCACTACACAAATTTTTTTATTTACAGTTTGTTTATCCAATCATTACTATTTGAGTTAAAAATTATAAGCAAAAAATTTTTCATCGTCTAAACTTCTAAAATCATTATTTCTTTAACCGTAAATTGCAATAACTTGAGGAACTATCAACGGATCGTTATGAGGCTTAAAACATAACTTCAGAAAACTCTAGCGAAGCCCT
The DNA here is from genome assembly GCA_963855975.1 of Andrena chrysosceles. Classification (NCBI taxonomy): domain Eukaryota; kingdom Metazoa; phylum Arthropoda; class Insecta; order Hymenoptera; family Andrenidae; genus Andrena; species Andrena chrysosceles. The sequence continues at coordinate 74,400,025 of OY979767.1, read as the reverse complement.
AAAATTTATGCACAAAACCCTTATGGTAAAAAATGTAATAACATTTAATTAAAATTGTTATTTATTGCTGATTATAAACATATATTTGTTTTTATCTTTTCTTTCTCTTTCATTGTACGATAGTAGTATTATACCCAAGAACGGAATTTTGTGTAATAAAAATATTAATATAAATATATATTAACAATACAGGGTCGAGTAGTAATGCATATTACAATTAATATTTTTATTCATTAAATATTCTATTCCGCCGGAAAGTATTTGGTTATATTCCAATGCGCGGACCTCGCGGGTCCTTCCACTTCTCCTTCAGGCGGGGTGCAGAAGGAGAAAAGATAAGGGACTAATGTTTATGTTTCGCAGTCGAAGAGTGCAGCAAGAAGAAAATTCGAATCAGTTTCTAGCAAGCATTCACGCAGAGAGTATCGAAGAGCATTTTAATAATTTCACAGTATATCCACCTAGTATAGTACAGTGTATAGGGCAGTATAGTATTAATTTAGAAGTGTATTTTAAATTAATATAGTTATGCAGTGTAGGATAGATAGAATACTGTTAGTGCACCTAATACATTGATTGTTAAGATACGTTTTGTGTTAATTACATTTAGTGTTAGCAATAAGTGTAGTGCTATAGTATAGTGAATTATGAGCACAAGTGAAGGAAGTGTTTTGGACGTGCGAAGCAACTCATCGCAATCGTCAGGGAGTTTAGAGATACGTGCAGTACTCCCTGCCATTTTAAGGGGAAGGTACTACACCGTGTTACATGAAAAATGTAACTAAACCAACGCGATTGCGCGATGTAATTTGTGCCGCCCGGAGCAAGAAATCAGAGGACAATGGTCTTCAACCTCCAACTTCCGCTCTCACTTGAAAAGGAAACACTATACGGAATTTGTGGAATATGTAGATCAAATGGAACGAATAAAACGGAGGAATGCTGTCCATCAAGGTGTAGGGTCTCAAAACAGATTTCAGATGGATATGGCGAAATTCATCGTTAGTGCCATGCTTCCTTTACAAGTTGTCGAGAATGTGGAATTTAGAAGGATGTTTCACAATTTAGGATTAGCCAATAAAGTTAAAAATATTAGCCGACGGACACTAGGCCGGTGTATTGGCAGGCTATATGTGGATACAACGCAAACAATAAAATTAGAATTGTCAGGTATTCCATTTATTTGCACCACAGCGGATATTTGGAGTAGCAAAAACCGCAGTTTTCTGGGTGTAACTGCCCACTGGATAACCCAAAATTATGAAAGAAAATCTGCAGTCTTAGGCTGTCGATGATTTTGCGGAACGCATTCTTACGACCGGATTAAAAATTTACTGCATTGCATACACAATCAGTTTGATTTGGACACCGGGAAAATTGTGGCGACTGTCACCGATAATGCCAGCAATTTCGTGAAGGCTTTCAAGGAATGTGGTGTCAAACTACGTTGTATCATCATAGAGGATAATGAGACAGTCAACCCAGTCAACGGTGAAGAAGAAGAAAAAGGAGAAGAGGCACAACAAGAAGAGGAAGCAGAACAAGAAGAAGAAGAAGAAGAAGGAGGAGGAGAAGAAGAAGAAGCAGCAGTAACCATACGGGAAGTTCCAGAGAATGTATTACCCCGACATATTCGATGCGCTGTACATACATTGCATTTGTGCGTCACAAGCGACCTAATGCAAGCCATGAAGAGTACACCAGCATTACATTCAACGCATAAGGATGTCATGGAAAAGTGCAACGTGTTATGGAAAGCGTGCAATAGACCGAAATCATATGAAATATTTAAAAACATAACGGGTCAGATTTTGAAAAGGCTAGGGGACACTCGTTGGAACTCGTTGTATGATTCATTAAAACAAATAGTACAACTGAAGCCAAAACTTGTAGAAATTGGTAAAGCTTTGGGGACAAAGAATATATTAAAAGATAATGACATAATATACATACAGGAACATATACAATGCACAGCACCAATAGCCCAAGCAATTGACATCTTGCAAGGAGAGAAAGATATTTTTTATGGAACGCTTGCCCCATGTTTATTCTCATTGCGAAGGAAATTAATTATATTAGAATTAAATGACTGGAAATTTTGTACTACAATAAGTGCCTCGCTACTAGCAAGTATTAATAAACGGTTCAATAATATATTCACGTTCTCTACGGAAGAATCGAAATGTGCCACAATAGCTGCCATGAGCCATCCAAAATTTAAAAATCGATGGTTTGCGTGTGTAGAAGATGTCTACACAACTATTCTAAAGAATAATTTACAGACTGCAGTAATCCAGGAAATGAAGAAGGACAACGTTCCTAGAGCAACACAAGCAGTGCCATCAGCATCAACGTCGTCCGACGATTTTTTTTATTTCGGGGAGGAAACAGTGACGACAGAAAGGACAGATTATTCCGCGAAAGCTTCATTAGAGGTTGGTTAATTTCTTTCACCTTAATAAATTAATAGTTTGAAAGGATAAAGATACCCATGGATAATGTGAAATTCTAATTCTTTTTTTCAAATTTGATTTCCAGATTCTACAGTTTTTCGAAGAATGTCGAAAGGATTTGCCAGTGTTGGAAAACTATCCTCATTTGAAAACTATCTTCTACAAATACAATACTCCAGTTCCGTCTTCCGCACCCGTGGAAAGATTATTTTCTTACGCCACAATGGCAAATTCACCGAAGAGGAATAGGACCTCGGACCAACTCTTCGAAAGAAGAGTAGTTTTGAAATGGAATCATCAGTATATGGAGATATGAAAATCATAATTGAAAATGCATAAGTGAGTAACGAATAAATGGAACTTATGAAAATATATTACATAAATAATATATAGTATATAACAGATTGAAATTCACACAGACAGGAGGTTAATACGATCAGGCACAAGGATGGGATGGCCGATGGTGGATCTGGGCGGGACGACACAGCTGCGGCCGCGGCGAGTGCTGCAAGCGGCCAGGAGGGTGGTGCAATGAGGCAGCAAGGCGGATGCTACAACCGGGCATGAATCGTGTATGTACAGGTTGTATAAAAAGTGGTAGATACCGCTTTCAGGGGGGAATTACACCTCTGGATTGGTGGACATTTGTAAAAAAAACTTGTCGCAAAATTGTTTATAATATTGAAAATTAATGTTTAACTTTTTTGTTACATCAATGTGTTCTGCTCCATGAGAAGAAAAATTGTTCAAAAGATACCATGTGCCGCAAACGCACCGTTTCGACGCAAGAAATTGTTAAAACTTACGCAAAAATTAGAGTGTGTAGAGCCACTCACACAAGCAGTAGCATATAGATGTTTTGCTCTTTCGGGAGCTTCATATAGTTTTCCTATTTGCTCCTCTTTCTCTCACTCACACTCGTACCAAAGTCCAGCTGTGTTTTCGTAAATAGATATATTGATCATGATTGATCATGATGCCTTTGTTCTTTTAATGGCGAGAAAAAAAGGATATGAGCGTGAGTGAGAGGAAACGATATCAATACATTCTAATTTTTGTGTTAAACCTTGACAACTTTTTGTGCCTTAACCTTTAGAGGGCCGGGCTGGCCACTATAGTGGCCACCTAAGAATTTGGATACTTTGCCGGTCATTTTGGTGGTTTATATGCATAAATTTTAAGAAAATAAAATTTACAATTTCAATGAAAAAATCCCGGCCCTCTAGAGGTTAACGATGCATTTGCGACATATGGTTTTTTAAACTTCTTTTCATTTCATTGAACAGAGCGCGTTGACGTGAAAAAACTTTAACATTAATTTTCAATGTATAGAAATAATTTTGTGATTAGTTTTTTCTATAAATATCCTCCGATCCAGAGGTGTAGATTCACCCCTAAAACACTAACCATTACATTTTATACATCATGTACAAGTTATTTATACAAATAAGTACAAATTAATTATACAAAAAAAGTACAAATTATTTATACGAATAAGTACAAATTATATTACAAACTAAAATTATCATGTAATTTCACGAGCAAATACTGTTTTAAACATTATTGACAAGTAAACTGAATTACTTTATTAATAAAATTATTCCCTCATTTTACCAATTCCTTCCCTTATACTTAATTAAATGCATCTATGAGGTACAATTAAGCATTGACTATTTCGTATGTGAGCGTGGTAAATAAGCGATAAGGTAGTACAATTACAATCTAATTCTAATTTTTATGAATGATTAAAAATACTGTAAGTCACGCGATAGTTTACTGATCTGAGTTTAGAATTGTATTGACATTTAAACGTAGCAGATATGAAACTTCCGTTGAGATATTTTGAAATGATTGATATTATGAATATTTTCGATTTTAACATGATTCCAATTTTAAACAACGCCAATTTACAAATTTTTGGATAGGGAATTTACTTGGATAGGAAATTTTTTACATTCACATATTCTTCATATTTTTATATTCCTTATATTTTTCGTTTCAATTGTCGATTTATTTATCGAATTTATCCTACGAGAAAAATTTGGAAACTTTTATAATTCAGAAAATGTTTCATTTCGAATTTTGTTTTCTTCAAATTTTCACATTTCCTATTTTCGAATGCTGCAACTTTTCAAACTTTTATAATACACAAATTGTTTTATTTTAAAAGGTCCCATTTTGTTACATTTTAAATAAAACTCACCCTTTAGGGTTCCTAACATTCCTTTCCTTCCTTTTCGAAAACCTGTGTCACTAGGTCACTGTAGAGATTTATGGTAGGGTAGCGCCTAGTGCTCAGCTGATCGCAGGTATTCGCAGGACACCCCCCGAAGGTAAGAGTCGCAACGTCAATTGTGTCCGGGTTAATGTATTGTTACGTCCTGAAGGGACTTTTGCGAATCGCCCTGAGCGGCTAGGATGATTCACAGGGTTCTTGCTCTTTTAAGGTGCTAAAGCACGCCTTGACTATACTTACCATGGAAGGATAAGGAGAAAAGGGGTCAAATCAATGGTTACCCGGAATTCATGAGAAAACAATGAAATGAAATATATATTCTCTAAGAAAAGATTAAAGTAACGGTTTGGACATACGCGCTCGCGCTATGTCCAAACCGGGACGCTATGCGCTCGGGTGGCGGCACGCTTGCCGTTTCTTGTTTCGTGCGCTCTCTAGGTCGCTCAACCTAGCGCAGGTCGTGGTCGCTCGCTGTGCTCTTTGGTAGCACACGGAAGTCGGCGAAATCGAAGTCCGTCGCTTGTCTCTATCTCGTTCCGTCGCACGTCCTCGCGGAGTCAACGGCGGTTCGTATCGCGCTCAAGGGCTCTCCCGGCTAGGCCGTTCTCGGTGTATCGAAAGGAGTTACCCAGGGCTGATCTCGACCGTCCGGACGGGTTTACGCGGTATCTACGTGGAGGCGAGGTCGCGAATCTAGACGGCCCGCTGGCTCGTCGCAACTTCCTAGCACGAGCTCTCGAAAACGAATTACTGAGACGAGATCTTGGAGTCTCTACCGCACGTACGCGTGTCTTCAAGACGAACTCCAGAACCCGAATGCTCATTGAGTGTCCGCTTGTTGCGGGCCGAGCCTCGAACAATCCCTAAAAATGGGGGCAACTGCCCCGTCGACACCTATCGATCGCTCCTTATTAGGAAATATCGAGACCCGGGCCGTCAACGATCACGTTGTGCTGCGACAACTATAAGTCCCAGGTTCGGCGACCGGACTGTCGTTCGCGGTGCGATTCCGCTGAATCGCCGATGTCGAAAGAAAGCGACGCGTGGACAGCGAGCACGGGATGGACCTGAAGGGCCCATGTAACAGTATCGAATATTCACTTAACTGTACGACTACTAACACTGATCATTTAATTCATTTTTCATGGAACGCGTTGTTCCTACGATATAAAAATTGGTGGAAAAGAATTTTTATATCGTAGGAACAACGCATTCCATGAAAAATGAATTAAGTGATTAGCGTTAGTAGCCGTGCAGTGAAGTGAATATTCGATACATTAACTCGGACCTCTTTCGAATAAAAAAAAGATCATCAAAATCGGTCCATATGCTGAGGAGTTATGCGGGGACAAGCAAAAAATAACAAATGAAAAAGACGTAACATACGAAATCGAATTTTTTATCATCTTTTGGTTGTCATTTAAAGTAAATAATTAATAAAGGATACCTAAATCGAGAAAAATCATGTCAAACGTAAAAAGACGAATACAGTTTTTTTTACAGCAGAGTCGAAAGCAGAAACGAATTAAAAGAACGCCGACGCGACGGTCGGACTCTCTCGCACGCATGGTAAACTCACGGCCTACTCAGTGGCCACTCGGAGGCAAAGTTATATCGCGTGATCTGTACCCATGCTGTAAAAATTTTTCGTTGCCAGACAGATCCAAAGATGGCCAGTTCCTACCATTGTCCTTTCTAACAGCTACAACATTCTCGAGCTTCATAGTTTTTACACCGTTGATTTATACATATGTATTACGATCTGGTAACGTCGGATCACAATGTCCAGTTATTCGAAGCCAACGAATAAAAATTACGAATAGAGATAACATGTGATTTTATCCTTTCAGAGTATCTCGTTACGAATAAAAGCGTCGAATAAATTATCTTGCTACATCGAGCTTCGAATAATGTGTAAGGGTTACGAAGGAACTCCGTAGCGAAATCCTGACGGATACAACTGTAAGATACATGATGGCGCTGCCTTCGACTGTCGAATAATGGTTAAAGATAAGCTGAAACCTCTCGGCTACACTGTTGCGGATAATGCCTCTCGAATAACGTCTCACCGCTATAGGGGCGTCGAATACAGATACGTGTTACATCGAGCATCGAATAAATTATACCGGACGAATGTATATCCTGCTATAAAATCTCACAGATAAACTAGGTTAAATATATTCTTCACAAAAACAAGTACAAATAAAGGATAAGCTGAAGGTTATCTTTACTTAAAACTTTTAGATAATTTTTTGCCCATCTCTGGCACCGACCTCCCCACCTATGACATGTTGGATCGGTTCCTCGAGTCGCGCATTCGCTCACGGGAGGCCACTCAAGCCGCCGAGGAAGCTAAGGCACGCGCCCATGGAGCGGTGCCGAAGGCTCCCAAATCGGCGCAATCGACAAATGCTCGGGTGTGCGCCACGAACGCGACCGAGTCCCCGACGACCGCGACCACTGGTACCCCCCACGCCGCGAATCCAGCGCATTGCCCTGTGTGCCGGGCGCGACACGCCGCGTACCGTTGCACGGCCTTTAGGGCCATGCATCCAGCACAACGTCGCGATGTCGCCGGTAGCAAACGGCTTTGCTTCAATTGTCTCGCGCCCGGCCACATGGCCCCGTCGTGCCCCGTGACGGCCTCTTGCTCGCGATGTGGTCGGCGACACCATTCGATGCTCCATACGATCGGAGATGACAAAGCCGCTGACACCGCGTCCCCGCCGCCGCGTCCCCGCCGAAGCAAACGACGCCGAACCGTCAGCAGCGGTGCATAACGCATGCACGAAGCCCGAGAGCACGAGCAGCGAACCGGTGTTGCTGGCCACCGCGATTGTTCGCGCGAAGTCGGCGGGTGGACGGATGATATTAATATGCGCGCTACTGGACCAAGGGGCGCAGACCTCACTGGTTTCGGAGTCGGTTGTGCAGGCCCTCCGCCTGCCCCGCGAACCGCTCCGGACTTATTTGACGGGAGCCCTGGACGGACAATTGGGCATATCACGGGCCCAGGTGCAGTTCGCCCTGGCCCCATTGCAGGACGATCGCACGGCGCTAACCATCCAGGCCAAGGTCGTCCCCAGGGTCTCAACCTATTTGCCCGACTGGACGCCATCGACAACGTTGGAGGAGCAGTTTGCAGGCCTCGTCTTCGCCGACCCGGAACCGTCCACTCGCCGACCGGTCGACTTAATAGTCGGGGCCGATTATTTCGGCGCCCTGTTGCGCCCCGGATTGCGTCGCGGAAAGACCCGTGCCCTTATCGCCCAAGAGACGCTCTTCGGATGGATCGTCTCGGGCCCTACCGGCCGCACGTCCGCCGCGAGTGCTGTACATCATGTGTCGGCCCGTGCTCCCACGGACGACGAACAGCTGCACGTACAGCTACAAAAATTTTGGGAGCTGGAAGAGCCGCGAGCGCCCACGTTACGCTCGCCGGAAGACGAAGCGTGCGAGCAGCATTTTCGAGCCACACACTCGCGGCTGGCGGACGGTCGGTACGTAGTGCGTCTCCCATTTAAGAGCGGACATCCTCCCGGTGTCGGCGAGTCGCTGCTACGCGCCTCCGCGTTGTTCCGCGCGCTCGACAAGCGTCTGTCGAGGGACGCGGCGCTGGAGGCAGCGTATCGGCGGTTCATGGAGGAGTACGAGGCGCTGGGCCACATGGAGGAGGTCCGGGCCTCAACCCAACGCAGCGCGTCCACGACGCGCGTATATCTCCCGCATCACGCGGTCGTGCGGAGTACCGACGGAAAATTACGGGTCGTATTTAACGCGTCGAGTCCGACCTCGAACGGGACGTCCTTGAACGACCACATGCTGGTCGGTCCCAAGCTTCAGCGTGACCTTTTGACAGTCCTCCTCCAATGGCGCCTCCCTCGATTCGCCCTCAAAGCTGACATCGAGAAGATGTACCGCCAAATCCGCGTGCACCCGAGCGACGTGGATTTGCAGTGTGTGCTGTGGCGCCGGCGCCCTGAGAGCGCGCCGTCCACGTTTTGTCTACAAACGGTAACGTATGGCACCACCTCGGCGCCTTACCTCGCCATGCGGGTCCTACAGCAGCTCGCCATCGACGAAGGGGGGGAGTATCCGCGCGGGCGTCGCGTCCTCGAGAACAACTTCTACGTCGATGACGTGCTGTTTGGCTCGGACGAGGTCGCGTCAGCTCTCGCGGTGCGCGACGAGCTCTGCGCTTTGCTCGCTCGCGGCGGGTTCGTACTGCGGAAGTGGGCGGCTAACCACCCTTCTTTGAATCCCGACGAGGAGCAGCCGGCCCTGATTGTGTCCCCGGTGCCCTCTGCACCGGAGGGGCCGGAGTCGGACTCGGTTCTGGGGATACACTGGGCTCCCCGCGAGGACGCCTTTAGTTATAAGATCCAGCCCCCTTCCGCCCCCGCGACGACAAAGCGCACCGTCCTGTCGGTGGCGGCGCGGTTGTACGACCCGCTTGGCTGGGTATCGCCGGCGGTGGTGGTGGCCAAAATTATGTTGCAGGACCTCTGGCTTCGGGGAGCGGAGTGGGATGCTCCACTTCCGTCGGACCTTCTGGAGGGTTGGCAGGCCCACGTCGCTGCCCTTCCACTCCTGGAGTCGGCGCGCATCCCCCGGTGGTGCGGCGTGGACGCCGCCACCAGTCACTGCGAGCTGCACGGGTTCGCCGACGCGTCATCAAGGGCCTACACAGCGGTTGTTTACGCCAGGATCGTTCGGCGCGAGGCTGGGCCGGCGCAAGTCACCCTGCTCGTTGCAAAGACAAAGGTCGCGCCGGTCAGGACCGTAAGCATTCCGCGGTTGGAGCTCTGCGCAGCCGCATTGTTAGCGCGTCTTTTACACCGCGTCGCGTCCGAGGCCCCGTGGCCTCCCGCCGCGCTGCACTGCTGGACAGACTCCCGAGTGGTACTCGCATGGCTGCAAAGGCACCCCTCACACTGGCAGGTATTCGTTGCGAATCGGGTGGCTGAAATTCAGTCCTTGATTCCGGCAGCGACGTGGAGGCATGTCCCGACGCGAGACAACCCGGCCGATTGCGCCTCTCGGGGCATGCACCCCCGCGATTTGTCGCAACACGAGCTCTGGTGGAGGGGACCTGAGTGGTTGCCGAAGCCGCTCGCGGAGTGGCCGGCAGTTCCGGATGCGAACGACCCGCGGTCTGCGGAGGAGGAAGCGCGAAAGGCGGTGGCCCATGTTGCCACCGCGCCACCGCCCAGTCCATTAGACCCTCTGCCGTATACTATCTCCTCCTGGCCGCGGCTTCTCCGCATCACGGCGCGCGTCCTGCGTGCGGTGCGTCGGTGGGTTCGGGGGGCCGCCGATAACGGGGGTTCGCGGGTTCCGGAATTGCGAGAGGCACGAACCTGGTGGCTTCGGTGGTTCAGGGTACGGTTTTCGTCGAGGATATCGCCGCGATTCGGCAAGGGAAACCCGTCCGGAGGTCAAGCCCCCTGTGTCAACTGGCTCCCTTCGTGGATGAGGACGGCCTGGTTCGAGTGGGGGGGGGGGGAGGTTACGCCATGCCCTGCTTCCCTATGACGCGCGTCACCCGGTCGTGCTTCCGGAACATCACATAACCACGCTTATAATTGAACACGCGCATCTCAGGGCGCTGCACGGGGAGCCCCAGCTCACCCTCGGCGTCCTGAGAAACAACTTCTGGGTGCTGCGCGCCCGAGATCAAGTCCGCGCGGCGGTGCACCGATGCACCGTCTGCGTCCGTCACCGCGCCACCGCCGGGGTGCAGATCATGGCCGATCTCCCTGCTGCGCGGGTGTCGCCGTCCCGTCCCGTCGACCAAACTGGCGTTGACTACGCGGGGCTAGTCATGACGCGACCGGGGAAGGGCCGCGGGTATAAGGCGCATAAGGCGTATATCGCGTTATTCGTCTGTCTGTCGACCAGGGCCGTACACCTGGAGCTCGTCACCGATTACACTTCAGCGAGCTTCCTCGCTGCGTTTCAGCGGTTCGTGTCCCGCCGCGGGCGCCTCGGTCATGTTCACAGCGACAACGGTACTACTTTCAAGGGGGCTGCCCGCGAGCTCGGGGCCGCGATTCGCGGCGCGGTGGCCTCGCCGGAAGTCACCTCGTTCACCACTGCGGAGGAGATTCAGTGGTCATTTATTCCACCCGCGGCTCGTCACTTCGGAGGCTTATGGGAGGCGGGCGTTAAGAGCGCCAAGCACCACCTCCATCGCGTCGTTCAGGACCACACGCTGTCCTACGAGGAAATGACCACTGTCCTCTGCATGGTCGAAGCATGCCTGAATTCGCGACCCCTCGGTCCCGCTCCTGCCGAGGACGATAACTACGCCCTTACTCCTGGCCATTTCCTGACCGGAGCGCCCCCTCTTGCGCTGCCTCCGATGGCATCGTCGAGCGGTCCTGCGTCCCTCCGCGACCGCTGGCAGCTTGTGCAGCGGATGCGCGACAACTTCTGGAGACGGTGGCAGTCGGGATACCTGAACTCCCTTCAGCCCCGACGTAAGTGGACTCGCCCTCAGCGCAGCCTCTGCGTCGGGGACGTGGTCGTCCTCAAGGAGGACGACTCGCCCCCGGCTCAGTGGCGGCTCGGCCGCGTCTCTCGAGTCCACCCGGGTCCGGACGGTCGGGTTCGAGTGGTGTCGGTGCGCACCGCCCACGGCGAAATCCAGCGTCCGATCACACGCGTCGTTATGCTCCCGTGCGCGTCCGCGGCAGATGAGGGCCCCGTCTCAGCGTGAAAAGGCCATCTGTAACTAGCCTCGAGTTTGTACGCTGCCACTCCGAGTCACCCATAGCGTCGTATCTTGTCACGGCGGGCGGCACCAAGCGAGCGTTCGTTTCGAGAATTCGGACCGTGACTCGGTCCAAGGCGGGCGGAATGTTGCGGCCGTTAGCAACGCGCCGCGCTGCGTATTTCGAACCGATGCCCGCCGACTCATCACAACAGCCTTTGCAATGTTTTTTGACCGCTAACGAGCCTGGTGAAACGCTGGCTCGGCGACCGTTAGTTAACCGAACAGCACCGTCGTGACAACTGTTTACGAGAACGACACCGGGAGGCTCGATTTTGCGCCCATTGCGCACACCGAATTCTTTTGCGACAAATATCGCCCCGCGCCCACGCGCAGTTATCTGTATTTGTGTCGACGTGTCTGTAACGTGTGCATTGTAACGTGTATCGTCCGACGCCTGTAAGCAGCAGTGACAGAATAAAATCAGTGTTGTGTCCACCACCGGAGTTTTGCTGTCCTGCACGTCGTCCTCGTGAGCTCCCTGAGAACCGGCATTTTTTAACCCGCGATTGGCGGAAACACATATGAAATGCTGAAATATCTCACGAAACAAATTAAATAAAAAATTTTTTTGGGTTTACAGATGCATGCACTATTTCGGATCTGCCGCGAAGTTGGAGCTTCATTCGCTGGACTGTGGCAAGATGAATGACTGCGCCATCCTGCTGCCCAGCGAAGGCAAAAATTTGCTCAACTTCGACAACCACTGCCGGAAGGAGCGAGTCCCCTTCGTGGTGTACGCAGATCTGGAGTGCATCATCGAAAAAGCGGAGGACAGTCACCGAATGGGTGATAATAATAATAATAATAAATTATGCGCGTATCAGCACCATAAAGTGCATAGCATAGCATATTATATGTATTGTTCCTATGATACATCGCTATCGACGTATCGATGCCGCCGCGACGCGGATTGCGTTTCATGGTTCGTAGATGAATTTAAAAAATTTGCGAATTTTGTCAAACCCATTCTGGCCAGTAATGTTCCAATGCTAGATTTAACTCCTGAACAGTTGTCGACATTTCACAATGCAACACACTGTCATATTTGCGAAGAACCATTCGAGGCTAGCGATTCACGATCATTGCCATCTGTCCGGACGGTTTAGAGGCCCAGCATATACGGAGTGCAATTTAAATTATAAAAACGCGTTTTACATCCCCATAGTTTTCCACAATTTATCCGGCTACGATTCACATTCTAAGCTACCACTTTCGAAGGCAGCGTTGACGTATTACCCATAACTAAAGAAAAGTATATTTCTTTCACAAAGAATGTCGAAGATACGGCTGATTCAGACTCGCGAAATTGTATTAAATTGCGATTCATCGATTCGTACAAATTTCTCAACACCAGTCTCGACAAATTAGCACCCTTTCTTAGCACAGATCAATTAAAAATTTTACGATCCCAATTTGAAACATTATCCACCGAGGATTTCAATTTATTGACGCGAAAGGGTGTCTTTCCATATGAATATCTTGATTGCGAGGACAAACTGCAGGACCCATGCTTACCGCAGCGCGAGTCATTCTACAGTTCGTTAACGGGTGAGACTGTATCCGAGAGCGATTACGCACACGCCGAAACTGTCTGGCAGCGTTTCGAGATTGGAACCTTGGGCGAATACAGCGACTTGTATTTGAAAACAGATGTCATGTTATTGGCAGATATTTTTGAAAATTTTCGCGAAAGTTGTATCAAGAGTTACGGATTAGATTCAGCGCATTATTATACTCTACCTGGGTTCACATGGGATGCAATGCTAAAACATACAAAAATTACATTCGAATTGCTCAAAGACATCGATATGGTCATGTTTATCGAACGCGGTATACGTGGGGGTTTAAGCCAATGTACATGTCATCTTACAACGCATCGGAAAAGTCATCGTACTTGATGTACTTTGATGTGAACAATTTGTATGGATGGGCAATGTGTCAGCCCCTACCATACGCTAAATTTCAATGGGTCGAAGATGCTGCAAATTTTGACGTGTCTTCAATCGGTGTCGATTCGCCCACGGGGTACATTGTCGAGGTAGATCTGAAATATCCGCAACGTCTGCACGACGCTCATACCGATCTACCGTTCTGCCCGACGCGTGCCAAACCACCTGGCAGCAGGCAGGACAAGTTACTCGCGACGGTATACGATAAGCAGCGTTACATCATCCATTACCGCAACCTGTAGCAGTGCACGCGTCACGGTCTTCGTATTACAAAGATACACCGCGTGCTTCAATTCGCTCAATCTCCCTGGCTCTGCGATTACATCGAACTCAATACACGGTTTAGAACAAGCGCGACAAACGACTTTGAAAAAAATTTGTACAAATTAATGAAAAACGCGGTATTCGGTAAAACTATGGAAAATGTACGAAACCATGTGGATGTAAAACTTTTGACACATTGGGAAGGGCGATATGGCGCGGAGGCAATGATCGCGAAACCGAATTTCCACAGCAGAAGTGTTTTTTCGGAATATTTAATAGCTGTTGAATTGCGAAAACTCGAGGTGAAATTCAACAAACCGATATACGTGGGTATGTGCATTCTAGACATATCAAAAGTTTGTTTGTACGAATTTCACCACGAGTACATGTCGCCCAAGCATGGAAAAAATTGTAAAATTCTATATACCGACACAGATAGTCTCATTTATCACATTCAATGCGATGATATCTACGAGTCCATGAAACACAATATGGATAGATTCGACACGAGCGATTATCCTACCGACAATCCATTTAATATGCCGCGCGTAAATAAGAAGGTTCCGGGGCTGATGAAGGACGAAAATAACTTGACGTACAGCTTATCTCCCTTTCTACGCAACACTTTTTCCACTAGATGTACATCAGGATCGGTGACGCGTTGCAGCTCGTGTTCATAGAATCCTCCGGCAACAGGTTTTCCACAGGAATCGACCAGCAGATACGTCGCGGGATTCATTGCTTGTACTTTGGCTATCTTGAACACCTCCGTTGTCCAATTCGGCGTATAGCCTTTATCGAATATGATTTTAAATTTGCTCACGCGCACAAACTCGCCCAACTTGAATCTCGCGGGAGCAGCGATCTTTATGTTGCTGTATACGGTGCCTAGCAGCTTATCGGCGATCGCAGGGGTAACATCGCAAGGACGCATTCCGATGGTTCTATGTTTTCGTGCGTTATACTCTGCAAGTAGACTTGGTAGCGCATCGGTCCATCTATAGGTTCCATTCAGCGTAAACAGTTTCCACATATCGTTCTTCAAAGTTCGATTGAAACGTTCTACGACGGACGCCTTCATCACCGAATACGTCGAATAATGATTAATGTCATGCTTTGTCAAGAATTTCTGCACATCGGCGTTGTAAAATTCTTTTCCTTGATCGGTTTGCAAATTTTTCGGATATCGATCTCTAAATATCCTTGCAAACGCTTTAGTCACCTCAGCGCCACTTTTAGTCTTGAGCGGCAACGCCCATGCATACTTGCTCAACACATCGATGACGGTGAGTATGTAGTGGTGACCCTGGTTGAATCGCGAGTATGGACGCATTTCTACAATATCAGCTTGCCACAGATCATCGAATCCATGCACTATGACGCGCCTCCGCGGAAAATGTCTTCGAGCTGGAGCATGCAATTCCTCAACGAGTTGTAGCTTCTTGCGACCGTGGTTTTCTTTACTCTTGGATTTCGATAATGGCTGCATGTTAGATGGCAGAGGTGTCTGTGACACGATTGATGCGATAATTATCGTGTACGTGCATTATGTGCTCCCCATCGGCCCGAGGAAATTCTGGACAGATTGCTGCTCCGTAGCAAAAGCGGTTATAGCCTCATTAACTTTTCGAATTTCGTTGTCCGGCTGCGGGATAGAATTCGACGCCTGTGATATCTTTTGAACGCTGTTTTGCAACATCAGGATATCTGTGTGAAACACGATCACCTTTTTCTTTAAATCTTCCTGCTGCTCTCTCAAAAGTATAATGCTCTCTTCCATGTATAGTTTATTGACGGCATCGGTGTCGGCCACCTGATGAGCTACGCGTCATATCTCTGCGTGATTTTACATCGAAGTCGGCAAGAGCGTTATCTCGCATATAATTTCGAAGCAAACCGCTCCATTTGTAATAGTCCATTTTAGCTGCTCCACTCTTCTCGAGCGTTACTCCAAATTTATTGATCGGCATCTCGATGCATACAGTGCACATCATCGGTGTGCGGTTTAATTTATATAATGAGGCCTACCTCGCGGAGTTCCTCGACAATCGATAGAATTTCGGGATCGTGAGAGTTGTTACCCGCCTGACGCGACGCCTCAAGCAAACGCAATCGATCCACCAGCTCGTTGGGATCGTCCCAGTGTACGTAATCGATCATGTTATAGTTTACAACCATGGCTCGTGGCACCGTTATACCTTTCCCTGCCCTACTAGCTGATGCGCGGGGGATTAGCGGTGTAATTACATGTTTGTACTTGTATCCCTTGTTGCTCAATATGGGATTTTTAGCACCATGACCGCGTCTGTGGGCATTCGTTGCCAGCAATATACTTTTGTATTTTTGTTTATCGGCATCGGTGTATACAGCATTATCGGGAATTCTCTTGAAAATCAGTTCGTAAAGGCCGGGTGTTCCTCTGTATTTTACACCATCTATGATTATATTATCATCCTTGTCTATATCGAAACTCTTATCCCCAAGCATCGTTCTACTATTGCTAAAGTATACGCCGTACACATAGTCCATTGCTCCATCCCTATCACCACTTATGATTGTGCTCATGTATTTTTGCCCGAGCGGACCGAAATGACTGCGAAACGTTTCTTGTCCCTCGGGTGTTTGGCGTTGTTGTCTAATAGATGTTACAAACGACTCATTGGGACTAGTTTCGAAAACGTCGTCATCAATGGCTGAGAGCGATCGCACACTGGGAAATGTACTTATTGGTGTGGGAGGAACGGGAGACTCGTTTGATGTGACATTCCGTCGTTTATGCTTCGATTGAACTGGTGTTGAGGTTATGGGTGAATATTCCGGTGACATGTATCGTTTCCTCTTTGCCTTGGGCGATGTGTTCCCCTTCGGATGGATTTTTGTTTTAGGCGTTAATGTTTCATTCCCTTCAACGTCTGTGCCCATCAGCGGTGATGTGTCATGATGCTCATGAGCTTCTGCCGCTGCAGTATTTTCCACGATATGTTTTAGGGGTTCGACGATAGGTTTGAAGTATCTCTCCAACGCGACATCTTCCTCCATCTTGCCAGTCTTCAAAGCCTGATGTTTCCGGCGAATGGAATCGCTGGTTTTTGCAATTTCCTTCGCTATTCTCTCGTGATCCTTAATCTCCAGAGTATCGATATCAGTCATCATTTTGTTGCAGACGTTGCTTTCCCACCGACGTGTTGACGACAATTGACCGTCTCACGGTACGGCAAACTCGTTAAATCCCTTTCTATAACGTCCATTGGACATCGCGCTATCCTTGTCTATTACCACGAAACCATACTCTCGTTGCCAACAATTACGACACAAAGCGCAGAAATCCTCGTAAGACATGTCAGTGTTTACGCGATCGTTGTACACATGTTTCAAGTTGGTACCATCCTGCTCAAACAGAATCAACAGATTGGCATTGTGCCGTATAAGATGTTTGGGAATCTTTGCATACGTCATACAGAGATAGAAGCAGTCAACGTTCCAGTGGCGCCCCATTGCAAAGTATTCCCTTATCGTATCTTGCTTGTCGCATGCCACGTCATCAAAGATAAAAATGGAATTCGGAAGCGATTCGCTCGGTGGGATGACGTCACTGTTATTCGAAAACGTAAAGTAGCCAATTTCATCTATCGGAGTCAATAAATGCTCCAAATACTGGAATTTCGGCTGTTGCAACGACTTGGAGTACACGTACACGTTCTCGAAGCGGACGCCGTGAGTACTTTCCAACAAGCTCACCAGCACGTTGGTCTTTCCACAATTTGATGGGCCACAAATGACGCAGCGTATAGTGTTTGGTAGCATGCTACCATGTCTGCGTCTTGTTTTCGAAGACATCACTCGTGATTTATCGTCAAAATTTGTCACGCGTATCGTCACAGGTTGTCGCACGAATCGCATCCTCTCCGCGAACTGTGAAAAATGATTTTGATACGTCGAAGCGCCCTATTTATAGGTCCGCACCGAAGCAAAACAGTTCAGAATTCAAAATGCTTCTGGTCCTGTCGGATAATTGTGATATTCGAGACATAACCTCTATGCAGTTGAAATATATACCAAAGATTATTCTACTCCGAGAGTTTGGGAGACAGATTGATCAGTTGTGGGACAGACTCCCCGAGCGTATAAAAGCCGATTCTGAGGTTCGACAGTATCGTCGGTGTCTGGAGCATTATAATCGCCCTTGGCAGCGAACGCATATCGACGGTCCAGCACCATTGATTAAAAACTGCGGCGAATGTCGACGACGAGAGTAAAGAAAGGCTGTGGTTTGTTAAATCGGGCGATAAACGCGCTACCTATCGAATTACATATTCCGGGATATCAGTTTTGCGGTCCGGGAACTCATCTAGCAAAACGATTGGCTAGAGGGGATCAAGGCATCAATCCGTTGGACGCGGCGTGTCGCGAACACGATATTGCATATTCGCGCAGCAACGACCTCGGCGAAAGGCACGCGGCAGATAACGTTCTCGCTGACAAAGCGCAAAAACGAATCGTTGCGCGAGACTCGACTCTGGGTGAAAGAGGTGCTGCTACGGCTGTTTGGGCGGCTATGAAGGCCAAGACGAAAATCGGAATGGCGATGAAAGCAAAATTGCGCAAAAGGACTCCGAAGAGAGCGCCGAAAAAGCGGATTCTTCCGGTGGCAAAACGGGGTGGTATATTACCACTTCTCCCGCTGCTAGGCGTTCTCGGATCATTGGCTGGTGGAGCGGCGGGGATCGCCAAGGCGGTAAACGATAATAAGGCGGCGCAACAACAGCTGCAGGAAATGCAACGTCATAATCGCTCTATGGAAGGTCGCGGACTTTATCTCGCACCGTACAAGCGCGGACAGGGAATATCGAAACGAAAAAAAAAACGTCGAAAAGAAAATAAAAATGCCCGCGGGCGTAACTACCGATGCACAATTGGAGGAGTTGGCAAAACGTATGCGTATTCCATTCTTTAGAGGCGTTTTTATGCGTAACGCGCTACCAGCTGGAGGAGTACGTCGAAACGAGAGCGGTATCGTAAATTTGGACAATGTGGAGGGGCCTGGGACTCATTGGGTGGCGTATGCGAAGAGAGTGTGTCGAGCAATATATTTCAACAGCTTTGGGAATCTTCGGCCGCCTATGGAATTGGTAAAATATCTGGATAAAGATTCTGTGCAAATTGAATACAATCGTACGTCTTATCAGAAGTACGATCAGAGCAATTGTGGACAACTATGTCTACGCTTTCTACAAACGATCGGCACTAAATTTAAGGATTGACTTCCCGCCGCTCTGACCAGTCCAATCGTACAGCTCGGAATATGTCGTTAACATTCACTCTAACCGGCAAGAGTAGCACCCTCGCGGTGAGCTACTTTCCACCCATAGATTTGAGCGACGATAATTACGAGCTTGGTCTAACAACCTTTGAAACTTATCACACGATACCAAACATCGACTCGAACAACGATAAATTCTACTTCGCCACAAGCTATGACATCAACAACAAAAACAACAACGGTACCGACACCACATATGAATACATTACGATTCCCCACGGCTCCTACGAACTAGACGCCATTGGCAAGTATTTGAAGCAGCGATTACTCGAGCGGTATCCTCAAAATCTCAGCGGCACCGATGAGAACAACAACAACAACAACAACAACAACAACAACGATGATGGTGACAACGATGCGTATCCTATAGTGTTGCGTCCCAACAACAACACTATGAAAAGCGAACTGTACTGTCGGTTCGCCGTAGATTTTACAAAGCCCAATAACATTGGATCGCTATTAGGGTTCTCGACGAATCGGGTATTAGAACCAGGACGGTGGCACGAATCGGACGATCCAATTAATATCATGAACGTGAACATTATTCGTATAGAATGTAGCGTGACCGCTGGCGCGTACAACAATGGAAGGCGTGTACATACGATACATGAATTTTCTCCGAGAGTCCCACCAGGATATAAGATATCGGAAACGCCCGCGCAGATCATTTACCTTCCAATCATCGCACGGGTCATTACGGATCTAACGATACGCGTTGTGTATCAAGACGGACGATTGCTTGATTTTCGAGGTGAAGAGATTACCATCAGACTGCACATACGACGACGGCGACGATAATACGTGTGGTGCGAAAGAAATGCTTGTATTGAATGACTCCAGAAACCCGTTTCTTCCAAGTGAAATTGTTTACAACAACAACAACAACAACAACAGCTCTGATTACGCTAAAAAGAAGAGGCTCAGTGCTGCGAACATTGCAGCATTTTTGCAATCTTTGGGATTCATTGTGCGCATTTAAGTTGAAAAAAAATGGCTGATATTCTAAGCATTGGAGGGAAGCCGACGTTTGATGATCGCATCGTCAAGCTCACACATACAACCCATACGTCAACACGACGTTTGGACACAGCGATGAGATAAGAATACCGATACAGCAGCAGGATTTATACACACTGCCGTGTGAAAGTTTCCTCTATGTGGAGGGGAAATTGAAGATAAATAAGCCAAATGATGCATTAACGGTGATGTTGGGAAATAATTGTGTGGCGTTCTTATTCGATGAGATTCGATACGAACTGAATGGCGTGGAGATTGATCGCAACAGAAATGTTGGAATAACTAGCACGCTTAAAAACTATGTATCGATGACATCTGACGAAGACAAAAATATGGAGAATGCTGGATGGGGTTTGAAACGACGCGATGGGCTAATAGTGAAAAATCATTTCAATTTTTGCGTCCCGCTCAAATATTTGTTGGGATTTTGCGAGAACTACAAACGCATGATTATTAATTCGGGCCATGAATTGATTTTAATACGATCGCGCAACGACAACAATGCTCTGATAGGATCACCGATGTAGGAACCAGAAATTGAATTACTTAAACTACAATGGCGGATGCCTCATATGACGCTGAACGACATTAATAAGCTATCGTTGCTACGTACTTTGGAAAGTGGACAAAACCTGAGCATTTGTTTTCAATCGTGGGATCTGTACGAGTATCCTCTCTTACAGAGCACGACCAAGCATTCGTGGGCCGTGAAGGCATGTGCACATCTGGAGAAGCCGCGCTGCGTGATCCTTGCTCTACAGACTGGTCGAAGGAATGTGATGAGCGAAGACGTTACTGAGTTCAACAACTGTAAATTGACCAATGTAAAACTTTTTCTCGACTCAGAATTTTACCCATACGATGACATGAACTGGGACTTTGACAAGAATAAGCATGCCATCTTGTATCATATGTATACGCAATTCGGTAAAACGTATTATGGACATAGTTGCAACGAGGCATTATTCACCGTGGCTGAATTTTTACAATTTGGCCCCCTCGTGGTAATTGATTGCTCGCGACAAAATGAGTCGATCAAGAATGGTACAGTGGATGTGCGCATAGAATTCGAGTGTAAAGAGAATGTGCCGGTAAATACTACGGCCTACTGTCTGATTCTGCACGATCGAGTGGTTGAATACAATCCGTTGACAAACGTGGTGCGCAAAATAAATTAAATTGCCACGCTACTTGCCCGCCCTCTCATGTGTCAAATTCGCAAAAAAATTTCATCGTGAAAATCGAGATGCTTTACGAGAAAAACTGCATTCTCCCGTCTGTCTTGAAAGCGAACGGACCTCTAAATTGTACCGATAATGGTCGTGCCAACATTTGTTGACCTGCAAGGGTTCATCGTCGATGGAAGATTTGTCGTCAAGGAAGTGGCTGCCCTACGAAAGGGGACAATTCTCTCGCATTATATCTTTGGGAGTTCGATGCCGCATTATCTTCTTACAAAATCCGACAAATCAAGCATCCGATGGTTGGTTGCAAAACATCATAGACTACGTTGGGACGATGGAGACGTTCCATACAGTATGGCTAAACGGCTAATTTCGAAAGCTGTAGCTGATGCGATCGACGAAGAAGATGACACATCCCATATCGTATCGACATATCGTATACGTTAAAGGGCTGCAGAAACGCGACTGGCTTGCGGATTTCCTGGATGAAAATACGAGAGCGGGCGTGGTCATTGAGACGCTGGACATTGACTACGAGGATATCAAATCTCTAAATAAGCTAAATGTAGTTAATACTCTGCGATGTGGTAGACACGCGAAACACTGTGCCATACAAAATGTATTTAAAATATTCAACTGGTGGTCTAAAAACACCAGAGAAATGCATAAAATATAATCAATTTTTTTAATGTATTTGAAAATGTTTTTTCTTCACCCTCCCCCAACCTAATCTCCTACATGTGATGTACGCTAGATTAAGACAATAGTTGTAATTATTTAGAAGTGGTATCATACACGTTCGATACACGTTCGAAGTGGTTCATTACATGTCCAGTACTCGTTCGAAGTGGTTCATTACATGTCCAATACACGTTCGATACACGTTTGAAGTGGTACGATTGACGTTCGATGCATGTTCGAAGTGATTCATTATACGTCCAATACACGTTCGAAGTGGTACCATACACGTTCGAAGAGGTACGATTGACGTTCGATACATGTTCGAAGTGGTTCATTACACGTTCGATTCACGTTGAAAGTGGTACGCTTGACGTTCGATACATGTTCGAAGTGGTGTGATCTAGTCGAATGATGTGTTAAGGGGGAACACCACTGTGACGGCCGGAAAAATGAGCCCATTTTTAAGATTTTTTTAAGGGACAACTTACAGTTTTATTATAAAATTGTTATTACCTATCTTTAGTACAATGTCTTAAGAGACTATAAAAAAAAAAGTTGTTGCGAACACCCCTTGGATGGGAATCCAAGGCTCACTGGTGCTCGCGAGCGGGACAGGAGACAGCGAGAAGAAGGCGATCGGGAAGATCGCCTGTCAAGCTGTCATTCGATGGTCAACCGCCATTGCCAGCAGACGTCTCAATATCCTATTACGCTTACTGATTGTATTCGTTACCGTTCTTACTCTCCTTGTTATCCCCCCATGTTCATGTTCTGTTATCATTGCTGTTCAGTAAACTTATACTATGCCCAACCAAAATCGTAACAAAGTAATAGAAAATCATGCATAGATTTCCATATACAGTTAATCTCCTACATCCCTCACAAGAAAACATAGGTCGCTTATCGAAACGATATCTTTGGAACGGCAACTCTGAAATCAATTTTTTTTTTTTTAATATAATCGGTATGAGTGTAGTTTCCGTTGTACGTACCGATTTTTAAAAAAAATTATTTTTGTAAAAATGGTGCGCTTGGGAAGAAAAAGTTTCGAAAATCTGCAAAAAAATGGATAGTTTTTCGAGCGTATTTAAAAAAATATGTTTTCGATCAAAAAATCGGTACGTACAACTGAAGATACTCTTGTTTTAAAGATCCTATCAAAATTTCAAGTCGATCGGATAAAAATTGACAGAGCTATTGATTCGATCAGTTAGAAAAATGTCGTTTCGAGAAAATCGCGTTTAAAGGTTGCACGGGAAAAATCACACTTCCGTTCGTGACGTTCACTGTCACTCGAATGCCCGATCAACGGTTGCATTTCTTCGATTCTCGAACGAACAGCGTACCGTGCGTAAAAACGGGAAAAACCCAATATTTATAACCTTTAACAATGTGACGGAACAGTGGGTAAGAAAAATGTCGGCGCGCTATTTGCCGCTAACATAGCGCGCTCGGAACGGCATCGTGACGCGTCTCACAAAATGCACTGTATCTTCGTCAATTCTTCGAATATCAACTTGAAATTTTCAGAGAGTATTTTTGAAGAGTTAAACATTAAGAAAGTGAAGAAAAAAAAAATCGAAATTTTTTCAACTTTCACAGTGGTGTTCCCCCTTAAGGAAGAAGGGAAAGAAGATGCGTGTGAATAAGGAGAGGATGGTCAACGAAAATGCAGGTGGCCTGTGATAAAGATGGTGAAGAACAAAGGTATCTTACTTTGCAAAGCTATGCACTTCTCGGTTTCATGATAAGAGTTTGCATGCGAGAGCTTGGAGATGCAACGAGACCAATTGCACTTCAAACTGTGGCAGGTGATAGTCATGGGGTTTTATAAAAAAATGTTTACTGACATGGTGTGGCGGGATAATAATGAGGTATGTACCTAATACTCTACAATGTTTTCGCCAATTTTAATTATGTCTAAATTACGATTTTTATTTTTTATTACGTTATTATGTTTTTAACATGTGATTATTATATTGTAGATTGTGTTTTTTAGAACTCGCCATCACCATCGCCACCGTCGTCGCCGTCACCGCCGCGATTGTCACCATCGCCGCCTCCAGTGGTATGCAATACTTCGTATTGTTATGTGTGTTTCATGTTTATTATGTTTAATATGTTAATATGTTAATATAATATCAACGTTTAAGGACTGGTTCTAGGACCCAGAACAGCTGCGCATGCAGCTGATACAATTGGCGCAGGTCCTGGAGGATATTACACTCCAGGACCAGAACCGGGACCTGCGGAGGTGGCGGTCGGGGCCAATAATTAGCCCTATACAATCGCGGCGGCGGCGGCCATATGAGAGGCCCCATCGACGGCGATCACCATCGCCTCCGTCGCCCCCACCTTCCCCCTCGCCACCTTCCCCTTAGAATAGTTTTTTATTTATATTTTTCTATTTTTCTATTTTTCAATTTTTCTATTTTCTATTTTAGTTTTATATTTATATTTGTAACAATATATTATCACTTTTAAACGTATATTCTGTCTCCATTTTATTTACCCGTCTTCCTCCTCGCCACATAATTCTAAGATTTGTAGACATCGCATAATTCTATTCCGCTCGAGCCTTCTTCGCGCCGTTGAATGACGTCATCACGCGCGACTGTTCCGGAGGTTACACAATACGCCGCGACGTTAAAACGGAACGCTTTAGAATACTGTTAGCTTTAGAATAAAATGTGTTGGTATCGCTATGTAGCGCTGCCTCTTTCCCTTTCTCGAATTTAGCTTTAAAATATTGCTCTATCTCTTTCCCACCCTCCGAAGACGCGGTGCGAAAACGCCGATTTTCCCCGAGATCGTCCGAAACAATTCCCAATAAAAATACATTATTATTTCTCTGTGTTGGAAATGTCTGTATGTCGCATATTGGTTTGGAAAAAAATTTTGGGGGTAGACCAAGGTCATTCCCTCGCTCGGAAAAAGTTTTCGGCAGTGGGCCCGGTCTCCGCGGCGGCTCGGCCTGGAGTGATCCCCTCCACGATTGTGGCTTCCCCCACTCCGCGGCACGTGCGCGCGCAACCGGTCTTCCTCTCCCCGCAGGCCCCGCGCCCATGTTTCTCTCCGCCGCGCTCACCCGCGCGCCCTAACTTCCCCCCGCCCCCGCGCTCCCCTCAGAGGACCTGAGTTAGAATCCCCTTTGCCTTACTACTTTCTTATCTTCGGAGTTCGGACAGCGTTAATACGAAGGACCATACCCAGATTTTACATTGAACCATAATCAAAGAAATTAATCTATAAATAATTGTCAATACTTATTAACTGAAAAACTAATTACTTTATATACAGTACGTACACAATTAATAAGATACAGATCCGAAATATGATTACATCACTGCAAATAGTACAATGGTTATTATTAAAGTAACAGTAATTCATGTTCACTGAACAACTAAATTAACTAATATCTATTATACTTAGTAGTATACAATTAACGAGAATAATATAAATAAACGTACAACAAATCAAACAAAAGAAACAATTTAACTTAATTGAGAGCTTGGAACACGGAATTAAAATTAAACTTTAATTTTGAACAAAACTATTTTCAGATATGAGTATGTACTAATGTATGCGATTTCGTAGATTTCGATAATACGTCCGTACACTCTTTGGTTTGCGGTTGCAGAATGAACGCTTTACAAAATCGATCGTTTAAATGTTTAAAACATATTTTGTTTATTACAAAATGTCCTAAGTTAGATAGTGGATACTGGATACAACAATTAATAAGAGGCAATCCGAGATTCATTAATAAAAGAATATATAACAAGAAGATATAACACAGGCACTGGCGCGGATGATAAGTACAAACATGTTGCCAATATCATTTGCGGACAGCGCCGGATTTGTAAAATTCATGGCAGTGGTTGAACCGCAATATGACTGCCCTTGCCCGACCACAATTTTAAAGCGACTGCAATTTATATATAAGGAAAAGAGGGAGAAAATTGAAAAACAAATTGAGGACGCGTCATCGGTATCGGTGACCATCGATGGATGGTCGTCGCGCAAACGAGACTCCTATCTCTCATTAACAGCGCATTTCATTACAGGCGATTGGGAGATGAAAAGTTATACACTTTGCACCCAGGATATAGAGGGAAGACATACGGCAGAAAACATCACAGCTGTCACAATATCAATGCAGGAAGAATGGAAGATAGCAGAGAAATTATTTGCTGTAGTGCATGATAATGCAAGTAACATGCTAGCATCAGCAAATTTATTAGATAATTTAAAATACAGCGTTTCGTGTGCTGCACATACTTTACAGTTAGTTATAAAAGACGCCCTTGATATAGTTGACAAATTTTCAGATATGATAAAGAAAGGCAGTAAAATAGTGCAACATTTTAATCATTCCAATTTGGCGACTTCTGCATTGCAAGACGCTCAGAAGCAACATAAATTACCTGAACTGAAGTTAATTCAATCCTGCCCAACCCGGTGGAATTCAACGTACAGTATGTGTGACCGTCTTGTACGTAATCGGGAACCAATTCATGCTGTTTTAAGTAATACAAAAATAAAAATATTAAACGTAGCCTTGAAGCTTGACATAGCATTATCTGATTGGCAAGTTCTGGGTGAAATTATCGAAATTTTAGAACCATTCAATTTAGCGACCGAAGTATAATGTTCCAAAACTAAGGTAACTATTTCCTTAGTTCTGCCAATCATTCACGGCTTAATTAATAATCATTTAAACGACATTAATACGGACACTGTAGAAGCTAAGGAATTTAAGAACATTTTAAGAACATCCCATGCTCGTAGATTCGATATACATCCATATATTGAGAGTGTTCATCACATTGCTTGTTTTCTCGATCCGAGAAGCAAAGATTTGACATTTGAAAACATTGAGTTAAAAAATATAATTATAAATTCTATTCGGAATATGATTAGAAATTTAAATACTATAAATGAAAATACTAGTGATAATGGTAAATCAATTCCAAGTGCTTTGGATTTTATATATATAAAAAAAAGCAAAAGTCTGACGATAGTGATTCAGAAATGGATATGTATTTATTAGAACCACAAATAGATCATAATTCAGATCCATTACCGTGGTGGAAGAGTCACGCGGATAAATATAAAAGACTGGCAGAATTGGCTAGAATGTATTTAAGTATTCCGGCTACGTCTGCCAGTTCGGAGCGCACATTTTCTTCTGCTGGAAATATTGTTACAACAAAACGCACAGCTTTACTACCTGAAAATGTAGACTTATTAGTATTTTTACATCAAAATAGAAACGTGTAGAGATGTAAGAAATACCAACAAATCAACATTCTCAGGTAGTAGGGTGCTACGCTGTTGCGAGGTTTGCTGGGGTGGAGATTCTCCTGTAGAATCTTGCTGCACTCCGCGGGTATTCTCGAACGGATCGTTCCTCGGGCTCCGATAGGACGGGTGAAAATGCCGGGAACGGGATTCTCGGGTCGAGCCGAGAGGTAGTGGATCGTGTCGGTTAAAAAGTTGGAACTCACCGTAGTTATAACAAGTTTATTGCACTGACGCGACGAGCGATCACGGGCGTGATCGCGTACTGATCTTTTATAAGTGACATCAATGATTGATTTGCCGTGGGTTTATATACAATGTTTTGGGTCACGGTTTGGTGGCCGCGGGGGAAGGCCTAATGGTCTTCGCCCGTGGATCTGGGTCTCTGCAGCGTATGCGTTTCTTTCGATTGCGTGTACTGCTGAGTTTGCTGGCGTCCGTTACGCCAGGTATTATTGGTTATGATTCGCGTCATAACATCCTCCCCCCCTTATAAGAAGGGTGGCCTTGTCGGGGTTTAGTTTACATTTGTTTTCCCGATTACATTTTTTGTGTTACAATCGTTTTTTAATCTAGCGCCCAGGCTGGATGTTTAATTCGGATGCCGGAGCTATATATGTAGCTTTTGCTTCACTTCTTGTTGTTTTCTTTCGGCGAAGCACAAGGTATATTATGGTTGCGAATATTATTATGGTTATTATTAGTATTGTGGTGGCACTAGGGTATATTATGTGCCATATCGGTATGTTAGTATTTCTTGATTCTACGGATAAGTTTCTATCGATTTGGTCGAGTTGTTTATATAGTTGTGAAAATTCTGAAGGATCCTTTATTATCCTATCTAGTTGTACTTGGGTTAGTGGTTTCGCTGTGTTAACTAATCCCGTTAATTTTGTGTTAAGTTTGTACAGTGGTGCAGTTTTTATCACATAATCTTGTTCGTATACTGTTTTTTGATTTCGCAGTATTACTTCTTTACTACTGATTTTACAATTATTTTTTAGTGTAATGATCCCTGATTGCGTTATCGTGGTTCTGAATGTTTTACTACCCTCGCATTGGATAGTAAGCGCGTCTGGTTCGTGTGTCGCATATATCCACGTTGCCGGTTGTGGCGTACTAATCCAGAGAGTGTTATTCGCGGTTATATATTTCGTTTCGCAGTTCGCGGGGAATTTATCGGCTGGTTTCAGCCATAGGTTAACTTCGCACTCCAGTGTGTCTGTTAACCTGTGTACGACCATTGGTTGTTCGCAATAATATTGATTTAAAAATTTCTTACATTTTTGAAGCTCCTGTGTGTCTGCGATGATGTACTGGTTGTTCTCCGTGTCGATGATCATCGTTGACGAGTGGATCACGAGTAGTGCATAGATGTTGTCACGTACATGCACGGGTACTGGTGTCACCTCCATGACGCTGTACATCTGTGTTGAGATTAGTGGCACCTTGATTACCGTGATGAGTGTCCGCTTGTCATAGTAGGCTACTATTGACGATATTTCTTCGATCACGTGGGCGTTCTCCGATGTTGGTGCTATCGGAAACGTCAGTCCGTTTGGTAACTGTTGCGCAGCCGTTTGTAGTAGTCTGGCGACCTCCCCTCTTGATAGTACGCTGGGGTCGATGGTCCCGCTTTTAAGCTGACTACAGTATTGGGTTACGTCGTTCACGTCTTCCGTGAGGTCGACTAATAAAGAGTTCAATGTCGTGAAATGTTCATTTAACGTAGTTCTTCTGTCTTGCTCTGCCATGTCTGCTGCGTTCCGTATTTGTAGTCTCATCATCTGCTCGTTTAATAGAATCGCTGGATTGCTATTTCCACTTTTTGCAGATGGGCTAATGTTGTGTTTGTTAATTGTATTTGTTTTTTCATGGCGTTTTGTAGCGTATCTTGCTTATTAACTATTTCCGCGAAATGAGCGCTGATTTCTTTTGCGTCGCTTGAATCCATTGTACCAAATAGCGTTTTGGATATTGATCCAATCCCGTTTATTAATCCTCTGCGCTTGTTTTGCGTGTAGGTCGGTATTTCGTATATGTGTTGGATACGATTACTCAATTTTTCCATTCGTCCGTTCAAAAGGTTAAGGTGATTCTTACATACTTCGGACCTTTCCGGTGTGTAGGACCTTTGGCTACATAGTACTTTTACCCCCTTGATATAGGGTTCAAGTTGCTCGTACCTCCGCGTTAACGGTTCCGTGTCCAATCGTGTGACGATCTTCCAATTATCGGTAACCGTGTGTAGCTCACCGATGCGGGTAAAGTGGATTCCCGCGTTATGCTTCATCGGCTCTATTGTGTATGGCAATTCATCGGTAGTGGGCGCCGTTTGCGAATTCAGACATTGTAGTCCGATGAACCTGCAACATGGAAGTTTGGCTCTATCCCCTCCAATTTTCTTTTCGCGCGCGAGTATATATTGCATCGCCCCGCGATTTTTTTTATTGCTAATTTGTTGTGTTACAAGTGGACAAAACAGCCATACTATGTATCCCGAGGGCTTACTAGAAGTATTTTTATTCCTGTTTTTCGTGTTTATGTATGCGTTCTGGTTGTTAATTCCTATTCCTTTTCTTCTTTAGTGGTGGGCTCGCCGACATATTCGTGGGTACATTAATATACATCGGATGCAGCATGTTCGGCTGGTACGTTCCCTGGCCCGCCTCGCTATTTTGGATTTATGGGAGATCGATTTCCCAGAGTGGCGTTTATCATTTGACCCTATTGGCTTGCGAAGATTGTTCTCCCTCCAACTTCCTGAGGAGGAAGTAAGTACATCTATTTCCGCGAATATTTCCTTTTTATTTTTCTTCTCATTTTCTTGTTTGTCTTTTGTGTCTGTTACAGGAAGAAGACTGGGGCCAGTTTGACCTGATGGGCATCCTTTTGTAATTTTTTTTTATTTTACTTATACTGTCTGCCCTTTTTTTTGAATATATTTATTTTTACCTAACTATGTGTCTACCCGTTTACTCTCCTTCGTTTCCTTTTCCTCTTGGCGTGTAAGGTCCTTTTATTCAATAAAATGTTTTATTCTGTTCGTGTGAACCGTCAACGTTTTCCTTCCTTTTTTAATTACTACATTGACTTTAGATTTTTTCTCGATTATTATATAGGGTCCTTCCAATTTAGAGTCTAATTTCTTCGATCTTCCCCGCCTCACGGACTCGTCATATAGCAATACTTTGTCTCCTTCGTTGAATTGTATTTCTTTAGTCTTCTTATCATACGTTACCTTTGACCGTATTTTTGCATCCTTCAAATTCTCGCGAGCCGTCTCGTTTGCTGCTCGTAGTCTTTCCTTAGCTTCTTGCGCGTAGTCATCATAGTTATATGTAGGATTAGGCGCAAGTCTTAGGGCTGTTGGTAGTTCCGCTTGCTGTCCGTAGACTAGTTCATGCGGGGTGTAGCCCGTTGCTGTATGTGGGGTAGTATTATACGCGAACATTGCGTACGGTAGCCACGCGTCCCAGTCAGCTTGGTCCCCATCTATATAGTGCCTTAAGTATTCGACTAACGTTCTATGAGATCTTTCGAGTGCTCCGTTCGATTCTGGGTGATACGCGGTTGTTTGTATTTTTGTTATTTTTAATAGCTTGCAGGTGTTTTTAAACACCTCACCTACAAAGTTCGACCCTTGATCCGTCAGAATCTTGTCCGGTATTCCGTGCTCACAGATTATCCGGGTTACAAATGCTTCTGCGATGGTCCGTGCTTCTTGGTTGGGAAGAGGTAACGCTTTACTAAATTTGGTTAACTGATCCTGAAATGTTAGGATATACTTGTTCCCTAGCTTAGTTATTGTAAGGGGTCCCACTATATCCAGTGCGCATTTCTCGAATGGTCGAGTAGGCGTATCAGATATTACGATTGGTGCTTTATTTCGTCTACATATTTTATTCTTCTGGCACCATGTGCACTTCTGAATGTATTCTTCTATGTCCTTGTCCATTCCTTTCCATTTGTATTTTTGCTTGATTCTTTGTGCTGTTCGCTGGATGCCCTGGTGCCCTCCTAATGGTGCTAGGTGGTACTCATATAGTATTTGTTGCCTGTCCTTCTCTTCTTCTACTTCTATAATGCCTGTTTCACCGCTACTTCCTTGCTCGTTTCGCATAATATTTATATTCCTACTGAGTGCGTCTGCGTTTTTGTTAGCCTTGCCTGCCTTGTGAATGATTTCATAATCGTGCTCTGCTAGCTGTATGCGCCAGCGGATCAATCTTGACCCTGGGTCTTGCACCCTAAATAACCAAACCAATGCTTTGTGGTCTGTTACTACCTTAAAATGTGTACCATATACGTATGGTCGAAATTGTTTTGTCGCCCATACAATGGCGAGTAGCTCCTTCTCTGTTGTGATATAGTTTTTCTCCGCTTTGTTCAATACTCTGCTCGCATATGCTATTGGTCTGTCCTCTCCTATCACTCCCTGTGATAGTATCGCGCCTATGGCTATGTCCGACGCATCTGTTGTGATGAATTCCCTTGAGAAATCTGGGTAAACTAATACAGGTGTTGTAATTAAGCAATTTTTTAATGTTTCGAACGCGTACTGCTGCTCAGTTGTCCAGATAAATTCTGTTTTATCACTCGTTAGTTTTGATAACGGTCTTGCTATTTTCGAATACTCCGGAATGAACCTTCTATAGTATCCTGCTAGTCCTAGGAAGGATTGTACTTCCTTCAATTTAGTCGGCACGGGGTACTGTTCTACTGCCTTGGTTTTTTCGGGATCCGGTTTTATTCCTTCAGGCGTTATTATATGTCCCAGGAATCCCACTTCTTTGCACAGAAATGAACAATTTTCTGGCTGTAATTTTAGGTTGTATTCCCGTAATTTCTTCATTACCTTTCGCAGTCGCATGTTGTGTTCCTTTAGGTTAGTGCCAAACACCACAAGGTCGTCCAGGTAGACAAAACAGTCTATTCCTTGTAGTCCCATGAGGATGGTGTTCATCAATCTCTGAAAGGTTGCTGGCGCGTTTCTTAGCCCGAAAGGCATTCGATTAAACTCGAAATGTCCTTGTGGCGTAGAGAACGCGGTTTTCTCCTTGTCTCTGTCGTCCATGGGTATCTGATGATACCCAGACGCGAGATCAAGCGTAGTGAAGTATTGTGCCTTCCCTAACTGGTCAAATATTTCTGTAATATTTGGCAGAGGGTATGAGTCGCCGATTGTGACTTCGTTTAGCTTCCTAAAGTCTACGACTACTCAAAACCTGGCTTTCCCTTCCGTATCCCATTTTTTAGGTACTACTAATAGGGGTGCGTTCCATGGACTGGAGCTGGTTCGCACTATTCCATCTTCCAACATCTGCCGTGTTCTCTTACTTCTCGTTTATGTATTTCGGGTAACCTATACGGTTTAATATTACAGGGGCTTGTTCCTTCCTTCAACGGTACTCGATGCGTGGTCGCGTTCGTAGTTCCTAATAGATCCCCTGCTAGGTGAAAATTATCGCAAAATTCCCTTCCTATTTCTTCCATGCTGATTCTTTCTTCTTCATTCAAATGGCTAAGTTTCATTAATTCCAGGACACGGTTAACGCGTGTCGTCAGCGGTTCTTTACTTACTGTTGCGCGAAATGCTGCGGCAGCGGAATGTACTTCGGCAATGTATCTTCTTCGGTATGTATGGCAATTTCACTGTACGTGCTTTATTTGATAAATTTACCACACAAGCTATACTTTTCCCTCGTTTTGGCTTTACTAGGCATTCGCCTAAGAATACTCCATCTCCTAAATCCTGTTTCTCTATTATTCCTTCCTTGTTGCTATCTACTTCTACTTCTACATCTACTAGCGTTTGTGTACGCGGGGGAACCGTTACTACATTCTTTTTCTGGAGAGTTTTCCAGTGTTTCCCTTTAATTGTGATTTCTCGCGTTTTGTATTGTATTCCTGCTTCGTGCATCTTTAAGAAATCTATGCCTAAAATTCCTTGGTGGTCCGTTAGCGTACCGTCCTCTATTATATATAAGGGGTGTTTAATTTTTTGTTCCCCAACCGGGAAGGTAGCTTCTATTTCCCCTAGTGTCTTTATGGTCCCTCCTGATAAGGCTACCAGTTGCACCTCGCTTTCCTTCCATGCTATGCCGTCCTTGACGCATGCTTTGTTTATTACGGATACTTCGGCTCCTGTATCCACTAGCATTCTTACTTCCTGATTTTTGGCTTCTTGTATTTGCACTTGTACCTCATCTGAAACAAAATTAGGTTTTCCAGCTTCTTGTGGTTCCCTTTTCGCTATTCTGATCGATTTCTGACTTGTATCAGCATTATTGGAGTTCGTTGCCGTAGGAAGAGTTCGTGGTCCTCCTGTCTGTGCTCTTGCTGCGTAAGCATTGTAGGGTAGTCGCCCCTGTGTGCGTGATCTATCGTTGTAGTCCGACTGACGATTCTCGTAGTTGGTATCGGTGGTTCCCTTTCTTGCGGAGTGTGTGTTGCCCTCATTGGGATTTCTTCTGTCTCCGGGTCCCGTACCATATCGTTGTGGTCCATTCCCTGTGCCCTTCCAGCACTCCCCAGTGGAATGACCCGTCCTCTTACAATTGTGACAGTATTTCTGTCCCATTCGTTGCGGGCCGCTTCTTAATTGATCGTTCCTCTTCTATGGCTATTGATACGGCCTCTGGTAGATCAGCTGATCTTCGTGATTTTACCAAAATTTTTAGGTCATCACGGAGCCCTTCCTGGAATATGCAGTGTGCCTGCCTCTTGAATATCTCGATGGCCGCTGTCTTCTTTACCAGTGAATCCTTTTCATTTAGTCCGGTCTCAATTAATTCGTTGAGCAATAGGGACAATCGGTTCCCGTACGCGTGGGCATCCTCCTGCATTCCTTGCCTGCATTGCAAAAGCTCCATTTGCACAGCTGCGGTCGTGCGTACTGGTTTATACAGCGAATTCAGCACATTTTCCAGGTCATCGAATGTCTGTATTTGACGATTCTTTACTTGGATTTGGGCTGTACCTGTAATTCTAGTTGCTTTTATTCCTCGTACTATTTGTGCCCTGTATTTAGGTATCCTGAATCCTTTTATTATGTATTTGCAGGTTTCCAGGAATGATATTAATTCCTTGGGATTCCCGTTGAATTTGGGTATAAGTTTTAAAGCGGTGAGGACTTTGTTGTCCTCTAATCCTGTTGGCATATCAGGCGCTTCATCTATGCCGTATATAGGGGGTACAAAAATGCTGGATCGTCTTGGTATGCCCTCTTCGTCTATGGGGACCTCGAAGTGTACCGTGGTCCTGTTCCTGTCCTCTTGCAGGGAACCGTTCATTGACGATCGCATCCTATCTATTTCTTCATCTACCATTCGGTCGCGTTCACTATTAGTTTGCGCTCTTATCCTTGTTCTATTAGCTACCTCTAGGTCAGTCATCCTTTCGTCTAACGTTTGCATAAGTGACCAATTTTGCTGCACGTTTCTTGAAGTAGAGTTAATGTTTGTTCCATCCTAGCTTGTCTATCATCAGAATCTGCATTTTCCGAAATTAATTCTTCTCCCCTAGACTCCCGTCTCGAAGTTTCTCCTCTTGTATGAGAGAATTCTTGATTCGCGTTTTCTTCCCCTGAATTTCCTTCGGTATTTTTCCCTTTCGGACTATGTATTACCATGACTGCTGAGGTTTCGAAAACTTCGCTGTCGTATGTGGTATTAGTAAATCCGTTTGGTTCTGAGCACGTCTCGTCAGAGTTGTGCAGTCTTAAGGGAGGAAGTAGGCTTGGATCTAAATCCTCAAAAGGGAAAAGTCGTTCCCAGACTATATCCCGTCTGACCCTAATGAATTTTGCAATATCTCGGTTATTGAGCTATCATGCCCTATTACTTGATTCCGGCTGGCTACTGCGTCTTCGTCGATTTCTAAGATCGCGTCGATCGCTGGCTTCGTATGCCTCGTCGTTGACTGCGATCGAGGGTACGCTACGTGCCCTACTTCGGGTATCTAGTTGCTCAGCCCTGGGTTGTGCCCTATCTTGCCTTTCTCTGAGGCCTAAATTACGCTCGAGATTGCTGCTTAACGAGGTTGCTCGTTGCATGAAAAAAAATTCCCGCGGCGCGATGCTTGAATTTCTTAATATGAAATGTCCCACTTACAGCACGTGTAGTAGGAGTCGCATCGTCATCGTTATTGCCGCTGCTGGACTGTCGATCTGTTGTGCGGTAGACTTTGTCGCTTGGCGTCCTCTTTTGGAAATTGATGGTACTTAGTTGTCGATCGAGTTCTTGTTGATGTTGCTTGTGGTAACTTCTGATGGTCACCGGCGTTCAGGCTCACTTGTTTCCTACGTTTGGCTGGATCCCAGCGCTGCCACCAATTTTGTTGCGAGGTTTGCTGGGGTGGAGATTCTCCTGTAGAATCTTGCTGCACTCCGCGGGTATCCTCGAACGGATCGTTCCTCGGGCTCCGATAGGACGGGTGAAAATGCCGGGAACGGGATTCTCGGGTCGAGCCGAGAGGTAGTGGATCGTGCCGGTTAAAGAGTTGGAACTCACCGTAGTTATAACAAGTTTATTGCACTGACGGGACGAGCGATCACGGGCGTAATCGCGTACTGATCTTTTACAAGTGACATCAATGATTGATTTGCCGTGGGTTTATATACAATGTTTTGGGTCACGGTTTGGTGGTCGCGGGGGAAGGCCTAATGGTCTTCGCCCGATGATCTGGGTCTCTGCAGCGTATGCGTTTCTTTCGATTGCGTGTACTGCTGAGTTTGCTGGCGTCCGTTACGCCAGGTGTTATTGGTTATGATTCGTGTCATAACAACGCTTTGTGCTAATATTATTTCCAGCTGTTGAAAATACTCGTTTTGAACTGACAGAAGTCGCAAGTAGGTATACATTTTAAATATCTTAGCCATTTCTGAAAGTCTAGGGTATTTGCGTCCACGCGTTCTTCTCCACTAATGAACATAAATTATGGTATATTTGTGCCTTTTATAAATACATTTGCAGTTAGGAACTAATATCGTTGTTAGATTGTGAAATTTTGAATATAAAATCTCATTAGTGCACTTGGCATAGAATTATCAATTTCTATAGTTTCGTTTATGGAATTTTTTCTATCATATTACCAGTGGAAATTGTAGTAATCTTTTTCATATAATTGATTTCACACTACATCTGTTTGCTTCTTAAATCGAGAAACGAAGTAAAACGATGTATAGTTTCAACATATGAATGTAAATTAAATCTATTCACAAAGGACGTTACTAAAACATTTTTAAATTACTGAGTCTCAGCTCTGCCCGTATTAATACCTGTCAAATGGTTATTAATATTAACAATGCCATGGATAATAGGCAATACAAAAGAAATAGTTATAGTATTTTCGGAGCATAATGCAGTAGTTGCTACTTGTAAAAGTTTTAACAAAGTGATAATATCACTCATTATTAACCAATGATATTTTGACCATTCAAGTTTTAAGACAACACAAAATTTTGTACTATTGCCCAATGAGAAGAAAGGAGACTACCCACAAGCTGAAATGTCACAGGGGCAAGGGAAATCATTCACTTGCGTAAACTTATCCTCTCCAACACGGTTCGTCCCGTGACGTAGACGCGAACGAAACCAATCGCGACAATCGGGGGATATGGACAGCCGCTTAGAACCGAAAAGAAGGACTTCGTGGAGGGGAAAAGGTGGAGCGAGCGGGCGATTCCCCTTGCCCCTGTGACATTTCAGCTTATGGTTAGTGTCCTTTCTTCTCATCGGGCAATAGTAATTGCGTTTCTAATTTCTATTATTCACAAGTCGCTCACACATACAAGAATATCCACTTAACTCAGAACGCGTGCACGAGAACAGATGAAATGACCGAGTGAGTCACTGTCCTAAAGAAGAAATTGGGTTTTGGATGTAACAGCTAACAGCACCTTGCTTAGGATATCTGCGTCATTATCCCCTGACCCAAAGGACAAATGTCGAGGCGATTATCTGAAAGAGACCAAGAAAAGCATCTGTTCTCGCGTGCGCGTCCTCAGCTACTGAGTTAAGTGAATAGGAATTCCACCTTGTAGGACAATTTTGAATTAATTTCTGTTTACTTACGGAGTTAGAGCACCTTGGAGGTATGGAAATGAGATGTACATATGAGAATTTTTTGGTTATTAAAGGTTTTATTCTACATGAATAAAGCACTAACAACGCCTAGTTTCTGCTTTTTGTTAAAGCAATTGTAGAGAAATTGGAATGATTAACCCTTCGTGGGCACACGGCACCTTCTTTCTCACTCAATTATACATTATGTGCAGCATAAGAAATGCTGTATTTGCAGTCATACATATATTAGATGCATTGTCATGGACCATGGCGTTCACTCTACTGCTAATATTCCATTCTCTATTATATGATGGCTAAATTCTCCCCCCGAAAGACGACCTTCCATGAACTGTGTGCAAACTGTATAATTTTTTCTCTCGATACCTGGAGTATGTCCCCTAGTAGAGGATAGAAATTGTATATAAAACAATGAAATTAAATATTTGTAAATATGAACCATGAGAATGAGATTTGTTGTTGGTTTAAATACAAACAAATGTATTTAATGTATTTAACAATAAAATATAAAAAATTGGAATCCTCATTTCAAACTAATAAACGTGCTGTTTTATTTATTTCTGAAATAAATTTTTTTATCTTAAATCTTACTAAAGACGGCGGAAGGCCCGCTAAACAAATCTAGCCGCAACAAACTCCGACAAGTGATGTGAACGAAAACCCAAAACCAGTGCATTTTCCTAGGATTTTCCGAGTTTTACTTTGCATCGACTGAGGGAGTTGGTTGTGATTCGATAAGAGTGCATCAATGCCATGTCTACATATTTTAATCTATATTTTCCGACTGGGACGCTTACGGTACCCGTGACCCCTCTACTCTTAATCTTTCCAATGGTGTATCATACTCCCCAGTGGGAAACGTTATATCGAGCTTTTAACAACATTGAATGATAAAAGTTACGTCAGATTCGGGCTTCTACAGTAATAGCATGGCTTATTTAAATATAAAGACACACTAATAGGGACAGTCACTGCAATAGGGCGAACTACCCTATTGTAAGTGCAAAGGACGTTGACAGTTCGCAATTTTCACATTCTGCAGAATGTGTTCTGCGGACAATACCACATTTAATTGCTTGAAGTTTATTCCGTTCATTACTGAGGTTAGCCGAAAATGATCGAAAGGCCAAAGGGCTATCGACTGTCAAATCGAAATTCTCAACGATTTCATCACATTTCAGTTACTCGGGTATCTCATGGATACTCGGGTAATTTTTGTCTACCCGGGTACCCGGGTAGTCGGGTATCCTACGGGTACCCGGGTACCCGAGAAATTTTTTCTACCCGGGGTCTCACCGGGTACTCGAGTACCCGGGCGAGCGGGTAGTAAGAGCTCTAGTTTAAAGTAACATTTTCCTCAACACTATTTTCTGTTATATTATCTACCTCCAACACCCTTTCTTGTATAAAATTACCTATATCATTTTCTAAAATCAAGTCGTCTCTCCTATTTTCTATCGTTTCTGGAGCTAATACTTTAAATTCAAAATCAATTAGATTTTCCACACTGCGGACGATAGGTTTCATTCTCAAACTATCATCTAAATTGTATAAATAAAAAACACACCTCATTTAAATAAATCAGCATTATAGTAAAAAAAAATAGTTAATTGATTGAAACTAAGAAAAATTGAGTAAAAGTAAAAAGATTATTTAGTGAATATAAAAGCATATTTAAAAAGGAATTAATGATTTCTAATTTTGAAAACATCATGAGTATTTATACCGAAAGGTGGTTCTCTAATTTGAAGCCAGTACTCAAAAAGTGCTTTCTTTTTTTAAGATCATTCGA
This sequence comes from Andrena chrysosceles, assembly GCA_963855975.1. Classification (NCBI taxonomy): domain Eukaryota; kingdom Metazoa; phylum Arthropoda; class Insecta; order Hymenoptera; family Andrenidae; genus Andrena; species Andrena chrysosceles. The sequence continues at coordinate 74,360,962 of OY979767.1, read as the reverse complement.
CTTACTTTGATTAGCATCTTTGAATATCAACAAGTTTTGCCTGAAACAACTTATTCTATAAATAAAAGTAAATTTCAATCTACTCTATTCAGGCATGCAATATTTTATAGGTTAGTTCTACAATTTTCAAGCCAAATTTTGTAATACACTTACTTATACGTATGTTTGATAAAAATAAAGGTTAAATATGATAATTGTTTCAAAATAAAACCAAAAAAACTTAGAAGACCTTTTTTAAATAAATATCACCCTATTTACGCTTCAACTTTGCTGTGCCATAAACCAGGACTAGGCGTGCCTCAACAGGTCCATGGAACATGGGACAAGCAAATTATCGTCCCATAAATACGGACTTCTAGAAAGCCACTATGAAAGCCATTATGAAACAGCTTTATAATTAATAAAATCACACCGGAATTCCATTTTTTTAAAATTAATTACAATCTACGACTTTTCAGCTTTCGAATAAGTTATTAAACATCTTTTAAAATCATTGAAATTTGTTAATGTGCTTGAAACAAAAAAGGAAGTGTATCTGTATTTCAACTCGAATAGTAGCTAATTTTGTACCAACATAGAGACATGGACACGTCAACATTTTTTTTTATGTTAAATGCATTGATGCAACATTTATATTCATACACATACAAATATTTAGATCGTAATGTTTATAAATATAATTTTATTTAAATTATTATATATACATACTACAATGTATATACACACTACAAGAAAAAAAATATTATATATATATAATTATATATATATATATATACAAGGTCATCGTTTAATCCTGCAACCCGCGCGCGCGCGAACAGACGAAAATGGCAACACCGCCTCACGGACGCATTCCACTACAACCATGCACCGGCCCAGCGCAGAGCTGCCTGCGACCGTTGGACAAGAGTGATGCCCGAGCTTCGAAAATTTTAGCGTCGCAAAGAGCTAGGTATTGGGAATTTCCCGACCCAGGTAATCGAGCCGCGCGCTCCGCTTTTATGATCGGTCTACCACTCGCACCCCAGATCACTGTAATGAGGTTTGAAAATAATGTCAACAGATCTCGTACCCGTCTCAATTTCAAAAATTTTAGCCACGACAGGGTTGACGGTTCCTTGTACGGAGAGATTTTTCGCCACCTGCTTGTAAAAACCACAGTAACGGCACATCGTTCCAAAAAATGACATTAACGGAAGCCGGTATAGGCGTGGCGTTGAGTAGCTAAAACATTCTAACACAAAAATTCTAGAAAAAAAATTCAAACACCGCTACAATCAAAGACACGTCGCATTAGTTACCCCTTACGTCTGATCTAGGTATGCACCGCATTAAGGATAAAATCATAAAAAAGAAAACCAGAACAATAGATTCTGAGGTCTGCAGAACTAACACATAATTGAATAAAAATTTAATTTCTCAATTTATAAATGTAATGATACAGAATCAACTAGCCTATTGTTTATCAACACCACGAATTTTAAAAACAGCGTTAAATACATTATCAAATAAACAGTTTCCAACAGCTTTTTAAACAATTATGGTTAAAAAATTGATAAAAGAAAAATTAAGTAAACGTAAAATATGTTAAATTATCCATCATTAAGAGGGATTAATTTTTCCACATTTTTTTGGCGCAAATTGCATTCCGATATGTCTTACAGTTCAAAAGTTATACGAAAAAGACCCCAAAATTTTCAACCGGGGCCGGGAAATTCTGAATAGTTCTTTGCGACGTTAATTTGACAAGGACCAGCCAAAAATTCTCGAAGCTCGAGCATCACTGCTGTCCAGCGGTCGCTAGCAGCTCTCCGAACGCGGTGACGGTGCATGGTTGTAGTGGAATGCGTCCGTGAGGCGGTGTTGCCATTTTACAAGTTCGCGCGCGCGCGGGTTGTAGGATTAAACGATGACCCTGTATATATAATATATATTATATATAATAATATATTATTATTATATATAATATATTGTCACGTCCTGAATTGCCGGAACGTTCAGGACGAGAAGGGAGTTCTTGCCCCGTCGCCTCCGACGCACCGTAAACCCTAAGGCCGGCCCGGTAACGCCACCATGGAGTAACTATGCGGGGCGGGTGGATCGGCGTTGGAGGATCGAGGAGTAAAAGAAGAGGTGCGTTTCGTCTTGGGACCGCCAGCCAGACTCATCAGTAGGGCTATAGCTGACGGCCCCTGCCCTAGACACACACGGGGACACAGAGGATATGATTTGGAACTTGTATATATACGAATGATATTGAGAGTTAGGACTAGCGGGAAAGATTAGAGACCTCTGGTGGCGCTCGTCGACACTAAGTCGCGATACCGTGGTGGGGCCAGGACGTCACAATATATATAAATATATTTAAATATAAATAAATATATATAAATATAAATAAATATAAATAAATATATATAAATATAAATAAATATATATAAATATAAATAAATATATATAAATCAACAGACGCGGTCGCGTCTGGAAGCTAATTCCCCTTCCCCCTCTACCCATAGGCACACTGAGCGACCATGTCTCTATACACGAAAGATAGCGAAATTGACAGGTCCTTATTATCTTATTTATGACATAGTCCCGGTGTTTTTACATGATTAAGCGAATCTATTTGTCTAAAAGATATAAGATTTATTCTGAATTAATAGTTATCAAAATGATACTTTTAGGATTTAGAGTTTTCGTGACGTCACGTTTTCCTCCTCCACTTGACGCCAGTAGGTGTCGCCTCGAAAGCATAATTTATAAATGTCACTTGGCTGTCATTCAATCATAACCTGCTAGTTGTTAACATTTTTTAAATGTCACGATGGTAAAGAAGATCTCGCGCGATAGCGGCGGGACGTGATCGGCGGTACATTTGCTTGGTACGTAGAGGGCATTTCAATGATTGTGGCGTATACGCAATAGCTGATGCCGTGTCACTTGCATTGGGAGTAAAACCTACTGAAGTGCAATATGATCATAATAAAATGCGTGACCATTTGATCAAAATGTTAAAAAATAATGCCATAGATCTGTTTCCTGTACTTCAATATTGTAATGATCGAAGAAACTTTGATAACGAATTAATTAAGACTCCTTCTAATATGACGGAACAAATTTTGCAAACTGATTCACAAAAAAACAATGCCGAGAATAATGATGCTTTTGAATATAATTGATTTTTTCCAGATAATAGTAGCAAATAAAAGAAAACGTAATCATGTCGATGACAATGAATTTATGAATGATAAAATAGTAACTGATTTGAAACGTCCTCGTAAGCATTCGATTTCGAGAACAAATAACTCTACAACAATTCCACGAGCGATGAAATTGAGAAAAAGGGAAGTGTCAGAAAAAGATGAAAATATCATTCAGATAGGGGAGTGGTTAGAAGACACGCATATAAGCCATTTTCACAATATTCTGCGACAATTTCATGGTTATGAACTCATAGATACGCTTTTACTACAATGTCCAGATGCAATACTCCCAGTAGACGAATCAAGAGAACATATACAGGGTGATTGGCCCGAAACGCCTGATCCGCCTCGCAACCGTGACGAGAACAACCCCCCGTGGTGTCCCCCCGAATTTATGGCTTTCGACCCTCGAAGGGGTTGGAGTACCTATTAAGAAGTGAGAAAACTTCGATTTCCTCATTTCTCATCAGATCTGTGTGAAAGCGACGCCAATGGATTCCTGGGTTTATTCCTCCCTATATAAACCTACGTCTCATGGAAATATTCAATACATATGAATGTGACGAGGGCTGGTTCGGTAAAAAGCATATACTGGTAATCGGAGATTTACTACAACTCCCTCCAGTTCGTGAAGATCCTTGTTACGTGCAAATGTCTGCCGAACAGGTACAAAAGTTTCTAGGTTGCTTAGCAGGTCACAATTTATGGTCTTTAATAAATTTTTTTTTTCAATTCATTTCGTAATAATTTGAGCACGGCGTGAGACAATTGTTTACATTTTGTTGTACCGCCATGTTCGACAGGTAATTGAAACAGTCTGTGTACTGTCAAACCATTAACATTGAAAGCTGCGATTCCGGTAGGCGCCATTACAGCCGTTTCTTTTCCCAAATTTTGTTTAATATAACCCTGTAAAGCTTGAATCAAACGACTCTTACCGGTACCACCTTCTCCACTGACAAAGTCTCAAAATTTCATTTTCTGAATTTAAAGCCGAAACTACTTTTTCGAAAATACTTTTTTGATCAATATTCAAGCCAGCAATCATTTCCAAAAGTTCCTCTCCGTTTACGTTATTATTAGCAGCGTCATGAAAATCTTTCATCGCATCGCCAACTTCGAAACGATCACATTCTAATGCATTTTCTTCGCGGTCGATAGGATTATTTTGAGATGGTTCTTTTGTTTTTTCATTTACCATTTCCTTAACGGCTTCATTGGGTTTGCTGTTATTATGATACAAATTTGATTTATATATATGATTCTCTGAACAAAAGAATTGTACATCGACACCATGAAATTATCCTAAAACGATTATTTCCATTTTATCCTTTCGAAGAAAAAGGTGTCATTCTTCACTCGGTACAGATGCAAACAAATTTCAATGATTGTGACGTATACGCAATAGCTAATGCCGTGTCACTAGCATTAAGAGTAAAACCTACAGAAGTGCAATATGATCGTAATAAAATGCGTGACCATTTGATCAAAATGTTAAAAAATAATGCCATAGACATGTTTCCTGTACTTCAATATTGTAATGATCAAAGAAACTTTGATTACAAATTAATGAAGACTCCTTCTAATATGGTGGAATAAATTTTGCAAACTGATTTACAAAAAAATAATCCCGAGATTAATAGAATAAATCATGATCGCAACTATTATAGGAAAAAAAAATACGAATAAAATTGCTTGAAAAAAATACAATATATGCAAAAAACATCGCATTGCACAAGTCGGAAAGACACGAAAAAACAATTACACCATAAAAAAGTTTCATCTTTCTTCTGACAGATATATAAAGAATATTTCCAAATCTCTTCTTTCAGAAATGAAAAAGAAATGTGTAGTGAGTAGTCGATTTGAAGCTATGAAAATGTAAAATTGGTGTATGCAGAAAAGGAAAAGCTACTTATTCTATTTGAGAAAAAATATAAGACTCTTGAAAGAAAAAGCTGAGGTTGCCTTGACTCGAGTTAACAATTGTCCAAAATGCAATATTTCGGATAGAACTGAAGCATTATGTGGATTTTCAAAGCATTTGCCGTCTTCTGAACCGTACTTTTATGAGGCGGCATACAAACACAAATTCCTGATAAAGAATTCTAAATGTGATTCTCATCAAAAAGATGAAAACGAAAAGGACGGCGACATAGAGGTAAATGAACATGAAAATAAATTTACACAATTGGAAGATCACACAGAGACGAAAAAAGCAAATGGTGTGAATATTGACAAAGTTTTAGAACCTCTGCCAATTGAAACTAAACTTCTTATTCTCAATGAGAAAGGCCAAGTTACGAACGTATTACCATTATTAGACGTCAATAACAAAAAACAAAGCAAAATATGGATGTGTGATGATATTTGTAAAATTGATAACGAATCCATTATACAAAGATATCAAGCATTGTTGAAGACTGCTGACAGGCTCAAAGTAAAGAGTGTTTATAAATTTGCCAAAAACTTGTTATATTGCAGTAGAACAGGGGTGCACAAGGGAGCTGTTTTAGCGCCTAGCTGCGAGCAACCCACCTGTCCCGTTGCTAAGGTTAGAATCGGTGAGGAGAACTGCAATAGTGTACGTGCGTGCTCGTAGGCTCGTAGCGTAAGTATATATGGCTGGGTTCCTTGTGGGGCCCCAGTGCAGAACAGATCCCGTAATAAAATTCAGGGGGGTCATGAAATTTCCAAAACATTTGCTACTGCCGGAATTTGGTATGACTTGACGGTTCGATTTTACTGATAATGAAACATTTATTGCTAATAATACTTATCTTTTCACCGACACAAAATATTTAGAAAGTTAATACTATACAAATAAATAACTCGGAAACCAAAGAAAACCAAAATTTAATTAACGGTAACGATTATTTATAAACGTTAAAAAGTTATACACGCATGTGGTGCCCACCATTGCACTTAGCGTTATTTACAAGCACAAAAAATTACATAACTAATAAATATATACATTTAATAATATACGGGAGTTAACGAAAACGTAACACTAATAATATATACATATTATGTACATAACTGAAAAATTATATACACAAAGATACATATACAGGTTGTTTATAAAAATATGTGGGACAATATTGTGCACAAAATTACATAACTAATAAATATATACACGTAACAATATACGGGTGACGTAGGAATGACAAAAATAATTCAGGAGAAGGATGGTATCGTTAAAATATCAAAACTTCAATATCCGTATTTGCACAAATGCGTCGCAAAAATATTATCAATTTTTGGGTCTACATACTTGTGCGAACAGTTATTTTCTGCTATGAAGACAGCGAAGTCGCCGTTCCGGACAGTCATGACGGACAATAATTTAAAATGTTCATTGCTCTTAAGCGCAAACCGCACAATACAACCGAACATTGAATATCTTGTGCAACAAAAACGGCTACCGGCAACAAAGCGCGAAAATCATGTTTTATAATTGGATGTACCCCACCTTCTACCTTTCACAAAGTCTGCGTGTATTGTTCTGTGTATCCTTGTACATATAATTTTTCAGTTATGTACATATTATCTATATATTATTATTGTTACATTTTCGTTAACTCCCCGTATATTGTTACGTGTATATATTTATTAGTTATGTAATTTTGTGCACAATATTGTCCCACATATTTTTATAAACAACCTGTATATGTATCTTTGTGTATATAATTTTTCAGTTATGTACATAATATGTATATATTATTAGTGTTACGTTTTCGTTAACTCCCGTATATTATTAAATGTATATATTTATTAGTTATGTAATTTTTTGTGCTTGTAAATAACGCTAAGTGCAATGGTGGGCACCACATGCGTGTATAACTTTTTAACGTTTATAAATAATCGTTACCGTTAATTAAATTTTGGTTTTCTTTGGTTTCCGAGTTATTTATTTGTATAGTATTAACTTTCTAAATATTTTGTGTCGGTGAAAAGATAAGTATTATTAGCAATAAATGTTTCATTATCAGTAAAATCGAACCGTCAAGTCATACCAAATTCCGGCAGTAGCAAATGTTTTGGAAATTTCATGACCCCCCTGAATTTTATTACGGGATCTGTTCTGCACTGGGGCCCCACAAGGAACCCAGCCATATATACTTACGCTACGAGCCTACGAGCACGCACGTACACTATTGCAGTTCTCCTCACCGATTCTAACCTTAGCAACGGGACAGGTGGGTTGCTCGCAGCTAGGCGCTAAAACAGCTCCCTTGTGCACCCCTGCAGTAGAAGTTACATGTCCCGCAAATTAGGACATTCATTTCTTTGTTATGTTGAACCTGATACATGCTCTTCGACATTTTTACCAGTTTTACTTTTAGCTCCTCATTTTGTCAATGTAAGAGTTTTAAAGAGAATTATATGTAGAATTTTGGAACAGTTCAATAATATAAAGAATCTCGACAAAAGTTTGGATGACACTGATATAGAATATCTCAAAAAAATTAGTAAAGAAGCGATAGAGAAGAGTAGAACTACGATACCGAAATTGTACGAAATAAAACATCTAAATGAACAAAACATAATGTCTAAATATAAAAATGCTTTTAAACAATTTACCAAAAGAACATTAGATACTGCTAAAAATGCATGCATTTCATGCGAAAAACTGTGCTACCGTAAAGAAGTGATCAAAATTGCAGATATGAGGAAGCCCTTGACATCAGAATCATGGGAAAACTTTAGTGTTTTTGCAGAGAAAAACGGATTATACAGTGATTTCATATGCAAATATTGTATGGAAAAATTTCAAAGGAATCAAATGCCTCCAACTTGCGTTAAAAATAAGTTATATGTTGAAGAAATGCCAAAAGAAATATCTGCATTAAACGAGTATGAAAGAATGTTTATACAAAGAGCAAAAGCATTTCAAGTTGTCCAACGAATGGAAACTGTCTCGAAAGCCAAAAGAAATATACCACATCAACATATGATCCAGAAAGTAAAAGGAAGAACATTTCATTTGCCATTGCCAATAGAGGAAACGCTCAAAAAAATTTGTAAACCAACAGATCCAATCAATATCAATCCTGAATTTTACATATTGGTGCGTAGTTTACCAACAAAAGCGAAAACAGTTTGGGAACATCTTGTAAATGTAAAAAACGTATATAATGCTTTGGTACGTTTGAAACAGATAAATCGCCTATATGAAAATATCATTTTGCCTCCAAATCCAAATGATTTATTAAAAAATGATTGGCCGGAAGTTGAATATAAAATAGACGACTCCGACGCACAAAAAGAAAACAAAATAGCCGAAAACACTGATAAGCAAATCAAATTACCTGCATTGGTAAGTCAAGCTGATAAAGACGATGATATTTACGAACAATACACAATTTATCCATTATACGAGAAAAGGATTAATGAAAAAGCGACTACATTATATCAGCAAAAAAAGGTAGAGGACGCGCCAATTGATATTTATTGTAAGACCGTTGATCTCCAATGCTTCCCACATTTGTATCCTTATGGAATGCATGGAGAACATGAGCATAGAGAAGTCTATTTGACTGAATATGAATATATTAAAGCACGGCTTAAATCTAAACATTCTCAGTTTCGACTGGACGTGCAATACCTATTTTTCTTATTGAATCAAACAAATATTAGACGTTTGAAAGCTGGTATTTATCAAAAATTGAACATAATTAATCCAAAAGAAAAATGCACAGCAAGTACATATTTGAATCTAATACAAAAGGACCTTCTCAAGTGTAATTTAACGACTATATTCTCTCGAATTCCAAATACAGAACCGTTCTGGCATATACCTAGAAGTAATTTGAGATGCATGCTGGAATATTATGAGCCAGCTACCTGGTTCCTCACTCTCAGTCCAGCTGAATGGTTATGGTCAGATTTAATTGAATACGTTAAAGAAGTTAATACACCGCTTATGGATAAAATGTCGCCAAATGAGATTCTAACAAAAGATCCAGTATCCGTGTCAAGATTTCTCGATAATAAATTTCATGCGATGCTAGAGTTTCTTTGTTCTATCGATAATCCAATCGGGCACGTGGTACATTATTTCTGGAGGAGAGAATACCAAGGTAGAGGTTTGCAACATTTCCACCTATTAATATGGATCAAAGATGCTCCTATTCTAGACAAAGATTCAGATGAAATAGTACCTGCTTTCATACAAAGATATGTCACATGTAGACTTCCAGATCCAAAAATCTCGCCTACTTTGTATAGACGTGTGAATACCCATCAAAGGCATCATCACAATTCGTATTGCATGAGAACAAAAAAGAACAATAAAAACCGCATAAAGCGAGTGTGTCGTTTTGGTTTTCCAAGACTTGTTACAGAAAACATAAAGATGAGAGACGTAGCTACATCTATAGCTGGTAGGAAGCAATTAAGAAGTCGCAGTAGATTATACGACTTGCCCCGTGACAAACAAGAAGTAAATATTAACGATTATAACCCAATTGTCTTAACAGCATGGGAAGGAAATATGGATATCCAATTTGTAGGTGAAAACTCAACTACTGTGTGTTGGTATTGCACTAAATACGTGACAAAACATGAAAAAAGTTATGCAGCTGAAATGTTTGTAGACGTTGAATCAACAAAATCATTATGCGCCCGCTTATGGAATATTGGAATGCAAGGTTTAAATAATAGAGAATGCGGTGCTCTAGAAGCTGCCGATACTTTGTTAGGAATATCTTTATACGGTACGGATAGCGAAACAACTATTAGATGGTTAGACGTCAATGTAATCAGAAATCGGAGAGTGAAACGCAAAGAAGAAGTAGAAAACTTGGATCCCGAATCGACTGATATATTCTTCCCAAATATAATTGACGATTACTACCCAAACCGACCAGTCCAACACGAATCGATGAGTTTGTACGAGTTTGCAAGATGGTACGATACGAAAAAGGCACAAAACAATGATGATTGCAATAAAGATGATGTTCAAGATAATAATGATGATAATTCCGAACTCCAATGTTTCGAAATAGGAAATAAGTATTTCAAAAGAAGAAAGAGACCTTATTTGGTAAATCACTACAGGAATAATTCGAAAACTCAGCCTGAAAGATATTTCTATGCCCTACTATTGTTGTTTCAACCTTGGAGAGATATAGATGAATTGAAAAATGGATGTGAAACGTACTCAGAGTCATTTTTAGCAGTACAAACTATTTTAGAAGAAGCAATGAAATATCATAAAAAGTTGACTGATTTAGAAGAATGCATTGAAGCCGTTAAGGAAATGGTAAATGAAAAAACAAAAGAACCATCTCAAAATAATCCTATCGACCGCGAAGAAAATGCATTAGAATGTGATCGTTTCGAAGTTGGCGATGCGATGAAAGATTTTCATGACGCTGCTAATAATAACGTAAACGGAGAGGAACTTTTGGAAATGATTGCTGGCTTGAATATTGATCAAAAAAGTATTTTCGAAAAAGTAGTTTCGGCTTTGAATTCAGAAAATGAAATTTTGAGACTTTGTCAGTGGAGAAGGTGGTACCGGTAAGAGTCGTTTGATTCAAGCTTTACAGGGAGGTCTGTGAAGATAGCACCCCCAAATTCGAATTTTTGGAAAAACGAAACGGCATTCGTTTGTCCATCGTTTGCCCACGTTTGCCCATAAAAAATTTTCGTTTGCCCACCCTTGAAAAAAAAATTATGGCAAAAAAAAAAAATTTTCATCAGCACCCCCATGAAATTTTTTTTATAATTTAACGGTGGGGCATGATTGTCCATCGCTTGCCCACGTTTGCCCATCCAAAAATTTTTTTTTCCCACCCACCAAAAAAAGTTATGAACAAATTAAAAAATTTGTCTACATCACCCTCCATGTTATCAAAATCGATTGTTTAACGGTGCCGTCCTTTAGGTTAGATGCCAAAGAGATTTGTCCATCCATTTATTTCGTTTGCCCACCCCCCAGAACCGAATTATTAATAAAAATAGCCAAGGAGCGCGACACCCGTTGAAGCGACCAAGTAAAAGTTCGATTTTTTATTAATTAAACGACGAAATCGATTGTTTAACGGTGCCGTCCTTTAGTTTAGATGTCAAAGAGATTTGCCCATCCACTTATTTCGTTTGCCCACCCTCCAGATCCGAATTATTAATAAAAATAGCCAAGGAGCGCGACACCCGTTGAAGCGACCAAGTAAAAGTTCGATTTTTTATTAATTAAACGACGAAATCGATTGTTTAACGGTACCGTCCTTTAGTTTAGATGTCAAAGAGATTTGCCCATCCATTTATTTCGTTTGCCCACTCTCCAGATCCGAATTATTAATAAAAATAGCCAAGGAGCGCGACACCCGTTGAAGCGACCAAGTAAAAGTTCGATTTTTTATTAATTAAACGACGAAATCGATTGTTTAACGGTGCCGTCCTTTAGTTTAGATGTCAAAGAGATTTGCCCATCCATTTATTTCGTTTGCCCACCCCCCAGAACCGAATTATTAATAAAAATAGCCAAGGAGCGCGACACCCGTTGAAGCGACCAAGTAAAAGTTCGATTTTTTATTAATTAAACGACGAAATCGATTGTTTAACGGTACCGTCCTTTAGTTTAGATGTCAAAGAGATTTGCCCATCCATTTATTTCGTTTGCCCACCCTCCAGATCCGAATTATTAATAAAAATAGCCAAGGAGCGCGACACCCGTTGAAGCGACCAAGTAAAAGTTCGATTTTTTTTAATTAAACTACGAAATCGATTGTTTAACGGTGCCGTCCTTTAGTTTAGATGTCAAAGAGATTTGCCCATCCATTTATTTCGTTTGCCCACCCTCCAGATCCGAATTATTAATAAAAATAGCCAAGGAGCGCGACACCCGTTGAAGCGACCAAGTAAAAGTTCGATTTTTTATTAATTAAACGACGAAATCGATTGTTTAACGGTGCCGTCCTTTAGTTTAGATGTCAAAGATATTTGCCCATCCATTTATTTCGTTTGCCCACCCTCCAGAAGCGAATTATTAATAAAAATAGCCAAGAAGTACGACACTCGTTGAAGCGACCAAGTAAAAGTTCGGTTTTTCATTAACTAAGCGAGGAAATTGATTGTTTAACGGTGCAGTCCTTTAGCTTAGATGTCGAAGAGATTTGCCCACCCAATAATTTCGTTTGCCTCCAGAATCGAATTAAAAAATAAAATCTGCGGAAAGAAGGGTCCCAGAGAACGCGATCACGTTAAAGTTCGATTTTTTTCGAATATACATATTATCAAAATCGATGATTCCTACCGTGAATGTTTAAGGTGTTTTATCCAAAAATTTTGCACACACTTCTTCCCGGCACTTTATTCGAACGACACTTCAATTTGTAGCTCTCATCGAATACTTCACACTGTTCACACATCTGCAGCATGTGCAGAATAACACCAGTTTCTATCAATGATTTCCTAGGCATTTTTCACTAATCACCACATTGAAATCGCAAAACGGGAAATAATAGAATCTTCTCGCAGTTACTTCACAAGCCGTAACTGAACGCAAGATCTTGCAATAGCTGTGTCCGAACTCTGAAGACTGACTGACATTCTTGCGGCGTTGGAAAGAATTGGAGAATATCGGAGACATCTGTTTACGTTTCAGCAGTGGCTCTTGGCGCCGCGGCCCTTTAGGGTGTCAGCGTTGTGTGGCGTCAGCGGAAGGAAATAACTACGTATTCATAAACATTTCTGAGAAGTTATCACCAAATACACTGAACTGTGACGTTAAAAACAATCGGTGGAATTTGCTAACAAATTTGAAAAATATTTTAAAATTTCGGTGGAAGAGGAAGAAAAATAAATATTGAATAGCATTCCCTAGTAGCATTTGTTGTTGGCATGCAGTTGGTCCACACACATAATATTAGTTGGCCAACAGTTAGATTTGGCACTTTTTTTCAGGTTGGGCCAACAACAGATGGCCAAGGTAGGCTTCCCTACTGTTGCCGAATTACTTAAAGAACTTCAAAAGACGTTGTAAGCACGTTTTTTTTCAGGCCTGGTTTAGGAAAAAATAATCGTGGGTAAGGAGAATCGAACCCAAACTTTTCGCTTGCGAAGCAACCACTATTCGCACTTACCCAACACATTTTCTTGTAAACACTTCTAATTTCTAGTTACATAACTAGAATTAATTGTTTATAAAAACTGTGCAGTGACGCGAAATATTCTACAAAATATCATCATTCGACTTTTAGACTCATTCCTTAAAATTTCACATTCGTCTCAAGACAGAGGATGTCACTACGTATTTATAAATAAGAAAAGAAAAATCACAACTTGGAATATAATAACAGGTTTTTGGGTGTAGCAAATTTTCTGATGTTTATAAGACGGCATTTAATCATTGTTGTAAATTTTTTCTTAATTAACCAATCATAATAATTGTAGGCCCAACATTGAATATTCGTTGGTACACTGTCGCAACTTTTTTGCCGTAGTCTCCATGTTGGGAATTTGTAGGCAAAAACACTAACTATATCCTAACTAATTCCCAACTGTTGACTACCGTTGGCCATCCAGAAATGCTACTAGGGTTAATGTTTCTAATAAAAGTAATACTAGTATTTGAGAATTCTAGCCTTACAATAATCAAAATAAAATAAATAATATACTGCCGCAATTATATTTTAATATTACATTATCTGAGGAGCAATGGATTAATATTGATCAGAGACAATGACAACCTTTATGTGGAATTTTGATCAAAATCTTTGCCCACTTTTAAAAAAAGCTTAGAGAAGAATGATTTATATTAATTACTCATTACATTTTGAAAGAAATTTGACGTTCCACTATTCGTCCACGAGTATCGACGAAAAGTTTTTTATTGTCTATCCTGTTCGTGCCAACAGGAAAAGCACAACTAGGTGGTTCGAAGTACTAGCCGCAATTTTCCAGCATTTCTTGGGTTTGGGGGCCACTGTGCATAGTGACAAAAACGGGTTCAGAGCGATACGTAAATTCTAGCAGCAATCTAGAACGTGATACGGTCTTTAAAAATTTTAGTCACTCTTCGATCTCAGCTAATCCGTATATTGCTCTGCCGGTTCGCCGACTCGCGGGGGAATACGGTCATAAATCGCAACCCTGGCTACAAACTCTGACCGATCAACCTAATTAATTTTTGGGGACTAGGGACGGTAACCCCAGTCAGCCCCCTCAGTTTTTACTTCAATATGCCAGATGTAAGAAAGGTGCCATCAGCTTAGCAATTAAAAAGTATCACCCAACATTAATACGCCTCGCGGTTCAGCAACTTCTAACAATTACTCGAGCTAATTTGTAAATAAATATGAAAAATACCCAGAATATGTAAAATTACAAATATATTTTTAAAATCCTTTTAATGATGAAATATAAATCGGCCAAAGTTTTAGATAATACTATTAAGAATATGTGTACAAGGTTTGAAATAAATCGGACAATTAGTTTTGGAGATATTTGGTACACCGCTCACGCGGACGAGCTTCCCGGGACAACAAATAACTCGACCATTTTTTAATATTTTTGTACACCCTGTAACAGGGACAGGACTGTACAATATATTACGACAGGCAATGCTTGAGGTCTAATCCGGTCGTCTGTGTTGCAGATGTTCACAACTCAGAGTGAGGCCCGAATTTTCGTCTATGTTAGAAAGGACTTGACCTTGAGTGTTGCCAAATGCACGTTTGGGGAAAGTCGATTTGTCTCCGCCCGCAACCTTTTCCTACCGAGGTCCGGCTTTCATCCACTGGTTTCAAGTGGGCAATAGCAACCGTGTAAAGAACATTTATGAAAAATTTTGTAATAGATTTTAATAATAAGACACAAGCCAAGATTTTAAACAAAATTTTTTTAATTTTGTTGCGCAATTCTTCAGTATACGCGTATGTATAAAATTATGCAAAAATAATATATTGCAGTAATAGTAGATACTACGAACTTGGAATTTTCTTTTATAACCGCTCCTTTTACATTTATTTGGTTTAATCTCTAGAGCGCTGATATCAAATTTTCAATTTTGGTCATAAATTTTAATGGGGGGTATGTTCTGTTTTAAGGTGCGTATCGACTTTGCGAGGATTCCTCGCGAGGCTGCTGGGTAGACAGGTTAGACAATAAAAAAACATTTCGTCGTGGAACGTCAAATTTCTTTCAAAATGTAATGAGTAATTAATGTAAAGCATTCATTCTCTAAGTTTTTTTTTAAAAGTGGGCAAAGATTTTGATCAAAATTCCTCATAAAGGTGGTCATTGTCTCTGATCAATATTAATCCATTGCCCCTCAGATAATGTAATATTAAAATATAATTGCGGCAGTGTACGATATACTGACAGGTGAATGAAAATCTAGACTAATACTGGTAAAAGTTGCAGTATATTCTGTGCAGGAAATGAAGTCTCCAAGCGTCCGTTCGTTCTAGAGCAGGCCTGCCCCATCGGGTGCAAATACCTCCTGAATTTCTGGGACCCGGGCAACAGCCGAGCGCGGGACTTTAAAGTTGCTACACATTGCGAAATTTGTAATAAGAGAACTGCATGAGTGTGCGTCCATGTAGGCTCGTACCACGACTCTTTGCGATTCTGGGCGCTGGGTCAGGAGCCAAGCATGGAGCTATTTCGTTGCTCGGTTTCACGCTCGGCTGTGCTATTCTTTGCTACTATAGAATTATTTATTATGGTAAGGAACCCCGGGATGATACATATGTGTAACAAGCAATAAAATTGAAAATATAGATACGTATTATACAATTTCACCGAAACATAACATATTTAGAATGTTATTACTATAAAAATAAATAACTTACAAAGATAAAGAACAGAATTTTATTGAACGATATATATACACACACATTTGCAAAAGTTAAAAATTATATACTAATAAATATATACATACATATTATATACATTTGTGTATTAGTCTTTATTGCACTCAGCGATCGAGGCAAGCGCAAAATTATATACATATATACATTGGTGTATTAGTCTTTATTGCACTCAGCGATCGATGCAAGCGCAAAGTTTTATACATAAGGAATGTGTATGTACATTACTGTTATACGGGGAATTAATGAAAATAAAATGGGTTGAATAAACCTGCTAAACACACACGCACGCACGCGCCACACATCCATGCAGATAATGCAAAACATTGTACATATACACCGACTACAAAATTATATATATAATATGATACACGCAAAATTCAAGAGGAATAGGAGGTGGGGTGCGATATTGTATGTGTAGAATGGGTTACGCAACTGGAGCTACACTTTAATTACTAAAGTTACTAAAGTTTAGTAACCAAAGTGCAGTTCCAGTTGCGTAACCCATTGTACACATACAATATATGCAATGGTGCATATATATGAAATTAGAACATATCATGTTAGCGTATTTTTAATTTTGTCTTTAGTCAACGTTGTCGTGTTTTTTTTCACTAAACTTGGTATATCAGGGGCCAGATTTTTGTGGGCACTTAGGATTAAACTACATCTTAAATTATAATCTTTCAATGATGCCCGACTTGATGATTTGGTTTTCTTCATGGTAGAAAACAGCTGTTCGCATAAATAGGTTGTACCGAACAGTGCTAAAATTTTTGATGCGGTCTTGTATAAATGGGGGTATTTTATTTGTGGGAAATTTTTATAAAAACTACTCAGATCATTTTTAATAAAGAATTTCTCTGTCATGAATAGATCGGATCTTAAATTTTGAAGCTCTAATTGCAGCGCAGGTGAAACCGTGTTTATTTCTATTGAAAATGGATTCGAAAGTGTTTGAAATTGAATTTGGAGCGCCTTTATGTCACCGAATCGTTTTTTAAATTCATCACCCAACTTTTTTAATGTATTTTTATACTCATCAGTACTTTTATTGGGCGTGATTAGGGATCCTAATTTTGGAAATTGGGAGACATTATTTTCGTTTAATTGCGTTTTCCACAATTCAATTTTCGCTTCAAAAGCGCAAATTGATTTGTGGCAATCAACAATTGTGTTGTCCTTCCCTTGCAATTCTAAATTTAAAGAATTCAAATGATCTGCTAAATCAGACATAAATCCTAAATCACACAACCAAAACAAAAATTGTCGACCTCATCGCTTCGCTGTGAAGTGCTATCATTAGGATTATACAATATATATATAGTGTTGTGCAAATTTACGTTTAAAAAAAATGGCTTCAACATCGGCAATTGAGAGTCCACGGATTGTAAAGCCCATAAAGGCCATATGGGAGGAACTGTTCTTCGTTACGGAGCATAGAGGTGCCGCTATATGCCTTGTGTGTTGCACGAAATTTAATTGCATTAGGAAATCCAGTGTCAAAAGACATTATGATAATCATCACGCCAATGACTACAAAAATTTGACGGATCGACGGCGGACACAGAAAATTCATTCATTGAAAGAAAGCCTGAGACAATGTGAGGGAGATTCATTGGATGAGGTAAGTCATTTTTCATCTTACGGATTATTCCGTGTCAGATCGATCATCTCTTACGTGAAAACTATCGGTTATACCCCTTTACGTGGAATAACCCATGTCCTGCCTTGTTCCAAGAATTTTCTTTCATTATCAATTCTTCTTTTAACTTTTAATTATTTTTTAACATTGACTGCCGATAGTAATTCATTGTTTTAATCATAGAAAAATAGTAGTACGAGTTGTGAAGCTGTAACACGCAGCTTCAAAATTTCGCTAGAAATAGCGAAAGCCTCACGACCATACACAGATGGAGAATTCGTGAAGGAGTGCCTGCTGGTTTGTGCAGAAGATCCACAGCAGCACAAGAAATTGGAAACAATTAGTCTTGGGCGGAATACAGTCACGCGCCGCATTCGGGAGATGGCTGAAGATGTGATGCGCCAGTTACGGGATTTATGCCAGACTTTTATTGCATTCAGCCTAGCCGTGGATGAATCCACGGACATTTCGGGGACTCCGCAGGTCGCGATATTTATTCGGGGGGTTAATGAAAATTTAATAGCAACGGAGGAACTGCTAGATTTTTGCCCCTTGAAAGACACCACAACAGGAGAAGACATCATGTCGTGTGTGGAGGAGGCGGTCGATAATTTGAATTTAGATTGGACGAAGCTAGTATCTGTCTGCACTGATGGTGCTCCTGCCATGGCTGGCAAGAAGACAGGTTTCGTTGGCCGCCTCCGAAGAAAATTAGGAAATTTAGCAGTTCCTCAAGAAATTGACGCAATACATTGTACTATACATCAACAAAATTTGTGTGCAAAAAGTATTGAATTAGAACATGTCATGTCAGTGGTAATTCAAACTACAAATTATATTAGAACGAATTCCCTAAAACGACGACAATTTAGAATACTTTTGGAAGACGTGAATTGGGATTGCGGCGAGCTACCATTGCACACCGAAGTACGATGGCTTAGCAGGGGAAGAATTCTGGATCGATTTTTTAATCTGCGAGAAGAAATTTCTCATTTTGTGGATGCGGTAGGTCGGCCTGTACCCGAATTGGTCGACAATAATTGGTTGTGTGATTTAGGATTTATGTCTGATTTAGCAGATCATTTGAATTCTTTAAATTTAGAATTGCAAGGGAAGGACAACACAATTGTTGATTGCCACAAATCAATTTGCGCTTTTGAAGCGAAAATTGAATTGTGGAAAACGCAATTAAACGAAAATAATGTCTCCCAATTTCCAAAATTAGGATCCCTAATCACGCCCAATAAAAGTACTGATGAGTATAAAAATACATTAAAAAAGTTGGGTGATGAATTTAAAAAACGATTCGGTGACATAAAGGCGCTCCAAATTCAATTTCAAACACTTTCGAATCCATTTTCAATAGAAATAAACACGGTTTCACCTGCGCTGCAATTAGAGCTTCAAAATTTAAGATCCGATCTATTCATGACAGAGAAATTCTTTATTAAAAATGATCTGAGTAGTTTTTATAAAAATTTCCCACAAATAAAATACCCCCATTTATACAAGACCGCATCAAAAATTTTAGCACTGTTCGGTACAACCTATTTATGCGAACAGCTGTTTTCTACCATGAAGAAAACCAAATCATCAAGTCGGGCATCATTGAAAGATTATAATTTAAGATGTAGTTTAATCCTAAGTGCCCACAAAAATCTGGCCCCTGATATACCAAGTTTAGTGAAAAAAACACGACAACGTTGACTAAAGACAAAATTAAAAATACGCTAACATGATATGTTCTAATTTCATATATATGCACCATTGCATATATTGTATGTGTACAATGGGTTACGCAACTGGAACTGCACTTTGGTTACTAAACTTTAGTAACTTTAGTAATTAAAGTGTAGCTCCAGTTGCGTAACCCATTCTACACATACAATATCGCACCCCACCTCCTATTCCTCTTGAATTTTGCGTGTATCATATTATATATATAATTTTGTAGTCGGTGTATATGTACAATGTTCTGCATTATCTGCATGGATGTGTGGCGCGTGCGTGCGTGCGTGTGTGTTTAGCAGGTTTATTCAACCCATTTTATTTTCATTAATTCCCCGTATAACAGTAATGTACATACACATTCCTTATGTATAAAACTTTGCGCTTGCATCGATCGCTGAGTGCAATAAAGACTAATACACCAATGTATATATGTATATAATTTTGCGCTTGCCTCGATCGCTGAGTGCAATAAAGACTAATACACAAATGTATATAATATGTATGTATATATTTATTAGTATATAATTTTTAACTTTTGCAAATGTGTGTGTATATATATCGTTGAATAAAATTCTGTTCTTTATCTTTGTAAGTTATTTATTTTTATAGTAATAACATTCTAAATATGTTATGTTTCGGTGAAATTGTATAATACGTATCTATATTTTCAATTTTATTGCTTGTTACACATATGTATCATCCCGGGGTTCCTTACCATAATAAATAATTCTATAGTAGCAAAGAATAGCACAGCCGAGCGTGAAACCGAGCAACGAAATAGCTCCATGCTTGGCTCCTGACCCGGCGCCCAGAATCGCAAAGAGTCGTGGTACGAGCCTACATGGACGCACACTCATGCAGTTCTCTTATTACAAATTTCGCAATGTGTAGCAACTTTAAAGTCCCGCGCTCGGCTGTTGCCCGGGTCCCAGAAATTCAGGAGGTATTTGCACCCGATGGGGCAGGCCTGTTCTAGAGAATCAGTGATGTCTGCCCATCTTCGAAGTCACGGGCTCAATTGTTTATTGAAACCAGTAGATAACCGGTGAAGACGTCGGTGTTTCGAGGTGGTCGCTGTAGCCCTGTCAGCGTACCCAGACCCACGATGCCTCGACTTGCCTTCTCAGCTCAGCGACGAATTATCTTATAGCAGTATATTATTTATTTTATTTTGATTATTGTAAGGCTAGAATTCTCAAATACTAGTGTTACTTTTATTAGAAACATTAATGTTATTCAATATTTATTTTTCTTCCTCTTGCACCGAAATTTTAAAATATTTTTCAAATTTGTTAGGAAATTCCACCGATTGTTTTTAACGTCACAGTTTAGTGTATTTGGTGATAACTTCTCAGAAATGTTTATGAATGCGTAGTTATTTCCTTCCGCTGACGCCACACAACGCTGACACCCTAAAGGGCCGCGGCGCCAAGAGCCACTGCTGAAACGTAAACAGATGTCTCCGATACTCTCCAATTCTTTCCAACGCCGCAAGAAAGTCAATCAGTCTTCAGAGTTCGGACACAGCTATTGCAAGATCATGCGTTCAGTTACGGCTAGTGAAGTAACTGCGAGAAGATTCTATTATTTCCCGTTTTGCGATTTCAATGTGGTGATTAGTGCAAAATGCCTAGGAAATCATTGATAGAAACTGGTGTTATTCTGCACATGCTGCAGATGTGTGAACAGTGTGAAGTATTCGATGAGAGCTACAAATTGAAGTGTCGTTCGAATAAAGTGCCGGGAAGAAGTGTGTGCAAAATTTTTGGATAAAACACCTTAAACATTCATGGTAGGAATCATCGATTTTGATAATATGTATATTCGAAAAAATCGAACTTTAACGTGATCGCGTTCTCTGGGACCCTTCTTTCCGCAGATTTTATTTTTTAATTCGATTCTGGGGGGTGGGCAAATCTCTTCTACATCTAGACTAACGGACTGCATCGTTGAAAGAACAATTTTAAAAATATTTTCGAAAAAAATCGAACTTTAACGTGATCGCGTCCTCCAGTACCCTTCTCTTCGCGGATTTTATTTTCTATTTCGAATCTGAAGGGTGGGCAAACGAAATTATTGCATGGGCAAATCTCTTCTACGTCTATACTAACGGAATGCATCGTTGAAAGAACGATTTTGATAATATTTTTGAAAAAAATCGAACTTTAACGTGATCGCGTCCTCCAGTAACATTCTCTTCGCGGATTTTATTTTTTAATTCGATTCTGGAGGGTGGGCAAACGAAATTATTGGGTGGGCAAATCTCTTCTACATTTAGACTAACGGACTGCATCGTTGAAAGAACGATTTTGATAATATTTTCCAAAAAAAATCGAACTTTAACGTGATCGCGTCCTCCAGTACCCTTTCTCCGCGGATTTTATTTTTTAATTCGATTCTGGAGGGTGGGCAAACGAAATTATTGGGTGGGCAAATCTCTTCTACATTTAGACTAACGGACTGCATCGTTGAAAGAACGATTTTGATAATATTTTCGAAAAAAATCGAACTTTAACGTGATCGCGTCCTCCAGTACCATTTCTCCGCGGATATTATTTTTTAATTCGATTCTGGTGGGTGGGCAAACGAAATTATTGGGTGGGCAAATCTCTTCTACATTTAGACTAACGGACTGCATCGTGGAAAGAACGATTTTGATAATATTTTCGAAAAAATCGAACTTTAACGGCATCGCGTCCTGTAGGAACCTTCTTTTCGCGGATTTTATTTTCTATTTCGAATCTGAAGGGTGGGCAAACGAAATTATTGCATGGGCAAATCTCTTCTACGTCTATACTAACGGAATGTATCGTTGAAAGAACGATTTTGATAATATTTTCGAAAAAAATCGAACTTTAACGTGATCGCGTCCTCCAGTAACCTTCTCTTTGCGGATTTTATTTTTTAATTCGATTCTGGAGGGTGGGCAAACGAAATAAATGGATGGGCAAATCTCTTTGACATCTAAACTGAAGGACTGCACCGTTAAACAAACGATTCCGTTGCTTAATTAATAAAAACCCGAAATTGTACCTGGTCGCTTCAACGGGTGTCGTACTTCTTGGCTATTTTTATTAATAATTCGGTTCTGGAGCGTGGGCAAACGAAATAAATGGATGGGCAAATCTCTTTGACATCTAAACTAAAGGACGGTACCGTTAAACAATCGATTTCGTCGTTTAATTAATAAAAAATCGAACTTTTACTTGGTCGCTTCAACGGGTGTCGCGCTCCTTGGCTATTTTTATTAATAATTCGGATCTGGAGGGTGGGCAAACGAAATAAATGGATGGGCAAATCTCTTTGATATCTAAACTAAAGGACGGCACCGTTAAACAATCGATTTCGTCGTTTAATTAATAAAAAATCGAACTTTTACTTGGTCGCTTCAACGGGTGTCGCGCTCCTTGGCTATTTTTATTAATAATTCGGATCTGGAGGGTGGGCAAACGAAATAAATGGATGGGCAAATCTCTTTGACATCTAAACTAAAGGACGGCACCGTTAAACAATCGATTTCGTCGTTCAATTAATAAAAAATCGAACTTTTACTTGGTCGCTTCAACGGGTGTCGCGCTCCTTGGCTATTTTTATTAATAATTCGGATCTGGAGGGTGGGCAAACGAAATAAATGGATGGGCAAATCTCTTTAACATCTAAACTAAAGGACGGCACCGTTAAACAATCGATTTCGTCGTTTAATTAATAAAAAATCGAACTTTTACTTGGTCGCTTCAACGGGTGTCGCGCTCCTTGGCCATTTTTATTAATAATTCGGATCTGGAGGGTGGGCAAACGAAATAAATGGATGGGCAAATCTCTTTGGCATCTAACCTAAAGGACGGCACCGTTAAACAATCGATTTTGATAACATGGAGGGTGATGTAGACAAATTTTTTATTTTGTTCATAATTTTTTTTTGGTGGGTGGGAAAAAAAAATTTTGCATGGGTAAACGTGGGCAAGCGATGGACAATCATGCCCCACCGTTAAATTATAAAAAAAATTTCATGGGGGTGCTGATGAAAATTTTATTTTTTGGCCATAATTTTTTTTTTAAGGGTGGGCAAACGAAAATTTTTTATGGGCAAACGTGGGCAAACGATGGACAAACGAATGCCGTTTCGTTTTTCCAAAAATTCGAATTTGGGGGTGCTATCTTCACAGACCTTTTACAGGGTTATATTAAACAAAATTTGGGAAAAGAAACGGCTGTAATGGCGCCTACCGGAATCGCAGCTTTCAATGTTAATGGTTTGACAGTACACAGACTGTTTCAATTACCTGTCGAACATGGCGGTACAACAAAATGTAAACAATTGTCTCACGCCGTGCTCAAATTATTACGAAATGAATTGAAAAATGTTTCATTAATAATAATAGATGAAGTATCGATGATATCAAATGTTACATTGATGTATATAAACCTACGTCTCATGGAAATATTCAATACATATGAATGTGACGAGGGCTGGTTCGGTAAAAAGCATATACTGGTAATCGGAGATTTACTACAACTCCCTCCAGTTCGTGAAGATCCTTGTTACGTGCAAATGTCTGCCGAACAGGTACAAAAGTTTCTAGGTTGCTTAGCAGGTCACAATTTATGGTCTTTATTCCAATACAAAGTATTAACGATAAATATGCGACAAAAAGGCGATGAAACATACCGTCAACTATTATCGAGAATTCGTTTGGGCACACTGTTGACTTCAGATATGCAATTGTTGCAAACGAGACAACTAAAATTCAAGTCGACAAGTTATTCAATGAAACTTGATGAATTATGTGAATACATCATTCGTTTGCCTGTTACCTACATGCCACCTGTGTGATACTCTAAACAGTACAATGCTTGGAAAAATTGAATCTGAAAAGATCGAGCTTATTGCTCAGGACCAGCTGAATTGCTCAAAATTTTTGAAAAATAAAGTAACGAAATTATTACATAAATACGAAGAAGATCATTCGCGAACTGCTGGTCTGGTCAAAAGTATTACAATAAAAATTGGAGCGAGAATTATGATTCGTAGGAACGTCGACGTCACTTTAGGAATAGTTAACGGTACTATTGGAACAATCATTTCAGTCACCCGATCTATTGACAATAAAGATGATATCGACAAAATAACCATTATCCTTCCAGGAGGCAGAGAATGCGCTATAGAAAGAGTATCCGTTAAATTTGAAGTTATGGAAAGGGTGTTCGTTGTCAGAAAACAATTTCCCATATGTCTAAGCTATGGTATCACTATACATAAAAGTCAAGGCTTGAGTTTGGCAAATGCTATCATTGACGCTGGCAACAGTGTGTTTTCAACTGGGCAAGTTTATGTGGCTCTCTCAAGAATCACTACTTTTGAAGGACTGCACTTGATTAACTTTGACCCGCAATCTGTGGCAGCTACTGAATCGGCAATTCTTGAATATAACAAATTAGGGGCCACTCATGATCCGCCACTTCCAAGTAACGAAATTCGAAACATCAAACATAAAAAAATTGGAGACAATTTGTGGGCCGTACCCAAAGGAGTACTAGCTCATCAAATTCCCATTGAGGATAATGCTGAAGATTGTATAGAAATTCGTGGAATACCTAACACTGATCAAATATCAAGTTACGCGAATGCTATCATGCAATGTATTGTACAATGTAATGTAATCAAAACAAAATTATTAGAGTTTACAGAGTTCGACGAAATTCGAGATTTCATAAATGATTACTCGGAACAACATAAAAAAATAACTTCTTTGAAAATTAGAAGTTTCGTAGGAGGCAAATTTTTGCAAAAAGTTCAACAAGACGCATCTGAATTTCTTTTAGCATTATGTAAAAATTTACAAGGGCTCCGAAAAATAATTCAATTGGAAATGACAACATCTGTACAGTGCAGAAAATGTCCTCATAAAGAAACAACCACTAACCAGCATTATATTCTCCCCCTGCCCGTAAAATAATTGTGTTTAAAGTCGAAGAAAGGTATACCTTTACAAGATTATGTTAACATTGCTTTACCGATTGGTTGGAAACCGAGTCCGCAAAAACCATGCGAACAATGCTGGGAGCAAATGTTTACTAAAATTGAAATAACTACTCCGCCAAAAATTATTATAATGCAACTATTGTTGTTCTCTTATGATGAAAAAGGCGACATTATAAAAGAAATTAATTGCAAAATAACAGCTGCTCCACAACCGATATCAATATGTAATAAAAAATATAAATTACTAAGTGCCGTATTTCATAACGGTCTTCATCCTCAGAGCGGTTCATATTCATGCATGATACGTGATGGTAGATCAGCATGGAAATGTATCGACAACGACAAAATTAACCAAACGAAATGGCCCAAAAACGCTAAAACTGCGTATATTCTTTTTTTGCAACGTCAAAAATGAAAATAAACCATACTTTTTAAACGATTTTATTCGGACTTGATCATCTGTTTGCTTCATATCTGAAAACTCAAATCTAAACCAATTCCAGCAATCCAATTGTCATGAAATTTTGCAGGCGAGCGTAGTACGGATGACAATACAACACTTTAAAAACCGAATAACCCTGAGGGAGTGAAAAATGCATCCAGGCAGCAAAAAACAATAAATATAATCCATAACCACAAATCCCAACCACTTGAAATGAGTCACACGCGGTTTTACGAAAAAGACAAAAAGCCGCTGCGTTCGGATAGCTAATCGCATCACGAGTTCCGTAAATACACAATTTATATCGAGAAATGATTCGTTAAGAACGAATAGAGAAAAAAAAACATTGATTGAAGGTGTTCTCAAACAGAAAAGGATAACTTTTGGCAGCAATAAAGATTGCAAAGGAAAAATGTATAATTTCGAGAAGAAAAAGAATAATTGAGACATTGCATTATATTATTAAAAATTAAACGAAATTAAATTAGATGGGGAAATATTATATGTATATGTATATTATAAATTTATTATAAAGGGTCTAGCCGGGTAAGCTTAGGGAAAACGGCCCCAGCACCAATTTTAATATTTATGTGTTCTAAATAATGTTCTTTGCCTAAAAAACCACTGAGAGAAATTTCAGATCTCTACCCCCTCTCGTTAGGGTGATATGGGGATAACAACCCTAAACTTTACTATTTTTTTTCTCAGGAACTACATAAGATATTTGAATGTTTAAAAATGCAAATAGTAGGTACTTTTTAGCTCTACCACATATATTTTTTTCGAAATTGCAGATCAATTGTTAAGGGTGGAAATAAAGGAATTCATTTTTGGGGGGTTGTTTTTGCAAACAACCCCTTGAGTGACACCTACGAAAAAAATCATGAGTAAAGCGTCACTACTTAGGTATTATCTATTTAAGTTACAGAGGGGTCGGATTGGTGGAACATAGTAGAAAAAAATAAAACGTATATAAAATCTCTTGGCATATTGTACTAAATGGGCCGGCCGCATGACCAATAGGGAGGCAAAAAATCGTGCATGTTTAGGATCTTTTTCAGGAAAGCTTAGGAAAATGTATATTCATAAATGTCATTACGTTGTAAAACTTACATATTTAACCAGTTTTAGCAATTATTATTCAAGCGCTTTGCGACGACTGCCGCTGATTGAAAATGGATCGTCTGAAATAAACAATTCGGACATTTTTAGATAATGTGTTGAATATTTCTAGAAGGAGAACGCGTTTAAGGTTTTGGGTGTAGTTTACACCTTAATAAAAAAAATAATTTTTTAACTTACACGTTATCGACTTCTGGTTCTAATCTTCGTCGCTGTCTTCGTCAATAACAGCAGTTACTTTGGTTACGTCGAATAATTCAGTTAATATTTCCGCTGGCTTAATAATTTTTGATTTGTAACGCCCATGTGCTAAATAATAAATTATGGCAGCAACATGGGAACAGCATCCCACAGTCCTATTGCCATTTGCACAATCACAGGTATAGCGTTGTATACCTGTAGAGGTGTTTGAATTTGGATCGTACTGAATATAGCACTGGTATGTTTTGCTGTTTATGTGCCTTGAACGGACTTTCATTTTTATAATATTGCTATCTTCTTTATAATAGTCTACGTTCAAAACATCCTCAGTATTCATTAGCTCGGCGAGGTAGCATACCGCTTGTGACAACTGATATGTACCCGTAAATACCAGCTTCAGTTCATTTTCCGTAAGTTCTGGAAAATCTATGAGCGAAGTTGCAGACATTGTCGTAAAGGGTTTTTTACGTCGATTTAAATGTTCTGTTTCCACTAATTCCTGAAGTGTGTTTCGTTGAGATTGACGTTCCTTCATATATTCAATTATCGTGTCAGCGAGTTCTGGGTCAGAATTTAATCTCTTCCCAAACATGTTATTCAGGAATCCAGCTATTCGGCATAACGATTTCAGACCTGGTAGCATCTTATTGTCCATGCTGTGGTGCAATAAACGATACTTTTGCCCTATAGCACCGTGTATAAAAATACAACTAGAGCTTGTGTTACTGTCCGTGACCCGCTGTTTTGCATACTGGTGAACATTTACCGCAGTTCTATAATGTTTTCCTAGTTAAGACCAGTGAAAGTATTCAATTGTTCTTCGCCAATGTTGTCATGCAATGATAAATCCACTTTGCTCGACAATTGGTTCAATAACAAAGATACCTCTGACATTTCTATTGAACAGAGAATATATCAGATGAACAACACAGTGCTATGAGATGAGCACCGCGTTGTTATGAGATGAGCATCGCGTTGCTATGCGACGAAACATTCATGTGTTTTGTTAATTGTTGGAGATTCTATAGCGTCTTTAGTCGTGCAACGAAAAGTGGTAGTGCTAATATACTTTGAGATGTCTGAAACTGCTAATGCCGATAACTGCATTAATTGTAATTTACCAAGAAAGAAATTCATCGGGAAAGTAAAACGAATTATTACGGAAGATGAAGTAATAAGATACCAAGCACACTGTAGCAACACTGTGACAATTGGCTCTGTATTTTGCAACAAATGCAGATTGAATGTGTATAGGGCACAGAGTCCAGAAATAGTTATAGATGAGAATGATGGTGTTGCTAATACTGCAATGGATTTAGACTTCCATGTAAAAACCAGAAATATGATTTCGGAAGCCAACGTCGTAGAACTGCCGCTCAAAAGAGTTACATCTACGCACAGATATTGTACCCTGTGCTATACAAGCGGTCGCCTCATCGTAATACCACTTGAAGCACGCCTTCAAGCATTTACAAAACGAAGGATTTATATACCAAAAGGCAATCGATGTTGCGCTACGCACATAATTAAAAAAAGATTTTATACGGACGAACTCCAGCTTTTACGGGCACATTCTAATTACAGTACGATAGAAGTATCAGAGGTGTCATTACTATTCAATCAATTGTCGAGCAAAGTGGATGTATCATTGCATGACAAGATTGGCGATTTTTCGTTACCCGAAGAACAATTAAATACTTTCACTGGTCTTAACTGGGAAAACATTATAGAACTGCGGTAAATGTTCACCAGTATGCAAAACAGCGGGTCACGGACAGTAACACAAGCTCTAGTTGTATTTTTATACACGGTGCTATAGGGCAAAAGTATCGTTTATTGCACCACAGCATGGACAATAAGATGCTACCAGGTCTGAAATCGTTATGCCGAATAGCTGGATTCCTGAATAACATGTTTGGGAAGAGATTAAATTCTGACCCAGAACTCGCTGACACGATAATTGAATATATGAAGGAACGTCAATCTCAACGAAACACACTTCAGGAATTAGTGGAAACAGAACATTTAAATCGACGTAAAAAACCCTTTACGACAATGTCTGCAACTTCGCTCATAGATTTTCCAGAACTTACGGAAAATGAACTGAAGCTGGTATTTACGGGTACATATCAGTTGTCACAAGCGGTATGCTACCTCGCCGAGCTAATGAATACTGAGGATGTTTTGAACGTAGACTATTATAAAGAAGATAGCAATATTATAAAAATGAAAGTCCGTTCAAGGCACATAAACAGCAAAACATACCAGTGCTATATTCAGTACGATCCAAATTCAAACACCTCTACAGGTATACAACGCTATACCTGTGATTGTGCAAATGGCAATAGGACTGTGGGATGCTGTTCCCATGTTGCTGCCATAATTTATTATTTAGCACATGGGCGTTACAAATCAAAAATTATTAAGCCAGCGGAAATATTAACTGAATTATTCGACGTAACCAAAGTAACTGCTGTTATTGACGAAGACAGCGACGAAGATTAGAACCAGAAGTCGATAACGTGTAAGTTAAAAAATTATTTTTTTTATTAAGGTGTAAACTACACCCAAAACCTTAAACGCGTTCTCCTTCTAGAAATATTCAACACATTATCTAAAAATGTCCGAATTGTTTATTTCAGACGATCCATTTTCAATCAGCGGCAGTCGTCGCAAAGCGCTTGAATAATAATTGCTAAAACTGGTTAAATATGTAAGTTTTACAACGTAATGACATTTATGAATATACATTTTCCTAAGCTTTCCTGAAAAAGATCCTAAACATGCACGATTTTTTGCCTCCCTATTGGTCATGCGGCCGGCCCATTTAGTACAATATGCCAAGAGATTTTATATACGTTTTATTTTTTTCTACTATGTTCCACCAATCCGACCCCTCTGTAACTTAAATAGATAATACCTAAGTAGTGACGCTTTACTCATGATTTTTTTCGTAGGTGTCACTCAAGGGGTTGTTTGCAAAAACAACCCCCCAAAAATGAATTCCTTTATTTCCACCCTTAACAATTGATCTGCAATTTCGAAAAAAATATATGTGGTAGAGCTAAAAAGTACCTACTATTTGCATTTTTAAACATTCAAATATCTGATGTAGTTCCTGAGAAAAAAAATAGTAAAGTTTAGGGTTGTTATCCCCATATCACCCTAACGAGAGGGGGTAGAGATCTGAAATTTCTCTCAGTGGTTTTTTAGGCAAAGAACATTATTTAGAACACATAAATATTAAAATTGGTGCTGGGGCCGTTTTCCCTAAGCTTACCCGGCTAGACCCTTTGAAGGAACTATTTATAAATGTTTCTTAACAAAATACGGCCGCCACGGCGACGGAACGGGGCAATTGGTTGGTTGGAGACTCACGGCTTAGAGCATATAAAGATGGAGAAAGCAGGCAATGGGCGAAAATGTAGACAGCGGTAGAAAGAGAAAGATATACATGCGAGACACCCACTCTCTTTCTAGCACCAGCGTTTTTTTTTTATATGTTAGAAAGAGAGAGAGTGTCTCTCATGTATATTTTTCTCTTTCTACCGCTGTCTACATTTTCACCTAATGCCTGCTTTCTCCATGTTTATATGCTCTAAGAACACACGGCTTGAGCAAAACGTAATCTTAGATAGTATATGCTCTAAGAACGTAATGAAGAATTACGATAGATCGATATGTGGGATCAGGAACCCCCATACCATAAGAGAGGACACAGAATACCCGACATCGGGGGAGTCGGCGGTAGCCGAGGTGGCTAAGGCGGCTGGCCAGCGCGCAAATATAGAGATCGCGGGTTCGAGTCCCGGTGAGGCGACTTCCCTTTTTTCCGTGATCCCTACAGATATTTACAAAGAAATGCTCTTTGATCGTCAAATGCTTACCGGGCATCTAGGCCAGCTTCATAGAAAAGCTAGAAAACAGAAGTAGCAAATCATGGCAGGCGAGAGGATGGAGACTGACCAAGAAATTGTAAGTAATAAAAAAATACTCTAATATTATTATTATTCAAAAACACATAGCAGAGTTGCGCTTGGCCTACGGTATCAGTGGAGGTAGACCGTAACTGTATAATAACAAAACAACTAGAAGATATTAGACACGTTGAAGCACATTCAAACAAACATGTAACGCCAACGAATAGAAATATAAAACACATCTCAGTTAAAATATATATGCTTCTATGTATCCAATATGTTCTTGTAGTATTACTGGTTATATAGTTACGGTCTATGGCCATTGAAACAGAAAAAATCATTTTCTTCTATCATACGCCGCTTTAATAAATGAAGGAAGATCATTTGGGTAAACTAATTATTTATTAATTTTTGTAGAAAATACTGGAGGACGCCCTTCTCGATGGTAAGTTAAAAAAACGGTAAACTAACAAAAGAATTAAATAATAAAATTTTTAAAATATACATTTATTCAAATTTATTTGTCCAGACTTGAATGATGCTATCATAGTGATGGCTGCAAACAAGGAGACAGGAAACGCGGCGGCACAACAGCGAGCCCAGCAAACAGCCGCATCAACGGCGCCGCGGCGCCGCAATCAGCCGCAGCAACGGCGCCGCCGCTGCCAGGCGCACCTACGGCGCCAACGCCGCGACCACGACCATGTCCCCCGCAGGAATATACGCAGGGTCCAGCCACGGCAGATGGTATGATTTCTTAATAATTTAATTGAATACCTTTTTATGTTAAAACAAAATAAAAATTGTTCGGTTTTGCCTATATCAGAGGAGGCGAACATTTTTTTTCTGCACGTGCCAAAAATCTATAAATTATAATAATATAATTGTTGACGTTTACTAATTACAGGAGGATATGCCACGAAAAGGCATCAGAGGAGCGGCTGGAGGGTGCGAGCTCGACGAGAGCAGTGGGCCACCCTCCAGGCGGTGCGGGCGCAGGCGGTGAGCCTCCGCGCACAGGCGAGCACCCTGAGAGAACTGGTACACGCCCAGACATATGGCCGTGGCTGTGGCCGTGGCCGTGGCGGCCGTGGCGCCCGTGGCGAACGTATTATGTAAATAAATAGTTACAATTATTATTATAGTTTATATTTTAAAGTTAATAAATTCATAGTTCAATTGCAATCTTTAATGCTGCCGAAAATCATCCTTTCCTGTTTGAGAACACCTTCAATGTTTAATTTTTTTTCTCTATTCGTTCATAACGAATCATTTCTCGGTATAAATTGGGTATTTATGGAACTCGTGATGCGACTAGCGGCTTTTTGTCTTTTTCGTAAAACCGCGAGTGACTGATTACAAGACGTTTGGATTTGTGGTTATGGGTAATATTTTTATAGATTATTGCTGACAGGGTACAATTTTCACCCCCTCGGGGTTATTTGGTTTTTAAAATATCGTATTGTCATCAGAAGTATGCACGTCTTCAAAGTTTCAAGAGAATTGGATTGGTGGAATAGGATAAAATTAGAGTTTTCAGATATGTAGCAGACGTTCGAGAAACAAACAGAGGAATCCAAGCTGAAGAAATTCGTTTAAAAAACACGATTTATTTTCAAATTTGACGATACAAAAAAAGAATATACACATTTTCAACGTTTGGGGACCTTTCGTTTGATTAATTTTGTCGTTGACAATACATTTCTATGCTGATGTACCATCATCACGTATCTTGCATGAATATGAACTGCTTTGAGGATGAAGACCGTTATCAAATAGAGCACTTAGTAATTGATAACAAATTATGAAAAAAGTGATGAAATCCCCCCCCCCCCAAAAAAACATGACTCATGTATGAAAGAAGCTAATTCCCTTTAATTCACTAAAAAAGTTCACCAGCAAAGATTGTGAAATCATCTTTGCTAATTCCAATTGTACCTTTAATTCACGAAAAGCATTAAAAAAGTTCACACGCAAAGATTGTGAAATCAACTTTGCTAATTCCAATTGAATTCTCGTTCTCCGTTCGAACACTGATTCCTCTGTCACTTTTTAAATTAAAAAAGTTCACATGCAAAGATTGTGAAATCAACTTTGCTAATTCCAACACGAAAAAAGTTCTCACGCAAAGATTGTGATCATCTTTGCTAATTCCAATTGTACCCCTTTAATTCACGAAAAACATTAAAAAAGTTCTCACGCAAAGATTGTGAAATCAACTTTGCAAATTCCAATTGTATTCTCGTTCTCCGTTCGAACACTGATTCCTCTGTCACTTTTTAAATTAAGGGGTTAGGCTACTTTAGCGATGCGGAAAACTAGGCAATTTGTAAGTGGGAGTAAAAAAAAAGTAACCAACCGATTAATACGAAACTTTGTACTTTCTTTAAGTATAACAAGTATTTAAAAAAAACTGCTGCAATATTTAAAAAATGTTTATAACTAAGTCCGTACGACGCCATTTTCCGGAAGACCTTTCTTTTTAATGCCCAACTGGTGTGCAGGATTGCTCAAGTTCTATTTGATCAATCCCTTTGAAAATTTACAGTTATCCTTGCTATTACATTTATTAAGCATTGACGATCAAACATTTCAATGTTTGTAAAAATTAACAAAATGGCGGGTATTTAAAATTTAGGGTTCGAATTTCGACGAAAAGTGAGTGAATTTATTGCTTATGTTTCGCAAAACAATTAGAAAATTAAAAAAAAACGGTTCGTCAATGCTTAATAAATGTAATAGCAAGGATAACTGTAAATTTTCAAAGCGATTGATCAAATAGAACTCAAGCAATCCTGCACACCAGTTAAAAAAAGGTGTTCCGGAAAATAGCGTCGTGCGGACTCAGTTATAAACATTTTTTAAATATTGCAGCGGTTTTTTTTAATACTTCTTATACTTAAATAAAGTACAAAGTTTCGTATTAATCGGTTGGTTACTTTTTTTTTTACTGCCACTTATAAATTGCCTAGTTTTCCGCATCGCTAAAGTAGCCTAACCCCTTAAATTCTCGTTCTCCTCTCGAACACTGATTCGTCTGTCACTTTTTAAATTAAATTCTCGTTCTCCGCTCGAACACTGATTTCCCTGTCACTTTTTATACTTGATATTCCTTATTGGCCACAAATCAATTCAGTGGTCAGTTTTCAGCTTCGGTTTTAAAGAATTAGCGGGCCGTTGTGTTTTTATTATCTTCCATCGTACAGTAGCGGACAAAAAAGTTACCACTTTTTCGATTTGTTCTATTTTTGTTATTTTTTTTAGCACACATTTGGGACTGTGGTATATTTAATATGCATATTCTGATGGAGAATTTAAAGATGTATAAGATCCAGTTAAAGTTGAATTTAATTAACTGACAAGCAAAAGTGTTGTATGATATTAAAAGGGGTAACACATTTTTGGAGCCGACAAAGAAGTTACCACGTTTAGCAACTTTTTAGATTGTCCTAAAAGCAAAAAGTCCCTCCACAAAATATTTGATGTTTTTATGTTCAAAAGTGGTAACTTTTTGTTGGCTTTAAAAGTATGTTGCCTTGTTTAATGTTATGTGCGGTTTTTTGTTTGTTAGTTAAATAAATTCAACTGTAACTGGGTTTTATACAGCTTTCAATTCTCTTTCAGAATATGTGTGTTAGGCATGTACTACAATTTTGAGTTGATATTGAAAAGTAATAGAATTAGGGTGGGTCGAAAAAGTG
Organism: Andrena chrysosceles; assembly: GCA_963855975.1. Taxonomy (NCBI): domain Eukaryota; kingdom Metazoa; phylum Arthropoda; class Insecta; order Hymenoptera; family Andrenidae; genus Andrena; species Andrena chrysosceles. The sequence goes on along the minus strand of OY979767.1, from coordinate 74,326,199 downwards.
GTAACTTTTTTGTCCGCTACTGTACATATATCTGTTCGCCAGTGGGTGTCACGAATGGCGCGACTTTGGTTTCCCAAATAAATTCAGATTTATCAGGGCCCTCGCCTGAACCGCTTGACAAGAAGACTGAACGACGTAAACCGAGTGCGAGCGAAATAGCGCACCAGCGAGAGACCCTCGGTCGACGGCGACTTGAGTCATCCAGTACTGAATATGAAAATGTTCATATGTCTCATTATACCTTGATAAGAGTGTTACCACCGATGGATTCGGTTTATTTTTTCTTATGAATACATGATTACATGTGTCTCGCTGAGTTTCGTGGGCTTCGATGCTCGAAACTAGCGGGGCTATACAATGTTGCGCACTAAGCAGTGACAAATCTGAAGTTCTGCAATTTTTAATCAGATCTTTGCGAAAGTGACTTCAATCGATTCCTTATGTTTTCTCGATCAAATTGGCCACCAAAATGATATTCGGACCATAATTAAAGAAATTACGTGAAAAGATTGTTTGCAGAATTGAAAGCCCGTTTCGTTAAAAATAGTCTGATTTAAATTATTTTCTGTCAATTTAATCGGGAGAATGCCAGAAACGGGAGGATACCTCCTCCAGGGTGGAGGAGGTACCCTTTCTATGACGCCGACCGGGCTGGAGAAAATGCGCAGGCTGGATGCGCGTGATTATTATGTGGTCCCCTCCTCGAAGTGACAGAAAATATAACCTATGTATATGCTATATGACAATAAATGTTTAGTGGCTATTTCGTTCACTTGCGCTACATTTGTGAACTTTTTATCACCCTTCCAAAACATTATTATTACGCCGCAACAGTATCATTAGGAAATTGGGTATAGCGCATAGGTTATGTTTTCTGTCACTTTGTGGACAGAAAATCTGGTCCTCCAAGAGACAGAAAATCCGCTCCTCGACGTGACAGAAAACATAACCATTTTTATTAGCCCAATTCAACATCCAACACAATTTTATGTATAATGTTTGTTCATAACTGCTTCTGCAATGTTATAAGTGTATTTCATGTTCTGTCTCAATGTTTTGCTAATGAAAAAATGTCTAACCTAACAAACTTCATTTTCTGGGGACATCTCCTCATCTATTTTTCCTTTTCACTTATAATTCCTTACTGCTAACATAGAATATTGTAACATAAGCACATTTCAAGTAATTGAAATGTACAATGAATTTCCTACGTTTCCAGTACCAGCCGACTTTCCGTTTAAATTTTTATAAGTACAACGCAACAGCTGAGAATTTCTTTCCTTATTCAGAATAGAATACGGAAATAGCAAACAGCTCCCTCTCGCGTGCATCAGGCAGCGGCGTATCTATGGGTAATACCATTTCAGTGCAGAAAAAACCTGCTGTCAAGCGACCTGCCGAATCGGCCAGACCACGTGACGTGTCTACCCCCTTAATTGTGACAAACATTTAAGTACAATATACTGGGTGTCTCACCTGATATTGACATCTTGATTTCCATCACTATTATTTTCTGCAGCGAAAAATGTTTCAGATAAAGTTGAATGGCTCCGAGGATGGTATATTCTGATGTTATTAGTTTTTTTAGGTGGACGTGTAATGGTCATATGCAGGTCAACTTTGTTATTTTAAATTGAATCATATGTTTTTTCATACATTATTCGATGCAGCTCAACATTCTCCATAACAAAGTATTCACCCGTGTATGTCGAAAAGTGATTAGTTTAGGAGATACTTTAATTTAAATTTTGCAACGAAACCATCACTCTCTTACTAAAATGTTAGCTTCATTTACAGAAAAGATTCAATGTAATGACCATTTACATTACAACACTTTTGAAATGAATGAAGTACCGATTGTCGTACAATCTGTAATGTATTGGATGATACTTTACCACATTCAATGCTGGTATAGTAGTAAGAGAGTATTGGTTTCTTAACAATATTTCAATTAAAATATCTCCAAAACTAATAACTCTTCGACATACATGAGTTAATACTTTGTCATGGAGAATGTCCATAACATTATGAATAATGTATTAAAATACATATGCTACAATTTAAAAAAAAACAAAGTTGACCTACACATGTCCTTTACGTGTTCACCAACAAAAAAACTAATAACATCAAAATATGTCCCCTTGAAGTCATTCAACTTTATCTGAAACATTTTTCACTATGGAAAATAATAGTAACGTAAATGATAATGTCAATATCAGGTGAGATAGTCTATATATTTCATGTCTAACGAACAATTTTATAAGGATATATATTAGCGTTCTTTGCTTATTTTGACAAACACAAAGTTCTGGTCAGGACTGTGTAATGTGTTCATACCTGCAGGCGACCAAATACCTACGTCAGCAAATAGTGCGCTTTAATGAATAAAATAAAGATATCATGTAATTATATATTAATATAGTAGACAGCAATGAAAAAGCGAATGTGACATTGTTAATAAATGATATTGTATTCTTTAAAGGCCCATTCTAAAATTAAGAAATAATTCCGACGTTCACAATAGGAACATAAACATGACCGTAAACATATTTGGTAACTATGAAAATAACAGAACTTCCATGCGTGTTTTAATCCACGTAAAAATGCATAAAAGTTTGCAAATCTTCATATTAACTTCTTACATAATTCATTGTGAATGCTTTTATTTAGCTTTTATTAGGCGCTAATGTTTATATTTCATCTTGAAATTTTTATACATTAGAAAAGAAAAAAATTCATTTCTGCTTTGTAAGCAGAGAATTATTATTACTGTAAGCACAAATCTTGTCCTGGCCTGCAGGAGAGTTTAAGGCCACTTGAGTGGGATGTTTATTGTCCTGTGCCAAGGAAAAAGGACATGGCGGGGCCAAATTGGGGGACAGAGAAAAAGAGCACTCTGAGGTCATTGAGAGCATAACTGTCGAACAAGGCAGTCAACCATTTGGACTGTCGTTAGCAAATACGTACACTGTAACTTTTCTTACATATTATAAAGTGCTTGTTAATTTCTTAAGTTAGTGAAATTGCTCGCTAAAATAGGGGTCGCCAAATATATCTAGCATACAGATGGCCAACAGCCCAAAACCACCTCTCGTTCTGGCTAACAGATTGCATGATAAGCAAACTAACATTAAGACTATTACTAATAATGAACAACTATTTTTTATAGTTACATTGCTAATTACCAGAAGAATAAATACATAGGATAAAATTGTCTATTACGACCGACTACACAAGACATAAAAAATAAAAGGGATAATACTCTCACTAAGATGTTAAAAATTAAAATAAGTACGCAGAGAATGGTCATTTCTAAGATTTTTAATTATTATGCTTAAGACTCAAATATTAAAAACCAACAAGTGATATCAGCGCATAGGTTCGGTCATATAAATTTTATATGACCGAACCTATGCGCTGATATCACTTGTTGGTTTTTAATATTCTAAAAATACGGTCGAAATTATAAATTCTTTATTTAAGACTCAAATCATGAAAGAAGTGCAAGCTACATTGAATAAAATAAATTCTATTTAAAACAAAAGTTAAACATCAATGTAAATTCAATAGAAGTTTAATACCTAACCTTAATTTAACGAAATTACGAATTCCATTTATCTATCTACCAATAATAATCAGTATGTAGTGAAAATATAGAATTAATGAAGGTATGTTAGTTAATTATCTACTTACTAAAGTAAGTGCAGCCCTAGTAGAAAATATTTTTCTGCCTTTGATAGCACGAACTGTCGCTGTTGCAACCACAGACGACATTTCGACTTTAATATCATACCACAGCCGACTCTAATACTACCAATGATGCCAGACAGTGATGCCAGAATGAGGACGGGTCCTCTCGAGAATTTCCCCCACCACGCATGCACACTACGCCGGAGCGGCGTGTCCGTGAGCTCGGCGCTTCGGACAACGTCGGGAAGACGAGAGAGAAAACGAATGTGCGTCTTTCTCTCTCGCTCTTGAAACGCTGTGATCCATGGTGGGGTGCAAGCGACACGCGGCCGTGCGCGATCTTCTAGAGTGCCTCGAGATTCACTTTTCCCTTTCTGACATAAGGAATATTCCTTCATACCGATTTACACATTTTAATGTACCGTATATCGCGATGTTAACTTTGCATAACGAATCGTTTATATTTCCCTCCCGATGGAAGAGACCAGCACTTTCCCGTAGTTTCCATCGAGCGGTAGCGTGGACGCTGCGCGTAATAAATTTGTAAATAGTGCGTGATTCTTTGTCGCAACTTGATATAATTATCGAAAAATCTAGCGAGAAATGTGATTACGTTTAGATTTTAGATCATACTCTGAAAAAATATTTTTTATCGAAGGCGCTACAGCGTCCATGCTACTGGCCAAGAGTGGATTCTAATTTTAACAAAGTTCACCAATTTATACCCACACAGCACAACGTCCCGCAACGTCCCAAAGACGTCTACAGACGTCCCACAGACGTCTTGGGGACGTCTGTGGACGTCTTTGGGACGTCCTGCTGTGTGGGTAGTATCAAAATATTCATCTTTTAATAAAAAAATTCATTTTAAGGTTTGAAAAATAGAAATAGCTCGAATAAAAAGTACGGAAATTTAAAATGAAAACAAGAAATTATGAATGTACATTTTTCTTTGTTAAAGAAGTTACAGAAGAACTTTATCTAACCTTTTTTTATGTAGAATTTAGTTCGTACATCTGAAAAATCGAAGAACCATAACGGGTAATTATGGTTTTTCGTGATCTAATCGGATCTTAAGACAATATAAAATTTAAATATAAAGTTTCATTGAAATCCATTTTGCCGTTTAAACGTAATCGTGTTAACAAATATATGAGATATTTAAAAAAAAAGCTCTTTTCTAAATAGCCAAAACGTGATCAGGAGGTCTTAAAACGTGATTTCCGTAATAAAATTTTTTCCAAACTTTTTTTCATTACAAGAGTATTATACATATGTCAGAAAGGGAAAAGTGAATCTCGAGGCACCCAAGAAGATCGCGCACGGCCGCGTGTCGCTTGCATCCCACCATGGATTAGTGCTGTTCAAGTACTTGAATATTCGGGTAGCTTGAAATCCGAACCAAGCTGAAACCCGGTTTCCGAGCCGAGCCGAGTACCCGAATGAACCGAGCGGCTTGAAAGAACCGAGCGGCTCGAATAGAACCAAGTAGCTTGAATTTTTCAAGCGGCCCGAAGTAAGCGGGCGGCTCGAACAGAACCAAGCGGATTGAATTATTTCAAGCGGGCCGAAAGAACCGAGGCGGCCCGGAACAACCGAGGCGGCCCGAATGTATGTCTGTACAATATTGTACATCGAGCAGATAGGTTGGAAATAGGTTATGTAAACCTAACACAATTATAATATAGACTGCGGAAGTATATGTAAATGCATGTTTTTATTGGAATGACTTAAACAAGCGGGATTTTGACAGAAGTATGTTTCATCATTAAGAGGATGTTAAAAATATATTTTCGATTTCACACATTTTGAATATTCTGGATATACGTTGCACATTCTGCATATTTTTCATATTTTTTTCAGATACGGAATTTGTTTACAAATTAGCTTGGTGACCCTCGCCATTAGAATTTAATAGTTTCATATGTTAAAAAGTTTAATAGTGTAATAGTTACATATATATTCAAAAGTTTAGTAATCCAATAGTAGGTACAACAGCTTGATACGTATAATATATAATTATTACAGTATAATTATTAGTATACTACAGTTTTATAAAAGAGGTTGAATATAACCCCCCGTTACTTTTTTCAACATATTTGCATATTCGCGGCATATCATACTTGGATAAACTTCCGCAGTCTACGCATAAATAAATAAATAGACGAATAATTTTTAAACAACAAACACACAATTTAATTTTTTTAAATTAAAAAAGAGCGTATGAAATCACAAGAAATTAAATAAATTTATTTGCATTACACACATATTTCATACATAATGACGCATACTGCATAGTATGTACATACTACACACACACACTATATTCATGCTATACATACACATTACTTGTTATATACGCAGATTATATAGTATAGACAATAATAGACATACAACGAACTGTCGACCCTACACACATACTAGATACTGCCGACGACTCTGCATGCAGTTGTCATCATACTGGTGTTTGACCTTGCGATGACCTTGAAAAGTCCTGCAAAGGTCACGTGCCGCAGGCATTAGCTTTACCCGATGTACACCGCGGGGAGGTTGCTCGGTCGGACTTTGTACATCATGGTGGCTCTGAAAAGAGCCGATTTTGTGCCACGTAGACCTGCTGTAACGAGATAAACACAATTGCAGGGACTGCTAGATAGTTAAAAGTCAATGGAGTTCGTAGATCTCACATTAGTAAATTAATAAGGTTTCTTTACACTTACCAGTGTTATTGCCGCATATTCGCCGACAGAAAACATAATTGTTCGACCCTCTGTGACAGAAGGCACGAGCGTTTTTCGGTCACTATGTTGCCGGCACGCGAAAATAGCCTCTCGCTATACGCCTGCGATGCCGGCACGCCCAAAAAATTATTTGCCACGTGGGCCAGTTTGGGATATTTCGCCGCGTTTTCCCTCCACCACTTCAAAATACACATATTTGTCGGCTTTAGTTTTTCGCCCATATAATTATTAATTTCTTTTTCGACGGTGTCGGTTGGTTCAACCACCTCGTTTTTGCCAATATCGTCGTAAAAATCCATTAAGGAATCTGGCGCTGGTCCTGCCATAGAAACAAAATATATAACGGACAACATTGAACACAGTATCACATAATCTTATTACTGTTTCACACTCACCTGACGTTTGGTTCAACTCTATATTTTCCCCACGCACGTCACTTACGTCGAGGTACTCGGAAGCAGCTGAATGCAGGACTCTGTGAGCCGCCGCTTTTTTGTCTGCCGACAATAGACGGTCTTTGGTGCGAGGGTCCAAAATCATTGCGAGTAACAATGATTTTGAATCATTAATAAAGTCAAATCTAATATTCAGTCGCGTCAATAAATTTTGTCGGAAGTCTGAGCAGTCAGTGTCGGCCGTTTCGTCATTCTGTAATGGGGTTGGGTTAACCAGTCTTTTCCGTATGCCGTATATGGAAGATATATAACGGCACAGTGTTGGCTCATTTTCCTGCGTCATGATTACCGTCGCCTCTTTAAAAACTCGCATTGTTTCGCAATATTGTTGGATTTTGGACCACTCGCACTTTGACAAATGGTCCGGCGTTTGTGGCTCACAGAGGACCACATCAAGCGCTTTCTTTACCTCTAGTAAGCGATTGAGCATGTCGAACTGGGAGTTCCAACGCGTGCTCACGTCGGAAATTAATTTGAGGGGCTTCGAGTCCGGATTTTTCTTCCTCTGTTCAGCTTTTAATTTTTCTGTTGCCGATGCTGAACGATGGAAGTGCCCTATGATGTGTTTGCATCTTTTTATTATTTTTTTTAGATCATCGGAATCGTCCACGCAGTCGTTTATGACCAACTGAAAAGAACTCGTTGCATTAAATATGAAATGTTAATGATTTATTATTCATTTTTTTGCATTTAAATATCTCCTGTTTATATACCTGCAGAGTATGAGCGTAGCAAGGGATACGCTCCCACGTATCGCACAATGTAATGGCCTTAACAATATTCGAGGCGTTGTCGGTGGTGAAGTAAATTTTCGACTGCGTGTCATTCAACCCCCACTCGCTCAAACAGTTTTTGCGCATCGCGAGTAAGTTCTTGCTCGTTTGCGCTTCGGTTACGCAGAGAATGTGAAGCGTATAGTTTTTTAATATAAAATTTCCATTTAGATAATGGACCGTCAGCGACACGTATTTCTCCAGTGTCCGCGACGTCCATCCGTCTGTTGTGAATGCAAGCGTTCGTTTCTAATCCAAAACAGTTAAAAGATGTGAATACCTTAAATCGAGTCAGAAACGAGTTTTTTTTCAACACCTGCATGAAAATGTGTGTGTTTTTTACGCCTGCTGAGTGGGGGCAAAATAACCAATTTCAAACGTATTCGTGCATGCGTATTCGCAATTTCTTACTTTCCTCCCAAGGAAACTGGACTTTGATGTTACCCTATGGTATGAAGATGCAATCGTTCGACTAATCGTTATCGATTTGTTGGAAAATAAATAGACGTATTTATTAATTTCGACAGAATAAAAAAGCAATCGAACATGCATATTTCCTTGCGAATCGCTCAGCAAGCTTTCAAAACACACCTTTCATTCAGGTGTTGAAAAAAATATTGTACGTGACAAGGGAGAGAAGAAAGCGATTCCGACGAGCGTGAAGTTTGCTCATAAAAGATACTGACAAATTTCACGAACATTGGAGAAATTATACGTGTGGAATTGGTTTTCGAAAATAAATGGGAACGAGAGTACGTGCAACACGTGCGGAAAAACATACAAAATGAAGGCGGGGGGCACATCATCCCTTCTAAGGCATATGACCAGCCAACACAGCGGGATATTCGAAGCTGATGAGATCAGCGCGGTTGTGGCGAATACAAATGAAAACGGTATGTAAGAAACTATTTATGCTTCTACTAGTGCATGGAACTTTAGTTTGAACAATTACATAATTTCCAAATAACCACATGACTTATACCGCGAAATTCGTCCACAGATGTTACAAAAATACCCATGCTAGACAAAGATTCCCCACGAGCAAAGGAAATTACCATCGCAATTGCCCGCATGATAATCGTTGATTGTCAGCCGTTTTCAATGGTTAGAGACACAGGCTTTAAACAATTAATGAAGGTTGTGGAGCCGAGGTATTCGATCCCCCGCCGTGCGACGTTCGCCGAGGAAATGATACCTGATATATACCGAGCCGAACGGAAGAAAATTCAGGACGTAATCAGCGAGGATGTAAAATCTGTACGTATAATTTCTCCAATGTTCGTGAAATTTGTCAGTATCTTTTATGAGCAAACTTCACGCTCGTCGGAATCGCTTTCTTCTCTCCCTTGTCACGTACAATATTTTTTTCAACACCTGAATGAAAGGTGTGTTTTGAAAGCTTGCTGAGCGATTCGCAAGGAAATATGCATGTTCGATTGCTTTTTTATTCTGTCGAAATTAATAAATACGTCTATTTATTTTCCAACAAATCGATAACGATTAGTCGAACGATTGCATCTTCATACCATAGGGTAACATCAAAGTCCAGTTTCCTTGGGAGGAAAGTAAGAAATTGCGAATACGCATGCACGAATACGTTTGAAATTGGTTATTTTGCCCCCACTCAGCAGGCGTAAAAAACACACACATTTTCATGCAGGTGTTGAAAAAAAACTCGTTTCTGACTCGATTTAAGGTATTCACATCTTTTAACTGTTTTGGATTAGAAACGAACGCTTGCATTCACAACAGACGGATGGACGTCGCGGACACTGGAGAAATACGTGTCGCTGACGGTCCATTATCTAAATGGAAATTTTATATTAAAAAACTATACGCTTCACATTCTCTGCGTAACCGAAGCGCAAACGAGCAAGAACTTACTCGCGATGCGCAAAAACTGTTTGAGCGAGTGGGGGTTGAATGACACGCAGTCGAAAATTTACTTCACCACCGACAACGCCTCGAATATTGTTAAGGCCATTACATTGTGCGATACGTGGGAGCGTATCCCTTGCTACGCTCATACTCTGCAGGTATATAAACAGGAGATATTTAAATGCAAAAAAATGAATAATAAATCATTAACATTTCATATTTAATGCAACGAGTTCTTTTCAGTTGGTCATAAACGACTGCGTGGACGATTCCGATGATCTAAAAAAAATAATAAAAAGATGCAAACACATCATAGGGCACTTCCATCGTTCAGCATCGGCAACAGAAAAATTAAAAGCTGAACAGGGGAAGAAAAATCCGGACTCGAAGCCCCTCAAATTAATTTCCGACGTGAGCACGCGTTGGAACTCCCAGTTCGACATGCTCAATCGCTTACTAGAGGTAAAAAAAGCGCTTGATGTGGTCCTCTGTGAGCCACAAACGCCGGACCATTTGTCAAAGTGCGAGTGGTCCAAAATCCAACAATATTGCGAAACAATGCGAGTTTTTAAAGAGGCGACGGTAATCATGACGCAGGAAAATGAGCCAACACTGTGCCGTTATATATCTTCCATATACGGCATACGGAAAAGACTGGTTAACCCAACCCCATTACAGAATGACGAAACGGCCGACACTGACTGCTCAGACTTCCGACAAAATTTATTGACGCGACTGAATATTAGATTTGACTTTATTAATGATTCAAAATCATTGTTACTCGCAATGATTTTGGACCCTCGCACCAAAGACCGTCTATTGTCGGCAGACAAAAAAGCGGCGGCTCACAGAGTCCTGCATTCAGCTGCTTCCGAGTACCTCGACGTAAGTGACGTGCGTGGGGAAAATATAGAGTTGAACCAAACGTCAGGTGAGTGTGAAACAGTAATCAGATTATGTGATACTGTGTTCAATGTTGTCCGTTATATATTTTGTTTCTATGGCAGGACCAGCGCCAGATTCCTTAATGGATTTTTACGACGATATTGGCAAAAACGAGGTGGATGAACCAACCGACACCGTCGAAAAAGAAATTAATAATTATATGGGCGAAAAACTAAAGCCGACAAATATGTGTATTTTGAAGTGGTGGAGGGAAAACGCGGCGAAATATCCCAAACTGGCCCACGTGGCAAATAATTTTTTGGGCGTGCCGGCATCGCAGGCGTATAGCGAGAGGCTATTTTCGCGTGCCGGCAACATAGTGACCGAAAAACGCTCGTGCCTTCTGTCACAGAGGGTCGAACAATTATGTTTTCTGTCGGCGAATATGCGGCAATAACACTGGTAAGTGTAAAGAAACCTTATTAATTTACTAATGTGAGATCTACGAACTCCATTGACTTTTAACTATCTAGCAGTCCCTGCAATTGTGTTTATCTCGTTACAGCAGGTCTACGTGGCACAAAATCGGCTCTTTTCAGAGCCACCATGATGTACAAAGTCCGACCGAGCAACCTCCCCGCGGTGTACATCGGGTAAAGCTAATGCCGGCGGCACGTGACCTTTGCAGGACTTTTCAAGGTCATCGCAAGGTCAAACACCAGTATGATGACAACTGCATGCAGAGTCGTCGGCAGTATCTAGTATGTGTGTAGGGTCGACAGTTCGTTGTATGTCTATTATTGTCTATACTATATAATCTGCGTATATAACAAGTAATGTGTATGTATAGCATGAATATAGTGTGTGTGTGTAGTATGTACATACTATGCAGTATGCGTCATTATGTATGAAATATGTGTGTAATGCAAATAAATTTATTTAATTTCTTGTGATTTCATACGCTCTTTTTTAATTTAAAAAAATTAAATTGTGTGTTTGTTGTTTAAAAATTATTCGTCTATTTATTTATTTATGCGTAGACTGCGGAAGTTTATCCAAGTATGATATGCCGCGAATATGCAAATATGTTGAAAAAAGTAACGGGGGGTTATATTCAACCTCTTTTATAAAACTGTAGTATACTAATAATTATACTGTAATAATTATATATTATACGTATCAAGCTGTTGTACCTACTATTGGATTACTAAACTTTTGAATATATATGTAACTATTACACTATTAAACTTTTTAACATATGAAACTATTAAATTCTAATGGCGAGGGTCACCAAGCTAATTTGTAAACAAATTCCGTATCTGAAAAAAATATGAAAAATATGCAGAATGTGCAACGTATATCCAGAATATTCAAAATGTGTGAAATCGAAAATATATTTTTTACATCCTCTTAATGATGAAACATACTTCTGTCAAAATCCCGCTTGTTTAAGTCATTCCAATAAAAACATGCATTTACATATACTTCCGCAGTCTATATTATAATTGTGTTAGGTTTACATAACCTATTTCCAACCTATCTGCTCGATGTACAATATTGTACAGACATACATTCGGGCCGCCTCGGTTGTTCCGGGCCGCCTCGGTTCTTTCGGCCCGCTTGAAATAATTCAATCCGCTTGGTTCTGTTCGAGCCGCCCGCTTACTTCGGGCCGCTTGAAAAATTCAAGCTACTTGGTTCTATTCGAGCCGCTCGGTTCTTTCAAACCGCTCGGTTCATTCGGGTACTCGGCTCGGCTCGGAAACCGGGTTTCAGCTTGGTTCGGATTTCAAGCTACCCGAATATTCAAGTACTTGAACAGCACTAATCCACGGTGGGATGCAAGCGACACGCGGCCGTGCGCGATCTTCTTGGGTGCCTCGAGATTCACTTTTCCCTTTCTGACATATGTATAATACTCTTGTAATGAAAAAAAGTTTGGAAAAAATTTTATTACGGAAATCACGTTTTAAGACCTCCTGATCACGTTTTGGCTATTTAGAAAAGAGCTTTTTTTTTAAATATCTCATATATTTGTTAACACGATTACGTTTAAACGGCAAAATGGATTTCAATGAAACTTTATATTTAAATTTTATATTGTCTTAAGATCCGATTAGATCACGAAAAACCATAATTACCCGTTATGGTTCTTCGATTTTTCAGATGTACGAACTAAATTCTACATAAAAAAAGGTTAGATAAAGTTCTTCTGTAACTTCTTTAACAAAGAAAAATGTACATTCATAATTTCTTGTTTTCATTTTAAATTTCCGTACTTTTTATTCGAGCTATTTCTATTTTTCAAACCTTAAAATGAATTTTTTTATTAAAAGATGAATATTTTGATACTACCCACACAGCACAACGTCCCAAAGACGTCTACAGACGTCCCCAAGACGTCTGTGGGACGTCTGTAGACGTCTTTGGGACGTTGCGGGACGTTGTGCTGTGTGGGTATAAATTGGTGAACTTTGTTAAAATTAGAATCCACTCTTGGCCAGTAGCATGGACGCTGTAGCGCCTTCGATAAAAAATATTTTTTCAGAGTATGATCTAAAATCTAAACGTAATCACATTTCTCGCTAGATTTTTCGATAATTATATCAAGTTGCGACAAAGAATCACGCACTATTTACAAATTTATTACGCGCAGCGTCCACGCTACCGCTCGATGGAAACTACGGGAAAGTGCTGGTCTCTTCCATCGGGAGGGAAATATAAACGATTCGTTATGCAAAGTTAACATCGCGATATACGGTACATTAAAATGTGTAAATCGGTATGAAGGAATATTCCTTATGTCAGAAAGGGAAAAGTGAATCTCGAGGCACTCTAGAAGATCGCGCACGGCCGCGTGTCGCTTGCACCCCACCATGGATCACAGCGTTTCAAGAGCGAGAGAGAAAGACGCACATTCGTTTTCTCTCTCGTCTTCCCGACGTTGTCCGAAGCGCCGAGCTCACGGACACGCCGCTCCGGCGTAGTGTGCATGCGTGGTGGGGGAAATTCTCGAGAGGACCCGTCCTCATTCTGGCATCATTGGACCCGTCCTCATTCTGGCATCACTGCTAGCCGTGCTATACAATGGCAACACCGCTCATGTGCGGATCGGGAGTCCTATTTTCAATAGTGAAGTTTTATACTCAGCACTTTAATTAACGTTATTTTACGATATATAATTATACTAATATACAGTATTTTTTATTAATTATCTATAAGGAATATTATCTATAAGGAATAGTAAGTAGAAGTAATACAGAAGTATATTAATATTTATAAATGTGGTATATATTTTGTGGACTCTCGGAATAGTTTGGTGTTATGATGCATTATATTTGAAATATTTACAGAGATTTAAAAAAAGTAGAAGTGTGAAACACGTTAAAACCATCTTTGAACCACATTGAAGGATTTAAAAATTGTTAAAGGTATGTATAAGTTATTAGAGACGTGAAACATGTGTAGACAAAATTATTGGTACGAAGCCAAACAGGTTAAGTGCCCGTAGAAAGAGGTTAACGTAATTAGTTATTGAAAGGAACAATTATGCAGTTAATTATAAAATCGTGTTAGAATAGTGCAGTATTATAATTGTGGATAATTTTCTCACCACCCTACGGGTATTTACCATGGTGCATTACCTTTTTTTTATTATAATGGGTTAACTTACATAAAATATGTTTATGATTTTCAGATTCCAAAAGTTGAGATTCCAAATTACCATCATCTATTATGGCTTACATTATTGCATATACATAAATAAATGAGGTTATCACTTCTTCAGTGGGAACAGAATGGACCCCTCTTCATAAGTGATCAAAATATACATCGCCTACAATTTTACCGTTATCATCCACAATTAATAAGTGACATGTATTGCAATTTAATTTTTTAGCAACAGAATGGGACCCATAACTGGTTATGTAAATTTTAATGGAATCATCTAAAACCGGCAGAATATTTTGTTGGTGTCCAATTTTTACGAGGTATAGCAACCATTTATTTTTTCGCTAATTCCTCATCTTTCGGGAATAAAAATATAGAACTATATTATTAACTTTTAAAGTACCATTATAATTTCCTTTGCAATTCTTGGCAGGAAGACATGAATTCATTATGGTAGAAGAAAAGGAAGGAAGAGTAAAACTAAGCGACACAGAGGAATGTCAACTATGCAACATGGGAAGAAGGGAGACTCCAAAGCATGTTCTGTCTGTATGTCCCCAATATCAACAAAGGCATGCACAAAAAGTTAGGGAAAAAGAGTTCCCTGAAATATTAAATATTAGGAACATCGAGGATGTCTATGTACTGAACTACCTCATTAACAGGCAGGTGGAAAGGAAAGGGGGGAGGCTGGTAGTGCTGTTCCTGGATATGAAGGCAGCATTTGACTCAGTGGACCGGGGGGTGCTACTTAGGGCAATGAGGGAGAGAGGAGTGAGGGAGGGGTTAGTGGGGAGGTGTGAGGAGGTGCTGAAGGAGACAGTAAGTAGGGTAAGGGCGGGAGAGGATGAAGGGAAGGACTTCTGGACGGCAAGGGGGGTGAGGCAGGGGTGTCCTGTCAGCCCCAGCCTGTTCACCTTGCTGTTGGCGGATTTAGACGAGGAGTTGGAGAAAGGGGGTGGGGAGGGGTGAAGGTGGGGGAAGAAAAATTTACACGTTGGCATACGCGGACGATATTGCGGTGCTGGCGGAGGACGAGGAGGGGATGAGAGGGATGATGGGAAAGATGGAGAGTTATTTGGATAAGAAGGGGATGCAGGTGAACGTAGAGAAAACAAAGATGATGAGGTGTAGAAAGGGGGGAGGGAGGTGGAAGAAGGTGACGTGGAGGTGGAAGGGAAAGGTGGTGGAAGAGGTAAAGGAATTTAAATATCTGGGGTACACGCTGATGAGGAACGGGGGGCAGGAGGCACACGTAGGGGAAAGGGTAAGGAAGGGGGCAGCAGTGATGGGTCAGGTGTGGGGGATAGGGAAGAGGCGGTTTGGGAAGGATTGGGGGAGGAGAGTATGGCTATTCGAGAAGTTGGTATGGGCTATGGTGAGTGGAGGTATGGGGGTGGAAGTGTAGGGACAGAGTTGAGGGATTGCAGGAAAGATATTTGAAGTGGGTGTTGGGGGTGGAAAGGTGTACTCCAGGATACATGGTCAGGGAGGAGATGCAGAGGGAGATGTTGAGAGGGAAGGCGGGGATGAGGGCATGGGGGTATGAAAGGAAGTTGGAGGAGGGGGATGGGGGGGAACTGGCAAGGAGGTACTGGGAGGAGATTAAGGGAAGGGCGAAGAGGGGGAAAGTGTTGGGAGGGTGGGAAAAGGAAAGGAAGAAGTACTATGAGGAAAGGGGGTGGACAATAGAGGGGATAGAAAGAGCGAGGGGAGGGGGGGAGCTGAGGGGGGAAGAATTGGTGCGTAGGGAAAGAAGAATGCAGGAGGAGGAAAGGTGGAAAAGGATTAGAGAGTCGGAGTACAATAGATGGTACAGGGTGGTGAAAGGGAAAGGGGTGCCAGGATACCTGAGGAAGGGATGGGGGGAAAGCAGGTTGCAAAGGGTGGCGAAATTTAGATTGGGGAATGGGATGAGGGGAAGGAAATATTGGGAGGAGGAAGAAAAGAGGAAGTGCAGGGTATGCGGGTGGAAAGAAGAAACGTGGGAGCATGTATGGGAGGAATGTATGGGTTGGCAAGAAGGAGGGTGGCAGGAGAGGGTAGGGAAGGTACTGCATGACGAGGGTGGGAGGGAGAAGTGGATGAGGAGTGTGGAAGAAAGGATACGGGAAGGAGTGGAGGAATGGGTGAGGAAGGAATGAGAGTGAGTGGTGGCGTGCGGAAGCGGAGGTCAAAGGATAGGGAAGGGGGGTGAGGGAGGCGTACGTGACGGAGGAAAGCGGGCGAGCGGGAGAGCGAGAATAGAGGCGTATAGGTTAAGGAATAGATTTAAGGAGTAGACTAAGGTTTAGGTTAAGGGTTAGGTTAAGGTAAATGTACAGAAGAGAGGAGGGAGAAAGGATTGTAATCCCCAAGGGGAAACAAATAAACATATATATAGGAACATCGAGGAAGCAAAGGAATATGTTTTATTTTGTAAAAACAAGAAAACTCGCACTAATTAAAATGTAATAAAAGTATAAATAATATATATAGTATAGATATTAGGCTTAAGCACAATGTAACACAGATAAAAGTAAGGATGTAGATTTTAGAACCAAACAACCTTCTTTGTAATAAGCTGTGAGCCAGTAGCACAAATAAACATTATTATTATTATTAAATTCCCTTATTATTATTATTATTTTTCCTTAATGAATACGCGAAATTTGTAAAATTTATGCAGAACAAAATGTCCAAAAATGCTACAATTGTATTAAATAGATGTGTTACACACAAAAATAAAGATCTGTAGGGTTAATATAAATAAATAAAACACCTGGATTATTGCTCCGTATCTGATATTCAAATGACTTCAGTACTACATTAATATAAATATTTAAAAGATAAACGGGAAACCGAAAGGTCGGTAGAGGGAGACTGTGTAGCCGGGAGGCCGGTGGTCGGTGGGTAGTGAGCAGTGGTGGGTCGTGTGCAGTGGGTGGAAACTGAATAGGGAACTTCCGGGATAGCGTTTAGACCGGAAGGAGGAGGCTTTCATAATGTAGATGGCGTTAGTGTCGCGGTATAGTTGTGTTTGTGTCTGTACATACACGATCGGCTGAGACTTACACTGTCTTATAAGTGAAAAGAAGTAAAACGTGAGTGAAACGCTAGTTTTTACTTGTGTTTACTGTTTAACTTAAAATGAATGTGCAAAAGAGTGAAGCAACTGCAAAGAGGGTGACAGGTAAGAAAGTTTTATGTACGGTTTGAGTTACATTTAAGACACTTGTTTATTTGAATATTCGTGATGTTTTTGTATTTTTATGTTATAATCTCTATTATCAAAACTTTCAATTTACTATAAAAATTATTAAAAATGATTTTCTAAATTTAACACTTTTATTTTTTAAATGCACTCGTTAAATGCTATAATGTGCAGATTCACTGACTGTTAGCAATACCAGTTTTCCTCGCCGATCATACGATCAGGCGAGAGGGTCGACGCCGCCGTACTTTTCTCAAAAATGTGGGGAAGGAAATAATAAATTTAAGTTCACAGGAGCAGACAGACAAAAAATACAATGAAAGATGCAGAGGAGTATCTACGTTGCAAATGACTTGCATATGTAAGGGCGCCGAGCACGGTTCAGACAACGTACGCCAAGCTAGTACGGGCGTCGCAGGTATGCATGACGTAATATTGGTAATAATTATGATAATTACGAGAATTATAAGTAAAATATCCTTTATGTTGTATATAGAACTCGACGGTTCCTGCTTGGGGCAGAATCCGGCTACGATGTCGACAGTATACTGCCCATAGGACATTCCCCTGACGTCTGCATGCCACTCAAGCACATACGATGCACGCGTATTTAGGTAAAATTCAAAGTCAATTTTCTCGAAAACGAAGCCTCTACAGCAAATTCGTCACTCTGAATTTTCGACTGTTATGTGCCTGTAGAATCATCCCCCGAAGTATTGACCATAGGTAGAAGAACACCATTTATATGGAGGTCGCGTACGAAGGAATACATATATGTACATAAATTAACAATGTAATATAAGTAATTAATATAATTACTTATCACTATAGCGTTTAAGCAAACTGTTAAACTCAATATATGGAACATTTTGCAAAGAAAAATCTGAGCCACTCACTAATCCTTACCTCTACTTATATTTTTTACAATTAAGTATCTTATACAAAATGTAGGGTAAGAGATACATTTGTTGACATTATCAGTTAATGTTGGCAAAATAATGTCCAATTATGCCAATAATAACTGAAAAAATGGGGAATGTGAAATATTTAATTAAATTTAGTTATTGCAAATTTAATTAAATATTTTTCTCTAACACCTGAATTTCATATCCAAATCTTCTTAACGTGTCAACAAATGTATTTCTTATTCTACATATTACAGTATGCAGATTCTGAGTATATTTAATTTTCCCGGCAATTTTGCCGCCATATTGAATTTTAGTTCAAACAAAATCTTTCATAATGTAGATGGCGTGCAAATACTAAACCAAAAGTTTTGCTGGAGTTTCCATCCCCTGGTCTTAATACTCTTAATTATTGTTTTGTAATTGTTTAGATAAAACTAGTAAAAAATGAATCGTGAATGGTAAAGTAATTAGAAATAAATGTACGATAAAAAATAAAATTTATTTGAATTGAAAATTATGTAAATAAAAATATCTGTTTCAGAAAAAATGAAATTGATAAATTGTAATCAAATTTCTTTTTTTGGCGCAATATTCCTTTCAGTGTGGTGGAATTAAGCCACTTTAAAGCTTTTGTGCATGCACTAAATAAGGACTATGTAGTTCCATCGACAAAAACATTAAATACAACCCTGATAACCAGATGTATGCGATCTGACGTCAGATTGGCAGCAGAGTCTGACGTCAGATCCGTAGTCATCTATGTCTAGAGCCTGACACCAGGACCCTGACGTCAGATGGGCAGCAGATTCGCATCAGATCCTGCCGTTCGCCTGACACGTATAACAGCGCCATCTGAAGGCCAGAATTACCAAACTATTCCCTACGCGTGACGCCACATGGCTGTTCCTACCCTTACATAACCATCAAGCACATTGTACAGTTTATTAAATAATTAATGCTACTTATTTCAAAAAGTATTTATTCTTTTTTTATTAATATACATGATCGGTGATTACAATTGTTACAAAATAATATAAGTAGCGCATATAAATCCAAAGAGGGACTTTCAACATTTAAATTTACAAATCCACGTCCCGTAACCACTGGTGCCTAGTAAGGGCGATATCAGAAAATTTCATTCAATATTTTCGACTTCTTTTTTGTGTAAAAGCATCATGTTTCCTGTTGTGTTAGCGCTGAAAACAAACACAATATTAGTATAAAATTAAACGTAACGTATGAATAAACAGGATACATGCGATACTTACTTCAGCTTCATCTCCGCACAGTACACACCCTAGGCGATCATGCATGCTCCTGCGAAAATTAACATTTATAAGAAAACATATGTTAAATTATTATCTACTAAACAAGACGCCAAACATTCGCATGTCGCGTGTAACCCTACTTTTCTATCTCGCAGATAATAATGTAAATCTCGATTTCCGCGACGTAGATAATTGGAAATTATTCAATTCCATAATGACGTTTACCTTCTCGATACGTCGAGATGATTTGTCTGGATATTGTTGCTTAGAATCGCGTGAAATAAGTATTCTTCGAGCGTATGTACGGCTTCAACCAGAATAGATACCACTTTGAGCAAAGTTGAAAATATTGAATGAAATTTTCTGATATCGCCCCTACTAGGTACCAGTGGTTACGGGACGTGGATTTGTAAATTTAAATGTTGAAAGTCCCTCTTTGGATTTATATGCGCTACTTATATTATTTTGTAACAATTGTAATCACCGATCATGTATATTAATAAAAAAAGAATAAATACTTTTTGAAATAAGTAGCATTAATTATTTAATAAACTGTAGAATTTGCTTGATGGTTATGTAAGGGTAGGGACAGCCGTGTGGTGTCACGCGTAGGGAATAGTTTGGTAATTTTGGCCTTCAGATGGCGCTGTTATACGTGTCAGGTAGAGCACTACAGAGGTGAGTATGCGCATCCGCCATTTTGGGTCCTCTGCGGAGGGAAATCAAATACGAAGAGTCCGTTAAAACCTATTGAAATACGGTATTTAGGGTAGCTACGATAGATTCGGTAGTAAATTCCGCGTGAAAAATATTAATTAATTAATTGTTATTCTAATCAATATAAAATGTAGTAATGTATTTGTGTGTTTTAGGTGTATTTTTCAAGGTATAAAGGAATTAAAATGCCGTGCTGCAGTGCTATTAATTGTAGCACGAGAACAGAAAAGAATGTTCGGCTTTTTAGGTTTCCAAAAGATAAACATGTGATCCAGAAGCAGATTTCCCCTACTTGGGAAGGCCTGCTTTAGAGTACAGAGAAATGAAAAATGACAAAAGATAAATAGTATAGTCTGAAGAACTTGTACAGTAAACGCAACTACGCTGGTGACAATCATACTATGCAATAGATTTCAGAAAGTATTGAGATGTACGGAGAACACATCAATGTCAGTGAGATATTGGTTTGCCCCACTCATGGCCCTATTGAATGGATCGGCCATGTAATGGTGGTAAGCCGGTATCTTAAACTCGAAAAAAGGCCTGGGTCGTAATTGCCTCTGTGAAGCTAGAAAACATAGTGGATAATAACATAAAATACTAATTACCAAATTTGTATAATAAGGTGTGTACCCTGTACTGCACCGGCAAGTTCCTTCTAAAGTGACTTGGAGTATACACACTTCTCACCGACCAGTCGGCCACAAATACTTTCCTGACACCGGCTCTGTTTCGGCTTAGCCTATTAATATGGTACCGGTTGGTAAAGTGTTAAGTTAAACTACTTGAGTTAAACTATTTAAGTTGCTAGTACTTGAAAGTGTATATAATATGACATGCATTTTTAGATGAAGTATTAAGAGGGTGCAGTACAGGGTACACACCTTATTATACAAATTTGATAATTAGTATTTTATGTTATTATCCACTATGTTCCACTGACATTGATGTGTTCTCCGTACATCTCAATACTTTCTGAAATCTATTGCATAGTATGATTGTCACCAGCGTAGTTGCGTTTACTGTATAAGTTCTTCAGACTATACTATTTATCTTTTGTCATTTTTCATTTCTCTGTACTCTAAAGCAGGCCTTCCCAAGTAGGGGAAATCTGCTCCTGGATCACATGTTTATCTTTTGGAAACCTAAAAAGCCGAACATTCTTTTCTGTTCTCGTGCTACAATTAATAGCACTCACTGCAGCACGGCATTTTAATTCCTTTATACCTTGAAAAATATACCTAAAACACACAAATACATTACTACATTTTATATTGATTAGAATAACAATTAATTAATGAATATTTTTCACGCGGAATTTACTACCGAATCTATCGTAGCTACCGTATTTCAATATGTTTTAGCCGGTCTTAACGGACTCTGCATGTTGTTTTCTCTCTGGATAGGACACAAAATGGCGGATGCGCATACTCACCTCTTTAGTGCTCTAATGTGGGGGATCTAACACGACCACCGTCAGATCCAGTGGTGACTAACCCGAATAAAGGGGTCACCACCTTCATAGAGAAGGAAAGAGCGTTTCGTCCCGGGCCCGCCAGAGGACTCGTCAGTAAGGCTACTATAGGACTACTCGAAAGGTAGTCCAAAAGGAATGCGTACAAGTTTCAAATTTTACTATACTAACGGGATGGTGAATGACTCAACACGTGGCTTGCTCGATGAGCGTGAATGTATATTTATATGTCCGTTCACTACGAGGACGGAAAGGCAAGAGAGCCAACATGGCGATTCTGCCCGTCGCCCGAAACGACGGTTCCCCCACTCTCCACATATCGGAGGAGTGGGGGAACGTAGAGAGGGAACTCGCTAGCGCGCTCCCCACAGCACTCCCCTCCAAGATCTGGGGTGGATCTGAACGACAATTGTACCTACATGTTTACACATATCACAGCCTTGTACATTTGTGCTGATACCGTCGAAACGACCTCGTGACTAGTCACACACAGTCTTTGGTCTTTGAAAGCGCAAACAATAGCTCACGTGCTGTAAATCTTACATGCTATCGAAAGAATACTATAATACAATAAAGAATACTATAATACAATAAAGAATACTATAATACAAAAAAGAAAAATATAACACGGGTACTATGATACAGTGTAGAATGCTATGATTCTTACGCGCTACATACCGACGGAATACTATAATACAATGAAAGTGGTCTAAACGACTCTATGCTCCATACCATATTAACAGACCATGACTCTATTGAACCGTGATACGATTCGAACATTTTAAAATATGCAGTCTTAAACTTGCTACATCAGTCTTTGGTACGTCGTAAACGCACAGTAGAAGCGATATGTGTACGCGTACTACTGTGACGACTTGGTATGCTTACAATGTATAGTTTTAACGCCGCTTAACCTAATCTTTGGAAATAGACGCAAATGCAACCCTTTTACCTGGGTACGTACGCAGTGCAGGTACAGGTCCCACCGTTACGGGAGGACTATCACAAGATTCGTCATTGGACGGCGGAAGATCAACGATCCCGTCGAAAACCATGTGCGCTGGTTTCAGCAGCTTGACGGATACATTTTTAGAAGCACCATTCACTTCAATTTCATACACGCGATCGCTAATACGCTGCAGTACCTTATGCGGACCGGTATATGGCCGCTCGAGAGCCTTTTTTACCATATTCCGAAGGAATACGTGCGAGCACGTGTGTAACTCTTTAAACACGAACGCACGCTTTTTGTACTTGTGCGCTACCGGCACCGGGCGCACTAGACGCATGCACTCCCGAAACTCGTTAATGAACGATATCGTCCGGAAGAAAGAATTCCCCGGGCAGCCTCAAGGTCGTCCCGAACAGAAACTCGGCCGGAGACGCACCGGTGTCAGGTCGCACATGCGACCTAAGTCCTAGTAATACGGTTGACAGAGTGCGAGGCCAATTCGTATCCGAATGACACATTATCGCGGCTTTAAAAACGCGATGCCAGCGTTCGATCAGCCCGTTGGATGCGGGGTGATACGCTGTTGTGCGAACCCGTTCGCAACCTATCAAAGACAACAGAGCCGAGAACAACCTCGACTCGAACTGAGCTCCCTGATCGGAGGTTAAAATTTTTGGTGCCCCGTATCGAGATACCCATGTTTGGAAAAACACGTCTGCAACAGACTGGGCTGAAATTTCCCGCACGGGCACTGCCTCGACCCACCGAGAGAATCTATCGATCATGGTTACGCAGTAAGTGAACCCGTCCCGGTCTGGTAATGGACCTATTATATCGATATGGACGTGATCGAAACGGCCATCAGGAGACACAAATTGCCCGGGCAACAATTTAACATGGTGCGACACCTTGGATTGCTGACAAGCCGTACAGGACCTGCACCACTTCGTCACGTCTCGGTGCATGTCGGGCCAAACATAACGCTGCCGAATTAAACGATCGGTAACCTTCGCGCTCGGATGAGCCGGCCGATGAAACAAATTGAAAACGGTTTCGCGCAAGCTTACAGGAATGTACGGCCGAATCGTTTCGCCAGTGATCTCACACGCAATCGTCGTGTGATTCGCCCCCCACTGGAGCGCCTTCATTTTCAGGGGAAAATCGGAAGACTTGCGAATCAGCTGAAGCTGTTCATCGGACTTGAGTTCGATCTCAACCGCAGACGCAGCGAGTCGATACGCGAAAGTGCATCTGCGACCACATTGTCAGCACCGGCCACATGGTCGACTCGAGTGGAAAATTGCGCGATATACGACAATTGTCGCACCTGCCTAGGCGACGCCTTATCGGCCTTTTGCATGAATGCATAGATTAACGGCTTATGATCAGTTACAATGCCGAAATCACGACCCTCGACAAATGGTCGGAAATATTTCACCGCTTCGTAAATCGCAGTAAGCTCCCGATCATACGTACTATAATTCATTTGCGCGGGAGTAAACTTTTTTGAAAAGAACGCGAGCGGTTCCCACACCCGCGATGGAGACAACTGCTCCAGGGCCGCGCCGATCGCGGTGTCCGATGCGTCCGACACTAAACGGATACTCGCATCGTGGCGAGGGTGAACTAAAAGGGCCGCGCTGGCCAAATCGGCCTTGATTTTAGCGAACGCCTTTTCCGCCTCTTCCGTCCAGCAGATCTCGCGTTGATCATTTTTACTCGAATTGCGTAAATACGCATTTAACGGTGCCTGTGAACTCGCGGAGTAAGGTAGATTCCGGCGGTAGAAATTTACCATGCCGAGAAAACGGCGCAACTGCACTACGTTGGTAGGTCTGGGAAATTGCGCGATCGCGGCGATCCTTTGAGCCGTGGGACGAATTCCCTCACTGCAAATTGTATGACCCAAAAATTCCAATTCGGAGACGCCAAACACGCATTTATCCACATTGAGGCGGAGATGATATCCCTTCAACCTTTGAAACACCTCACGCAGGTGAGCGGTATGCTCCTCTGGAGAGGACGAAGCGACCAAAATGTCATCTATATACACAAGCGCGAATTCCAAATCCCCAAGCGCGCGATTAATATATCGCTGGAACGATTGGCCCGCGTTACGCAACCCAAAAGTCATGTAACAGTATTCGAAAAGCCCGAAAGGCGTACAAACCGCAGTCTTCTCGATGTCTTCAGGAGCCATCGGAATTTGGTTGTACGCTTTGTGCAAGTCCAGAGAGGAAAATATACTCTTTCCATGAAGGTTCACGGTACAATCGTGGAGGTGCGGAGTCGGATACTTGTCCGGTGTGGTAATCGCATTTAATTTGCGGTAATCGCCACAAATCCTCCAAGACCCGTCCTTTTTACGGACCAAATGGATCGGACAGGCCCAAGGACTACTAGACGGACGACAAATCCCGGCGGCGACTAGCGCCTTAAACTCGGTCTTGGCCGCCCGGAGTTTCTCCGGCGTCAAACGCCGTGGGCGCTCCGCGACGGGAGGGCCCGTTGTCATGATATAGTGGAGCACGTCCTTCTCTCCCGGTGGAGCTAATGAGGACGATCCCGTTATCTCCGGAAATTCCGCGAGAAGTTTCGCGAACTTCGAGCCCGGATTCACCGAACTGACCGAATTGGCCGGAACAGACCTCGAGACCGCCAGAGAATACATCCGAGTCACTGTGTCAATGAGCCTTCGTTTTCCTAAGTCCACAATAAGACCATAGTGTTTCAATAAATCGGCGCCGATTATCGCATAAGGTACTGCCGCGATACAAAAGTTCCAACGGAACGCGCGCCTCAACCCTAAGTCTAGTTCGCGGAGAGACTCACCGAAAGTGTCAATACGAGACTCATTCGCGGCGAAAAGCTTGCGATCCGAAGGCTTAATGTCGATTTTAGGGTTTGCCGGAAGCAACGAAATGTCAGCTCCCGTGTCGATCAAAAACAGTTGACCTGTTGTGCGATCGCGCACATGAAGACGGTTCTCCAACGCCGTCCGTTCCTCGAACGTCTCCGCGCAGGAAGGGTGGTTCAGTTTTTTGGTTTCCACGACGCATACTGATTACACCAATCTCGACACGACGTCGGATTCTGAGGATATTTCCGGTGTGCGTAACAAAGTCCGGACTTGTGATGTTTTTCGGAACCTTTTCGGCCCTTGCTATTCGAACGCTGCCGCGAACGCGATCTGTTACGAGATTGTTGTGTCGTCAGTTTTTCGACCTGTTTGGTTAACGCCGCCACGCACGCCGCAAGGCGAGTGACTTCGTCCTCCAACGCTGGAGGCGACGGAGTTTTAGCAGCCGACGCTATATGCGTCTCGACAGGACCCGAGTGGTCCGCGATTTTGTCCGCGACTTCCGCAAGCCGATCCAGGTTGTCTGAACCCGTCGCAGCGAGAATTTCCCGATGATTCGACGGCAACTGTTCAAGAAATATCGACCTAATCACTGCATCGTCGCATTTCCCGTCAATAAGGTTTCTCAACCGACTCAGTACCAGCGACGGCTTACCGTCCGTGGGTACCTGACCCTTAAGTAGCTTACGCAGGTTACTCTCAGCAGAACACGCGAACGTGGCGATAATGCGGGATTTAATCCGCAGGTAACTGTCTGCCGGCGGTGGAGACTCTGATACAATGTCTTTTACACAAGCCACTACTTCTGCATCCACGGCAGCCAAAACGAAGTCTGCCTTTGTGCTCTCAACAGTTATTCGCGCGTTACGCAGGGACGCGTCGACTTGCATAAACCAAACAGTCGGGTCGGACCGAAAGAAACTAGGGATTTTCGGAGACCTGTACGCCTCGACGCGCGGCTCCACGTCCTGGTCTCGAACAGCGTGTCGCTCAGCCTCAAACTGGGCTAAACGCTGTTGCGTTTCCAGCAACTGAGCCGCCAGCTCGCTCAACGCGATCACGTTGTCCGCGGTTCCTTCCGCGAGAGACATGATGGACAAGCCGCTCCGTAAAACAAGAATGCAGTCGTATAACCGGTTTGATTGCAGAATCAACGACGGATGCGTACCACGCTCGCCACGTGACGGCACGCGGTAAAATCTAAAAAGGCGGTATTACGCTCCTCCGGCACGCGGTAAAACAAACTAAAAATGGCGGTATTACGCTCTTCCGGCCCGCGGTAAAAAACTAAACATGGCGGTGCCACACGCGCGCTTTAAGGTTTCCGCAACCGCAAATATGTGATTGTGTCCCGCTAATACCTTGACAAACGGTCCCAGAACTCTGTCCCAGATAATGAACAGCACCCCCAGCGACGATACTGCGTCTCGGTGTAACCACGTCGCAGCACAGCGTCGACGGTGTAGAACACGCCGACTGGACACGCCAGCGAATGGAAGAAGAAAAAGGCTCCGGTGACGTTGGCTTCACGCAATCACCCATCGGCAGAACCCAGACGGTTGCGATGATCCAGAACGGATGCGATGATCCCGTACGGATGCGATGATCCACCCCGGATGCGATGATCCAGTATGAATGCGATGATCCAAGACGGATGCGATGGTTCAGCGCAAATGTTCTGACGACGGAGCTTCCGCACAACGGCGGCAATTCCTTGAAGACAAGCTCCCAGAATCAGCACTGAATGTCTCCAGCACAGGAGTACCCAACAGATGCGCTCCACCCACGCCGATGCAATTCTTGCCACCACGTGCGTTGCACCACAACTTGAAATGGTTAGTCGGGGTCACCACTGTAGGACTACTCGAAAGGTAGTCCAAAAGGAATGCGTACAAGCTTCAAATTTTACTAGACTAACGGGATGGTGAATAACTCAACACGTGGCTTGCTCGATGAGCGTGAATGTATATTTATATGTCCGTTCACTACGAGGACGGAAAGGCAAGAGAGCCAACATGGCGATTCTGCCCGTCGCCCGAAACGACGGTTCCCCCACTCTCCACATATCGGAGGAGTGGGGGAACGTAGAGAGGGAACTTGCTAGCGCGCTCCCCACACTACCTGGCGGAACCCTGCCTTAGACACGCTGGGTATTGTTGCGTGTTTTCGCGGTGATTTTAAGAACAGAACGCGGGTTGATGCCCGTGGAGCGCTGAACCGCTCTGCTCGTCAGAGTGCGCGGGTGTTATAAATAAATGAGAATATTTGTTCTGGTAAAACTTGTAGGTATATTCTTAATAAATTTAA
The DNA here is from genome assembly GCA_963855975.1 of Andrena chrysosceles. Classification (NCBI taxonomy): domain Eukaryota; kingdom Metazoa; phylum Arthropoda; class Insecta; order Hymenoptera; family Andrenidae; genus Andrena; species Andrena chrysosceles. The sequence goes on along the minus strand of OY979767.1, from coordinate 74,298,429 downwards.
GAGATAGCTTTTCAGTGAGAACAAGACTTGTACATTCAAGAATCAAAATCGTTCTGCCTTCTCGGGGTCCTCCGTCGTTGCTCCTTCCCTCCTCGAACGTGGTGCCCCTTCCATCCCTAGGCGTCCTCCCAGTCCTTTGGCCAATCAGGATGAGGGATGAGCCGGATTCAAAGGGTAGGCTGTCCCATGGATGTCCGTCCGCCCCCGCGAATCTACGTCTATCTTTTCCTCCGTCTTCGGGTGGTGGTGGAAACTCGGTGGAAGCGCGCGTTTCCGTTACACAGCGGGGTGCACACGTGGGAAGAGAAAGTTGGCTCGGCTACGAGGGTCGAGTAGACAACTCTTGAAGAGAATTTATGACTGCCTTAGCGTCGCTAACACTTCTAGAGTCAATCAACACTCCTAAAACTAACAAAGGATAAAGCCTTCTCAAGAGATTACGTGACTTAGAAGAAACTCGCGATTCGTTTCGGGTTTCATTAATATTTATCCTCTTCCTGCCTTCGAGCTCTGCCCAAGATGTTTCCCACGAATGCCACCCGCATTGCGCATCCTTTATAATATTTCTTAATCATACGCAAATATCTATTTTCAAACTTCGCTCCTAATTTATCTATCGATTATATACATTTCCGTGACTACGTTCACGTAATCACGCAACAGTATCAGGAACTGGGAACGAACTCGTATATATACTAACAGGAGAGACTACGGTCACCGGCGAGAAACTTCTCAAGCCTCGTAGCCCTCTGGTGGAGCGTCGGTAACCACAACGGATCCCTACAGTCAGGCGAACGGCAGGATCTGATGCGAATCTGCTGCCCATCTGACGTCAGGGTCCTGATGTCAAGCTCTGTACCTCAGAACGTATCCTAATGCGGACATAGATGACTACGGATCTGACGTCAGGCTCTGCGCTCTCACGGCAGACCCTGCTGCCAATCTGACGTCAGATCGCATACATCTGGTTATCAGGGAGGATTGTAACAGTGTAAAGTCAGTTGTAGAAAAAATGTGAAAGTACGTACATATATATTTATATGCTCATTGTCTCCATATTTTGTTGAATAGTGTAAGTTAAAAAATAATATTAAATTTTATTTTAGGACCATGGAAATGAAGGTGGTGGTGACTCTAACCCCGTTGACGAGGAAATGATTATGTCTCTGCTTGCTGAAAATGAATCTCTGAAGCAGCAGCTAGGGAGAATGCATGCGATTTTACAATCATATTCTTTGTATTCAGAAGCTTCTGAATATTTATCTAAATATAATGTGAAGTGATGCATTATATTAACACTTTACCGATGGTAAAGCTGAACATCCTATACTTGAAGTCATTTTAGAAGGAACTTATTCGCGCATGTAGAATGAGCTCATTGGCTCCGAGGGAGCGTTTGTTTGGGGTATAGCCAATAGTAGCTTGTTTCGGCACCAATGAGCGCCAATATGTACAGAACCGGTCTAAACTCGTCGGTCGGCAAGTTCCTTCTAAAATGACTTGGAGTATACACACTTCTCACCGACCAGTTGGCCACAAATACTTCCCTGACACCGGCTCTGTTTCGGCTTAGCCTATTAATATGGTACCGGTTGGTAAAGTGTTAAGTTAAACTTAAGTTGCAAGTACTTGAAAGTGTATATAATATGACATGCATTTTTAGATGAAGTATTAAGAGGGTGCAGTACAGGGTACACACCTTATTATACAAATTTGGTAATTAGTATTTTATGTTATTATCCACTATGTTTTCTAGCTTCACAGAGGCAATTACGACCCAGGCCTTTTTTCGAGTTTAAGATACCGGCTTACCACCATTACATGGCCGATCCATTCAATAGGGCCATGAGTGGGGCAAACCAATATCTCACTGACATTGATGTGTTCTCCGTACATCTCAATACTTTCTGAAATCTATTGCATAGTATGATTGTCACCAGCGTAGTTGCGTTTACTGTATAAGTTCTTCAGACTATACTATTTATCTTTTGTCATTTTTCATTTCTCTGTACTCTAAAGCAGGCCTTCCCAAGTATGGGAAATCTGCTCCTGGATCACATGTTTATCTTTTGGAAACCTAAAAATCCGAACATTCTTTTCTGTTCTCGTGCTACAATTAATATCACTCACTGCAGCACGGCATTTTAATTCCTTTATACCTTGAAAAATATACCTAAAACACACAAATACATTACTACATTTTATATTGATTAGAATAACAATTAATTAATGAATATTTTTCACGCGGAATTTACTACCGAATCTATCGTAGCTACCGTATTTCAATATGTTTTAGCCGGTCTTAACGGACTCTGCATGTTGTTTTCTCTCTGGATAGGACACAAAATGGCGGATGCGCATACTCACCTCTTTAGTGCTCTACCCACATGACACGTATAACAGCGCCATCTGAAGGCCAGAATTACCAAACTATTCCCTACGCGTGACGCCACATGGCTGTCCCTACCCTTACATAACCATCAAGCACATTGTACAGTTTATTAAATAATTAATGCTACTTATTTCAAAAGGTATTTATTCTTTTTTTATTAATATACATGATCGGTGATTACAATTGTTACAAAATAATATAAGTAACGCATATAAATCCAAAGAGGTACTTTCAACATTTAAATTTACAAATCCACGTCCCGTAACCACTGGTACCTAGTAGGAGCGATATCAGAAAATTTCATTCAATAGTTTCGACTTCTTTTTTGTGTAAAAGCATCATATTTCCTGTTGTGTTAGCGCTGAAAACAAACACAATATTAGTATAAAATTAAACGTAACGTCCCATACAGCACACTACGTTGCAGAAAGACTGCAGAAAGGTTGCAGTTACGTTACGATGCAACATTGAAACATTGCAGGCAATATTTCTGAAATGTTGCAGAAATGTTCCTATGTCCGCCCGTGTGCAACATTGCATGAAATATTTCTGCAACTTTTATGAGATTTTATAGCAACTTTTCTGCAACGTTTCGGGCAGTAGGGCCAAAAATAAAAATTACGGTATTTTATATTTATATATATCGGACGTGCTGCGAGGGGGGCCGACGACATGAATGTGCGCAACAGAAAAAATAGAAAATTATTTTACCCCAGGGAGATTCGAACCCGCAACCTGTAGGACCGTAGACGAACACTTTACCGCTGCAGCTACAACTGTTGATTGAGAAGACTGCTTACATATTCGAACTTATACTCCTACCGAGCAACACCTTAAACTCAAATTATTCAAAAACGAAGATTCGTTTTGACAAACTCAATTACATCACCCTAATCGCGGAGTCGGATATTTCACAACAAATTAATTTCGACGCTTGATGTTGTATTAACTTGATGCATATTCTGTTATGAAATATCCTGCGTAGTACAAGAAAATAATGTTTTCTTTTTTTAGTTTTAGCGGATTCTTAATACAATCGTTTAACATCATTTATTTTATTTTCTAGTCTTTAGTGTTTGTGGATTTACATTTCACAGCTCAGACTTCTTTGCAAATATCATTTATTGCTGTATACAGTTTAACAGTTTGCATAAACCTTATAGTGCTAATTAACTAATTGTATTAACTACTTATATTACATATTGTCCGTGTTTACATATATTCCCTCGGAGGTTGCCTGTGAAATGTAACATTGTATTCTGTTTGTCGACATATGTGATATAAGTAATTAATACAATTACTTAGTTAACACTATAGGATTTAACCAAATTCATTAATTATATACAGCAACAAAAGATATTTGTAAAAAAGAGTTCCATGTGCCAATTACTACCACTGTGCCTACTATTGCCATTTAATTCATTATAGATAATAAAAAAGTTCCGTATTGTCGAGTAAAAATATGTAAGACCGTATTCAGTGCGGTTCGTTGCAGGTATGTAGCTGATACGTTACGGATGAACAAAGCGTAACCTAATATACACTGTGTAGTGGGTATACTAGGATATTGTACTAAATCTATATACTAAATCGATATTATAACAGTTTTTGAGCCTTGCTTACTGCGGGACCTTTGTTGTAAAATCTCAGAAACGTTGCGGGACAATTGCTGAAAAATCTCAGAAACGTTGCAGAAAAGTTGCTGTAAAATCTCAGAAACGTTGCAGAAAAGTTGCTGTAAAATCTCAGAAACGTTGCAGAAAAGTTACTGAAAAATCTCAGAAACGTTGCAGAAAAGTTGCTGTAAAATCTCAGAAACGTTGCAGTAAAATCTCAGAAACGTTGCAAGGTAATATTGCACCGCAACATTGCTGAAAGGTTGCAGAAATCTTCCTATGTCCGCCCCCGTGCAACATTGCACCGCAACCTAACTGCAACCTTTCTGCAACGTTTCTGCAACGGAGTGTGCTGTATGGGGTATGGATAAACAGGATACATGCCATACTTACTTCAACTTTATCTCCGCACAGTACACACCCTAGGCGATCATGCATGGTCCTGCGAACATTTACATTTATAAGAAAACATATGTTAAATTATTATCTACTAAACAAGACGCCAAACATTCGCAAGTCGCGCGTAACCCTACTTTTCTATCTTGCAGATAATAATGTAAATCTCGATTTCCGCGATGTAGATAATTGAAAATTATTCAATTCCATAATGACGTTTACCTTATGGATACGTCGAGATGATTTGTATGGATATTGTTGCTCAGAATCGCGTGGAATATTCTTCGATCTTGCCGGCACTTATTGCCACTGCCAGTGATTGCCACCTCAGACCTCGAAAACGAACACAAAGGGCGGTATTCACAGTGGCATCTTGAGCGAATGCTTGAGATCATCTTCTAGAAGACGATCTTGTTTGCCTGAAAACATCAGGTATTCATAGTCGTTACTCAAGATGATCTTAAGCATTTGCTTGGAATAAGCGATTGCTTATATGACGTATCCATTTACTTTATAAAGCATTTACTCAAGCATTTGCTCATTCACGTTCGGAAACTTTCGGAATAATTCTGTTAGAACAACCAATGATGAAGGATATTCCGTTCGTTCCTTGGTGGACGACGGAGTAGGATACTCGAACGTGAGTGAGTGATGCGTATGACAGTCGAGGTTATATTACAGCGATGCCGGGGGACAGTTTATCGGAGAGTCTCCGGAATGGCGAGGATAACCCCTCGCGGTGCTTTATAATGATTTCAGGAACAACGTAATTCGGAGCATAATCAAGGAAATTAGATGTAAAATTGATTTATATTGATTTATATAATGAACTAATATATAAACCCAACCACTAAACTGTAATGCGTGTGAGCGTCGAGTTTATATTATAGCAATGCCGGGGGAACAGTTTAGCAGAGAGTCTCCAGAATGGCGAGGATACCCCCCGTGGTGCCTCACGATGACTTCCAGGACTTCGATACGATAGAATAAAGAATGTTGTTTTTATGTAACAGGTATCAAGGGGGGCAATTTTGGGATGGTGGTAAAGAAAAATATATACCCTTCTCGCTTTTTAACGTTTTGTAATACCAATTTAATTAAAAATTTAAAACCGAAATTGAAAAATATTCCCATTTTTAGTATAGACTTAACAAAGATCAATTTTGAAATTTCGCAATTTTTTCTCAAAAGTCCAGTTGCTCCAGGATCACCCTGTTAAGCCGGGTCCAGACCTGAATGCGTATACGCTGAGCAGGCTGTGCGCGCACGAATGACGCATGCGGAGGGGTCGAAGGTGCCATTGTGTCTTTCTTCACCAACTTCTGTGCTTAACTTAGCCCACTCCGCAGTCTTAAAGATGGTGTGATACATAGTTAGCTAAATAAACATACAGCTCAACCCTCCGAGTCATCCCGTTTACCAATACAAGGTGATTGTCCAACGACGCCTGTCAAAGAGTTGCCATCTGGTACCCCGTGGCTAGGACAACCCCCTGCAGTGCGGCTGAGCGTCTATACCTGCCATTTTTATATAGGGTATTAATGAGGACCGCTGCAAGGTTTAATACCGTTAATAGTTACTGGAAAATCACACTCTGTCGATGGCACTTATTGTTTGAAACATTTAAGTTACCATTGTTCAATGGAAACCACGAGAAGGTGGTGAGTATTCTTCCATCGGGAAAGGATAGGATGTGATGGGATTATGTTAAAGGATAATAATTAATTTTTTCGCATTTTTGAGCGTCTTTTGGAATAAATGACCGGTTATGTAATTACTTATTTGATAATTGCTACAACTTTTGATTTGTCACTGTATGAATAGACTTTAGCTTTTAAATGAGACACTGTATCCGTTGGTATAAATGAATGAAAGTTTCGCGTTCCAGAAATTGTTTTTGCAAGTCCACGTCTCTCTAGTAATAATCGTGAATGTTTTTGATATTGTTCTATTGCTCAATAGATTGCAAAAACAATTTCTGGAACGCGAAACTTTCATTCATTTATAATAGTACATTGCGTGACAAGGAAGAGAAGTAAGCGATTGCGGCGAGCGTGAAGTGATTCACGCAATTCACGCGAGGCGAAATCGCGTCTCTCCCTTGTCGCGCACTATATTTTTTTCATCACCTGCATGAAAGGTGTTTTTTTGAAAGCCTGCTGAGCGATTCGCCAAAAAATATGCATGATGATCGAACACTGCATCTTCATACCACAGGGTAACATCAAACTCCAGTTTCGTTGGGAGCAAAGTAAAAAATTGCGAATACGCATGCGCGTAAAGTCTTTTTCCTTTGGGAGAAAAGTAGAAAACGCGAATACGTCTGAAATTGGTCATTTTGCTCCCGCTCAGCAGGCGTAAAAAAACACCCACTTTCATGCAGGTTTTGAAAAAAAAACAACAAAAGACGCTCAAAAATACGAAAAAATAATTATTATCCTTTAACATAATCCCATCACATCCCGTCCTCTCCCGATGGAAGAATACTCACCACCTTCTCGTGGTTTCCATTGAACAATAGTAACTTAAATGTTTCAAACAATAAGTGCCATCGCTAGAGAGAGAGTTTCCAGTAACTATTAACGGTATTAAACCTTGCAGCGGTCCTCATTAATACCTCGGGATGTTATCCTCGCCACGGGGTACGAGGCGGCATCATTTGACGGGCGTTGCTGGTGAATCACCCTGTCTAGTCATTCCAACTAGTCATCCGCGCAATCCTCCACAACATCCTTCAAACTTTGCACCCTTACGCATCAACCCCTCCACCTCTAGCTAGTACCTTAGGCCTAAGACCGTAAGACCGTATATATATAGAAGTCGGTAAGCCGCAGGGCCAGTTCAGTTTAGTCTTTGGTCAACGGACGAACCTCTACTTGTATTAAATATACATATCGTATTCCAAAAGTGTTGTCTTTCGATATTTTCGGTGACTAAAACGTATCGTGAGAATCTAAGATTGCTCGATCTACGACTCTTGTGCGTCCTCACACCCAGACCGTCACAATGACATCGAAGGAGCAACTCATTATTGCGAGCGCAGCTTTTCTGTTAACGTACAAATTATTAAAAGAGAAGCAAACTAAACCAAAAGTAGACAGACGATGGTGGATAACGGAACTATATAAACGCAGAAATGAAGAGGGACACAATATCTTGAACGAATTAAAAGTTGAGCTTGGCACGGGACAGTTTAAAAATTTTGTGCGCATGTCCAGTGAGGATTTCGAAGTGCTCATTCAGTTGATCGGACCAAAAGTGATGAAGAAAGATACTCGGTTCAGGGACGCTATTCCCGTTTCACTGAGATTGGCGATAACATTACGCTTTCTAGCAACAGGCGATTCCTATACGAGCTTACAATATGTTTTTAAAGTTTCAAAGCAAGCAATATCCACTATAGTAATGGAAGTTTGTCCTGCGCTAATTGAAAGTTTAAGAAGTCATGTAAAGGTAAGTCCAACCTACAAATTTCATTTTATTATTATTATTATTATTATTATTATTATTATTGAAATGACCTTCAAAGAGAAAAAAGCGAGGGGAATAAGTATGGATTAAACTAATGCTTAAAATTTAAAACTTAAACCTAAGTAACACATTAAAACTAAAGATTATAGACATTAAAGATATTATAGTTTAATACTTTTTATTGCGGTTCTGGGGTGTATCTATTTAATGTGTCAGTTTCTATTTGATTTGTGTTGTCGGATAAAAACATAGTCGGGGGATAATTGTGTGTGGATTGTGATGGGAAAGGGGTTGTGTGAGGGATATAATTATTAATTACATATTGATCATATTGACCCATGTCCGCCTCGAACATAATGTTGCTAATGTGGTGTTCCACGATGGATGCGACCTTGACGGAGTATGATCTTAATTTGTGGGCTACATGCTCCCCAAACGACCCGAACCTGTCGCCTTTCGTCGACATATTCAATTGATTATATGTCTCTTGAAGTATGTCGAATGTTTGTTCGATGCGAGGGTCTTCCTCGTTTCTTGACCTTCTTGCTGCTGCTGCTGGTGGTGGTGGTCGTAGTGGTGCTGGTGGTGGTGGTCGTTGTGGTGGTGATGGTTGTTGTGGTGGTGATGGTCGTTGTGGTGGTGGTGGTGTTGGTGGTATTTCTCCGTTGCTGTTTTCATAGATTCTGGACGGTCCAGCAATTTCGCCATCGTCATTTGGCGGAGTGGATACTATTGTTTCACCACACTCTGTCGCCGTCTCCGTATTCAAAAAAGTTTCCTGCAAAAAAAATATATCGAATTAAATTACTTGTTCAATCTCAATTCGTATTCTTAAAATTTGTGTTCTTCCTTTTTTTGGTCATATACACCAGTTTTATATTGATCCTTCCAGATCTTTATACAAGGTCAATTAATAACAACTGTCTCCTGAAATAACTACTTGGTTATTGCTTTTCCGGAATATATTGTATTTGGTCGAGCAGTCACATTTTTTTAAAATTTTATATTGTGTGGGGTATCATGGTGGCCTTCAGTTTTCTAAGTACTATGTTGTAATCGATAATTTTTGCTGAAACCACTAAATAATGAGTTATTTCAGATGGTAGTTGTTATTCATTTACCCTGTACACATACATATATCGCATTTTTTATATAGTTATGTGTTTTTCTAGATGCCTTCAACTACGGAAGAGTGGGAAAACATAGCTTCCCAATTTGAAAAAAAATGGAATTTTCCCCACTGCGTTGGGGCAATGGATGGCAAACACATTATGCTACAATGTCCCGTTAACAGTACCAGTGAATATTACAACTACAAAAACTTTTTTAGCATTGTATTGTTTGCTCTTGTAGATGCAGACTATAATTTTTTATTTGTGGATGTTGGTTGCCAAGGTAGATTTTCGGACAGTGGAGTTTTCAAAAACACCGATTTGTACAAAAAAATTGAAAGAAAAGATTTAGCCTTGCCCGAAGAAACTCCACTGCCTGGAAGGCATATTAACATGCCGTACGTTATACTGGGTGACGAGGCGTTTCCTCTCACAGAAAACATCATGAAACCGTACTCGGGAACTCACAGCAAAGGAAGCAGAGAAAGAATATTTAATTATCGTCTAAGTAGGGCACGAAGAGTGGTAGAGAATGTATTTGGGATATGTTCTTCAGTATTTCGTATTTTGAGAAAACCTATGCTGTTGCAGCCGGAAAAAGCTGAGATTATTGCACTAACAATTGTGTATCTACACAATTTTCTGAGAAAGTCGAAAAGTTCAAGAGCATCCTACTGTCCATCAGGGATGTTGGACAATGACAGTAATGGAGAATTAGTAGCAGGTAGCTGGAGGAGACAAACTACTGTAAACAATTCGTCGTTTCTGCCTCTTAATAATGTACCTCGAAGACCGTCTCAAAAATCAAAAAACATTAGAGAAGAATTTACTAATTATTTTGTTACCAACGGAACTGTCCCTTGGCAGAATGACTATGCTTAACGGAAATTATTTAAATACACCCATTTTACTTACATTGTGTGTATTTACGGTTCGCCTGGGTTGATTTTTGTCCAGTAAGAAATGCATTTGTTTAAATGCGAACCATTTGGACCTATAAACCTCGTTCCTTGCTGAAATGTAACAATTATTTGAATAATCAAATATAGATTGTGAATAATGTATTATTTGAATACAGAATGCACTACAATACATTGTAGAAAAACAACAGTTTTTTTCGACGTACCTTTCCCAGTGCCAATAGAACGTTTTCCTTTAGCCTTCTGTTGACGAAAGGATCCTAATAAACTCGTCATCTTCTTACGTAGGTTGTCCTCGTCTATGCCAATTTCTTTGGAAATTGTTTGCCACGCGTCTTTTTTTTTATTTGCGGAGAAATGATTGGGGTGTGAAGGTTTCCATAAAACGGGCTGTCTTTCATATGCCCCTATTAGTTCTAAGCATTGCTCCTCTGACCACTCCAATTCCATTGTTGTATACTGTAGATAAAGATGTGTATATTTCTATTAATAGAATTAAATCGACTTCCTTTTGCTCTAGTTGAGGGGGCAGTCACAATTAGTTTCAAGAATTAATATTGAATATTTTAGAGACTTCAATATCTATATGTGAATATTTAAGAATTAGTTTTATACGATTTTTAATTTCATTAATATTTATTATATGTATTTTAATTAAATTCATTAAAGTTCATAATAATTTTAATATTTAATGCTCAAATTCCATACGATGAATTGATGTGTCACGTCCCGGGTTAAGGATTTAATGGGACAAATGACAAAGGGGTTTTTTTTTTTTTTTTTTAGACTTGGGAACGAGATGAAAGGAGGGAGATACTGGGAGGAGGAGGATAAAAGAATGTGTAGAATGTGTGGGATGGAAGAGGAGACATGGATGCATGTATGGGAGGTGTGCACGGGATGGGGGATTGAGAAGGGATGGCAAGAGGTAGCGAGGGAGGTGTTAGGAGATGAGGGGGAGGGGGAGGAATGGATGAAGAGGTTGGAGGAAAGAAGAGCGGTGTGTGAGGGGAGGGGGGTCGGATGTGAGAGTGGAGGAATGGGAATGAGAGGGGAAGCGAGTGGAAGCGGAGGTCCGGGAGACGGAGGGGAGAGAGCGAGCGTGCGAGCGAGAGGGATTAGGGAATAAGACTAGATTAAATTCATATGTATATTTTAAGTTTAGGATTAGGTTAAGTTAGAATAAGTTAGAATAAGTTGCGAGAAAGTAGGATAAGTGTGTAATGTAAGGAAAGGTGTATGGGAATTTGTAACCCCTAGGGGATCAAATAAAAGAACTACTACTACAAAGGGGTTTTTACATAAATTCCAGGCGCGAATCTATAGTTCAGCGCACCGGGAGGCGAGGAAATCAGGTATTTGACGACGTAATTCTGTACACCAGCCTTTTCGATTGTCAGGCGAGAAATGTGAAATTCTGCACGCTAATCGTCTCGAACGGCCGGGAGAATGTTAGATTCAGGGGATTGAAGATTTAGGGAAGGTCAGGCGAGCAATGTTCAATTCTGCACACTAACCATTTCGAACGTCAGGCGAGAAATGTGAAATTCTGCACTCTAATCGTTTCGAATGGCAGGCGAGTAATGTTTAATTCTGCACACTGAAGATTTAGGGAAAGTCGGGCGAGCAATGTTCAATTCTGCACACTAACCATTTCGAACGTCAGGCGAGAAATGTGAAATTCTGCACACTAATCGTATCGAACGGCAGGCGAGTAATGTTTAATTCTGCACACTGAGAATTCAAGGAGAGTCAGGCGAGCAATGTTCAATTCTGCACACTAACCATTTCGAACGTCAGGCGAGAAATGTGAAATTCTGCACACTAATCGACCAGGGAAGGTTTAAATGAACTGGTTTGTATTGGGGAGACACCCGTTAGAGCACTTGTTTTGGTTTGCTTAGGTAATCGGATTTACCGCTGCATTATTGTAAAAGACACATGTAATAATTCGCGAAATTCGACTAGTCATACGGTTAAGCGAAACCTATGCGTAAGTAAGTTTAGTAAACACCGTGACGCTTTCTGCGGTCGTTGCCCGTAATCAGCTGTTCCGGCAGCCTGTTTGGATTTAGGGATCTTCGTAGCCGAAGGATTGACACAATAATTCGTAACAGATTTAAAGTAAAACTGTTTATTCACTTTATAGCTTTTGATAATAGATAATGCACTATTGTTGTGCAAATCGTTACGGTTTATAATGATAGGTTAGCGATGAACATAGCATGTATATAATGATTATGAATTATGAATATGAACATGCAATACAAGATATATATATATACATTAATAAGCTAGGATGATTTAAGCAATAGGCGTTAATAAGCAATGCAAATAGCAATACACAATAATATAAGCGCAATAAGCGTTGTAATGTGAAACAATATGAAACCATAAGAATGTGAATAATTGTTATAGATGATGGTGATATACCGTGGTATTAATAGTAGTTATAATCTCTTACGATACTTGATGATTGATGGTGATTGAATTTATTTTAAATAACACTTTGATCGACGAGACCTTAAATGGTTTCGTGTAAATAGCTTCCTTTCGAACAAGGATATTCGTCGAAAGAGAGCGTGTCCCTTCGATCCTGGTATTTCGGCGAAAGAGAGAGCGTGTCCCTTCGATCCTGGTATTTCGGCGAAAGAGAGAGCGTGTCCCTTCGATCCTGGTATTTCGGCGAAAGAGGACTTCTGTCTCCGGGCCCTTGTATTTATATGATTTTGCAAGGGGTTGTGGGGTGTACGCGCGGTATGGACTTTGCCCTGCTTATATAATATTTTACGGTATGAAGGGGGGTGCGCAGTATGCACCTTGGGCTAATTATAAACATGTGTCATGATAACTTTTGGGGTTTTTGCAGGGAGCAAAGGTTGATCTATATTGGGACTCGCAGTTTTTCTACTAGGGTTTTTATACATAGGATTTTGAATTGCTCAACTCCTCGAATGGATTTTGGGTGTTTTAATAGGAAAGGGACGTCGGTGGGTTTGACTGCTTTGGTCATTGAGAGGGTGTGAGACGTGGTCTCGATTTAAGATATTTGTGGGGCGAGGGACTTGTTTAGATTTGACGTAAGAGAGGAATTTGTGCCGCGTTGGGCGAATAAGGGAGGAAGATTTAATGATTGACCGTCTTGAGATGGGGACCGCTAAGGTACATCGCCAAGGCGGCCAAGGTCGTTGGTAAAGGGGTAAGAATTGAGGTTTGTGGAAGATTTGAGCAGATTTGTAGATAGATTTATAAATGAGTTGAAATAACCGCGCGCGAAAAATCTTGGGGCGTCACAGATGTACAGACGGTGTACAAAGTATTCGTACAGCAACCAATTTAAAGTAAAACGTTGTATATCCATGTCAGTAATAAATTTTAACGGAAAATAATGATTAATAAATATTCTTCGATGTTTTTATAATACATTTTGTATAACCGAAACTTTATTCCCTTTAACATTTACAAAAATATTATGAAAAACAGATAAACTTGTAGAAATGGACGCGCAAAAAGTATTCGTACAGTTGAATAAAGACTTAATAAACGTTCTTTAGGCCCGGTGCAGACGAGCGGTTTGCGGCAGTCTGCCGCCGCGGAAAATTACGGCCGCGTTTTGCCACAACATACATTTCTATCAAGGTGTTCACACGGGACGCAAATTTTTGCGAACCGCTTCACCACGAATGAACGCTGCCGCGATGCAGCGTTTTGCGTTTATTTAACGCAAGAAAATGTCTCCCTCAAACCCATAAACATAGAAGAAGAAGAAAGCGCAGAACGCGAATCGTAGCGTTGCAAAACCGCTCATGTGACCTGGTAGAAAAATTTCATGCGCGTCTCGCGGCGGCTAACTGTCGCAAACCGTTCGTCTGCACCGGGCCTAAAGAACGTTTAAAAGTCACTCCGCCAGAAGAGTAGTGTAAAATATAACATCCAACCTAGTAAATTCCATACCAAGTAGCCTCGAAGCTATTATATAATCAAAAGGCAATCCCACAAATTATCAACACATTAAATATTTAGTTTATGTCCACAGTTTATTAAGTCTTTATTCAACTGTACGAATACTTTTTGCGCATCCATTTCTACAAGTTTATCTATTTTTCATAATATCTTTGTAAATGTTATTTAATAAGTTAATAGAAAGTATTATTTGCATGATATTGTTCCGGCTATGGGGAGTCAACGCCCCCCCCCCCCCCCAATGGACATCGTCGAAAATTTTTAATAACTGAACAAGAAAACACTCAACACAAGTATAATTCACTGTACACGAAGTTAGAATCGATAATTATAAATTGACAAAGGATGTAGAGATATGTAGAAGTAACTATTAATACTTACGATGGAAGTTGATCGCACTTTCAGCAAAAAATATCGAACTTCTGTTCTGCACTGAAGCTTGTAAGAAATCCTACACGCACTGAATACGAACTGTGTGGTGCACTGTTTGCGATGAACTGATCTTGCGATGACACTAATCTTCTTCGCGTTGACAGTAAACTGACGCTATTGGTTTGCATACAAAAATCGGGGGTTGAAATGAGCTTTCTGATTTGTCAGTTCCGAAAGGAGGGGATGAGGAAAAAAGAACTGTCGGTCGCAGAAGGTAGGGGAAAAATTTTGGTTTTTCCCGATCCGCGGTTCCGGTGGATCAGAAAACCGCGTACGGTGCCGAACGGTAAAAATTTCACCCAAACCTGGTCCGCGGTCATTTGGTACGCAGCTGAGCAAGCGAGGTTTATTATACTCTTGCCGGCCCTAAAACAATTTACAGAACTGCTTCTCCGTCTATTGTGATGTACAAGAATGACCATAATACATACTATGTCAGGGAAGCCACGGCAGAGAACTTCCTTCATTTCATTTGAAACACAGTTTCCAGTAATCGGTGACCGCGACGTAGTAAAATAATGTTTTTAAATGGGATTCTTTTTGATGGGATTATATACTTGGCGCTTTTTTGTACCTTTTTTAAAAAAAGGTAATTTTGTGGGGGATTTCACACATTTTGTAGTGTTTATTGATGACTAGATAATTTTTTCACCCTTTATTTAGATAAAGAAAACAATATGTAGAAAAGGAAGCTAATATTTCCACTATCTTTAGGTGGAATCAGACGGGTCGTGGCTCCGCGAGCCGGCTCGCCTCGTCTAGCTCGTCAATTTTGCTGGGCGAGCCGAGCCATGACCGATCCACCTTTCGACGTGCGCGTCAAGCATCCGCGTGCACGCCTGGCAGCACGTCGGCCTATTCGAACGCGTCTTTATACTCGAGAGATAAGGGATCCGTTTTTAATTTGAACGTGCAGTCAGCGGACAATACATTTTCTTAGGCCCGGTGCAGACGAGCGGTTTGCGACAATTTGCCGCCGCGGCAAATTACCGCAGCGAGAGGCGCGTGAAATTTTTCTAGCAGTTCACATGAGCGGTTTTGTAACGCCACGATTCGCGTTCTGCGCTTAATTTTTATTTATTTATTATATAAATTATTTTTTGCGTTAAATGATAACCGCTGAAATTTGCGTCCCGTGTGAACTGCTTCATATAAATCTATGTTCTGCCAAAACGCGCGCGGTAGATTGCCGCGGCGGCAAACTGCCGCAAACCGCTCGTCTGCACAGGGCCTTACTGTCTCTGCAGGAGGCGTATTGATAGTGGATAATACTTTGTAGTTGCTATATTGGTGGCACTTTTCTCACGTGCGTCTAGATAAAAGCGGGCTCAGAGCCAGGCAAAAATTCATTCATTCTTTACGATGGGTAATTTATTATTTTTCCAAGAACGGTTCGACAACATCTGTTTGCCAAATTTCTAAAGGGCAATCAATTTTATGGGGTCTTTAAGAATTTTAGACATTGTTCAGTCCGTGTGACGTCACAAAAGAGTGATCTGTATGCTTGTGAAGGAATGCGAAGCGTGCGAGTTTAGATAATAATAAATAAAGTCTGTACAGAGAGCATCCAAACGAAAGAAAGCTGTAGAAAGTGTTGTACAAAGCAGTATAGTCTGTTATAGTTAAAAAAAAAATAAAATTTTTAAGAGCAAATGTCAACATTTAATAATAAACATTTTTTCAGGTACATCATGCTTAATTCGACTTTTATCATTAGGAACACAAATTCAGTCTCGTTGCATATATTTAAATATTTATAAAATATATAATAAAGTGTAGAATAGGGTAAAGCCACCAGTAGTCTACCATGTATCAGTAGTCGAGCACTTTCAGAAAAATATGAAAAATAAGGTTTTTAGAAGTAACGACCTTTTGAACAAAGTGCAGTTCTCTAACTGCACTCTATCTACACTCTGTTCAAAAGATTGTCACTTCTAAATACCTTATTTTTCATGTTTTTCTGAAAGTGGTCGATTACTGATACATGGTCGACTACTGGTGGCTTCATCCTACCTTAATATATAAAGTAGTTTACTAAAACCAGGCTAACAATAAGTGTAGTAGTACAGAAAGAAAATATAGTCTTCGGATAAAATCATAATTTTTTACATCTTGAGTATTGAAAAAATTGACTAATAAAATATATCTAATATGTCTAATCTAATCAAATATGTCTAATAAAATATATCTAACAAAAAATTAATAAAAAATGTCTAATAAAATTTTAAGCAGGTATTAACTATTTCTAAGTAATTTCTCCGCTAATTCCACTTCTGCTGTCAATTTACGCAATTCTAATTCGTACTTTTTCCGTAAGAATTCTAATTCTATTTCATTTTTCAATCGTTGGTGTTCGAAATTGAGTAATGACATTTTCTTTCCATCTTCTGTCATCGATCTGATTCTCTCAGATTTCAATTCCTCCACTTCAGAATTAGAGGTACCTTTCTTTTTTTTTCACAGGACCTGAAACTAATAGAAATACCAGATAATGAAATTACAAAAGAAATATGTTCCTAATATAATTACTCTTCTTAACCCTTTGTTACGGGTTGTAGCAGGGATTTCGAATGAGGATATAGATGGGTTCGCTGCCCGTGGAGCGCTAATGCGCTCTGCTCACGTTCGCCCTTAGTTTCTGCCTCCAGCTTCTTCCAGCGACAATTAGGTTGAATAAATAGACTAAGAGTTATTTGTGTTGTAACTTGATTTAGGTTTTATATATTTTAAAGTAGGACAATTATGTGATACGTCAGTATGCTTTGGGTGTTGATCAACGAATCTAAGAACTGAGATGTCGTCGTTAAGAAAAAGAATGAAACATGTTTCTGTTAATAAAGATATCCAATCACACAAATGGTTTCTTAATTAATTATGTAACAAATTATTTGATTGGTTCTTCGTTTACTAAGAACGAGCGTTTTACATGATATCCGTGATCTAATAGCAAAGCAACCGAAACCAATATTTAATCAATACTATTTAAAGAGCGTTTCTAAGTAGTATTCCTTGGAATACTTGTTTATATTTTCAGTTGCTTCGTTTGACAATTTAAATTTGGCGCGTCTAAACTTGGCCATGCAGAGCCATTAGACTATATTCATGTGTTACCACATGAGACCGTAACACCTTAGTAGCATAGTGTAACACCCGTGTCACACGAATTGAAAAAATTATGCACACCATTTGGGGTCATTTTTATGAACTTTAAAGCATTACTTTACTATTGCCATATGTAACAAGTGTCCTTAGAGCAGAAATACATCCGTAGAAATTCTACTGTGATACACTGGCTCATATTATTGATTACAATTCTTAATTTTGCCTGGACCACTGAAAATACCACGTAAATGATAATTTTTCTCTCAATTATTTCGGATTTCCTTTGTGAATAAATTTGATTGATGTTGGACATAATAATGTATGTGATACTAATCTAACATTCTGCAAAACCGAGTATTGGCTTAATATTATAGTATATAGGTATCTTTATACATGATTTAACACTGGTGTTAAATCCATATTTTTTCATTTATACAAAAAATTGGTACACTAGGAATTTTTTGCTTATTTTTACGATGAAGGGTGGACAAAAATGGACCGATAAAAATTTTTCTACGTAAAATAAAAAAATCATGATACTAAGGGTTAAGATAAAAAAAATACATATTTTACCAACACTTTGTATAAGTTCTACTTCTTCTGTAGGTACACACGTCTGTTCTCCAGCATAGGACTCGTCCAGTTCTTCCATCATGGAATCTATTATTGCCTGGTTTCCATTGAACAATATTTCTTGTCGCTCTAATCATTAAAACATTCATTATTCATTTCGTCTAATCTCAATATCTCATTAGCATTTTATTAATATCATAACATTACTAACCGTGTGTGGTTTCCTCATTTAAATTCGAGGAGAATAATACGGGTGCAGTGTGCAAAAGATGTGGTGTTACCTCCGCAACATCTGGGTCAATGGCAACGGGTGGTGGTGGTGGACCACCACCTGTTGCCATTGTTGCTTGCCTTTCCTTTGTCAGCAGCCCCCGCTGTGCAGCTTTTATGTTGCTCCAGAGTTTTCTGAGTTGCTGAACAGTTCTCTGCAATGATTATATAAAATAGATTATTATTACTACTTGTTCCGATCAATTACGCATGACCTGTCTGAGCAACACTTTATATCATATGAAGATACCAAAAGTTGGGTCGATTTATGGATAGCGTCAAAAGATGAAGCGTTCTTCAGACGCGGTATCCGGATGTTGCCAGAAAGATGGGGAAAAGTAGTGGCCAGCAATGGACAATACTTTGAATAAAACATAAGGTACCGTTCTTTCGCAATAATGCCCAATTTAAGATAAAAAACGGCGGAGACTTATTTGTACTCCTGATACCTTTCTTAAAACACGCGCTATTTATTATAATTACGTTCGGGTATAGTTTCATTGCCATTTTTATATAAACAAATCCCTTACCTTAGCGGATATTAGATGCGAAGCATTATATTTCTGGCATATATCGTCCCAAGCTTCGTCTTTAGCGCTAATACAACTAGCATCGCTTTTCTTTCGCTCTATAATAGGCCCGTATTCTTTTAACAACTCTACAAATAAACGTTTTTCTACATCGCTGTAGTGTTTCTTACTGTTCTTTGCCATTTTTTAGAATAGCACGTGCTACTGACAGGCGCGTAAGGACGAATAAGGGGGAATACCGCGCAAACACAGCAAGCCGCATTTTCAAAACCATTCCTCATTGGATAATGCTGCTCGGCTACACTGGAAAGTTTCCGACGCTTGCCGAACGTAATATAAGATTTGCTTCAGCATTTGCTTGACTAAGCAAGCCTTAAGCACCGTCTTTTTCTCTAAGCAAATCTTAAGTTCGGACTGAAAATACATGAAGTCTTAAGCTCGCCTTACTCGAATAAGGCGAACTTTGTTAAGTCATGCTTAAGCGCTTGCTTAAGCAACGACTGAGAATACCGCCCGAAAAATGTATTATAGGTTAGTTGTTTTCATTTCAGATATACGACATTTACGACACATTTACGACATTTATTACATTTATGACGCGTGTCGTGTATAAAATCGAAAATTCGTGTCTTTACCCACCACCAGTGGTAATAGCGAATTCGGGAGACCCGCACTGGCCGCACTGAGTACGACTTTTAGCCAATTGGAAGGTAGAAAAGTCGCACTCTGCGGCCAGTGCGGGTCTCCCAAATTCGCTATAAATGTCGTGAATGTGTCATAAATGTCGTATATCTATACTCGAGCTCATTTTAGAAGGAACTTGCCGACCGACGAGTTTAGATCGGTTCTGCGCATGTTGGCGCCGAAACAAGCTACTATTGGCTATACATCAAACAAATGCTCCCTTGGAACCAATGAGCTCATTCAACATGCGCGAAATAAGTTCCTTCTAAAATGAGCTCGAGTATATATATCTAGAATGAAAATAACTAACCTATAAAACAGTTTTCGTATAGGTTATGAAGAAGTGCCAATTTATTAATAATTATAATTGTGATTAAAAAAGTTAAATTAAATTATGTTACACTGACGAAAAATTAAGTTACACTGACGAAAAATGGATATTGATAGGTTAGTAGGGATGCTGATTTAAAATCGATCTTTCGAAGATCGATATTTTTTGTCACGATTTTCGATTTTTTAAATCGATTTTCAGGACAGAGATCGATTCGAAGATCGTATCGCAACTGTTGCGTGGCCGGCTGGTTCCTCTCAGGATCCTTGCAGGGAATTTGGCGAGGGTCGATGCCCGTGGAACGCCAAGGTGTTCTGCTCCTTGGACGCGGATTTTTGTACGATAAATATAATGAAAACGATGCTAATTAATTGAATAAAACAATTTGGACACAGTAACTAATAGCAATAATCAATGCAAACAACGATTTTATCACAAAATAAATCTTTTGGAAATTTTATTAATATGTACGTCCGTTCACTTGTGCTTTCGGGGCTCGAGTGACGCTTTCCAAGCGAACGCCCTTACAACCGTTTTTCATTTTTACAAAATGTCCTTAACAACTAAGCCAAACAAACTAAATTCTTCTAGGTCGATTTTGAGAATCAAGCGTTTAACTACATAGCCCAGGAATTTCACCTAGGAGAAAGGATCAAAGTGTGGTTTATTTATTCAAACACCCGTTTACAAGGGGGTATCGATTAATTTATAATCTTGAAGTCCTCTCATTAAAGGATCTCTAACTATTTTCAAACACCTCAGCCTTGTGCGGACTTCACTTTGTCTCCTTTTCCCTGTTGCGACTCCCATCTAGCGGCGTGTAGTATAAGCTTCGGAAGCGCCGCGTTCAGATTGAATCACCTGAATGTAATGGGAAAAGGAGACAAAGTGAAGTTCGCACAAGGCCGGGGTGTTTGAAAATAGTTAGAGATCCTTTAATGAGAGGACTTCAAGATTATAAATTAATCGATACCCCCTTGGAAACGGGTGTTTGAATAAATGAACCACACTTTGATCCTTTCTCCTAGGTGAAATTCCAGAGCTCAAAATCGACCAAGAGGAATTTAGTTTGTTTGGCTTAGTTGTTAAGGACATTTTTGTAAAAATGAAAAACGGTTGTAAGAGCGTTCTCTCGAGCGTTCTCTCGAGCCCCGAAAGCACAAGCGAACGGACGTTCATATTCAATAAAATTTCCAAAAGATTTATATTGTGATTAAATCGTTGTTTGCATTGATTATAGTAATTAGCTTCTGTGTTTAAATAGTTTTATTCAATTAATTAGCATCGTTCTCATTATATTTATCGTACAATAATCCGCGTCCAAGGAGCAGAACGCCTTAGCGTTCCACGGGCATCGACTCTCGCCAAATTCCCTGCAAGGATCCTGAGAGGAACCAGCCGGCCACGCAACAAAATTGGTGACAGCGGTGGGATGCTGCAGGTTCGCCGGCTCCTAGACAAAGATTTAAAGAGAAGCCATCTGTAAATCCATGCGGTACCTCTCCCCAAGGCATCAGACGATTTTCCTCCACGACGGCGTAGCTGACGTCGATCACCGTTGCTGTGAGAGATATTAGTTAATTTAAATTTACTTATTGCGTTTATTGTTCATCGTTCCCTGTTCTGTAATTCACCGTAGTTATTAAGATAATTACTGTGTCCGCTAAGTTAGTTAACCCTCCGATACTCGCGCGTGTGCACGGAGTGCACGGATGTCAGTTTTTGGCTGAAAAAACGTTATATCGTGATATATTGTACCCAGCACACCTATGTATTCTTCCAGCGGACATTTTTGTATAATACTATGTACTTGTCAGGTTAAAATTTAGTTTGGAAGTGTTTCTGATTGAATGAAAATGAAAATATGCCGCGTATCTTGCCGGCGACCGCGCCCGTGTACTCACAAGTACGCCTTCAATTGCTTTGGTTTTTGGATATGTTTTAGAGGACCGCAAAATAAGATATACGTGTTTTTTTATTTTGCCCTGTTTGTATGTTTGGGGGGTGAAACCACCTCCCAAAGGTTTTCAAGTGTTCGTCTCCGATTGTTGTGGTTTTTGGATATGCTTTAGAGGACCGAAAAATAAGATATACGTGTTTTTTTATTTTGCCCTGTTTGCATGTTTAGGGGTGAAACCACCCCTCAAAGGTTTTCAGGTGTTCGCCTCCGATTGTTCTGGTTTTTGGATATGCTTTAGAGGACCGAAAAATAAGATATACGTGTTTTTTAAATACAGATAAATGTATATAGGAACCCAATTTTAGCATTATTGCCCCAGCCTAATCATTTTTCTTAATAATACGTCACCGTGCACTCAGTGCACGACGCGAGTGCTCGCGGGATCCAAATAGGCGCGAGTACCGGAAGGTTAATATTCGCGTTACGAAAATGTGGCGCTTTAACAGAAACGCATTAAAATGGAGGAGGGAACGGCAATCTCGGCCGGGAGGTTTACAAAATTTTGAGGCCCAGGATATATCTGTCCAGCCTGCGCGAGTAGAGCCTCCATTTGCTATGTCTCTGCCTCGGGCACCAGTTATTCCGCCTACGCAAATTAGAGATCCCGTTGAATATTCGCCCGAGCTAAGGAGTAGTTTGGCCTGCCGGAACACGGTCGTCGTTGCTAGCTCTCAAACTTCGGCCGATGTATCACCAGCTCAGGAGCTAAGTCCTGTATCGTCGCGAATGAATCCGCCTGTCGTTAATTTGTCAGAAATTAATAGTAGGTCACCTTGTTCGAGTGTAGCTCCTGCTCAAAAACCGTCGGAATCTTCGAATTATCCGCCTAAATCCTATCTTTCGTTAAAACTAGTGAAAGACTCAATTCCTAAATTTGACGGAAAATCCGACTCTTTGATCAAGTTCATTAAACAATGTAGACTACTCAACTCGAAGGTAAAGCCTAGCGACCGTGAAAACCTCCTCTTCCTTATTCGGGGAAGGATTGAAGGACACGCTAATTTAGCGTTATCTAACCGACGCGAAGCTACAACTTTGGACGAACTAATAGATTTATTAAAAAAGATCTTTGCCCAGTCTTTTAATGTCCATGACATGAACGCGGGACTGATGAATACGCGCCAGTACATGGATGAAACGGTAGAGATATTCGGGGACCGAATAAACGAAATTTTAAATAGTGGGTTAGAGACCGCCCGAGATGCGTATAACCCGGAACAATTAGTCGGCGTCATCGATTTATTGAAAAACACGGCAACTATTAGTTTTATTAAGGGGCTCCAGAATCAAACCACACGATTTTACTTGAACAGGCAGAAAGATAGCGGACAATTACCTGATCTCGAGACCGCTATCTCCATCGCGAGTAAAATCGATTCCGAATTGGTCGATCATCCTGGACCGTCTGCTCTTTCATCCTCCCGATCTGTTATCACAAGCGCAAAAATTTTTAAAGCAGACTTCGAGAATCGCAATTGCTACTTTTGTAATCAAACAGGACACTTACGCCGTGATTGTCCTAACGCTAGGGAATCTCAAATGAATCCTCCAGACCGTGAAGAGATTAGATGTAGCTATTGCAAGAAAACGGGTCATCCTGAGGCTCGTTGCTACAAAAAACAAAATCGGGGTGTTAGTCGATCTCACGGTGAATCGTCTCAACAGAATACTTTAAACTCGCAATGGGTCCCACGAGCGGGTGCGGCGTGGAACAAACCCTTAATTGCCAGCACCCAAACCAACGAGGCTGCTTCCAAGTCAAAGTAAATCGATCCGGTAGTCTGCCAATAATGAAGCTAAAGCATCATTGCTTCCGGGAGAAGTTCGGCCACTTCCTTGTTGACACCGGTTCTCAACTCAATATTGTAAAGCGGAGCAGTATAATTCCCAGCACTACCGTAAATACCAACGTCGTTTACAATATTACGGGTATCGATTCAGGAAGTATACGTACTTGTGGCGAGGTCGTCATTAAAGTCAATCACATTGACGTGAAATTCCAAATTGTTAGTGCTGATCTTCCTATCCCCGAATCAGGGATCTTGGGAATACCGTTTTTAGAAAACCAGAACGCGATAATGAAATTCGTAAACGATGAGTCTAATAGTCTTCGTATCGGTGACGAAGAATTTTTCCTTCTCTCGTCGTCCTCATTTCGGTTACCTCCTCGTAGTAAGACTCTCGTAGCTCTGCCTGTCAAGGAACCTGGAATTAAAGAAGGTTATATAAGGAAATTGACCACTGAACCGGGCGTTTTCATAGGGGAAGCATTAGTTAGACAACAAGATGGGTCTGCTAAGTTATACGCAATCAATACTACTCCTAATCCCGTTACCGTAACTATTCCACCTGTTGAATTGGAGACATTCACAGAACGTCCACCTTCGCCGCGTTCGTCCCGCACAGGCAATCCTAATGTGGATAAATCGAGGGCCGATTCTAGCAGATTAGTCCAGATAGCTAAAATATTGAAATTAGATGGTTTAAACGAAGACGAGCAAATTAGTATTTTGGAAATTATCAGGGAATTCCGTTATCAGTTTTACCTTCCATCCGACAAATTGCACTTCACGAATACCATCCAGCATTCAATCGAAACTGTAAATGAGACTCCA
This sequence comes from Andrena chrysosceles, assembly GCA_963855975.1. Classification (NCBI taxonomy): domain Eukaryota; kingdom Metazoa; phylum Arthropoda; class Insecta; order Hymenoptera; family Andrenidae; genus Andrena; species Andrena chrysosceles. Next base: position 74,274,062 of record OY979767.1, on the reverse strand, counting down.
ATTAATACCAAACAGTACAGGTTCCCCCCTATTCATAAAGAGGAAATAAGGAATCAGGTCGGCGCATTGTTGGAAAAGGGTATTATTCAACAGTCTACTTCTCCATATAACTCACCCGTTTGGGTGGTCCCGAAGAAAGTAGATTCCACTGGGAAACAACGTTGGCGCATGGTCATAGATTATCGCTTGTTAAACGAAAAAACCGTTAGTGATGCCTACCCACTCCCTAATATAACAGAAATATTAGATCAACTCGGAGCAGCGAAATATTTTAGTACTCTTTATTTGGTCTCAGGCTTTCATCAAATCCCCATGGATCCCAAATCCAAACCCAAAACCGCCTTTTCGACTCTCAACGGTCATTATGAATTTAACAAAATGCCTTTTGGCCTAAAAAATGCCCCGGCCACTTTCCAACGGTGCATGGACTTGGTCCTATCTGGTCTACAGGGGGTTGAGTTGTTCGTTTACATGGATGACATTGTCCTGTATGCCAATTCTATAGAAGAACATTCTGAAAAGTTAAGGAACCTCTTAGCCAGGTTACAAAATGCAGGCTTAACATTACAACCAGAGAAATGCCGATTCTTACAACACGAAATTACTTACCTTGGGCATAATATCTCTGGTGAAGGAGTGAAACCAGATCCCGAGAAAATCAGAGCCGTAAAATCATTCCCCATTCCTAAAAGTAAAAAGAATATTAAACAATTTTTAGGCCTGGTCGGCTATTATAGACGTTTCATTCCCGATATGGCAAAAATCGCCAAACCTTTAACGCGATTATTAAAAGCAGATGTCCCTTTTGTTTGGGACAATGATGCTCAATCCACCTTTGAAAATCTACGTGATACAATTTGTTCTGAACCTTTACTGCAATTTCCGGATTTTAACCGACCTTTCCTTGTAACGACTGACGCCTCGAATTATGCTGTGGGAGCTGTGTTGAGCCAGGGCCAAATTGGTAAAGATCTTCCTATCGCATACGCGTCGAGAACGCTTAATAGTGCAGAGACCAACTACTCCACCATCGAGAAGGAGTTACTTGCCGTTGTCTTCGCAGTTGACCACTTCCGACCCTACTTGTATGGTCAACAATTTACATTAGTAACTGACCATCGCCCATTGGTATGGCTACATAATGTAAAAGATCCTATTTCTCGCATTATGAGGTGGCGAATCAAATTAAATGAGTATGACTATAATATAGTATACAAACCTGGGAAAGTAAATTCAAATGCTGATGCGCTGTCCCGCAACCCTTCCGACTCTACCCATCTCGATCAAAATTCATCTTCTCCGATCACAGAACTCACTGCCGACCATACAGAGACAGACTATACTGACACCTCTCCCTCTAAGCGTCTGCAAGGGGTAGTCGTAGGTGCCAACGACGCACCACTTGTGGATTCTGAAAAGGAAGAGGGCATGGACTATAATAGATTATGGGAAAATAATGAGAAATTGATAGCTACCATCTTTCTCGCCCATGAAACGAATGTTGATGGTCCACCTGAGGTCTCTATTGAAACTGAACACTCAGACGACAGTTCAATTGACAGCGACGCTTACTTTACTGCAGACGAAGAGATGTTACCTTCTCTTATGACAGAAATATCTAAAAGAGGCGGAGTCCCAACTAAAGATGTAGTGGTTGGAGGATCGTTCTTAAGAGGTCGTGTGGATGAGCTTCGACCCGGCCGTCTGTTGGACACCGGAAAGGCTGATTTTAAAGGCACCCCGCCACAGATCCCGCTAGGGGCAGCCCACGTACCTCAGGGTGAACAGGATACGTCTGACCTGGGACATCGGATAGGCTTTAAGCACCCCGCCCAGGTCCACGGCTTGGCACCCACGGCTTGTGTCTGGTTAGGGGCTGAGGAGCCAAATTTAGAGGCTGAAAGATGCCGGCTTTTATTTGAGACCAAGTCCGTAGATGATAAGACACGATCCTCCGTTGAAACGACCTCAGGAAATGGTGACCTAGTTAAACAAAGTAATAATAGAGTTTTAACGACAAAGACGATTTCATTAATGCCTATCATTCATTACTCTTCTTCTCCAAATATCGTTTATACTAAGGATTATCTTTGTATGCGCAGAGATAATGTTATTCATTTTTTCTCCCTTGATAATGAAGTCGTATCTCAAACCACTAAAGATTTATTGACTTACAATAAATTTTCCCTTGAGCAGGTTAAACAATATAAACTCAATGTCGGAGAAACTATGGTCTTCCCTAATGTGGAACCCCACATTTTTCACCTTTATGTTAAATCCCTGTCAACGGGATCAGTAGATTATGTCCATCTGGAATCCTCAATAGCTTCCCTTAAACATCTCATGGACTCTTTAGGCGTCAAAACTATTAGCATCTCTAGAAAAGATAATAATATCGAGCCGATTAGTTGGGATCTCATAGAAGGCCTCTTAAAACAAGAATTAAATAATCAGCAATATACAATTACTGTTTGTACTGGTGAAGTTGTTATTCCACTTCCATCTAGGAGGCCCCTTATCATGAAAGAGTTCCATGAATCCGCTATAGGTGGTCACCAAGGCGCCCGGAAACTCTTCAATAGAATCAGAGAAAACTTTTACTGGCCGCGCATGGGAAAGGAAATAGGAAATCTTGTTCGTTCTTGTTCGAGCTGTCAGAGAAATAAAATCCTTACTGCTAAAACCAAACAACCCATGCGGATAACTGACACTCCTAAAAGAGCATTTGAAAAGGTACAGATGGATATTGTGGGACCCTTACCAGTGACAAAGAGAGGTAATCGGTACTTATTAACGCTCCAAGATAACCTTACAAAATATTCGGATACAATTCCACTCCTTAGTATTGACTCCGTAACAGTTGCCATGGCTTTGGCTGAATAATTTATCAGCAGATTTGGGTGCCCTAGAACTATACAAACCGACCAGGGGAGTAATTTTGTTAGCAATATAATGAAAACCTTCTGTAGAATATTTAGAATACAACGAATTACCTCAACCGCATTCCATCCACAATCTCTGGGATCTCTTGAACGGGCACATCGTGTTTTTATAGACTACCTGAAACATTATTGCACTAAGACTGACTGGGACGACTGGATTCGGTTTGGAATATTTTCATACAATACGTCTGTCCATGAGGCTACTGGTTTCACTCCTCACGAGCTTGTGTTTGGCGTAAAGGCTATTATTCCCTCTGAGTTTATCAAGCAACAGACTCCGCGAACATTTGTCGATTATTTAGATAATCTATTTTCAAAAATTTCCACAACGCAGGCATTAGCAGCTACTAATCTGGAAAAGGCAAAGCAAAGAAGCAAACTCGTTTATGATGCGAAAATAAATACTTCTAAATTTTCTGTAGGCGACGATGTCTACTTACTCAGGGAACCAAAAACATCAAAATTCGACTCTAGCTGGTTAGGACCGTACAAAATTCTGAAAATGTTCAATGATCTAAATGTAGAAATAGGCATAGGACATAATAAAACCAAAATAGTCCATGTCAATAAATTAAAATTAGCCTGCATAAGTTTAGACTCCTCATAGGCTGTTACCCCTATTTGTATTCCTTATTTCGGAATGGGCTATACCACTTTAGCATAAGTTAGGACTACTTTGTTCCATCTGTTTGCGAATTCGATGCCACATTAGTTCTTAAATAAAAATTCTTGTATTATTATGTACTACCCAGAATCAATCTGGAGACGTCGTGTCTTGGAGACAAAAGTGTAATTAGTTATAACACAGTGAACATTCTGTAGCATCTTTCGAATCGCTTTCTTCGCGGGAAACCGGGTGGACCGAGTAGCTTGGCTACCGTGGTGAAGGCGAGGAGGGGAGGCTCAGGAAAGCTTCACTGTGAGACGTTTATGTATAGATTAAATTAAGAATGTGAGTTGACATTTATAAACGTATTTTTGGAAAAGCTGTTTCCATTGGAAAACACCTTTTGTATAAGGGGGGAAGTGTTGCGACTCCCATCTAGCGGCGTGTAGTATAAGCTTCGGAAGCGCCGCGTTCAGATTGAATCACCTGAATGTAATGGGAAAAGGAGACAAAGTGAAGTTCGCACAAGGCCGGGGTGTTTGAAAATAGTTAGAGATCCTTTAATGAGAGGACTTCAAGATTATAAATTAATCGATACCCCCTTGGAAACGGGTGTTTGAATAAATGAACCACACTTTGATCCTTTCTCCTAGGTGAAATTCCAGAGCTCAAAATCGACCAAGAGGAATTTAGTTTGTTTGGCTTAGTTGTTAAGGACATTTTTGTAAAAATGAAAAACGGTTGTAAGAGCGTTCTCTCGAGCGTTCTCTCGAGCCCCGAAAGCACAAGCGAACGGACGTTCATATTCAATAAAATTTCCAAAAGATTTATATTGTGATTAAATCGTTGTTTGCATTGATTATAGTAATTAGCTTCTGTGTTTAAATTAGAGCTCTTACTTTTTACCCGTCGGGTACCCGGGTAGCCGGAAATTACCCGAAATAACTTCAAGCCATTGAATGTGGTATTGTGTGTGATTGTCTGTGGTATAGTCTGATGTTAGCCAAATATGATCGAACAATACCATATTCAATGGCTTGAAGTTATTTCGGGTAATTTCCGGCTACCCGGGTACCCGACGGGTAAAAAGTAAGAGCTCTAGTTTAAATAGTTTTATTCAATTAATTAGCATCGTTCTCATTATATTTATCGTACAATAATCCGCGTCCAAGGAGCAGAACGCCTTAGCGTTCCACGGGCATCGACTCTCGCCAAATTCCCTGCAAGGATCCTGAGAGGAACCAGCCGGCCGCGCAACATCCCATTACATTCAGGTGATTCAATCTGAACTTCGCGCTTCCAAAGCTTATACTACACGCCGCTAGACGGGAGTCGCAACACAACCAAAGTAGAGACCCTTTAAGTAGAGTCACGCAATCACGTCTAAGTTAGGTCGGTTTGACGCCATGTTTTGTCAAAGGTGTGAAAATATAAATGTCGGTATAGTGGCGGTATATACAACGTTGCTTGAAAGCATTATTTTGATTGGTGCCGCCATTTGTATTTTCACACCTTTGACAAAAAATGGCGGCACCAATCAAAATCGAGGCTGTGTTTGCGTGACTCTACTTAAAGGGTCTCTAAACCAAAGAGATCGTGAATCCCTAGCGGCGTGTAGCGTGAACTCTAGAAGTGCGAAATTAGAATCAGACCATACAAATGTAATAGGAAAGGGAAGCAAAAGTAATGTTAGCACAACTCCAAGGAGCTTGAAAACAGTTAAAGATTCTTTTAATAGATATATTACAAGATTATAAATTAATCAATACATCCTTGGAAGCAGATGTTTGAACATTTGAATTCTCCGATTGGCTCCTAGTATCTAAGGACATTTTGTTAGGATTACAAGAAACTAAATTAAAAGAAAATAAAAACCTATATATATGTATACTATATGTACATATATATTATGTACCTATTGTTATGTTCGCACTGTGACATAAAAAACCTTTGACTGCATCCATTTTGCAATGTAGTGTCCAAAACTACCTTTTATTTTTTTCAATTATAATGAATCGATCTCGATGGGATCGATTTTTTAGGTTCCGATTTTTTTACGAATCGATTCTTTGCATAACGATCGGAATTGAATAGAAAAATCGATTCTATGGGAAAGTTGAGAAATGCATTGGGGAACCAAGTAGGGATCCTCTAGTAAGGGATAGGACAAAGCGCCCGAGGCTGCGGATTGGTTGACCGCCATTGATGGGAATGACGTGATACTTCCGGTTAAAACAGTTCAGTCAGGGGGCAGAAACTAAGATAGGAACTTCCGGAATAGCGTTTAGACCGGAAGCAACAGGCTTTCATAATTTAGGTGGCGTTGCTGTCGCGGTATAGTTGTGTTTGTGTCTGTACATACACGATCGGCTGAGACTTATACTGTCTTATAAGTGAAATGCGAGTGTTTACATGTGCTTACTGTTTAATAACTAACTTACAATGAATGTGCAGAAGAATGGAGCAACTGCAAAGAGAGTGTCAGGTAAGATAGTTTTATGTACGGTCTGAGTTACATTTGAGACACTTGTTTATTTGAATATTCGTGATGTTTTTATATTTTTAGGTTAGAAACTCTATTATCAAAAACTTTCAATTTACTGTAAAAAATATTAAAAATAATTTTGAAATGCACTGGTTAAATGCTATTAAGAGAAAGAAAAATGATTTTTGTTAGCTGCAGGGAGAGGACCAACAGTACATTGGCGATGCATAGTGCCAAGTTGTACTTCGAACAGCAATATAGAGACACAGCTTCTGTAAGAATGTGATAAGGAGTGAACAATGGTTGAACTGAGTACGGTTCAGGCAAAGTGCACCAGGCTGGTACGGGTGTCGCAGGTATGCATGATGTAATACTGGTAATAATTATGATAATTACAATAATAATAAGTAAAATATCCTTTATGTTGTATATAGAACTCATCGGTTCCTGCTTGGGATGAAATCTGGCTATGATGTATCGGTCAACAGTATACTGCCCGTATAACATTCCCCTGATCTCCACGTGCGGCTCAAGCGCCTACGATGCACGCATATTTACGTGAAGTTTAAAGTCAATTGTCTCAAAAACGAAGAGGAACACCATGTATATGAAGGTCGCGAACGAAGGAATATATATGTACATACATGAACAATGTGATATAAGTAATTAATATAACTACTTAGCACTATAGCGTTTAAGCAAACTGTTAAATTGAATACAAGGAACATTTTTCAAAGAAAAATCTGAGCCAGTCAATAATCCTTATCTCTACTTGTATTTTTTACAATTAAGTATCTTATACAATATGTAGAGTAAGAGATATATTTGTTGGCATTATCAATTATTGTTGGCAAAATAATTTCCAATTATGCCAATAATAATAGAAAAAATCGGAAGGTTTAGATAAGAAACTTCAGGTGAATGAAAAATATTTAATTACATTCAATTATTGCAAATTTAATTAAATGTTTTTCTTTAACACCTGAATTTCGTATCCAAATATTCTTAACATGTCAACAAATGTATCTCTTATTCTATATTGCAGTACGCAGATTCTGACCGTATTTCAATTTTCCCGGTTTGGGTCGCCATATTGAATTTTAGTTCTAAACATAATCTTTCATAAATTAGATGGCGTTGAAATACGGATCCGAAACTTTTGCTGGAGATTCTGCCCCCTGAGCAGTGATGCCAGAATGAGGACGGGTCCTCTCGAGAATTTCCCCCACCACGCATGCACACTACGCCGGAGCGGCGTGTCCGTGAGCTCGGCGCTTCGGACAACGTCGGGAAGACGAGAGAGAAAACGAATGTGCGTCTTTCTCTCTCGCTCTTGAAACGCTGTGATCCATGGTGGGGTGCAAGCGACACGCGGCCGTGCGCGATCTTCTTGAGTGCCTCGAGATTCACTTTTCCCTTTCTGACATAAGGAATATTCCTTCATACCGATTTACACATTTTAATGTACCGTATATCGCGATGTTAGCTTTGCATAACGAATCGTTTATATTTCCCTCCCGATGGAAGAGACCACCACTTTCCCGTAGTTTCCATCGAGCGGTAGCGTGGACGCTGCGCGTAATAAATTTGTAAATAGTGCGTGATTCTTTGTCGCAACTTGATATAATTATCGAAAAATCTAGCGAGAAATGTGATTACGTTTAGATTTTAGATCATACTCTGAAAAAATATTTTTTATCGAAGGCGCTACAGCGTCCATGCTACTGGCCAAGAGTGGATTCTAATTTTAACAAAGTTCACCAATTTATAGTATCAAAATATTCATCTTTTAATAAAAAAATTCATTTTAAGGTTTGAAAAATAGAAATAGCTCGAATAAAAAGTACGGAAATTTAAAATGAAAACAAGAAATTATGAATGTACATTTTTCTTTGTTAAAGAAGTTACAGAAGAACTTTATCTAACCTTTTTTTATGTAGAATTTAGTTCGTACATCTGAAAAATCGAAGAACCATAACGGGTAATTATGGTTTTTCGTGATCTAATCGGATCTTAAGACAATATAAAATTTAAATATAAAGTTTCATTGAAATCCATTTTGCCGTTTAAACGTAATCGTGTTAACAAATATATGAGATATTTATAAAAAAAGCTCTTTTCTAAATAGCCAAAACGTGATCAGGAGGTCTTAAAACGTGATTTCCGTAATAAAATTTTTTCCAAATTTTTTTTCATTACAAGAGTATTATACATATGTCAGAAAGGGAAAAGTGAATCTCGAGGCACCCAAGAAGATCGCGCACGGCCGCGTGTCGCTTGCATCCCACCATGGATCACAGCGTCGTTTCAAGAGCGAGAGAGAAAGACGCACATTCGTTTTCTCTCTCGTCTTCCCGACGTTGTCCGAAGCGCCGAGCTCACGGACACGCCGCTCCGGCGTAGTGTGCATGCGTGGTGGGGAAAATTCTCGAGAGGACCCGTCCTCATTCTGGCATCACTGGGGTGCAGGGTGGCGTGGAAATATACTGCAGCGGTAGTAGGATTAGAGTGGCGTCTACTACCACCGTCTGATTGGTTCAACGCCAAGAGGAAAATTCATCGACGCCAGCACCAATCCAAGCCGAGTGGAGTGAGGGTACAGCCAACCAGCATCGTCATCGAGTCCTCGGCGACGCTGGTTGGCTGCGGTTTCACTTAGCTTGGCTAGTTGGCTTGGCGCTGGCGTCGGTGAATTTTGTTCTTGGCGGTGATTGGTTCAGACTGGGTAGTAGGACCGTAGTGGGGTCTACTACGCAGGTCTGTGACGTCACTCGATCCGCTTCGCGTTCACGCCACTCGGCTTCGCTTAGCGCTGGCGTCGGTGAATTTTCTTCTTGGCGTTGAACCAATCAGACGGTGGTAGTAGACCCCACTCTAATCCTACTACCCAGTCTGAACCAATCCACGCCAAGAGGAAAATTCATCGACGCCAGCGCCGAGCCAAGCGAGTGGAGTGTAGCCAAGTGAGGCCGCAGCCAACCAGCGTCGCCGGGGACTCGTTGAGGATGCTGGTTGGCTGCGGTCTCACTTGGCTACACTCCACTCGCTTGGCTCGGCGCTGGCGTCGATGAATTTTCCTCTTGGCGTTGAACCAATCAGACGGTGGTAGTAGACCCCACTCTAATCCTACTACCGCTGCAGTATATTTCCACGCCACCCTGCTGGGGTGACCCGTCCTCATTCTGGCATCACCAGGGGTAGTCCACTCGCATAGGAGCACTGTTAACACGGATTTAGTAGCTATCCAGGCCGCATGAGGCCTCTGAAAGCAGTATTAATTCTCGGAATTTGTACTAGATGGCACTCACAGCGTTATTTTGTAGGGAGTACTGTCCACTGATGCCAGATTCGGGACGGGTTCCCTCGAGAATTTCCCCCACCTCGCGCATACTACGCCGGAGCAACGTGTCCGTGAGCTCGGCGCTTCGGAGACCAACTCACGGACACGCAGCTCCGGCGTAGTGTGCGCGAGGTGGGGGAAATTCTCGAGGGAACCCGTCCCGAATCTGGCATCAGTGGTACTGTCTCCTCCTGCCGAGACCCAAGAGTGGGGAACATTCTCGTGAACCAATCTAACGCGTGCAAGAGTCTAACCTCAAATACATTTATACTTTTTATTGTTAAACAAGAGTGATCATTGTCCTTCCCAATCTTCGACATACATCACCTGCACGAGTAGGGCCTGCTATAATTACTAATGTGCCGGTAATCCCTACAATTCAATGGGGGTAGTATCATAAATCATGTATTTCTGAAATTTTGCGGAACGCTTGGGGACGCTTGCTTTCCATCGCTCTCTTCTTTTCTGCACATCGTTAAGTGCACATCGTGTGACGCAAATTGTAATTTAATATTTCCCAAATAAATTGTAATGTAATATTTCTCAAATAAATTGTAATGTAATATGTTATAAATATATTGTATTTTATACGTGTATGCAATTGGACATTTTTAATTCTTAAAATATAATTTCAAAGTGGTGTTAGTAAAAAATTTAATAAAATTGAATTTATTACTTATTTTGTAATATAACACAAAGTAAGTGATGAATTCAATTTTTTTAAATTTTTTGACCAACGGCACTTCCATAATCACCGGCACATATAGTCATAAGTAAGGGATGCATTGAATACAAATTTTTAAATGCCCGCCATTAGTACTATAGTGCATATCCAACCCGCTAGAGGGTGTTAATGCTGTGCTAACAAAATAATACCCGTAGTGGACCACCCCTGGGCATCACTGCCCTTGAGTTCAGTATTGAATGGAAGCCAGGGGGGCCAAGCTTCCCTCTTATGAAAGTTGAAGCAGAGTTCGTAGCGCCTCCTACCGATAAGGTGCGTACTAAACTGTGAATGTGTGAATTGGTGTGAATCGGGACGTATGTGTACGTGTATACGTGTAATGCACCGCTTACTTTAAAACCTGTCCACGGATCGTCGCGCCAGCGACACGTATGCAGCAGATAGAAGGATAAACATTGAAATTGAATATTTCTTCTTTTCATAGTAAAATAAAATATATTCAATTTTTTTGTATATCCTTCTATTTGCTGCATACGCGTCACTGATGCGACGATCCATGGTCAGACGGCCTTAGAAAAGGTAAACCAGGGAAAGTGAGGACGCCATTTGAAGGATTTCTGGTCATTCCAAAATTTAATCTTTTAAATTTTATTTTAGAAATGACAGGGGTCCTTTGAATCACGTCCGTACTTCCTCCGATTTACCTTCTGAAAATATAAATATAATTAAAAGTAAAAGTATAATTAGATACATAAATACATGTTAAATGATATACAAATTCTTTATTAATTTTAAATAATATTAGGTATTACAATTATTACAATAACAATGATCATATTAAATTCAACAATAATATTACAAAATTTATACAACTCCTAAAATATTTTACTTTATTTCCGAAATTGCTTCAATTCGTTGACATCAATAGAATCTGCAAAATAATTAAATTGTTTACAAAATTATTTTTTTCTTTGGGTTGTTTTTACGAGGGAAAACAGCAGGAATCTTCAAAAGACGCCTAGTAGGATCCGCACTACTAGGCAGTGTCGGATTTATACCGACTAAAACCGCTAACCCCATGCGCATACCAACCACTCATTTCCACTCCTACATGCAATATAAAAAGTCAAACACTCATGCAATATAAAAAGTGAAACACTCATGCAACAGTCCGACAGCCAAACATATATACATAATAAAAACCGCATTACACACTCATGCAACAGTCCGACAGCCAAACATATATACATAATAAAAACCGCATTACACACTCATGCAACAGTCCGACAGCCAAACATATATACATAATAAAAAACGCATTACACACTCATACTGCAATCGCATACATGCAAAAAGACTTAAAAGTAGATTCGGATATATATTGAGTTGGCGAATAAGTTCGTAGCGTTTTATGTTTTCTTTTATCCTAGAACGATTTGTTTTCTGTTTGGCAAAGTGTTTATATACATTCGAAAGAGCTCTTTCTGCTCTACAAAACTGTGATAATCGTTGTTTTGAATAATTTAATTTTTTATTATTTTTCAAGCTTAGAAATGGAATTTCCAGGAGGCAAAAATCAACATTTTCGACATCTGCTTTTCTTCGCTTTCATCGAAGTCAAAAAGCTGCCGCAGCCGCTCGGGAGATTTGCGACGTGTACGGAGAAGGTGTCATAGGCAAGTCAATTGCGCGAAAATGTTGATTTTTGCCTCCTGGAAATTCCATTTCTAAGCTTGAAAAATAATAAAAAAATAAATTATTCAAAACAACGATTATCACAGTTTTGTAGAACAGAAAGGGTCTTTCGAATGCATATAAACACTTTGCCAAACAGCAAACAAATCGTTCCAGGATAAAAGAAAACATAAAACGGTACGAACTTATTCGCCAATCCAATAAAAGCACAATTACAAATATTCATATTGTATAAACTAGTTAAATTCTAAGTTTAAAAAAACAAACACATGCATTCTAAATTTTATAATAAATATATATTTGTATTTCCTTACCAATATGTACATCCAACGGTTCCCTTACTTCCAGTACCTCCTGATGGTCAACTGCATGCTGTAGCAAGCAGCTTACATCAATTGGTGCTACAAAATATTAAAACAGTTTTTAGTAAAGTAAATTATATGTACACTATGCAAATGATTCTAGAGGTCAAAATAAGACGAAAATCAAGAATAACGATTTCGCGTTTTTGCAGTAATAATGGATTAAATTTAAATTTCTGTCTCCTAAACTAGTAGTCGGAGGACTCTGGGCTTTTGTAGTTACATTGTCGACTAGCAATAGAACAAAAAAGTATTCATACATTTTTCTGTATCTCTTCGGGTTTCACATTTATAAAGCTTTTAAAATCCAAGATGTCGTTAAGGAATGAATCTCAAATACTATAAACTTTATAAATGTGAAACCCGAAGAGATACAGAAAAATGTATGAATACTTTTTTGTTCTATTGCTAGTCGATAATGTAACTATAAAAGCGCAGTGTCCTCCGACTATTAGTTCAGGAGATATAAATTTAACTTTAAACCATTATTACTGCAAAATGAAGGCCCAAACGCGAAATCGTTATTCTTAATTTTTGTCTTATTTTTACCTCTAGAATCACCCCTTACAATATTTTCAGCACGTTTTAAGAAACGTACACTCTATATATTAAACATACCTGGAAGTTGAAGCGTTGGAACAGCAGTCTTACAAAGTTGGCTTTGTAATTTGTAGATGCCTAAGAAGTGCGCATCACAGATCTTCTTGTTGCGAAGAGATTGGTGGATTAACAATGGATTGCCGCAAGCAGCAATCCATTTTAAGCACCTCTCTCGGTCTTTAAGGATATCGGGAAATGTCCTAAGTAGGGTATTTCCCGATTCGCAACCTTTCACTTCGCACTTCTTAGGCCCGGACATAATCTAAAACTCAAATTATTGTAATTAATAAAAAAACTTACAATATCTCACAGACGCTATATTACAAAAATTACTTATCTTATGCGTTAGACCTGGTTAGAGTTCTCGTGTCCCTCGTGTGCCCTCGTGTCCGCGCCAATTTGAAACAATTAAAAATGGCGACGGTCGTCATGGTAACTGATGGTAACATTTCACCAACGTTGAAAGGTTGTGTGTCGTGCTCACTGATACACCTAGGTATGTGTGTGTGATGTACCTAGCGCCTCCTACCGATAAGGTGCTAACTAAACGGGAACTTCGGCCAATCAATGACGGCTTGGTCCCCCTGATGGAAGCTCAGCGTGTTCGGAAGTATAAAATATGAGTGTGATTTATTTTTTTGAAATTTTTATATTAAGTGTAAAAAGTTTAGAGCATATATGCTCTAAGGTGTAAAGTAAGTATAATATGCAGATAAATAAAATGATTAAAATGCTCGTGTAAGGAAATTATGTACATGGGTATGTAATTGTGTACGTTATTATCATTATAATTGTAATTTCTATTGTTTTATTGCTTGTAACATCAGGAATGCGTCTGTGCGAGGCGGAACATTGTAAAAATTCAAATAAGGATGGCTTCAAAATGTGCCACTTTCCAAGTTGTCCAGCACGAAGGCAGAAATGGATCGAGAATGTAGGCCGTGCTGGATGGACACCTAAAAAATATTCGACATTATGCGAAGTAAGTAAATAATTTTGTCTTCAGTAAGGCTACTTTTTTTGTCACTCAGTTGATTTTCATATTCATATCGTAGGTTCATTTTGGCAAAGATATGTGGGAAAATGAACAAATTTTTCCGAAAAAAAAATTGAAACCACTGGCTGTTCCTACAATTTTTTGTAGGCCACCTGCTGCTATCCCTAAAACGGGTGAGCAAAAAGTACAGGATGTATAATGAATATCTTGAATAACAAGAACAATATGATTTATATATTTTCATTGCAGTCATCAACCATCAGACCTTCACTAAAAGCATTTTGAAGGTTAATGTTTCGGAGATACACGGAGTAATAGATAATTCTGAACAGACTTCACGTGCTTCATGTTCAAAAACTATTTGTCATTCAGAATGAGGTTCTGATGATGTTATGGAGCAAGTGAAACCTGAATGTATGTATCAACTTCTTCATTTTAAGAAGAAAAAATTAAATCAACCATTACTTATTCTTATAGCTTATATTATTTTTAACTTTTATATTTTTTTATAGCTGGATCTCACGAGGTTTACATAAATAAAATTAACAAATTGCAAACAATCGTTAAAAGGAATGAACGAACTATGAAGAATATGAAAACACAGTATGAAAAACAAAAGAGGGCAATGCTAAATGACATTAATAAACTAAAGAGAGAAGTACGTATAAACAAATTAGTAGGGAAAAGTGCTTCAAAATTGTTTAATGATGATCAGTTAAACCTACTAACAGAGCAATGTAAAAGAATTCCAAAATGGTGCAATGCAACATTACTGAAGTCATTAAAATTCAAATTCAGTTGTGGTAGTTCGGGTTACAAAGAACTGTTACATCAGGGGTACCCAATACCTTCTGAATGTACATTGTCACGCAGACTAGAACATTTAAAGTTCGAACCCGGAATAATTGATGACATACTGCAAATTTTACGAGTTAAAATTGCTCATTTTAAGCCCTGATAACCAGATCTGGCAGCAGAATCTGACGTCAGATCCGTAGTCGTCTGTGTCCGCATTTGGCTGCGTTCTGAGGTACAGAATCTGATGTCAGATTCTGATGTCAGATCGGCAGCAGATGGACAGCAGATTCTGCCGTCTGCTAGGCACAGCCAACAGCGCCATCTGAGGTCCAGAATTAACATACAATTCCCTACGCGTGACGTCACACTAGGTGTATCCCCACCCTTTCTACTGCTCGTAGAGAAGTTTTGGAGCAGATTCTAAGATTCTGCTCGCAGGTTATATGAGCCGCAGTTTATTAAATAAGTTCTTTATTTTTTTTATAAAGGTATGTGTTTATTCTTTAATATTACAAGTACAAAATATATATAAGTGGCACATATATTAACATTTAATATTTACATTTGGAAATGGTGATTCTAGATGCAAACATAAGCCAATTTTCCCGAGAACGAACTTTTATTCTACATTACATTTTTATTTATATAGATTTTCGACTTATTGTTTTTGCATAGAATCACCATATCCCTGCTTGTGTTAACTCTGAAAAGAAATACAACATTAGTATAAAATTGAAACGATACTGGGAATGTACCGATGAATATTTTATTAAACGTTAAGTACTTTATTTCAGTGATGCTAAAGTAAAGTGAGCACTGAAAAGTACTGTTTGGTTTAGTACGTTTTAAAAGACTGGCGCTGAAAAGTGCCGATTATTGTTCCTTGTGAACGTCGAGAGGTTGTTCCCGTTGGACTCGATTAAAATGGGCACTGAAAAGTACCGTTTGGTCTCTTCGCCACTGTAAAAGGAGACACATCTCAACTTTTAATGGGCATATTTCGTGAAATAAAACATCTGCCACAGTTCTTCAGACGTCATCAGCTTCTTCTTCGGGCTGCTGGTCGCTCCAAAACTCGCGGCGCCTTTGCAAGGCACTTGGGGGGGCTGCTGTCGCCCGTGGACCACACCTCCTGCTGCGTACTCTTTCTTTCGCGGTCCGCAGTGCCCGCTGCATATATAGTTGAAAGTCCGATCGGAGGGGCTTGTTGAAATGCGGGTTCCCAGACACCGCTTCTGAAAAAGTAATGCACGCAAAGTACATTAGTATAATTATTTATAAAAACATGAAGATGCTTATTGCTTCGTACCGTAAATCGCCATAGTAATACGGGCGTTGTACAACGGCCGTTGTCCCGTTCGGCCGAACCACGTGAAGGCCGTTGTCACGTCGTCGACAAGTGCCTCCTTCATACAAAAATCGACCGCGGCCTTCAGGCTGAACCCACCCACGTATTTTAAATATTGGACCTAAACAAAGTAAGTAAATATTGATGTAAGTATGTATTATATAAAAGTAAATAAAAACATAATTTCGCTTTCACTTACAACATTGGAATATGTTTGGTCGTCGATGGTCTCGAAACAGTCCACCTCCTCCGGTGACGAGAGAGGAATGATCGCTGGTTTCCTTGGTGGACCGTTACGGGTGAGTTGCACACATTGGAGAACATTCTCCAATAAAGTATTCATTCTTCTGCAAGCAGAATGGATGGAGGCGTAACGTATTAATAAACACGATAACATGCAATACTTACCTTAGCTCCGTCTCGACGCTCGCCGTGCGGTCTTCCAGGCTCCTGCGTACATGAACATTTATAATAGAAAACGTCACACTATCAATATTTTTATAACAAAAAAAAGAAACATTTAAATTTACCTATTAGCAGGAGGTTGTATGTGCACTGTATGGTGCTGAAACGGCTCATTCTGAATGACCGTGGCGCGTGCAGAGGACGTCCCTGGATCGTGATGATCCCTTATTGTTGCGAGGACAGGAGCACTGGCAGCAGCAGGACTATTCTGCAACATAAGAACGTTACTCGGATTAGTCGTAGAAAAATCCTTTGACGTTGGTAGATAATTATTTGATTCCTGCAGGATTGTCCTCAAATCCTGGATATCCTGATCGATGCTTTGCTTCGGCATGGCTGACGTCTTCTTTCTTGGAGGTTCCTCCTCCGAAGAAGTCGTCTGATACCTCGCTGGTTTGGCGACCACACGCTTCTCTCGCTGCGACATGTTTGGTAAACCTGTGAGTAAAAGTACATATTACAATTCTTAGCAAAGGTGTGTTGGCTGTTTTTCCTATTTTACATGCATACATGCAATATTAACCGAACCCAGGTAATGTATTACTCAATAATTCGAGTGTAACTCGACAAAGACTATAACAGTAGAAAATGTAAAAAAGTGACCCATGAAGAAATATTCGAACCAAACGATAAAATAACTCATCAACAGAGATTAACAAGGATACGTGTAAATATAATATTACTTATCAAGAGCAATACAAAAGGAAAGTATAATACAAAAGAAGAAAATGTAAATATTATAGAGCATGCCCCTCACCAGAAAATAGTCGTAACTTACCAAAAACAAGAGACGAGGCTAGAAATGGAAGATTTTTTTTTTTTTTTTTTTCACATGGTGGAAATCCCTAACGGATACCTCACCCCCATGGCAGGGGTGAGATTATGTGGGGCTTGCACCCACTAAAACCACCATGGTGACCGCCTGACGCGAGAAGCTACACGAGGGAGTGGGACTGACAGCGAGATACATCCAGCGAAAATAAAAGTGGAAGAATTTAAATACTATGGATCCTACGGCTTCTCGCTGTGCGTAATAACAGCAACGATATACCTACGGGGTTCTAAGAGGTTTGTGTCAGTGGACATACTACAGCGAAAAGGCATTCTATAACATTTGCCACGAACCTGATCGGGGGAGATATATAAAATTTCATGGCTCAATGTGGCGCATTTATATATGCCAAGAGCCGAAGACTCTATGCCGACATCATAAAAATTATCGACTTCTAAAAATTTTTTGATACCCAAACGATACGAGTCATTGTCCATGCCAATAGTGAAAATTATGCAGATCGAGCCATCGTCTGAGATGCAACAATTATCGCGTACATTTGTGCCTAGAGATATGTTATTAAATTCTATCTTACGGTACTGAGAACAATTGGTGTCATTCGTAAGGGGTCTAGATACACGAATAGAAAAATCGACATTACGATGAATGTTTGTGCCATGTGATTGTATCTCCCTCATCCTGTTGGAAAATTGTTGGAGAGGAAGAGATGGCTTATTAAGAAATTTTTTAAAAATGGACATGTTGTTTTCATAGGGAAAAGCAGAACATGAATCTAAATTACCAAAACGTCTGACATCGTTGGTTAAGTGAAGAAGACCATGGACGTTATAACTATTAAAAGTTGGGCCATATAGTTTTTCGGTACGAAGAACAAATTTCTGTAAAGCTGACTCTGCGAATCTCAAGTGGGGGCTCGATGGAGATTCTGCAACCAAAATTCTTATGGCCGCATGTAAAATTAAGAAGTGCTTGTATATTTCATCGTTGAGTACACCATACAGTACAACCGGCCCTGTATATAGAAGGAACTGACGAAACTCGGTCGCCTTATATTTACAATATTCCTCAATAGCTCTGGGACGTCTGGCAAAGTCCAAGGGACAATATCTTGCGAGATTGTTGAGTCTCGTAGATATCACAGAAATATTCAGTGCGGGCAATTTTGACAAAAATGTAAAGCTTCCAGATACCCACGCGGACAAAAGTTTCTTCATTACGCCCAAGCATACAAGGTGCATATACTCGAACGGAACTTGGGAAACCATTCCTATCGGTAGCGATGCCAATGGGCTTGGACCTTCTTTGTGATGGTTCTCGTGTAACCGTTTAGGGTATTCCTCATCGGTACGAGGAGAATCATCTATACCATCGAAGGCATAATGCTTACCGTTCAGGGTACTAGAAACCATACATTTGGAACAGGGATATTGAGACATATGCCCAAAATGATTCAACACAAATGCTCGAGCTGGTGCGTCAGCTATGAAACATCTCAGACGTATGGGCAACTTACTGCCATGAAAATTTATACCTCCGTTGGACATGATGGCTTTGATGGTTTGCAATAAATTTCTCAAAAAGAATATTGGGATCGTGTGGTTTATGGCGACCTTTATAGATTCCTACCACTATTGGCTTTATACGGGGAATATTTGAAATCCTACATTGGATGGGCCAGAACTGAATGGAACCTTTGTCCACACGACATCCGTCGGTATGAAAATCTAATTCTAACTCTCTAACAAAAGATACGGACAAAGGGAGACTTTTAACAATTTCTGTTTCCAGATCGAAATGAATGTATTCTCCTGGTTCTACGACGAATGTAACAGCAGGATTACGTGGCGTATCGAGAAGTGTTCTAACATTCTGAGGCAACTGGGAAAAACAGAAATGCGTTCGAAGGAGAGATAATATATTATTTCCTTGAACGTGTGTTAAATTGCTGTCTACGAAACAAGACGCTAAACGTTGGCGAAAAGATGGCTCGGAGAAAGTATCACAGGACAATGAAACTGTATCATGAATTGAAGAAACGCGTGACGTGGAAGTAGAAGGACCGGCGTCTTCTACCTTGATATCGCGCCTAACACTGAATCTATCCGGGATAAAATTAATAGGAACGGACGAACTACAACCTGCAGATGTGCTAGCAGCATCTCGCACGTTAGAAGTATTATCCGCTACTCTACGAACGGTGTTAAATTCAGGACGGTATCGCGCGCGTAACTTTTCTCGCATCTCGCGTATAACCCTCCTTTTTTGCCTCGCCGACAATGCGTGTCCGGGTTTCCGCGACGTAGACAACTTGAAACGATTAAATTCCATAATTACTTACGTCTTGCGGATGTCTCGGGATGATATTCGTACTTTTTAATGCTCTGGAAATTCTTCGGATCTGCCGTCGATGACTGCCACCTCAGAATGAACGAGAATTCGAAACAAACGCAAACTGGGAAGTAGAGTCCCGACCAATCACGAATGACCGCAAGGCGGCGCAGCCAATCCGAGCGCTTTTTTTCCAGCACAAAGGGTACCACGTCGAATAAAGGGTACCACGAGGTAATATTTTGGCGGTACACTGGACTACGCTCGGATTGGCTGCGCCGCCTTGCGGTCATTCGTGATTGGTCGGGACTCTACTTCCCAGTTCGCGTTTGTTTCGAATTCTCGTTCATTCTGAGGTGGCAGTCATCGACGGCAGATCCGAAGAATTTCCAGAGCATTAAAAAGTACGAATATCATCCCGAGACATCCGCAAGACGTAAGTAATTATGGAATTTAATCGTTTCAAGTTGTCTACGTCGCGGAAACCCGGACACGCATTGTCGGCGAGGCAAAAAAGGAGGGTTATACGCGAGATGCGAGAAAAGTTACGCGCGCGATACCGTCCTGAATTTAACACCGTTCGTAGAGTAGCGGATAATACTTCTAACGTGCGAGATGCTGCTAGCACATCTGCAGGTTGTAGTTCGTCCGTTCCTATTAATTTTATCCCGGATAGATTCAGTGTTAGGCGCGATATCAATGTAGAAGACGCCGGTCCTTCTACTTCCACGTCACGCGTTTCTTCAATTCATGATACAGTTTCATTGTCCTGTGATACTTTCTCCGAGCCATCTTTTCGCCAACGTTTAGCGTCTTGTTTCGTAGACAGCAATTTAACACACGTTCAAGGAAATAATATATTATCTCTCCTTCGAACGCATTTCTGTTTTTCCCAGTTGCCTCAGGATGTTAGAACACTTCTCGATACGCCACGTAATCCTGCTGTTACATTCGTCGTAGAACCAGGAGAATACATTCATTTCGATCTGGAAACAGAAATTGTTAAAAGTCTCCCTTTGTCCGTATCTTTTGTTAGAGAGTTAGAATTAGATTTTCATACCGACGGATGTCGTGTGGACAAAGGTTCCATTCAGTTCTGGCCCATCCAATGTAGGATTTCAAATATTCCCCGTATAAAGCCAATAGTGGTAGGAATCTATAAAGGTCGCCATAAACCACACGATCCCAATATTCTTTTTGAGAAATTTATTGCAAACCATCAAAGCCATCATGTCCAACGGAGGTATAAATTTTCATGGCAGTAAGTTGCCCATACGTCTGAGATGTTTCATAGCTGACGCACCAGCTCGAGCATTTGTGTTGAATCATTTTGGGCATATGTCTCAATATCCCTGTTCCAAATGTATGGTTTCTGGTACCCTGAACGGTAAGCATTATGCCTTCGATGGTATAGATGATTCTCCTCGTACCGATGAGGAATACCCTAAACGGTTACACGAGAACCATCACAAAGAAGGTCCAAGCCCATTGGCATCGCTACCGATAGGAATGGTTTCCCAAGTTCCGTTCGAGTATATGCACCTTGTATGCTTGGGCGTAATGAAGAAACTTTTGTCCGCGTGGGTATCTGGAAGCTTTACATTTTTGTCAAAATTGCCCGCACTGAATATTTCTGTGATATCTACGAGACTCAACAATCTCGCAAGATATTGTCCCTTGGACTTTGCCAGACGTCCCAGAGCTATTGAGGAATATTGTAAATATAAGGCGACCGAGTTTCGTCAGTTCCTTCTATATACAGGGCCGGTTGTACTGTATGGTGTACTCAACGATGAAATATACAAGCACTTCTTAATTTTACATGCGGCCATAAGAATTTTGGTTGCAGAATCTCCATCGAGCCCCCACTTGAGATTCGCAGAGTCAGCTTTACAGAAATTTGTTCTTCGTACCGAAAAACTATATGGCCCAACTTTTAATAGTTATAACGTCCATGGTCTTCTTCACTTAACCAACGATGTCAGACGTTTTGGTAATTTAGATTCATGTTCTGCTTTTCCCTATGAAAACAACATGTCCATTTTTAAAAAATTTCTTAATAAGCCATCTCTTCCTCTCCAACAATTTTCCAACAGGATGAGGGAGATACAATCACATGGCACAAACATTCATCGTAATGTCGATTTTTCTATTCGTGTATCTAGACCCCTTACGAATGACACCAATTGTTCTCAGTACCGTAAGATAGAATTTAATAACATATCTCTAGGCACAAATGTACGCGATAATTGTTGCATCTCAGACGATGGCTCGATCTGCATAATTTTCACTATTGGCATGGACAATGACTCGTATCGTTTGGGTATCAAAAAATTTTTAGAAGTCGATAATTTTTATGATGTCGGCATAGAGTCTTCGGCTCTTGGCATATATAAATGCGCCACATTGAGCCATGAAATTTTATATATCTCCCCCGATCAGGTTCGTGGCAAATGTTATAGAATGCCTTTTCGCTGTAGTATGTCCACTGACACAAACCTCTTAGAACCCCGTAGGTATATCGTTGCTGTTATTACGCACAGCGAGAAGCCGTAGGATCCATAGTATTTAAATTCTTCCACTTTTATTTTCGCTGGATGTATCTCGCTGTCAGTCCCACTCCCTCGTGTAGCTTCTCGCGTCAGGCGGTCACCATGGTGGTTTTAGTGGGTGCAAGCCCCACATAATCTCACCCCTGCCATGGGGGTGAGGTATCCGTTAGGGATTTCCACCATGTGAAAAAAAAAAAAAAAAATCTTCCATTTCTAGCCTCGTCTCTTGTTTTTGGTAAGTTACGACTATTTTCTGGTGAGGGGCATGCTCTATAATATTTACATTTTCTTCTTTTGTATTATACTTTCCTTTTGTATTGCTCTTGATAAGTAATATTATATTTACACGTATCCTTGTTAATCTCTGTTGATGAGTTATTTTATCGTTTGGTTCGAATATTTCTTCATGGGTCACTTTTTTACATTTTCTACTGTTATAGCCTTTGTCGAGTTACACTCGAATTATTGAGTAATACATTACCTGGGTTCGGTTAATATTGCATGTATGCATGTAAAATAGGAAAAACAGCCAACACACCTTTGCTAAGAATTGTAATATGTACTTTTACTCACAGGTTTACCAAACATGTCGCAGCGAGAGAAGCGTGTGGTCGCCAAACCAGCGAGGTATCAGACGACTTCTTCGGAGGAGGAACCTCCAAGAAAGAAGACGTCAGCCATGCCGAAGCAAAGCATCGATCAGGATATCCAGGATTTGAGGACAATCCTGCAGGAATCAAATAATTATCTACCAACGTCAAAGGATTTTTCTACGACTAATCCGAGTAACGTTCTTATGTTGCAGAATAGTCCTGCTGCTGCCAGTGCTCCTGTCCTCGCAACAATAAGGGATCATCACGATCCAGGGACGTCCTCTGCACGCGCCACGGTCATTCAGAATGAGCCGTTTCAGCACCATACAGTGCACATACAACCTCCTGCTAATAGGTAAATTTACATGTTTCTTTTTTTTGTTATAAAAATATTGATAGTGTGACGTTTTCTATTATAAATGTTCATGTTCGCAGGAGCCTGGAAGACCGCACGGCGAGCGTCGAGACGGAGCTAAGGTAAGTATTGCATGTTATCGTGTTTATTAATACGTTACGCCTCCATCCATTCTGCTTGCAGAAGAATGAATACTTTATTGGAGAATGTTCTCCAATGTGTGCAACTCACCCGTAACGGTCCACCAAGGAAACCAGCGATCATTCCTCTCTCGTCACCGGAGGAGGTGGACTGTTTCGAGACCATCGACGACCAAACATATTCCAATGTTGTAAGTGAAAGCGAAATTATGCTTTTATTTACTTTTATATAATACATACTTACATCAATATTTACTTACTTTGTTTAGGTCCAATATTTAAAATACGTGGGTGGGTTCAGCCTGAAGGCCGCGGTCGATTTTTGTATGAAGGAGGCACTTGTCGACGACGTGACAACGGCCTTCACGTGGTTCGGCCGAACGGGACAACGGCCGTTGTACAACGCCCGTATTACTATGGCGATTTACGGTACGAAGCAATAAGCATCTTCATTTTTTATAAATAATTATACTAATGTACTTTGCGTGCATTACTTTTTCAGAAGCGGTGTCTGGGAACCCGCATTTCAACAAGCCCCTCCGATCGGACTTTCAACTATATATGCAGCGGGCACTGCGGACCGCGAAAGAAAGAGTACGCAGCAGGAGGTGTGGTCCACGGGCGACAGCAGCCCCCCCAAGTGCCTTGCAAAGGCGCCGCGAGTTTTGGAGCGACCAGCAGCCCGAAGAAGAAGCTGATGACGTCTGAAGAACTGTGGCAGATGTTTTATTTCACGAAATCTGCCCATTAAAAGTTGAGATGTGTCTCCTTTTACAGTGGCGAAGAGACCAAACGGTACTTTTCAGTGCCCATTTTAATCGAGTCCAACGGGAACAACCTCTCGACGTTCACAAGGAACAATAATCGGCACTTTTCAGCGCCAGTCTTTTAAAACGTACTAAACCAAACAGTACTTTTCAGTGCTCACTTTACTTTAGCATCACTGAAATAAAGTACTTAACGTTTAATAAAATATTCATCGGTACATTCCCAGTATCGTTTCAATTTTATACTAATGTTGTATTTCTTTTCAGAGTTAACACAAGCAGGGATATGGTGATTCTATGCAAAAACAATAAGTCGAAAATCTATATAAATAAAAATGTAATGTAGAATAAAAGTTCGTTCTCGGGAAAATTGGCTTATGTTTGCATCTAGAATCACCATTTCCAAATGTAAATATTAAATGTTAATATATGTGCCACTTATATATATTTTGTACTTGTAATATTAAAGAATAAACACATACCTTTATAAAAAAAATAAAGAACTTATTTAATAAACTGCGGCTCATATAACCTGCGAGCAGAATCTTAGAATCTGCTCCAAAACTTCTCTACGAGCAGTAGAAAGGGTGGGGATACACCTAGTGTGACGTCACGCGTAGGGGCGGCCATGTGACGTCACGCGTAGGGAATTGTATGTTAATTCTGGACCTCAGATGGCGCTGTTGGCTGTGCCTAGCAGACGGCAGAATCTGCTGTCCATCTGCTGCCGATCTGACATCAGAATCTGACATCAGATTCTGTACCTCAGAACGCAGCCAAATGCGGACACAGACGACTACGGATCTGACGTCAGATTCTGCGCTCTCATGCCAGACTCTGCTACCAATCTGATGTCAGATTGGCGTCAGATGGTTATCAGGGAGGATATTGATAAAGAATGTTCTCTCTTCTTAGATGAAATGTCTATCACATCAGGTGATTGCTTTAATAATTCCAACAATAGTTTCTGGGGTTATGTTACTTTCCCCCGGGACACAAACCGAAAAGCTTGTCAGGCTTTGGTGCTAATGTTAGCAGGGATAGCCAGTATGTGGAAACAGGTTGTAGCGTACCACTTCACTGATAAAAGTTTGAGTGGAAATCTCTTAAGTGAACTGGTTATAGACATAATTAAAAAAGTAGAAGATATAGGTCTCCGTGTTCACTCAGTAACTTCAGACATGGGAGCTGCAAATCAGGGTATGTGGAAAACATTGGGAATCAACGCCACCAAATATTCCAAAATATGCAATTTTATTTTACATCCCTCTGATGAATCCCGTAAACTTTGGTTTTTCGGCGATGTACCACATGCACTGAAAAATATGAAGAGTGGACTTTTAAGTAACAAAGTTTTCATAGTACCTGATTATTTCGTAAAAAAATATATGTTAGGAACTAATGTAGTGAAAGCATCGTGTTTAAACGAATTACTAACTAGTCAAAAAAATTTAGAATTTATGCTAGCACCAAAGCTTAATGAACAATATTTAAATACTAGCAACCATTTTCTAAAAATGCGCGTAACCAGCGCGACAAATGTTTTAAGTAATGATGTGAGTCCTGCGTTTCAATTCCTTGCCCATGAAAATGGTAACGAAGATTATAAAACAGTGTCATGGTTCATTAAATATGTAGTCACATGGTTTAATTATATGAGTGCGAGGCATGTGGGAATTGCGCTGGGAAAACATAATTTATTGAAGTATCAGGAAGCTGTAGATTTTCTGGAAGAAAGTATTGTGTTTTTCACCGAATTAAAAGTCGGAGCGGCCGCAGCCTGGAAGCCATTTCAAAAATCTTGCATCATGTCAACGACTTCATTGTTACAATTATCCAAATACTTGTTAGACGAAAGACAGTTTCAATTTATTTTAAGTTCACGATTTTCGCAAGATTGTATCGAAAATTTATTTTGTATTATTAGGACAAAACAGCAAATTCCAAATTGCGTGCAATTTAAAAATAATTTAAAACTAATTACGATATCACAATTTATGAAAGACATTAGTAATAGTAGTTACGATGAAGATGACAGAAATTTCTTATCAGAATTTTTAGTCATTTCTGAAGAAAAGAAGAAAGAATCAAAAAAAGATATCGATGAAATAAACATAATGTGGTTGCCATCCACTTGTAAAAATCTGAATAATATAGAGCAAAATTGCCTATACTACATGGCAGGGTATATTACATCGCGAATTCTGAAAAGGGCGAAAACGTGTAAGATGTGTATGTATTATATAGGATCTAAAAAACCCACAAGTTTTGCATATGCACAATTAACGGGAATGAGGCGCATTGCTAAAACGGATACGTTGTTTTTTGTTAACGAAGGAACATTTCATATGTTTCTAGAAATGGAACGTTTATTTAGAAGTTATTTCCCTACGGTGCGTTCACAACCAAATTTGAGAAATTTTTTTATACGTCTGTTTTGTACGATTCCTTGCGAAATCCCAAATTGCCACAATTTAAAATGCAGAATTATTCAAACATTTTGTACATTTAGGCTAAGAATTGCGTCTAAGAAGAAAAAAAATGATTTGACAAAAACAATTGCCCATAGCAGTAAAACAATGACAATGCATATGTGCACTAAGTAAAATTACTTAACGTTACTTTTGTTTTGATAGTAATAAAGGTATATGTTATATTATTAAACTAATTTGTTTCATTACCTTTTTCATTTCTCAGGCACACAAAGAGTTTGTTTCATTACCTTTTTCATTTTTTAGGTACATAAAGAATTTGTTTATTACCTTCTTCATTTTTCAGGTACATATATCTTCATGTAGAAGTACTGCACGAGTTATGCAAAGCATCCGGAGGATTAATTAACGACATACAAGAATGTAAATTTATGTCAACTATAAATAATATATGTCATTCAATTTTTTACAATTGTATATATCTTGATGCAGTGGCATCAATAACAAAATTGTGAATATAAATACAGATCTTTATACTTTACATTTGTGTCATGCATTTGGAAATTTCCAACCCTACAACGTTAATAATTTCTTAGAAATATAGAAAATGAAATTCATATTTTTCAGCTGTAAAAGTTTATAACTTGAAAATAGTAAACATTTTATTGAAGCAAGTTAGACTAAATCAGTATCAATTTTGATAAAGAATCGCTTCTGCCTTTATTCATGTATCGTTATAAAACACTCTGTATAAAACTTCCGCTTAATTGTGGATAATCGTATCTAAAGCAATTAATCCGACCAAGTGGGTGGAACATAGTTGAATTCGAATCATCCCGCTCTCTAAAAATCGGTTTCCTGTATTCCCAAACATGGCGGCCGTTGTCCGATCCCTTACTAGAGGATCCCTAGAACCAAGAATTTCGATACGCCAACTAGTGACAGAAAATTGAATTACTGAGAGTAGGTCGAAATCCGTCGAAGTCCATATGATTATCAGTGTTTAAATAGACATGTTGTGAAAAACGAGTGTTTTTAAATTTCTTTGAACACTCAATTTTTACTTATTCGGAATGTTTGGTGGAACCGGATCTACTTTCAATAGTTTGCCAACTTACCATCAGAGGGCTGAAATCTAAGCCACGTCTCCACTAAGTTTCCCAATATAGAATAATAAATATAATTTGTTTAAATTAAAAATTATGTTAATAAAAAGACTATTTTTATTTTAGGAAAAGAAGCTATCAATTAAAATTACAGCACCTTAATGTTCATTTTGTCCAATGGAATTGTATAATTGTTCATATTGTACATTTAAATGTATTGTATTTAATGTTTTTCTCGATGGAACTACATAGTCCTTATTTAGTGCATGCACAAAAGCTTTATAGTGGCTTAATTCCACCACACTGAAAGGGATATTGCACCAAAAAAAGAAATTTGATTACAATTTATCAATTTCATTTTTTCTGAAACAGATATTTTTATTGACATAATTTTCAATTCAAATAAATTTTATTTTTTATCGTACATTTATTTCTAATTACTTTACCTTTCACAATTCATTTTTTACTAGTTTTATCTAAACAATTACAAAACAATAACTAAGAGTATTAAGATCAAGACCACGCTTTGGAATACTTTTTTGGGGTTATGAACGCGGCGATTATACGTAGTTTTCGACATTATCGACGTATTCTACAGTATTCTATAGTATTCGCATGCAAACAACAAGCGAGTCAGAAAGAACTATATTTTTCCAACACTTTCCCAGACAGCACACGACATCTTATAGACGTCCATTTTAAGTCTGTTTTACGTCTGAACGTCTGAATGTCCTGATTCGTGACAAAGACATCTTTGAGACCAGTGATGCCAGAATGAGGACGGGTCCTCTCGAGAATTTCCCCCACCACGCATGCACACTACGCCGGAGCGGCGTGTCCGTGAGCTCGGCGCTTCGGACAACGTCGGGAAGACGAGAGAGAAAACGAATGTGCGTCTTTCTCTCTCGCTCTTGAAACGCTGTGATCCATGGTGGGGTGCAAGCGACACGCGGCCGTGCGCGATCTTCTTGAGTGCCTCGAGATTCACTTTTCCCTTTCTGACATAAGGAATATTCCTTCATACCGATTTACACATTTTAATGTACCGTATATCGCGATGTTAGCTTTGCATAACGAATCGTTTATATTTCCCTCCCGATGGAAGAGACCACCACTTTCCCGTAGTTTCCATCGAGCGGTAGCGTGGACGCTGCGCGTAATAAATTTGTAAATAGTGCGTGATTCTTTGTCGCAACTTGATATAATTATCGAAAAATCTAGCGAGAAATGTGATTACGTTTAGATTTTAGATCATACTCTGAAAAAATATTTTTTATCGAAGGCGCTACAGCGTCCATGCTACTGGCCAAGAGTGGATTCTAATTTTAACAAAGTTCACCAATTTATAGTATCAAAATATTCATCTTTTAATAAAAAAATTCATTTTAAGGTTTGAAAAATAGAAATAGCTCGAATAAAAAGTACGGAAATTTAAAATGAAAACAAGAAATTATGAATGTACATTTTTCTTTGTTAAAGAAGTTACAGAAGAACTTTATCTAACCTTTTTTTATGTAGAATTTAGTTCGTACATCTGAAAAATCGAAGAACCATAACGGGTAATTATGGTTTTTCGTGATCTAATCGGATCTTAAGACAATATAAAATTTAAATATAAAGTTTCATTGAAATCCATTTTGCCGTTTAAACGTAATCGTGTTAACAAATATATGAGATATTTATAAAAAAAGCTCTTTTCTAAATAGCCAAAACGTGATCAGGAGGTCTTAAAACGTGATTTCCGTAATAAAATTTTTTCCAAATTTTTTTTCATTACAAGAGTATTATACATATGTCAGAAAGGGAAAAGTGAATCTCGAGGCACCCAAGAAGATCGCGCACGGCCGCGTGTCGCTTGCATCCCACCATGGATCACAGCGTCGTTTCAAGAGCGAGAGAGAAAGACGCACATTCGTTTTCTCTCTCGTCTTCCCGACGTTGTCCGAAGCGCCGAGCTCACGGACACGCCGCTCCGGCGTAGTGTGCATGCGTGGTGGGGAAAATTCTCGAGAGGACCCGTCCTCATTCTGGCATCACTGTTTGAGACGTCGTACGGACGTGTGAAAGACGTCTTTAAGATGTCTTTAAGACATCCACAAGACGTCTTTAACATGCTCATAAGACGTCTTAAAGATGTTTGTCAAGAGACATCTTAAAGATGTCTGTCAAAAGACATCTTAAAGACGTCGGTAAAAAGCCATCCGAATGGCGTCCGTAAAAAGCAATCTTAAGGCAGGACCGGCGCAAGGATTTGCAAATTTTTGCACCATTTGTATGGAATATTAAACATATAGTAACGCAATTATCGTACATTTGTTTCGTCAATTTTTCTTTAATACAATTATATGACAGTGTGTGAAGTGAGTCTAGAGGTCGAATGATGATTAGGTTAGGTTGTAGAGCAGCACTTATGCTGAACCTCGCCTATTCACAATTATTGTTATATCGTAATTGTCATGGTCCAATAAAGACATTTAATAATAATATTCTGTAAAATATTTCGCTGTAATGCGTGTTTTTTATAAACAATTAGTACAATACATATGTAGCTAAAATTTGGAAGTGTTTATAAGGAAGTATGTTGGGTAGGTGCGAATAACGATTGCTTCATAAACGGAAAGTCTTAGGTTCGATTCGTCTCGTCACCGACATTTTTTTTTCCGAACCTGGACCTTATAAAGACGTCTTTAAGACGTCTGAGAAAAGACATCTTAAGGCTGCCGTCTCAAGTTTTTTATGGTCCGAATCGATCGAAGCGTACTCAGTAAACAGACGGACCCTAATGAAACTAGTCCGGTCGATAAAAAGAACATATACAGAGGTGACATCTCCAGGTACTCTGTGTAGACGAATTTTTTACGCATAGTTGCCACATTTTCTGTTCTATCTGTCTCTGCCGCGCTGTTGCCACAGTTCCTTCTATCGAGAAGCTCGAAGGAATACGGCACGAGAGCTGTGTCTAGCGTCAGAGCCTCGCTGAACGTAAAGGAGGATGGCAATAATGAAAGATAGAGAAGTTGGGTAGTGAAGTTAGGAAACATATCAATGAAACAATACTTATTTGCGTATCATTATCTCTTCTACACTTCGCAATTCTTATTATCTTCTCTCATTCTGTGTAATTCCTCTTCTCCATTGACGGTCTTCCTACAATTATATCAAATCGATTGTAATGAAATCGCTCATTTGCTGTAACAACGACACAACTCAAAATTTGCAGTTTTTGAGTTATTAGTATAGAAAAAGTGGTTGTTGTCTAACAAAACTTTTCCCGTTAACAAAACTCGTTTCCCCAAAAATCGTGAATTTTGAGTATAATATGTCGTAATTGCAGCAAATGAGCGAAATGTAACGTATGTAGTGAGGGAAATATTTATATTTTCTTGTGAAAAAATATAATGATATGATTGTTCAATGATTGTTTATTTTGTTTGTTTTAATAGAATGTAAAACGTTCACATTTTCTATCGTATCGGCTTGAACGTTTCAGTAACATACTGGTGAGATTTTCCAGACGAAAATGAATTTAAACACGATATAAATCGGATTATTTTTAGCATTATTAAATAGATTAGAAATGTTTCGCATTTATATTTAATTATCTAGTACAGTTCTAGAAATAATCCGATTTATACCGTATTTGAATTCATTTTAACCTCTTAGGCACGACGCGCCACTGTAGTGGCTTTCGCGGATGTCATATTTCTGAACGAGACGCCACTATAGCGGCTCACTGTATCGTTTACACGTAATTCGCGTTGAACTCTGCCGTACAGAGAAACAGCCCCACGTAAAACTCAGCCGTGCCTAAGAGGTTAATGTGGAAAATCTCAGCAGTAAGTATGTTACTGAATACTGAAAACGTCACGTTTTACATTTTATCAACACTGTATGCCTCTCTAACCGAGATTACAAGCCGCCGCCGAACAGCCCAAGTCCTCGCTGGTCGGGACAGGCGTTGAACCCGTATCGTAGAGTCCTAATTCCGAGTGTTCGTTTCTCGCTTCTTTCTGGCCGAAGGGGGGAGCGAGATGGAATGCTTTGTCTG
Organism: Andrena chrysosceles; assembly: GCA_963855975.1. Taxonomy (NCBI): domain Eukaryota; kingdom Metazoa; phylum Arthropoda; class Insecta; order Hymenoptera; family Andrenidae; genus Andrena; species Andrena chrysosceles. Next base: position 74,242,624 of record OY979767.1, on the reverse strand, counting down.
CGCGACGGGCGTCAACGCAAAGGACGGAGTGTCAGGCGTCCGAAAGATGGAGAGAGACAAAACATGATCCCGTCGTCTGTCTCGTACCGCTCTCGCTCGCTTTCAGTGCCTCTCGCTCGCTCTCGTTCCATCTCGCTCTCGCCTTCGCCGGACAGGAGTGAAACAGAAGTGGTGGAAATAGCGAAAAATCCACATAGTGTACCCCAAACCGAACCCGTAACAAGACAGTACTGTAGTATCTTTTATTTGAGTTTATCCAGATATTATCTTTGCCCATTTCTGTTCTCTAGCAGCTTCGCCGTGATTCATTCAAGCCTTCCTTACGAGAAAATAGTAATAGAGGAAATGCGGCAACAGCGCGATATACCTCTCGATACGTCTCGGCAACTATGTCTTTCCTATATTTATCGGCTAGCTTGGACTTCTACCGGTTCTGATGGTAAATGGCGCGAAAATACCATCAGCGCTGGGGCGGAGAATCCTTGAAGCTTCATTCTGTCATTTCTCGAGTCTGTCTCAGTACACGATTCATAAATTCATTATTATTTTAACGTACGATGCTTATTAGCGTTCAAACGCACCAGACCACTCTGCACGAATGTCTACCGGAGGCAACTATACCCGCAAAAACCTTCTTCTTGCCGATTCCAGGACGAAAGTCGGATGAAACGGTTTGTTTACTACATCGCGTATAGGCAGGATCGGCGAAATCATTATGCAAGTCATGTGCCGCATAAGGGCGCCAGCAGAATGGGACGCTATAAAACTATATCGCACGCTAAATAATAAAAGAATCCAACTCCCACATAAACGAAATGTACACCCCGTAAAGACAAATCATATTAAATAGAAAACAGGTGCAAAAATTTGGGGGCACCAATAATTTTCTTGCATACGGGCGCCAGCTAACCTCGCGTCGGCCCTGCGTATACGTCACGCTGGTGCTACGTGCTGCGGTACACCACTAGCGCCACCAACGGAGAAGCCTTGAAGCCTCATTCTGTCAGTTTTCGATTCATAAATTCATTATTATCTCAACGTACGGTGGTTATTAGCGTTCAAACGCACCAGACCACCCTGCACTGATGTCTGCTAGAGGCAACTGTACCCGCAAAAACTTCCTTCTGGCCGATTTCAGGACGAAAGTCGGTTGAAACGGATTGTTTACTACACGCGTATACGTACACGCTTTTCTTAGCTTGTGTGAGCGTACGCACACATTCAAGGCCCGCTGAGACGGCAGCCTTAAAGATGTCTGTAAGACGTCTGAGAAAAGACATCTTAAAGATGTCTGTAAGACGTCTTAAAATCATCTTTAAGACGTCTTGATTCGTGACATAAGCCGTGCCGATGACTTGTATAAGACGTGAAAACGACGTTCACGGACGTCTGAAAGACGTCTGGAACGTCTGACTCCAGACGTCTTTAAGATGTCTTTAAGATGTCTGTGTGCTGTCTGGGTTAATTGTTGAAACCTTAAAATAATGAATATTTCTATTTACGACATTTGCGACAAATGACACGTATAAAGTGGGCTTAAAAACGACATATTATACATACATTTGCGACATGTCGTAAAATACCGACTCACCACTGCACCAGGCTCTCGTACGCCTTCTGAGTTCAGGTATCAACTACTAATATTGTACGAGCACGTTTGAAAAACTGGCAAGGAAAAACCCTCGAAGAGCACAACGCGCTCTACGTGTTTATGAGTCCTGACAACCCAGATAGCACACCTCGTCTTAGAGACGTCTAGTTTATGTCCATTTTAGGTCTGAACGTCTTGATTTGTAACAAGACGTCTTTAAGACGTTATTAAGACGCCTTTTGGACGTCTTTAAGACTTTAGCAGATGTTGTGCTATCTGGGAATAAACTCTTCCTTGTCCCCCGTTTCAAACTTGCTTAAGACCTTTCAGATGTGCCGTTCATTTCGACGTATGTTAATTAGTATCCTCTTCCTATTTTCGAGCTCTACCCAAGATCTTTCCACGTATGCCACCCGCATCGCGCATCCTTAATAATACCTTCTCAGTTCTCAATCACATACATCTGCTTTTAAATTTCGCTCCCGATTTTCCTATCGATTATATACATTTCTGTGGCTACGTTCAAGCGATAGCGTAACACACCATTGCCTGCAGTCTATGCGCAGTATGCGTGAATTGAAAACTCCCTATATCTTTACGTTTTATTCGTAATGGCGTTGCCGGTATTTCCGGCAAACGAGTCGTGTCATCGTGTCCCACGTCTTTGATGCCGTAGGATTTTACAGAATGACGGACGACGTGGTAATTTTGGACGATCCTGCTCACAAGGAAGAAGAGGCAGCTCATTTCCAAGCACCTGCAATTCAACATAATCCTGACGGATGGGGTCCATGTGAGTTACCAGATCAATTCAAGGATATACCGTATCAACCATTTTCGAAAGGCGACAGATTGGGCAAGGTTTATTATCAACTTTTTTCTGTACTTTCATTTTGCAAACATTTTCCAATACACATGTGTATTTATCTTTTATCGTAGATATCTGACTGGACCACGCCGGCTTTTCAAGATAAAAAATTCCCAAGTAGGTATAACCATTATAAAGATTTCAATTCTCTTATCAGCGAATACATCTTCAGTTATTGACTGCAAATATAATGAATTTATTTTACCCATTTCTAATTTTTTGTAAATTCAGTTCATTATAAATTTTTAGTGATATAGGAATTATTTCATAATTAAAAATCTTTTAACCAACATGGTATAAAACCAACACGTACTGCAACATTAAATATTAATTATGCTTTATGTGATTATCCCGCATATATCATAAATTATGTATTTGTACTCCTATTAATCAATGTTAATAAGCAGGAATTATAGTAACAGTTAACACTTTGTGGTTGTACATCAAATCTGGTTCGACATCACATTTTGTTTTAGCCAGTGCTACGTTGAGACTATTGTTTCCAAAAATGTTTCTTGTAATATTAAGAAAGATTGTATATATTTTGTGGAAGCTTCTTTGCGCGTTCTATGCATGTTCTATAACTTGACAAGAGTTATAATAGTAGCCAGTACCCAGTGGCGGATTTAACAGGGCGGCCGATGAGCAGTTGCCACCTGGGCCCCTGTACAAAAAGCCCCCCAGGGCCCCATCTTTAAACAAAAACATTATGATTATATCCAAAGTATTTATTTCTGTATTATTACACTAAACCCGTTTTTAGTACATTACCGCTTTATTTTCCCAAAAAATGGCTTCTAGGGCCCTGTCTTAAAAAAAAACTTATGATCTTATCCAGGCACTATTTTTTTTTTTCTATACTTTTCTGTACACTTACCCCCTTTTATATACTAAACTCTTCATTTTCCCGAAAAATGGGCTCTCAGAACTATTGCCACCTATGCCTTTTTTCTTAAATCCGCCACTGCCAGTACCAGGTGTTATGTCCTAATTACGATTAAGTTGTATCGATGCTAAGTATGTAAAGTACATAAAAATCTGGATAAATATCCAATAGAGTAGTACGAAATGAAAACTGACAGATGCCAAAGCGGAATACGATAATAAATTTATAATTAAAATATGAATGATGTTGATCTAGCCAATTGGTATACTTTGATGCATTGTTTTCTGTAGAAATTGCTAAAGTAACAAAGAAAACATTTTTCTAGAGATTTTAAGCTTCCATAATAATTGCTTATATTTTGCATAAGCTATGTGCATCCATTTAAAACAGTAAACGATAAAGCACTAAGCCCTTTGGATAAAAACTTGTTGGATCTGATTGACAATATTACTATTACATTAAAAAGTGGGTAACTATTGAAATGTGAACATAATTATTTTGCACTGACAAAGAAAATATAAAGATTGTGTAGTACATTGTGTACCCAGGTGGAAGAACGAAGGCATGTTCATAAAAGTGGCTAGAGAAAGTCTGGACTGCATGCATGTTCGACAGACAATGTTCTGTTTTTTTATATATTAATACTAGAATTAAATTAGAGGTTGGGATAATGAAAGGAACGCAAACTACACGATGCTGTCCATTGGTATGTAAATTTCTGTGGTCTGGCTGGAAAAAAAGTGGCGAAAATAATTGGAACCACAAAGGGGCAAAAATATTACTTCTATTCATTAATTTGTAATTCAATACTTTAGATCGTTTATAAAAATTAAGTGTATGTGAAAATTATGTTATGGAGTTTCGTGTTTATATAAATTAATATATTATGGGTCACAAGTTTAAGATTAAAATTTAATGATCATATACATGCAGTATGATGTATTAGGTACATATGTAGCTTAAATTTATAAATTACGTACTGATTCTTAAACATATTTACGAAGTAGATTTTCATTATTATTTATACCAATATTATTTGCAAGACGGATATAAAGGGTGCGAGATGTATTAATATGTTATCAGTGAGCCATACTAAAACAATGACTCCGATTATAAAAAACCGATTTGTTACTTAAATATATTGCTTTCTTTTCTTAGAATATCTTCAATCTATCCGCCTCATTAAGTATATGTACCAGCATACATCAATAAAGTCAGATATAATAGTCGATCAAAGTGAGTAAGAGGTAACTCCCACTATGCCGCCTGCTTGCTTCGGCGCTCGTTTCCTTAATATTCTCGGAGAGGGCCGATTTTCTCACGATTGCTCTTCGCGATCGGCCAATATATCTGACGCCCACCATAGGTGTATTCATTAGTAATTATTGTATTTAAGCAATTATTCATTTTAGTATAAAATGCTTCTGAGTTTTCAATTTATAATACTTGAGTAACAAGACATTTTATAATACTATCCTTGCTGTACATATATTTTGTTACTAATGTAATCAAAACATCTATTAATGAGAAAGCAGTTTTTTTTATATTTAATCATACAGAAAGTGTGGTTTAATTCTGCCATAAACAAGTCTTTTTTTATATTTGTAGACAAATATACATCGCAGTTTGGTTCAGGCAGTCAATATGCGTATTATCATGATGAGGATGAAACAACTTTCCACTTGGTTGATACAACCCGTGTCCAGAAACCACCTTATCAACGCGGAGGGCGTTTCCGCCATAATCAGCGGAATTTACGTGGCCGAGGAGGTCAACGTGGTGCATTGAGTCAAATACAGCAGCTTGGTAAACTAAAACTTCGCGAAAGAGAACGCAAAGGCCAAACAAAACGCTGGGGCAGACAGCAAGGTTTACGGAACCATAAGAACCAGCCACCAATAAAAATCCGTGATGCATCTGTTACCGTAAGACCAGACTGGGTAACTATTGAAGAAATGGATTTCCCACGGTTAGCGAAGCTATCTTTACCTGGTGTGAAAGATGGAGACGATATTTTATGTTGTGGTTCCCTTGAATATTACGATAAAACATACGATAGAGTAAATGTCAAGAGCGAAAAACCATTACAAAGAATTGATAGAATCTTCCACACAGTTACTACCACTGATGATCCAATAATTCGTAAGCTTTCAAAGACTGAGGGAAATGTTTATGCTACAGATGCAATTTTGGCAACCATAATGTGTTGTACTCGTAGCAATTATTCTTGGGATATCGTAATTGAAAAAATTGGTGATAAACTGTTCCTTGATAAAAGAGATAATACTGAATTTGATTTGCTAACTGTAAATGAAACCAGTGCTGAGCCTCCTCAAGATGATGGCAACTCTTTAAATTCGCCTAGAAACTTAGCCCTAGAGGCAACATTTATCAATCACAATTTTTCTCAGCAAGTACTGAAGTCCACCGAACCCAGATATAAATTTGACGAAGGAAATCCATTTATTTCAGAGGAAGAAGAAGGTGATGTTGCTAGTGTCGCATATCGGTACAGAAAACTGGATTTAAACAACGGAATTGTTCTTGTTGCAAGATGCGAACATGATGCTGTGATGCAAGGACCTAATAATGAAACTCAATTTTTAACGGTTAAAGCATTAAATGAATGGGATTCAAAGTTAGCTCATGGTGTCGAATGGAGACAAAAATTAGATACACAACGTGGTGCAGTATTGGCAAACGAGCTACGGAACAATGCATGCAAATTGGCTAAATGGACTGTCCAAGCATTATTAGCGGGTTCGGATCAATTGAAATTTGGATATGTATCAAGGGCAATGGTTAGAGATTCCAGTAAACATGTTATTCTTGGTACTCAACAATATAAACCAAATGAATTTGCAACGCAAATCAATCTAAACATGGACAATGCTTGGGGTATTTTGCGGTGTATTATTGATATTTGCATGAAGCAGAAAGATGGCAAATATCTGATTATGAAAGATCCAAATAAGCCAATGATAAGATTATATGATATTCCGGACAATACATTTGAAAGTGAAGGAGAAGATGATGACCATGATGATGAACCTGTTAATGATGCTTTTCAGAGTTAACAGCTTTCAACTTTCTTTCAACTTTTCAGAATTGATTGTCTTAGAAGTCATTGATTTGTATACCATATACATACACTGCTGTAAAAGAAAAAAAACGGAATAATAAAAATGTTCCAATTAAACTTTTTGAATATGTAATTTAAACAATTTTCTAAAATGTTGTTTACCCCAAAGTACACCTCACAGAAGAATGAAGTTTTATGTTTTTACTTATGTAACTTTGCACTCTAAACCCTTTGAGTAAGTTATTCTTATATTTTGTAAAATCTTACAAATATTTTCATCAAAAGTAGGTATTGTTAAGTTATAACTAGTCCAATCAAAATCATGATGCAACCTTTAAGAGGATGATTCCTCACCAAAAAATTGTAGAATAAAAGTAAATTAAATAAACAAATTTAATATCAATTTTCAATGTTATAAGCTATTTTGCGGTAAGTCTTTTACAAATTTCCATCGATCCAGGGAAATTGCTTACAAAGCAAATGCTTAAGATCATATAGAGGACGATCTTATTTCATTTAAGACATCAGGGGTGCGTTCCACTTGCGCCCAAATCGTCTGCACGGTCGCGATATGTAATGGAAATCATGGGCGTTGCGGTCGATTTGGGCGTCAGTGGAACGCACCCCAGGTATTCATAGACGTTGCTTAAGATGATCTTAAGTATTTGCTTAGAAGAAGCAGTTGCTCATATCTTATAAGCACTGTCTTTATCAAGCATTTGCTTAAGGGTTTCGGCCATCTTGGACGGAGCAAAATTCGAGTCATTTTCGGCATTTTTTTTAGGAAGATAATGAAATAAAAAGAAAATTTAATATGAACCCTGTTACTTATTACCCTGCTGCAACTGCCAGTTAGAACTGCATTGAAAATTTTTCAACCCGGTTTAGGTCGGTTTTCTTCCCGTAAAATACGGATTGAATCGGACGAAAAATATTTTCTATCAGTTTCAATCCGGATATGCATGTAAAACCTCGATGGTATCTATGTGTATTTTCTAGCACAATTTGTCGTCGGTTCTAGTCGGATCTACTCGTTCATTTTTTAAGCTGGTTGAATTTTGAAATCCAGATCCAAACCATTACGGAATCTATTGGTCCTTTCAAGTTATTTTTCTATCTGTTTTTACCCAGTTTTGCACATCATAAATGCGTATGGAAAGGCACGAATTTTAAAATAATATTAACTCATATTTGTATGTGTAATCATCAACTTTTCCAAGCTATTTTACTACCTGGTTTTATTTGTATTGGCGTAACATTTACGATGCTGTAAAGGTGCGTCTATATAGACGTTGCGAGGCAAAGGCGCGAGGCATGCCTCGCCCGTTGGAATGTCTTCGGAGCCTACCTCGACATGAACGATTCCAAAGCAACTTCGAGCTACCTCGAGCAAAGCTCGCAGGGTGATTCTCCAGCTACGCCGGTCACCCCGTGGCGAGGACAGACCTTCCCAGTGCCCCATCGAATTTTATGGCTTTCGACCCTCGAAGGGTTTGGAATACCATTAAGAAGTTGTGAAATCTTCAACTTCCGCATTTCTCATCGGATCTTTGCGAAAACGACGCCAATGGATTCCTGGCGTTCCGTCGATTAAAATCATACCAAATATCATGCAAATCTGATTACTTTGACACAAGCTATTTGTATTCCCTATGTAAAAGTGGTCCGATTTGCACGATATTTGGCATGATTTTCATCGGAAAATCACAAGGAATCCATCGGCGACACTTCCATATCCATACGATAAAGAATAAAGAATTATTATATTTCTGAACCAGGTAGGTCCAGTGTTTTCCGAAGCGACGCCCGTCGGAGGATGCCGCCTGGTACCCCGCAGTGCCCATCGAATTTTATGGCTTTTTTCGGAAAAAGGTATGAATCCTGGGTCGAACGAAGCGAATTGAGGTCGACGCCTCGCAGTCAAGGGTGCAATGTCCATTACAGCGTATTAAGAAATTCTTTTCTTGATCGTATCGAGATAGAAGTGACGCCAATGGAATCCTTGTGATTTTCCGATGAAAATCATCCCAAATATCATGCAAATCGGCCTACTTTGACACAAGCTATTTGTATTCCCTATGTAAAAGTTGTCCGATTTGCACGTTATTTGGCATGATTTTCATCGGAAAATCACAAGGAATCCATCGGCGACACTTCCATATCCATACGATAAAGAATAAAGAATTATTTTATTTCTGAAACAGATACAGGGCAATTATGGAGGTACGCCCGTCAAGAAGATGCGGCCTGGTACCCCGTGGCGAGGACAACCCTTCGCAGGGTCTCGTCCGATTTTTATGGCTTTTTTCGGAAAAAGGTATGAATCCTGGGTCGAACGTAGCGAATTGAGGTAGGCGCCTCGTAGTCAAGGGGTGACATATCCATTACAGCGTATTAAGAAATTCTTTTTTTCATCGTATCGAGATAGAAGTGACGCCAATGGATTCCTTATGTTTTTCTGATGAAAATCATACCAAATATCATGCAAATCGGCCTACTTTGACACAAGATATTTGTATTCCCTATGTAAAAGTTGTCCGATTTGCACGATATTTGGCATGATTTTCATCGGAAAATCACAAGGAATCCATCGGCGACACTTCTATATCCATACGATAAAGAATAAAGAATTATTATATTTCTGAACCAGGTAGGTACAGTGTTTTCCGAAGCAACGCCCGTCGAAGGATGCCGCTTGGTACCCCGCAGTGCCCATCGAATTTTATGGCTTTTTTCGGAAAAAGGTATGAATCCTGGGTCGAACGTAGCGAATTGAGGTCGGCGCCTCGCAGTCAAGGGTGCAATGTCCATTACAGCGTATTAAGAAATTCTTTTCTTGATCGTATCGAGAGGGAAGTGACGCCAATGGAATCCTTATGTTTTTCTCATGAAAATCATACCAAATATCATGCAAATCGGCCTACTTTTACACAGGGAATACAAATAGCTTGTGTAAAAGTAGGCCGATTTGCATGATATTTGGTATGATTTTCATCAGAAAAACATAAGGAATCCATTGGCGTCACTTCTATCTCGATACGATGAAAAAAAGAATTTCTTAATACGCTGTAATGGATATGTCACCCCTTGACTGCGAGGCGCCTACCTCAATTCGCTACGTTCGACCCAGGATTCATACCTTTTTCCGAAAAAAGCCATAAAAATCGGGCGAGACCCTGCGAAGGGTTGTCCTCGCCACGGGGTACCAGGCCGCATCTTCTTGACGGGCGTACCTCCATAATTACCCTGTATCTGTTTCAGAAATAAAATAATTCTTTATTCTTTATTGTATGGATATGGAAGTGTCGCCGATGGATTCCTTGTGATTTTCCGATGAAAATCATGCCAAATATCGTGCAAATCGGACCACTTTTACATAGGGAATACAAATAGCTTGTGTCAAAGTAATCAGATTTGCATGATATTTGGTATGATTTTAATCGACGGAACGCCAGGAATCCATTGGCGTCGTTTTCGCAAAGATCCGATGAGAAATGCGGAAGTCGAAGATTTCACAACTTCTTAATGGTATTCCAAACCCTTCGAGGGTCGAAAGCCATAAAATTCGATGGGGCACTGCGAAGGTCTGTCCTCGCCACGGGGTGACCGGCGTAGCTGGAGAATCACCCTGCGAGCTTTGCTCGAGGTAGCTCGAAGTTGCTTTGGAATCGTTCATGTCGAGGTAGGCTCCGAAGACATTCCAACGGGCGAGGCATGCCTCGCGCGCTTGCCTCGCAACGTCTAGACGCACCTTAACGATACGTATTATACCATTTATTTTGTTCAGAATTTTATTTGGAAATGCAGGTACAAATTTTCAGTGAATCTATCAGTAATTAGATGCAATTTTGGGATCAGTATGAAATAGTAGAATTTGGAGAGCCGTTGATAAAATTTTAATAATTTTAACATGGTATTACATTTACATAATATAAACACTCAAACTATAAAATTTTCACACGTAAAAACACATAATATATTAATTTTCTGAATTTGAAAAATTGGTGTCAAGAAATTCATAAACAAAATCGTCGTCTTCGTGGTTTTCTTCGTCATTTTGTTCTTTTTCATTGTTCTTCTGTTCACACTCCTCCTGTTCATAGCTGTCCTGTTGATTCTGGTCCTGTTCACATTCCTGTTGTTCATAGCTGTTCTGTTGATAGTTCTCCTGTTGACAGTTTTCCTGTTGATAATTTTCCTGGTCACAGTTCTCCTGTTTATCATCGTCCATTTCTTGCCACTTTTTTTACAGCGTGGTGGACGATTCAAATCAGATATTTTGGAGCTGATAATACTTCCAACTCGGCGCAACCATAAATCTATTTCAATTTGGCTGCATTTCAGCATCTCAAGATAATATTGGAATATATCTAAAATATGTATATCAATAATGATATCAATTGTTATTAAAAGCAGTTGAAGGGGAAATTGAATATTTTTATTTGAAAATGGAAAATTACCTGTAATTGCTCTTAGTTTAATTGGGTCAAGTGGCGTTTTGGGACTACTATTTTTTCTTCTGTTGGATACCCTTCCTTCCACACTGCTACTCTAAAATTTCTAGGCCAAACAAAGCTAATACTATATTTTTAACAAAAATCCATTTAGATTTTCGGGCATTGTACACGACAGCATCATAGGTGCACTTCGGTAGCCAAAGGCTTTGTCCTATGTGTATCTAAAACGTATACAAAATTTCTTATTATAAACACATATACAAAATTAAAAGGGTTTTAGAAATATTGATTCACAATTATCAAAATTGCATATCGGAAAATACAATGTTGCGGAATTCAATAACTAAATAACATATATATCATGCATACCATGCTGTCTGATTTTCTTAGAAATCCCACGGAGGGAAAAATTTGTAACAAATGTTTCTGTGTATCGTGTTTTGCCGCTTCAATATCTAGAAACCAAAATTGAATGCGTAAAAGTTATTTTATAAAATATGAAACAACATTTTTAATTAATTCATCACCCGAGAAACCATATACTATACAAACCTTCACTTTGCTCAAAAAAGTTAATTACATGGCGTTGTAAATCCATGTTTAACTTAGTCGTTGCGGTCAGCATTTCTTGCAGCTCCTGATTCTTTTTCGTCAAGAATTTTGTTTTTTCTTGGCTAGCTTGTAATATTTTCTCCTTTTCCAAGTATTTACTTTGCCATTCTTTTACTTGTAACTTCAGATTGAGGTACCCGGACGTCATTGGTGGCTTTCTGCTTTCTTCCGTACAATCTGAATCTTTGGTTTGTATATTTCTTTTTATAATTTTTTTTCATTACATTTAATGCTTTCTCCATCCCTCTTGTTATTCTAAATCCACAAAATTTTGTTCAATAAAAAATTTAGTACACAACTTTTCGTAATATTCATGAATATATATGATTGTTGTGCCCGGGCCGACACCCAAGCGTGTCGACACCGCGTACATTCCGATTGCCCCAACCGAGCGGCCGGAATTCGGCACAACAGCGTTAAGGCGGGATCCCCTACATGCGACTGGTCGCAGCGATTTAACCCAGCGACTGACCCCTAGGCTGAATCTCCTTGCCTGCGACTAGGAGCGTGCGGATAGTCCCGAGGCTCGGGTTCCCTGCGCTCGGGACGGGTCGGAACAATTCGGGCGGAGCCCCGATACTTTCGTATTGCTCGAGATCCCGAAGTTCTCGGGATCCCGAGACTCGTTTCGAGCTACAAGCATGACCGCCATGAGCGGGCAATTTGATTTCAGTTCGGCTGAGCAAAACTCGGACACGATCGGTTCAAAAGCCAGCTATTAAGAGGGGGACCGAGACAACTCCAAACCAAGTCCATTGCCACAGTGGAACAGAATCCCAAGAAGCAAGGAAACCAGTCAGAATTCAAAAGTTGTGGGGGGATTATGTATTTTTATATATTTCTTATAAGCTACTAATATGAGCTCCTTTATGATTGTAACAGCAAAGACTACAAGAATTACGGAGGGAAAGAAAATGTGTAGAGAGAAGTGTCAATTAAATTGAACACAACAGGGGAGGCATTTTTGTTCTTTCTTTATTATTTCTAATTATATTTATTTATTCTTTCATCATACATGAGGCACTTACAACCAAAGGGGTGCAAGTGACATTTTTTACCCTTTTGAATTAAGAACAGAAGTGGTTAGTTAAATCGTTAAATGTTGTGAATAATGTAAGTAATCGAACAGTCCCCGGACAGGCCTGGTGTATGACACCCTCTAGTGCCAATCGCGTTTTCTCTTTTCCGAGACCCTTCTCGACGACAGCTAAATGGCCGGTCCCATATTCCTTACATTCGGCCAGCCTGACCTTAAGTTTGTTCTCGGACTTATTATCTAGAAGAAACAGAATATTAGCTCCAAATTTTACATGAGCAGCGTAAATACCAAATGTCACAGTGGTCAACTTATCTTTTCCCCAATGGACAAACAAGTCGGGACGATAATTACTGACGTGAAATTCCTGATGACCTTAAGCATGTTGACCTGGCATCCCACAACATCAGAAAGTAACCACACGCTCGCTGTCTGGGCATAATCCCGCGTATTATGTACAAACCAAAGTCGACTTGATGTAGAGCAACACATGCTCATCCGATGTCCATTTTTGGATTTTTCGAAATGGTCTCAGTTTCTGTGTTCACTCACAGTCACACAGACGTGTGTTTATGTGAACACCTCATTCACATCATTGACCATCTCTCTTGATGTTGCGGCGTTGCACAGGGGCTGTCCTCCTCGACGAGCCTCCAGTATCCTTCCCGTTCGTCGGCGAAACTCCCTGACCACGCCATTGGCTCATCACTCCTTTTTCTGCACGTACAAAAAATATGAACATATATACCATATACATATCATGCTAACTACCACACTACAACGGCAGCCCTTAAATTATTATTTACTACCGTGTTTACCATCGTTACAGGAAAATCGACGCGCAATCCTTTAGACATCTCCATCAGATGACTACATCGATACACCCCTTTCAATATCTTCCGTCTGCCACGCTATTGACCCTTCTGGTGCATTGAAATAATTTTTAAACTTGTCGCGCACCGCAAAACCTTCGGAATCTCCGTAGCCTCCGGGTCGACACAACGGCAACATATTGTTCGTGGATATGTTACGATCGGGATTTTCACGTTGACCATCACTGAGATGTTCATCACGCAACATATTGTGTAAGCAGCATGTTGCAGTGATGATGTGGTCTGTTGTTTCGGGCAGCACCGCTATTGGTGAATGAAATATCCTGAAAACTTGCGACAGGATTCCAAAAGCATTCTCCGATACTCTTCTTGCTCTGCATAAACGGTAATTAAATATTGTTTTTGTGTGATCTTCTTGGTTTTTGGGATACGGCTTCATCATATTTTTTGTCAGCCTGAAAGCTTCATCGCCTACAATCACGTGCGGGACCACCACATCAGATCCTGGTAATGCCTTATCGACGGGGAAATTAAATTGTCCGGATCGAATTTGCTGACCCAGTGCAGATTTCTGGAAAATTCCACTATCGCCTTCCTTTCCATACGACCCAACGTCGGTCACGACAAATTTATAATTTGCGTCTACTAGAGCTAGTAATACAATAGAAAAATAGTTTTTGTAATTGTAGTACAGTGATCCACTATTTTTGGGGCACACTATTCGCACGTGCTTGCCATCTAATGCACCAATACAGTTTGGGAAATTCCACTTCGTCTCAAAATCTTGCGCGATATTTTGCAAATCCAGAACACTTGGTTTCGGTAGGAATATCGGTACTAACTTATTGCATAATTGCTCCAGAACGTTTCTGACAATCACACTTATGTAGCCGTACGATATTCTAAATGCAAACGACAAGGATCTGAAACTTTCTCCAGTAGCGATGAACCTGCAAAAAATATATTATCTAATTGTCTCAGCTGCTGCCTGTAAAAAAAGATGGGGGAGCACTCGCGATACGTTCGTGAAAATGAAGCGGGACAATAAACACTGTACAAGGTCGACAGAAAAGCCAAAATCTAAATGGCCGTTGTTGGATAAGCAAAGTTTTTGGGACAATGTATCGTTTGAGAGACGGCAAATATTTTGTACACACAATACGAGTTTTAAAATATAATAAATTTTAAAAATTCATTTCATTTAATTTATTATAGTACCCAGAGTAATGTGCAACAAACTGAAGAGGTTCAACACATTAGAAACACTACGGGTAGTGACATTCCAGGAACGTCGATGGATGTTATAGTAAAAACATAGTCAGAAAACAATATTCCTCCTTGGAGGAAGAAGATATCCGTCCAGTTCAGTGTGAAAAAGGCACAGAAATGATTCGAAAACTATACTGGATTTATTGGACAGAAGAGCTCTCTTTGAGAAAAATTAATAGTCGACTCGACTTCGACATTTTTTGAAAATATCCCGTTAACCGTTGATAATTAATCGTTGGTTATGAAAAATTAACTTGCCTTAATGTCACCAGCAACTTGTCTTGTGGTGAAATCGGGTGTTCCACTCTCGCGGATGGGGATGTTTTTATCTCGTTTCCGATGAGGTTTAACACAAAGGCAACCTGTTCCTTGTTCAAACGAAAGAATTGTCTATATGTTATTTCGTTATCCTCCAAGTGATTCGCAACTAGTACCCTGCCGTAGCCCTCTGTATTTCGATTTGCGTATAACCTGCTCACTGTCTTTCTCTTCTTCATTCTTTCCAACAGCGCTAACAGAAGTGCCTCATCTTCTGCCTCTTCTTGCAGCAATTGTACCACCAACGGAATAAAATTGCGGTTCATTTCGCAAATCTGTCAAATTTCTGACATGAGATCACTACTGTCGTTTCACAGACACTGTATAATATCGTTAAGAAAGTCACTTGTTTTGGAGCGATACTTTCACTTCGGAGTCGAAGTAACGAGTGTCGTTCTGGCAATGGTTGGGAGACGACCTGAACCAAGAGCAATAAACTAACGTCATTTATGACAACCCTGTTCAAGCTATTCAGGTATAGCGGAACTTGGAGTACCTACGCAGGCCAGTCCATACTTGCCTGTGCATTTCACAAGTGCGAATTAATCAGAGGAAATGAGACAAATATATTTATACGTATGTGCGGACACTTATCAGAAGAAGATAAGGGAAATTGTGAACTTCTATTGGCACTTTTGGGAAGGAGTAGAAGAAATGAAATAAAAAGAATATAGAAATGGCAGGATATTAATAAAAAATCACTTAGTGGATAACCGAACAACATATACATAATTCTTCCGATTAAATACAGAACAAGTTGATTTTGTTTTAAATCGCATTGGTAAGGATCTAACAAAACATCATTTACGATAGAGGAACATTAGATTTCACCACAAGGAAAGATCTTCGTGACATTAAAGCAAGTTAATTTTTCAGAAACATATTTTATTACATTTTATTGTCCTTGGCGCGATTTGAGGTCATGCCGGGAGTATAATAGTTATTATTATTATGATTATAATTATTTATTAACGGGTAAAGACCCTTCAGATTACAATGCACAATTCATAAAGTTAAAAAAGAAACAATGTGAACGAAACGAAAAGAGACGAAAATCCAGTACATAAATAAACAAACAATAATTACAAGAAAATAATAAAACTAATGAACTAATAAAATTAAAATAGAATTAGAATTAGAATTAACGGACGAGTACAGAAACGTTACTGCGAGCCAAAGCCCGCAAACGTTATTTAAACGTGGCCAATGTACCATTAGAAACTTTAAACTCGTTTTACTCGAAATTTTTTTTCTCTTCATTTTTTCCTGATTGCGAACGAATGGAAGTTCAGATCGACTTTGAAAATATTACAGGATATGTAAAACATGTGCCATTTCGGCCCAAACATCTGACATGGTCCGTAAAAGTACGAGATTTTCATAAAAAAAAACCCGGTGACTTCTTAATTCTTTTTATGAAAATCTCGAATTTGTCCGGACCATATCACAGATTTGGGCCAAAATGGCACATGTTTTACACATCTTGTAATTTTTTCAAAGTCGATCTGAACTTCCATTCGTTCGCAATCAGGAAAAAATGAAGAGAAAAAATATTCGAGCAAAACGCGTTTAAAGTTTCTGGGCAAAGCCAAAATGTCCGCAGAGTCTATAAGATGAGAAGTTATGGTTCTCCTTGCAATGATTTTAATTCAATTTCATTGATAATTTTGAATACAGCAGCCTTCGCTTCCACAATAAACTCTGGCCGAAAGGTTCTAACAGTTGCCGCAATGCTTCGGAAAAATAGCGAGATGGAGTCAGAATCCTGCTCTGGTAGCCTGGTAATATTAGCCAGTACTTTCTGCCTCTCAGCCATGTTCCTTTCCAGTATTTCTATTACGGCGTTTGAACTGGTCCGGCGCCTTTTTGGTGCTGGAGTGGACGTCTCGTCTGAGGTCCTCCTCCTTGAAGGCTCTATGTCGAGCTCTGCAAAATTCGCCTCATCTTCAAAAAGATCTGGCGATGCTCCTGGCGCAGTGCAGTTAGTGTCCACACTCTCCTCGTTGCGCTCAAGTGGTTCAACCTCCCGAGGAATTTCCATATTACTCTGGGTACTGTAACAAAATGAAGAAAATAAATTTTCAAGATTTAATATGATTTTAAAAATCGTATCGTGTGTAAAAATACCTACCTTCGCTCGATTGGCACACTTTCCAAGAACTCCAGGCTGGTTAGCAACGGCCACTTCGATTTTGGCTGTGCTGCTGAGCCCGTACCATACTTATTTGCGCGTTTATGTTTCATATAGTTGTCGCGTATGTTACGCCACCTGTACTTGCAGTCACTAGCTGAAATAATTAAATAATACATATTATGCACGTTCGTGGCTACAGGAGAAACATTCAGGTCGTTATTATTTGCATGTGGAATATGATATGGATACATACAGCGGCTGATGAAAGTATTTTGATACCCTTTGAAATGGAATAACTTTTGAAGTGGAACTTCGTCACGCACGATAGAGTGAATCGGCCTCATGACGCTGAACGTGTAACTACACGTTGCATATCTCTTAGAAAATTGCAGATTAAAAATTGATTTTAACGAAAAAACATGCTCTGAAATTTCATAAATGATGTACAGTAGCGGACAAAAAAATTACCACTTTTTCGAACCACTCTACTTCTATTACTTTTCAATATCAATTCAAAACTGCAGTATGTGCCTAATATACATATTCTGAAAGAGAATTAAAAGCTGTATAAAATCCAGTTACAATATTAAGATAAAAAATTTCAGAGAATTGTTCAATTACACCTAGTATAAATCACGAGATTTCTATCATTGCTACGCTGCAGCCAGACAGCCTACCAAAATAAAACTTGTCCATCACAAACATTCACTGAGGCATATGTGTCCCAACAGAGCCGAAAGGGTTAATTATATGAATGGCTTTTCGATTGTATTATTAGCTGTAACTGATGGAAAAAAATATAATTAAAGAATACTGTACCTGTTCTGTTCACGATTGTTGACACTTTCTTCCACACCTTGCTCTTCACTTCGTATTTTTTATGCTCCGGGTGAGCGGCGTCATAGAGGACACGATTAGGGGCTACAGCCTCTACCAATTTGTCGTCCTCCTCGCTCGAAAACACAATTTTTTTCGCCATTTCACGATGTTGTGGAAAAAGCTAAAACTGTCAGACTGACACTACACAAGTCTGAAGCGTACAGAAATGTTTCCTATACTGACTAACTATCCCCGTAAGTCGCGGTTTAAACACTATTTCCATCAGGACGTGCATCCTTCTGAGGGCGGAGTCTTCCGTAAAACTCTAAATACTATTGGTCACGAAGAAACTCCCACCTCGCTGATCGTACGTGTAGAAGTGGAAAAATACAATAATAAAGTAACACCGGTGTTTTGGGTTTTTCCCCGTGCCGGTTTTCCAGCTGCCCTTAACGGATTTGTAGCGGACTACGGTTTACTACAGCTTTATGACACTAGACCTTCGACCCCCTACGCGATATAAAGTAATTAGGAAACATCTGCCAAGTAACTTGCAGAACAGCGGAAAATATTTTAGGATTAATCCCCAATTCCTACAAGCTAATTCTTCTACGCTCGGCAGGCAATAAACCGTGTTTCGCGAAAGTATAAAAGAATAAAAAGTATGGTCGGAACGTTGACCGTGACGAAAATTAATTTTATGGTCCGCACAATTACCAAAAGAAGAAGATGTTCGTATGTTAGATCGAAGAAGGTTTCCCTGACAATGGGGTAGGAAACGAAATTATTCTGCAGTAATACCGATACGCCTCACGGAGAGCGACATGAAGAAAAGGGGTGGTACGCTAACTGCGCGTGATGAGGCCCGCTTTGTCCTCTCTACAAATTCGAGAGAGATCCCTTATCTTTCAAGTATAAACACACATTGTAGTATCAAAACTGAAGCACGCGCTTACGTTTTCGGTACGAGAGAACGTCGGCCACAGGGAGGAGATAGATATTACTGGACAGAGGTGGAAAGCTGCTGTTTCAAAGGAATGCAGGAGCGATTGGTCATAATATAATCTCCTCCCTGTGGCACGCGTTCTCTTGCACCGAATACGTCAACGCGTGCTTTTGTTTTGATATTCCGACGCGTGTTTATATTCGAGGGATAAGAGATCGGTCTCGAATTTGGCGGGAGGTCAACGGAGGCGGCATCGCGCGCGGTCAGCGGACCACCCCTTTTCTTCATGTGGCTCTTCGCGAGGCGTACGGGTGTTTCTGCAGAATAATTTCGATTGATACCCCACTGCCAGGGAACCATTCTTCGATCTAACATAATAACATCTTCTTCTTTTGATAATTGTGCGGACCATAAAATTAATTTTCTTCACGGTCAACGTTCCGCCCATACTTATTATTCTTTTATATTGTAGCGAAACACAGTTTATTGCGTGCCGAACGTAGAGGAATTAGCTTGTAGCAATTGGGGATTAGCCTAAAAATTGTTCAGCTGTTCTGCAAGTTACTTGGCAGATGTTTCCTAATTACTTTATATCGCGTAGGGGGTCGAAGGTCTAGTGTCATAAAGCTGTAGTAAACCGTAGTCCGCTACAAATCCGTTAAGGGCAGTTTATATTTTGTAGCTGACCAAAGGTCTAGTGTCATAAAGCTGTAGTAAAGCGTGTATCGATACGAACATTGCACTTTCCATGGCATATTTATCAAATTCTTTTAGTTTTATTCACCCCCACTGTGCGACATAGAATACACGTAGTTAATGCATTCCTGCCAAATATTCGCAAATGCTTTTTCCGCAGTAGCAAGGACAAGATTATGTTGATTATAAAACAAACAAAAAATTTGTTCGGAAGTTTCCGGAAGGCAACTCAAAAGTCGATGATTGCTGATAATTTTTCAATTGGTTTCTTATGGAAAAGAAAATTATATGTAACTAATTATTTGCTATTATTTACCAGAATCGATACTACTCATTTCGGGCTCCAAAATTGTTTTCTTTTATATCACCAAAAATTAAAACACCCTATTTAAAATTCTGCACGAAAAATACATTCAAACATAGACACGTGTTCACACATACATCAGAAGTAGGCGTATGATATTTTTACCTTTTCTAGGTGCTCATATTAGTAGTCTACAGATAACATATAAAAATACATACTCCCATAACTTTTGAATTCCCACTTCTTTCCTTATTTCCTGAGATGTATCCCACTGTGGCAATGGGTCGCAGTGCGACTGGTCGCTAGACTCCCTTCGGGAGGAGTCTAGCGACCGGTGGTCGCAGTGCCAGCCTGCGACTCGATATAATGGGAAACAGACCCTCATCGCATTGTGTTGCATCTCGAGTAGCCTAGGCAGGTAGTCAAACAAACTCGCGGCAGGCTCCTATGTCTGGCGCATACCCGGCGATCGCAGACGCTTGTAGGAGAACAGATGCATGCTTTTCCATTGCACCAGTATACTGCGACTGGTCGCTGCGACCAGTCGCATGTAGGAGTTCCCGCCTTAAGGGATCTCGGAAACGCACCGAGACCCGTCAGCACATGGCGAAACCTCTAAAAAGCAGGCAAAGGCGGAGACCCGGATGGTCCCCGCTTCGCCCCGATTACATTATAAGAACGACGTATGAACAACGAGAGCTCAGACTTGATAAAGCTTTGTTACGGGATCCATACCCGAACCTTACGAGACTCATGCCAAAGTAGGCATAGTGTCCTTGTCACCCAGATCGGGACAGAATAAACTTGTTAACCTTACGGTGAGTTCCAACTCTTTAACCTCCAACGATCTCCTACCTCCGGGTTCTTAACCGAATCCTCCCGTCCCGGCACAATCACCCGAACCTCCGGAGCCCGTGGACGACGATCGCGAAGGACGCCCAGGAGCACCCCGAGATTCGCACCTAGAATCTCGACCCCCAGGCGCCTTGGCACAACATGATAAACACTTACATTATCGGATGCATTTAGTGGACGCGCTTTTGCATTTCTTTCAGAACTGCAAAATCCCCCAACTTCCACATGTGATTTTTTATAAAACATAATTTGACGATGTCAGAAGTGACGCGCGCAGATTATTTACAATTTATGAAAGTTGTGAAAGCCCATGTTAATATCGAAGAATATTCCTTAGCCAAATCATGCCATGTATCTCAAACTCTTATAATTTTTCACAATACTCATTCCACACACCACATAATGAGAATATGAAAATTTTCCAGTGAAACAATACTACATTATATTTATCGTAAGTTATGAAAAGGACCTGAAAAAGTGGGAAGCATGCATCGGGAAGTGTACTCATAACATATACAATCAACTCTGATAAGTTCAGTAATATTATAAAAATATCTAAACATATCTATGAATTTATGAAATCAAATTCCAAGATTAATTTTTACATATTAACGGAATCCGAATCAGAAATGCCAAGTGGCTAGCAGACCTTGTGGATTTTCCTAATCGTATAACGTTGTTAACAACAAGAATGTTAATATACTATAAACAATGTTGATTATACTTTATAGTATTCATTGAAACTGTTATACGTCGCACTTGTAAGGCCACAGGTTGAATATGCGTCGGTTATCTGGAGCCCCAAGCATAAGTTATATGCCAGTGCAATTGAAAGGGTACAGCATAAGTTTCTTAGGCTAGCCATGAGGGCATCAGGTAGCCCAATGCGGTTCAATGACCATGATTATAGTCCAGCCTTGCGAAAGACGAGGCTCAATACTCTGAGGGACCGCTGTGTCTGTTCAGATCTATTATTTTTATATAAAGTTCTCCATGGTCAGATAGATTGCCAAGAGCTTGTTTCATTGATAGGTTTTCATGCTCCTCAACGCTCACTGCGCCCGAGACCTCTCTTTGTACCGTGCGTGCCAGATTACCACCATTACACTGTCGATCCCATAAACCGCGCTATGGATGAGCTAACCAGTGCCCCGTGGACTTTGATTTATTCTCAGCCTCCCTCGCGTCGTTCAGGGATCAGCTGCTCAGGAGACTGCCACCTGCTTAATTTTGTTTTATCACCGTTTACGGTGATGTCGCCGCCAGGGGGACCAAGCCGTCATTGATTGGCCGAAGTTCCCGTTTAGTTAGCACCTTATCGGTAGGAGGCGCTAGGTACATCACACACACATACCTAGGTGTATCAGTGAGCACGACACACAACCTTTCGACGTTGGTGAAATGTTACCATGACGACCGTCGTCATCTTTAAATGTTTGGCGCAAACACGAGGAAGTGTAACCCACCATAACCCACGTGGATCAGTCATCACATAAGGACGTGATTCAAAGGACCCCTGTCATTTCTAAAATAAAATTTAAAAGATTAAATTTTGGAATGACAAGAAATCCTTCAAATGGCGTCCTCACTTTCCCTGGTTTACCTTTTCTAAGGCCGTCTGACCATGGATCGTCGCATCAGTGACGCGTATGCAGCAAATAGAAGGATATACAAAGAAATTGAATATATTTTATTTTACTATGAAAAGAAGAAATATTCAATTTCAATGTTTATCCTTCTATCTGCTGCATACGTGTCGCTGGTGCGACGATCCGTGGACAGGTTTTAAAGTAAGCGGTGCATTACACGTATACATGTACACATACGTCCCGATTCACACCAATTCACACATTCACAGTTTAGTACGCACCTTATCGGTAGGAGGCGCTACGAACTCTGCTTCAACTTTCGTAAGAGGGAAGCTTGGCCCCCCTGGTCGCCGCATGTTAGACTGCTATGTTTTTGTTTTGTTTCGTTTCGCTCCGTTCCGTTTCGTTTTGTTATTTCTATTTCTATTTTCTGTTTTATTATATTTTATGTAATTTTTTTATATATCTTTATATTAATTTGTAATAATTTTGTAATCTAAAGGGTTCTCCCATAGAGAATAATAATAATAATAATAATAATGTTTTTGCCAGAGTCTGGTGAATGCTGTCATGAGTGTTAAACATTCATTTATGTTCAATTATTACCTAACCCAAAGCAAAGCAGACGCAAAAAAAAACCAAGTCGTCGAACGTACGTTTTTCAGAAATTATTACTGTATTTCCCATACATTTGGCAGGAAACAAATATAATCTCCAACAGACTCCAAATTCATAACAAGCACTTTGTTCTTTATCTGTGATATCCCGAAAATTAAAAACACTATCTTTATTTATAATTTTTTTCAGATGATTTAAGTTGATTGAGGTGTTCATTAAACTTGTATAAAACTCCGCAGCCAATATGTAGCATTTACCCTCAATCCCGACTATGTATTCAATTTCTACAACGCTTCCGTTGTATGACAGAACCACTGTGTCCTTGGTCTTTTGAACTTTCATATATTTTGTACTGTGTACAACCATATTCTTGTGAATGCAGCGATCGAAAATCTCTACGATTGCTTTATCATTCGAAAGAAAGGTGCGAAGTTTTTTTGTTATATTTTCTGATATTTTCGGTGCACCTACTACATATATGTGTTTATTATAATTTTTAAAATTTGCTGTTCGTGTAAATCATTAAAATCATCGGTTTCAACGATTGGATGCGGTGGATCAAATAAACGAATTATTATGCTGCTAAATTTGTTAAGGACGATTGAATATATACGTTGTTTAAAATTAATACGGTTTGTATAAGTTATAACCAACTTGAATCTCCGCACGGAAAGCTTTTTGTGCATACTGAACTATATACTGCTTTTGAAGGGAAATACAATTTTCCCCGGTTTATGAATGTTGTAAAATTACAATATTTACTTATATTTGCTGTAATGATTCAAGTGGGCATGAAATCTGTCTTAGAACAAAACCTGAAATATAATACAATATATTTTCTTGTAAATGGCTTAATTCAATGCTATCTTTACATTGTACGAGTTCGTGTATACTTGTCTCCTCCTCGTCTGAATGTACTGTACATTTTTCTACAATACTTAATTTCTCCGTACGAAATTCCACAATCGATAGGGACTCTGTATTGTCAATAATACAATTGCCGTTAATACTAGGAGAAACGGTGTTACGAAATAATAATTTCCTCATTGTCCACATAAACTGAAGGGAATTTGGATTGTCGTTCCACCCCCCACGAGATCTGATACATGAAAGAAAAAAGCTCTAAATGGTCTTGCCAGCATTTGTATGTCAGGAAATATTTAAAAGGCTCTGGCTTTGTCAGTAACGTAATACTTAATTCTAATATAGTGCGCGTCACTATTTTTCGCCGATCTGTCACGCGAAAAGTTAAAAAAGATTCGTGTAATGTAAATAGTGTATCATCTGATACATAGATAGCATTGTTGTAAATTATCAGTTATTATTTAGAAGAAGATGGAGTATTGTTTCAAATTTAAGAATGAGTAAACAAGTGTCTATTCAAACCCATACAGCACACTCCCATGGCAGGAAGATTCCATCAATGTAGCAGGACGGTTCCGGTGCATCACCGACATTAATGGAACGTACCATGAAGAATCCTATGTCCGCCCTTTGGGAACATTCCACGGAACGTTCCGGACATTCTCTGGCAATGCTCACGGAACGTTCCGGTCATTCTCTGGCAATGTTCACGGAGCGTTCAGGACATTCTCTGGCAATGGTCACGCAACCTTCCGAACAGTAAAGCCAAAAATAAAAATATCAATATAGTGTAGTATAATGTGTGCAGAATCGTAGTAGTATAACGTCCGTGTGTTTTTAAAAAATATAAAATTCTTTTACACCCCAAGTAAGATTCGAACCCACGACCTCGAGCACCGTAGACGAACACTTTACCGCTGCAGCTACAACCATTGATTGAAAAGATTGCTTACGTATTCGAACTTAAACTCCTGTCGTGCATAACTTTAAACTCAAATTATTAAAAAATGAAGGCTCGTTTTGACATTATTATTAGGGTAAACCAACCAGTGAATGACCGAATTGTTGAATGAGAAGCCCAGTAAATGACCGCATACTTTTATTAAGTACTTATTAATGTTTGTTTAATACGCATAACTAAAAATATGGAATATTAAAAGTGCAACTAAACTCCATTTATAAACATATAGTATTTTTTAAATTTATAATTTACATTTCTTTGCCTAATGGTCATTCACTGGTATGCGGTCAATTACTGGTTGGTTTACTCTATTATTATTATTATTATTATAAACGGGAATAGTCCCATAGTTTACAATTTACATAAAGCATACAACAATTGACCTTACATCGTCTACACAAAGCGTAACCTAATATACAGGAGAAACTTTGAACTTCCTACTCGGAATAATATAGTGTGTGTGAATGTAAAAAATGTGCAACTGATTTATTTAACAAATCAATGGTGTGTATAAATGTTTCTCGTTTTTCCATAAGGATTTTGCAAAAAAATATGTACATATACAGTAATCTGCACCTACAATAATTATTATTGATAGCAATTAGGGAAAAGTCGATACAAGAATCAATTCTGGAACCTTTGTTGTAAAATGTCCGAAAAGTTGCGTGATCATTGCCAGAGAATGTCCGGAACGTTCCGTGAGCATTGCCAGAGAATGTCCTGAACGCTTCGTGAACATTGCCAGAGAATGACCGGAACGTTCCGTGAGCATTGCCAGAGAATGACCGGAACGCTCCGTGAGCATTGCCAGAGAATGTCCGGAACGTTCCATGAAGCTGGCAGGAAGGTTCCATGTGGAATGTTCCACCGCAACATGGCGGCAATGTTCAGGGAAGGTTCCTATGTCCGCATCGAGGGAACATTCCACGGCAACCCCCATGGAACCTTCCTGCAAGTTTCGGGCAACGGAGTGTGCTGTATGGGAAGCGACATATTTTTTTGTCGATAATTCCCTATTCAATAGCCATCTGGTCTCGTATCATTCAATAGCCGTTTCTTATAGATTTTTGTGGGCTGAAAACGAATTCGCAAACCGTTTGTCGCGATCACCTTCCGTTGTTGAGAAATCCGATTTTGAAAAAAAATGCAAATTTTCAACTTTGAACATCTTTTGTTTTGAAACAGTAATAGTTATTCGGTTGCTTGTGACGGTTGCCTCGGTTGCCTCCCGAATACAACGATATAAATTATTATGGCATTATGAACAATTAAATATGTTTAAACAACGATCAAAGGGAAAAGGGCAGCCAAAATGCACAAATTTTTCAGAAATCTTTCAATATATTTAAAAAACTAAGAGACTAGGAGAAAATCTGACTACTCCATGCGATACAGCAGACATTTTTCCTCCGGAAAACATCAACAGCAATCGTATGTCAATTGTATGTATTCTCGTTCTCCGCTCGAACACTCATTCCTCTGTCACTTTTTATATTTTTCATTCCTTTATTGGCCACAAATCAATTCAGTGCTCAGATTTTCAGCTTCGGTTTTAAGTATTTAGCGGGCGAGAGGCCTGTAGTTGACACAAAAACTTTTACAAGAGGGATATCTTCTGTTAAAAACGTCGCATGAATGTCATTTTACGATGGAAGATAATCAAAACACAACGGTTCGCTAATTCCTTAAAGCTGAAGCTGAAAACTGAAGCTGAGCACTGAATTGATTTGTGGCCAATAAAGGAATGAAAAATATAAAAAGTGACAGAGGAATGAGTGTTCAAGCGGAGAACGAGAATACAATTGGAATTAGCAAAGTTGATTTCACAATCTTTGCATGTGAACTTTTTTAATTTTTTTCGTGAATTAAAGGGAATGAATTTATTTAATTTTTTTCGTGAATTAAAGGGAATGAATTTATTTAATTTTTTTCGTGAATTAAAGGGAATGAATTTATTTAATTTTTTTCATGGATTAAAGGGAATGAATGTATTTAATTTTTTTCGTGAATTAAAGGGAATGAATTTATTTAATTTTTTTCGTGAATTAAAGGGAATGAATTTATTTAATTTTTTTCGTGAATTAAAGGGAATGAATGTATTTAATTTTTTTCGTGAATTAAAGGGAATGAATTTATTTAATTTTTTTCGTGAATTAAAGGGAATTAGCTTCTTTCATACATGAGTCATGTTTATGGGGGAGGGGGGGTACATTCAATCAACACTTTACCTTTAGTCAAGTCATTTAAAATTTCCGCTCTACTTCGCGAGCAGAGTGCGTTAGCGCTCCACGGGTAGTGTTGGCTAGAACCGTGATTTGTGAATCACGAGTAAGCCGATCACGTTCGTTCCCAATCACGGCGATTTTTCACAGTGATCCGTGATTTTCGTGATCGCTTCTGATTGGT
Organism: Andrena chrysosceles; assembly: GCA_963855975.1. NCBI lineage: Eukaryota > Metazoa > Arthropoda > Insecta > Hymenoptera > Andrenidae > Andrena > Andrena chrysosceles. The sequence continues at coordinate 74,215,480 of OY979767.1, read as the reverse complement.
GGAGAGCATAACTGCTCTTTACACGCGCCACATAACACCAATTTCTATTTTCTCTCGAAACATTCTCAAGTCCTCACTGTTCTTATGGAATCTCAGTTATATATTATGAACCAATGTAATCGTTCTCGATCTATTTAAATTAACGAATATTTCTTCACTTTAGTTAAAAAGTATGTGAATACTTTAGCCAATCAAATCAGTGCGTGCATACATTGACTATATATTCGCTGAATGAACACACTTTGACTGTAACACAAGCTATATTGAAGAATTTTATAAAAAATAATTCAATCAAGATCAAGAATTACGATCATAGTAAACAATTCACTCGAGTTAAAAAATCACAATCACGGTCGTGATTTAACTTCAATCACGACCTTAGAGCATATAAACATGGAGAAAGCATGCAATAGGAAAACATGTAGACGGCGATAGAAAGAGAAAGATATACAGGAGGGACACATCCTCTCTTTCTAGCGTCAGGGGCGGCAGTGTTTTTTTTTCGATGATAGAAAGAGAGGGGGTGTCCCTCCTGTATGTCTTTCTCTTTCTATCGCCGTCTACATTTTTTCCTATTGCATGCTTCCTCCATGTTTATATGCTCTAAAGGTAGGATTTCCTAGACACGATTCGCCGCGGCGGCGAATCCTAAGCACCGCTCTTATGGAGAAGCGTGTATCCGTTTTCCTAGGCGCGTTTTCCAACCGCTCAGTCAGTGTGTCTGTCTCGGCAGCTACCTAGGCTACTCGAGACGCAACACAATGCGATGAGTGTCTGTTTTCCGCCATTTATGGCGGAATCTCCTGGCGGGCGGCGAATCGCGGCGGCCAAAACCTTGACTGCTCCAAACTGAGTCTAGCGGAGACCGCCGCGCGATCCATTTCCATAGTGGGACAGAATCCCAAGAAATAAGGAAACTAGTTGAAATCCAAAAGTTATGGGATTATGTTTTCTTTATATATTTCTTGTAAACTAATAATATGAGCATTCATTGCACAGATGTACTGAAGCAGGGTCATAGAAGTATTTCAACAGCATTAATTACCTATACGTACCTTATTTCATATTAATATTACGTTTTTTCGACGTTGTCGTATGCTGTACACTAGGTTTTCAGTTATTTTAGATTCGATAGAATTCCATATTTCTAAAAATTTTTGTTGTAGTATGTCTTTCGATGATATGTCGTACTTTTTTAATCTCCTGTGAATTTCCACCCATAAATATTCGATGAGGTTAATGTCCAGACATTATGGGGATGTATGACATGTATGTAATCCATGCGGCATATTATACAATAATCATTCTTGCACAATTCTGGCCGTAATGCTTAGAGCTATTGTTTTGACCCGGGTACCCGGGTACTCGGGTACCCGGTGAGACCCCGGGTAGAAAAAAATTACTCGGGTACCCGGGTACCCGTAGGATACCCGACTACCCGGGTACCCGGGTAGACAAAAATTACCCGAGTATCCATGAGATACCCGAGTAACTGAAGTGTGATGAGATAGTTGAGAATTTCGATTTGACAGTAGATAGTCCTTTGGCCTTTCGATCATTTTCGGTTAACCTCAGTAATGAACGGAATAAACTTCAAGCAATTGAATGTAGTATGGTGTGCGCGTTACGATTATTAATATGTATTATGATATAATGTCTTTTGCTGCGAGGGATCGGTGAGTCGTCGGTGTCGGTGGCACTAGGTTACTGCCGCACCGCACCGTAGGATAGTGCGCAACGGTAAGTAGAATAATAAATTCTATACAAGAAATAGTGTGTGACTTCGAATCACGATTCTGTTCGCAACTTAACCTCTACACATTTCTGTTTTGATGTAAAAATACTATTAAATCTATATTTCCAGGTAGTAACCAAGCTGAACAAAATGTGTGTTCCGACCTGGCAGATGTAATCGGAATACTCAAATACATTTTTGTCAATTCTGCCAGGTTTTTATATTTGTTCATATACATATCGATTTCTGAAGAACTTGAAATGGTATTATCATTATCTGTATTATTTTCATTAATTGATATATTTCCAATCTTGTTAAGAATAGAATCTATAATTATATTTTTAATGCGCTATCTTCTAATGTTAAATCTTTGCTTCTAGAATTCAAGAAAACAAGCAATTTGATGGGCACTGTCACTATATGAATGTATATCGAATCTACGAGCAGGGGATGTGACGTTACGAAATTGTTACGTTCAAAAGTTGCATGTTCGAATGTAATTACATCAAATCATTAGCATCAAAGGATTTAAGGCCTCCGGCTGCAGACAACTGAGTTAATTTAAATTGTCATCTTATTATTATTTTTATCATTTTAGTTCGCTTTTTAAGCAGTTGGGTTTTTTTCAATTTTTTGTATTTTTTTAGAATGTCCTTAAATTCTTTAGCTTATACAGTGTCCCAATTATTGTCTTTTAAATGATTATTAATTAAGCCATGGATGATTAGCAGAACTAAGGAAATAGTTACCTTAGTTTCAGAACATAATTCTATGGTCGCTAAATTGAATCGTTTTAAAATTAATATTTAATTTGGTTCCGTTTCTATTGTTAATATTTAATTTGTTACGTTTCGGTTTTTTACAGGACCGTCACACATACTGCACGTTGAATTCCATCGGGTCGGACAGGATTGAATTAACTTCTGTTCTGGTACATTCAGTTCCTTCTGGGCGTCTTGCAGTGCAGAAGTCGCAAATTGGAATGATTAAAATGTTGCACTATTTTACTGCCTTTCTTTATCATAACTGACAATTTTTCAACTGTATCAGGGGCGTCTTTTGTAGCTAACTGTAAAGTATGTGCAGCACACGAAACGCTGTATTTTAAATTATCTAATAAATTTGCTGATGCATGCATGTTAGTCGAATTGTCATGTTCTAAAGCAGTTCATTTATTTGTAATATTGTAGTGTTACAATCTTCCTGCATTCCCATTTCCTATTATAACGGCTGTGACATTTTCGGCGGTATGTCGTCCCTCTGGCCTCTATATCATGCGACGACAATGTGAAGTTTTTTATCTCCAAATTATCAGTTATAAAATGCGTCGTTGGGGATAAATAGGAATCTTACGATTGGGATGACCATTCATCGATGCAGGCCACAGGCATCGAGGACGCTTTAGCAAGCTCCTGTTCAATTTCCTCTCGATTCCCCCGTATAGCTTGGAATTTCCAAGCGTTTCAGAAGAGTTTTGGGGCACGGACATCGCTAATTTGGCATCCATCACGGTCATAAAATATTTAAAACCCGCACTATTACCAAATGAAATAGGCAGTATGTTTGCCGCAACGACCCTTGCCAATGCCTGAGTTATCTCCTCCTCTTGTTTTGCCGAAAATGAGCGTTTTGTCTGTACCTTTTTGGGTACGCAATCACTATTACCACTTCTCACAGATTAATCACGACAGTTTAATCTGGCACAGGTCATTAACCACATGATTCTTATCTTCGGAGTTCGGACAGCGTTAATACGAAGGACCATACCCAGATTTTACATCAAAGAAATTAATCTATAAATAATTGTCAATACTTATTAACTGAAAAACTAATTACTTTATATAGAGTACGTACACAATTAACAAGCTACAGATCCGAAATATGATTACATCACTGCAAATAGTACAATGGTTATTATTAAAGTAACAGGGCGATTCCCCTTGCCCCTGTGACATTTCAGCTTATGATTAGTGTCCTTTCTTCTCATCGGGCAATACCTAGTAATTGCGTTTCTAATTTCTATTATTCACAAGTCGCTCACACATACAGGAATATTCACTTAACTCAGAACGCGTGCACGAGAACAGATAAAATGACCGAGTGAGTCACTGTCCTACAGAAGAAATTGGGTTTTGGATGTAACAGCTAACAGCACCTTGCTTAGGATATCTGCGACATTATCACCTGACCCAAAGGACAAATGTCGAGGCGATTATCTGAAAGAGACCAAGAAAAGCATCTGTTCTACACTTCTCGATACGCCACGTAATCCTGCTGTCACATTCGTCGTGCCACCAGGAGAATACATTCATTTTGATCTGGAAGCAGAAATTATTAAAAGTGTCCCTAACACTTTGTCGGTATCATTTGTTACACAGTTAGAATTAGATTTTCATACCGATGGATGTAGTTTGGACAAATCAAGTTCCATTCATATCTGGCCCGTCCAATGTAGGATTTCAAATATTCCTCAGATTAAGCCGATAGTGGTAGGCATTTATAAAGGTCCCCAAAAACCACACGACCCCAATATTTTCTTTGAGCAATTTATTGCAGATGTCGGGGCCATCATGTCCAACGGAGGCATAAATTTTCATTCCATTAAGTTGCCCGTACGACTGAGATGTTTCATAGCCGATGCCCCAGCTCGAGCATTTGTATTAAATCATCGTGGGCATATGTCTTTCCATCCCTGTTCCAAATGTACGGTTTCTGGTACCCTGAACGGTAGGCATTACGCTTTCAATGGGATACATCATTCTCCTCGAACCGATGAGGGTTACATTAGGCAGTTAGAAACATCACAAGAAGCATCACAGAAACATCACAAGCTAGGTAGAAGCCCATTGTCGTTGCTACAAATAGGAATGGTTTCGCAAGTTCCTTTCGAGTACATGCATCTTGTATGCCTGGGCGTAGTAAAGAAATTGTTGTCTGCGTGGGTACATGGAGAATTTTCCCCTTTCTCAAAATTGCGTCGCAGAGACATTTCTATACTGTCTACGAGACTGAAGAGTCTTAGCAGATATTGTCCCTCAGACTTTGCCAGACGTCCCAGAGCTATTGAAGTATGCTCTAAATATAAGGCGACTGAATTTCGTCAGTTCCTTTTGTATACAGGGCCAGTTATACTGAATGGTGTACTGCAGGGAACGGTATACAAGCATTTCTTATTCTTACATGCAGCCATACGGATTTTAGTTTCAGAATCTCCATCGAGCCTACACTTGAAATTCGCAGAGTCATCTCTGGAGAAATTTGTTCTCCGTAACGAAGAACTTTATGGCCCAACTTTTAATAGTTATAACGTCCATGGGCTTCTTCACCTAACCAACGATGTCAGATGTCTTGGTAATTTAGATTCATATTCTGCTTTTCCATATGAAAACAACATGTCCATTTTTAAAAAGTATCTGCGAAAGCCAAGTCTTCCGCTCCAACAATTTTCCAATAGAATAAGGGAGATACAATTTCATGGCACAAACATTCATTGTAATGTCGATTTTTCTATTCACGTATCTAGACCACTTAGTAACGACCCCAATTGTTGTCAGTACCACAAGATAGAGTTCAATAACATATCTCTGGGCATCAGTGTACGCGATAATTGTTGCATCTCAGTCGACGGCTCGATCTGCTTAATTTTCAATATTAGCATAACTCCGATAACTCCTACCATTTAGGTATTAAAAAATTTCTAGAGGTCGATGATTTTTATGATATCGGCATAAAGTCTTCCGCTCTTGGTGTATATAAATGCGCCAGATTGAGCCCTGAAATTCTAAACATCTCCCCCAATCAGGTTCGCGCTAAATGTTATAGAATTCCTTTTTACGATAGTACGCCCATTGGCAATAACGGCGACCCCATCCCCTTAGAAACCCGTAGTTATGTCGTTGCCGTTATTACACACAGCGAGAAGCCGTAGTATTCAAATTCTTCAATATTTATTTTTGTTAGAAGTATCTCGCTGTCAGTCCCTCTCCCTTGGTGGGTCACCATGGTGGTTTTAGTGGGTGCAAGCCCCACATAATCTTACCCCTCCCACGGGGGGTGAGGTATCCGTTAGGGATTTCCACCATGTAAAAAAAAAAAAAAAAAAATCGCTTTCTAGCTTCGTCTCTTCATTTTGGTAAGTTACGATTATTTACTGGTGAGTGACGTGCTATAATATTTATATTTTCTTCTTTTGTATTGCTCTTCTTAAATACAATCATATGTACACGTATCCTTGTTAATCTCTGGTGAAGGGCTATTTTATCGTTTGGTTTGAATGTTTCTGCATGGGTCATTTTTCACGTTTTCTACTGTTGAAGCCTTTGTCGCGTTACACTCGAATTATTGGGTAGTACGTTACACAGATTCGTCTTGAGGTTTAGTACAATTAAGATACGTACAAATATAATCTGGAAAAGGTGACAATTGTTGGTGGATAAAATATTGCATGTAAAATTGAAGAAACATCTAACACACACGCCTTTGCTACGCATCGTAATATGTACTTTTTTTTCCTTACAGGCTGGCATGAACAGGCAGGAGAAACGTGTGATCGTGAGACCCAGACGATACCAAACCACTTCTTCGGAGGAGGAAACTCCGAAGCAGCGAAGGACGTTAATCCCGCAGTTACCGATCATCGACCAGGACATACAGGATCTGTCGATGATCTTGCAGGAACACGGTCCAACAACGTCAAACGATGTTCCTGCTGTTAACCAGGATAATATGTTTCAGGATACGTATGCCGCCAATGTTCCTGTCTTCGAAGAAACAACAGCTTCTGGGACATCGTCTGCACGCGCCACTGTGATCCACAGTGAGCCGTTGCAGCATAATACAGCGCCGACCCAACCCCCTGATAATAGGTAAATATACATGTTTCTTTTTTTGCTATAAAAATATCACTGTAAGGATATTTTCTTATAAATGTTAATGTTCACAGAAGCATGGAAGATCTCGCTGGGCGGAATCGGATCGAGGCAGAGCTAATGTAAGTATCGCGTGTATCGTGTTTATTAATACGTTACGTCTCCATCCGTTCTGTTTGCAGAAGAATGAATACTCTCTTGATGAGTATTCAGAAATCTGTCCAGACCACCCATAACACTGGCCGGCCCATTAAGCCAGCAGTCCTCCCCTTGTCCTCAGTCCAGGAGGTGGACTGCTTTGAGGACATCGATGACGACACCTATTCCAAAGTCGTAAGTGAAAACAAAATTATTCTTTTATTTACTTTTATATATAATATATACTTACATCAATCTTTACTCGCTTTGTTTAGGTAACGTATTTCGAATACATGGGTGGATTCGACTTGAAGGGAGCGGTCAAGTCCTGCTTCAAGGAAGCACTGCCGGACGACTTAACGTCGTCCTTCACTTGGTTTGGCCGCGAAGGACATAGATCACTTTTTGACACCCGTATCGCGATGGCAATTTTTGGTACGAAGCAATAAGCACTTTTCATCTTTTTACGTAGAATTATTGTTACTATTACTGTATGTTCCATTGATGCTGACGTACTTTGCATACATTTCTTTTTCAGACGGTGTGTGTCGTAACCACAAGTTCCAGAAGCCCACGCGATCCAACTTCCAATTGCGGATGCAAGCCGAACTGAAGGCTGCAAAGGAGAGGGTTCGCAGTACGAAGCGTGGTCCACGATCGAAGCCCTCATCATTCCAGGATAATAGAAGGCCCCGCAGTTTCTGGAATGAAGACCAGGAAGAAGAAACAGATGACCTATGAAGATCTGTTTTCACGTGACAGTAAAAATCATAATTTACTGTCACGTGAAAACAATATTTAACTGCAGTTATTTTTCAGAGATATGCCTATTAAAAGGAGAGGTGTGTCTCCTTTTACTGGCGAAGACAACAAACGGTACTTTTCAGTGCTTATTTAGTTCAGTTTAACGGGAACTACCTCTCGACGTTCGCAACGAACAACAATCGGCACTTTTCAGCGCCACTAATTTAAAACGTACTTACATACCATACCATTTCTACTTCAGTATAACCAGAAATAAAATATACCTCCCCACGTTCATCCTTTTAATTCTAGATTAATATTGTACTTGTTTTCAGAACCAACACAAGCAGGAATATGGTGATTCTGCAAAAAAATAGTCGAAAATTGACTTATTTTTGCATGTAGAATCACCACTGCTTACAGAATAAATATTGAAAGTTTAATAAAAAACCATACTTTTAAACACGAAACTATTATTATTTACAGAATCCATTTCACCGATTCCTGTCAATTGTCCGCGCGTACTAGAAAGGTTAGGGATACACCTACAGCAATAACGGTACATTTGTGTTGGTGCGTATGTCCATGTGACGTCACGCAGAGGGAATTGTTTGGCTATTGCGGCCTACAGATGGCGCTCTTGGATGTGTCAGGCTAGAGACCCTTTAAGTAGAGTCACGCAAACACAGCCTCGATTTTGATTGGTGCCGCCATTTTTTGTCAAAGGTGTGAAAATACAAATGGCGGCACCAATCAAAATAATGCTTTCAAGCAACGTTGTATATACCGCCACTATACCGACATTTATATTTTCACACCTTTGACAAAACATGGCGCCAAACCGACCTAACTTAGACGTGATTGCGTGACTCTACTTAAAGGGTCTCTATGTCAGGCGGGCGGCAGGATCTGCCGCGGATCTGCCGTGGATCTGCCGGCAGACCAGGGGGCAGAAACTACCCAGTAAACAAACTGACTGCAGTCTGACGGCAGATTGATGTCAGATTCGAGTATATTCTGACGTCAGATTCGGGTCCTACTGTGTCCGCATTTGACTATGGTTTTGTGGTCAGAGCCTGACATCAGCATCTGATCGCAGATTGATGTCAGATTTCGATCAGATCTTGCTGCCGTGGCTGACCGCAGATTGAGAGCAGAAATCGAGCAGATCCTGCGCAGCGCGATCTGACGGCAGATTGGTGTCAGATACAGAGCAGATAAGGGGCGGTATTCACAGGGCGGTATTCACAGTCGCGTCTTGAGATCAAGACCATCTCAAGCATTTGCTTAAGATGCCGCCTAGATTCATAGTTGCGTCTTGAGGTCGTGTCTTGAGCATTTGCTTGAGGAAAATCTTTTTCAAATAAGTAAATCCTTGTATGACGTCACATGTGTCAAAATAGACGGTAAAACGAGGTTATATTTTCAAGACGACGTTTTACATGTCTTGAGACCGTCTTGAGATTCCACCAGAAGAATGTCCGGAGTAGAGGGGGAACATCTACGGCAGTGGCCGTATGTGTGCGTGATGATTCCATCACCCATGTACCGTCACGTGATAGTCCCCCTCCACTCCAGAGATTCTATTCCCCGGCAACGCGTTGAAAGTTTAAACTATCAAATACTTCCGCCATTACCTGCATAAAGGACGCGAAAAATGGATTTTGTAGACTATATCGACATTAATATTGATATTAACGATATTGACGAAGATGATTATATAGCGGACAATACAGTCGTTAGAAGGTATATTCGGGACGTGCAAAATCCATTTGAATATTACGATGAAGATGAATTTAAAAGGCGATTTCGATTTAATAAGGACTCTGTATTACATAGTATTTTACCGAGAATTATTGAAGGACTGGCGAAAATAAATAATCGTGGCCTGCCGATTGCCCTGCAATTGCAACTACTTGCATGCTTACGCATGGTATATGGGCCATCACGCATGTAACAGGGTGATCCTGGAGCAACTGGACTTTTGAGAAAAAATTGCGAAATTTCAAAATTGATCTTTGTTAAGTTTATGCTAAAAATGGGAATATTTTTCAATTTCGATTTTAAATTTTTAATTAAATTGGTACTACAAAACGTTAAAAAGCGAGAAGGGTATATATTTTTCTTTACCACCATCCCAAAATTGCCCCCCTTGATACCTGTTACATAAAAACAATATTCTTTATTCTATCGTATCGAAGTCCTGGAAGTCATCGTGAGGCACCACGGGGGGTATCCTCGCCATTCCGGAGACTCTCTGCTAAACTGTTCCCCCGGCATTGCTATAATATAACCTCGACGCTCACACGCATTACAGTTTAGTGGTTGGGTTTATATATTAGTTCATTATATAAATCAATATAAATCAATTTTACATCTAATTTCCTTGATTATGCTCCGAATTACGTTGTTCCTGAAATCATTATAAAGCACCGCGAGGGGTTATCATCGCCATTCCGGAGACTCTCCGATAAACTGTCCCCCGGCATCGCTATAATATAACCTCGACGGTCATACGCATCACTCACTCACGTTCGAGTATTCTACTCCGTCGTCCACCAAGGAACGAACGGAATATCCTTCATCATTGGTTGTTCTAACAGAATTATTCCGAAAGTTTCCGAACGTGAATGAGCAAATGCTTGAGTAAATGCTTTATAAAGTAAATGGATACGTCATATAAGCAATCGCTTATTCCAAGCAAATGCTTCAGATCATCTTGAGCAACGACTATGAATACCTGATGTCTTCAGGCAAACAAGATCGTCTTCTAGAAGATGATCTCAAGCATTCGCTCAAGACGCGACTGTGAATACCGCCCCATGTCGCGTCTTGAGCGAATGCTTGAGATCATCTTCTAGAAGACGATCTTGTTTGCCTGAAGACATCAGGTATTCATAGTCGTTGCTCAAGATGATCTGAAGCATTTGCTTGGAATAAGCGATTGCTTATATGACGTATCCATTTACTTTATAAAGCATTTACTCAAGCATTTGCTCATTCACGTTCGGAAACTTTCGGAATAATTCTGTTAGAACAACCAATGATGAAGGATATTCCGTTCGTTCCTTGGTGGACGACGGAGTAGAATACTCGAACGTGAGTGAGTGATGCGTATGACCGTCGAGGTTATATTATAGCGATGCCGGGGGACAGTTTATCGGAGAGTCTCCGGAATGGCGATGATAACCCCTCGCGGTGCTTTATAATGATTTCAGGAACAACGTAATTCGGAGCATAATCAAGGAAATTAGATGTAAAATTGATTTATATTGATTTATATAATGAACTAATATATAAACCCAACCACTAAACTGTAATGCGTGTGAGCGTCGAGGTTATATTACAGCAATGCCGGGGGAACAGTTTAGCAGAGAGTCTCCGGAATGGCGAGGATACCCCCCGTGGTGCCTCACGATGACTTCCAGGACTTCGATACGATAGAATAAAGAATATTGTTTTTATGTAACAGGTATCAAGGGGGGCAATTTTGGGATGGTGGTAAAGAAAAATATATACCCTTCTCGCTTTTTAACGTTTTGTAGTACCAATTTAATTAAAAATTTAAAATCGAAATTGAAAAATATTCCCATTTTTAGCATAAACTTAACAAAGATCAATTTTGAAATTTCGCAATTTTTTCTCAAAAGTCCAGTTGCTCCAGGATCACCCTGTTACATGCGTGATGGCCCATATACCATGCGTAAGCATGCAAGTAGTTGCAATTGCAGGGCAATCGGCAGGCCACGATTATTTATTTTCGCCAGTCCTTCAATAATTCTCGGTAAAATACTATGTAATACAGAGTCCTTATTAAATCGAAATCGCCTTTTAAATTCATCTTCATCGTAATATTCAAATGGATTTTGCACGTCCCGAATATACCTTCTAACGACTGTATTGTCCGCTATATAATCATCTTCGTCAATATCGTTAATATCAATATTAATGTCGATATAGTCTACAAAATCCATTTTTCGCGTCCTTTATGCAGGTAATGGCGGAAGTATTTGATAGTTTAAACTTTCAACGCGTTGCCGGGGAATAGAATCTCTGGAGTGGAAGGGGACTATCACGTGACGGTACATGGGTGATGGAATCATCACGCACACATACGGCCACTGCCGTAGATGTTCCCCCTCTACTCCGGACATTCTTCTGGTGGAATCTCAAGACGGTCTCAAGACATGTAAAACGTCGTCTTGAAAATATAACCTCGTTTTACCGTCTATTTTGACACATGTGACGTCATACAAGGATTTACTTATTTGAAAAAGATTTTCCTCAAGCAAATGCTCAAGACACGACCTCAAGACGCAACTATGAATCTAGGCGGCATCTTAAGCAAATGCTTGAGATGGTCTTGATCTCAAGACGCGACTGTGAATACCGCCCTCTGACGTCAGATTCGGTGCCTACTATGTCCGCATTTGACTATGGTTCTGCGGTCAGAGCCTGACATCAGGATCTGACTGCAGATTGATGTCAGATTTCGATCAGATCTTGCTGACAAAAACCGCCCGCAGATTGGTGGCAGAAATCAAGCAGATCCTGATGTCGGACATAGTAGGCAATTTTATATAATAGTATAGATTTAAAAACAGTGCAAAAGTCTGTAGCGTAAATAATATATAGAGCACGTTTATAAGACCGACTTGAAAGATCTGATTTCTACCATATTTTATGGAAGAAAAAAAAGTTGGTAAACCATGTATTTAAACGGGTATTATAACATTTTTAATGTTTTATACTTAGTTGTTAGTCAATTGAATGCCAGGGAGGCTCAAAATAATTATTTAAACTTTTAAAGACAGTTCTTCCACATATAAAAGAATTAATGATAACTACTATTTATTCAGTCGTCTTAGGGCGGTATTATCATCAATCGTTTTTTAGTTTTTAGCATGCGACATCCTCTACTAGTCTAGTAGATTAGTAAAGGATGCCGGATGCTTAAGACGATCTTCGTCTTCAGCAACGACTGATAATACCGCCCTTACAGTCGGGTATAACAAATATATACTCCGCAGTGGAATGCCGGCAAATACGAGTGGTACTCGAGAGCCCTGAATGATCAAGCCCTCGGCCACTTATTCCCGCCACGGTGCTATTTCGTAAGCGAGAAGCGGTCGCCCGATCGCGGCGTGGCGGGTCGCGTCGTGAACTATGTCAGCAGAATCTACTCGATTTCTGTTGCCTATCTGCCGTCAGATCGCGGTGCGCAGAGTCTGCTCAATTCCTGCCATTAAATTGGATTAGCAGACTCTGCTTACTTTCTGCCGCCATTCTGCTGTCAGATCCTGACATCAGAATCTGCTCTATTTCTGCCGCCTATCTGCCATCAGATCGCGGTGCGCAGAGCCTGCTCGATTTCTGCCATTAAATTGGATTAGCAGATTCTCCGCAGTGTCTGCCGCCAAACTGCTCGCAGGCTATGTCAACAGAATCTGCTCTCTATCTGACACCAATCTGCCGTCAGATCGCGGTGCGCAGAGCCTGCTCGATTTCTGCCGTTAAATTGGATTAGCAGACTCTGCTTACTTTCTGCCGCCAAACTGCTCGCAGACTATGTAAGCAGAATCTGCTCTATTTCTGTTGCCTATCTGCCATCAGATCGCGGTGCGCAGAGCCTGCTCGATTTCTGCCATTAAATTGGATTAGCAGATTCTCCGCAGTGTCTGCCGCCAAACTGCTCGCAGGCTATGTCAACAGAATCTGCTCTCTATCTGACACCAATCTGCCGTCAGATTGCGCTGCGCAGGGTCTGCTCGATTTCTGCCATTAAATTGGATTAGCAGATTCGCCGCAGTGTCTGCCGTCAAACTGCTCGCAGGCTATGTCAACAGAATCTGCTCGATTTCTGCTGCCTATCTGCCGTCAGATCGCACTGCGCAGGGTCTGCTCGATTCCTGCCATTAAATTGTATCAGCAGACCCTGCCGCCAATCTGCTCTCAGGTTAAGGCAGCACAATCTGTCGGCTTTCTGCTGTCAGTCTGCTTTCATCATCGAATATAACAAATCCTGTATCAAATCTGTAGTCTTTCTGCCACAAACATTTGTACTCAGGCGTTGAGCAAAATCTGCAAATACAGACGTGGCTATCTGGGTAAGATAGGAACTTCCGGAATAGCGTTTAGACCGGAAGCAACAGGCTTTCATAATTTAGGTGGGAACATTGTGAAGATGGCGACCGAGATGAGATCGTATCGAGGATAAAGTAATCTAATAACGTAATCATAAGGTGTTTGGAGTATTATAATAGGCAAAAAAGGTTGAAGTGAATTTCAAAGGGTGAGAGAAGGCCAAAATTAACTAAAGGTTAGAAGAGAGGATAAAGTGGAAGCATATAAAGTAAAAGTTAAATAAAAGAGGTTAGGCTGGAAGCCGAGGTCCGCCCGTGGGGCGGGAAAGGGAGAGAAGATGAACATGAAAATGGAAATTATATAATGCAGAGAAAGGATATTGACGAATCAGGAAGATATGAGAAAATGGAAGATAATACGGAGTACAATAGAATGGGAGATATAAAAGACAAGAAAAATGAAGTGAGAATGGGAAAAATAAGTAAAAAGGAACGAAGGAATATGGTGGACAGGGACTATTCCAAGGGAAAGTATTATAATAGACAAGAAGAGGCAAAAAATACGAATATATGGAATTATCTTAAGAAAGAAGAAGAAATATACAAAGGAAGAAAAATGGTGGGAAACTACGAAGAAGAATATTCTGGACAAGAGGAATGTAGGGAAATGAAGCCGGAACAGATGAAAACCAATGATGAACGGTGGCATCATCGGATATCAACAGACAAAGACAAGGTAATAGATGCAATAACGAATTCGGACGAAAAGCATAAGGAAGAGTTGGAAAAAGACAATAAAGGTAAAAATAAACGTAAAAATATAGATAGTGAAGTCCTCGTCAGTGAAGTACAGAAGAAAGTAAAAGACGAATCTAAGGAGAAGGATAAAGAAATAGAAATCACGACAAATTTGGAGGTTACAAGTAACACGGTGAGTCGTGAGAAAAATACCACGAGTGAGGTGAATATGAACGATAAGAACAATAATAATAATATGATAGAAAGATATGATTGGAACACGAGCAGCGGTGAATATCTAATTACCATAATACTCACAAAGGATAAAATGACTACGAGTAAAAAAAATAATCTGATAAAAATTTACAAAATGATTATGGATACAGGTATACCGATTAATGGTATAAAGATGGTAGGATTCAATAAAGCGGAAGTTTCATATAGAAGCCAGAAGGATGCTAACAATATGCTGCAGAGGGATAAAGTCAATCCGACAGGTTATACATCGTTTATACCGAATAGATGGAAATATAGAAAAGGGGTCATTCACGATTGGGAGGGATCCATTCAGGAGTTGAGGACGCATTTAGCTGCCGATCAGGGCATAGTGTCTTTAGAAAACTTAAAAAAAAGGAGAATTAGAGACGGTAAGGTTACATGGGAAGACAGTAAGACAATTCTTGTCAAAATACAAGGGGAATTTTTACCTACGCAACTGGTATTCGGATGGGGTCATGTAAGGCTGAATGTTCAGCCTTTCATAGAATCTGTAAAACAATGTTTCAATTGCCTTGGATTTGGGCATCTACAGAAGTTTTGCAAAGCAAAAGAAAAAAAGTGTTTTGTCTGTGCCAAAACATACCATGGTAATTGCATGGAGAATCCATGTTGTAATAATTGCAAGGGCAAACACATAAGTACGTCAAGGGGATGCCCGATGTTTCAGCGAGAAACGTCCATAAAAAAAATTATGGCTTACAAAAATCTGTCTTACAAAATGGCAGACAACATTATAAGAAGAGAAGAGAGATTAGCGAAATTTGGATATGACAAGGAAAAAGAAGGAGAATTCGACAACGAAGATCATATGGGACAAGAATTTCCTCTACTAATAAACAAAAGAAAGATTGATTATTGGGAGAAATTGGACTTTCCGATCCAAAAAGAAATCGGTAAATGGAAAAAAAATATAGAACGCAATAAAGATAACAGAAAATATAAAGGGGATGTACAAATGATCAGAGAGGAAATAGTAATGGACAGTAGAAATCCTGAACAAAATAAATGGGGGCATGAGAGTAAAGTACTAATAAATTCCCAAGATTATAGTAATCAAGAAAAAAGAGAGTGGCAAAATTTGGAAGCCAGAAAAGATAGTACAAGATCTAAGTATGAAGAAAGACATAAAGATGATAAAATCTTACAATACAGCTCAAGAATTCAGAATTCGATTAACGAAGATGAAATAAACTCAATAAGGGAGGATCCTCTGTTTGAATATAAATCAAGGTATAACCAAAAAGAGATAGAAAAACAAAGATACGAAGAAAGAAAAATAAGGGATGAATATAGGGAGAGAACGAATAATCTTAAAAGCCACCTGGAGGAGGAATTACTGGAAGAAATACTAAGAGTAATAAGAGAAAAGAATCTATTGCAAAAATTACAAGATAAATTGAAGGAAAACAGTGAGACTCCGAAGAAGATAGAAGAAGAAGACGGCCGGAATCAAAAACTTGCACAATCTTATGAAATGTCGATTACAAGAAAAGGGAAAAATACAGGAACGAAGAAAAAGATGGAGTTATTCACATCATTCGGGAATGAAAGATATAGAGGAAAAGAAGAAGTAGGAGAAGAAGCGAACAAAAAACCATCGGAAGGTGAGGCATTAAATAAAATAGAAGGAGACACTATGACGACACCAACAATCTTAAGAAATTACAAGGAAGGAAGGAGCCAAGAAGAAGAAGGGGATGATGGTAAAGGAGTGGCTATGAACAGAAACCGAGTCAGGATTAGGGAAATTACTAATGTATCAATAGAAGTTAAGAAGAGTAATAGATTACACCAGAACCAATATAAGGACACAGTAAACTATGAAACAGATACAGAAGATTTCAAAAGAGGCGGGGAGAAGGAAAGTGTTTTTATGGAGACAGATGAAGAAAGGAATGAAAAGGACACCGATTCTGAAATCACATTGACGGAAGAATGGTTAGAAGATATAGACTTGGAGCAGAAGAGTGAAATAAGGAAAGATTTTGAGACTGAAGGAACAGAAGAAGATCTAGGGGAAATTCAAGGTATAAATATAAAAGTTGAAAAGTAGTACTGCAATATTAATATCGAGTTACGATATCAGTAAGGAAGTAAGAAAAGAAGGGAGTTAGTTCTTTAACAATAAGTAGCTGATACACGAAAAACCAAATCAGTTAATATCATAGACTATAGATTATAAATATATCAATTAAGTTTATCATTCAATCAGAATAGTTTAGATATAGTTAAATACAATGGTCAGTAGAGATAATTTTAGTAACAGTATAAGAAATCATAGACAGAGTCATGATGCGACATGTAAAATGGCTATATGGAATGCGAGGAGTGTAAGAAATAAAATAGTGGAATTAAGGGAAAAAGCCAAAGATTTTGATATTATAGGGATAACAGAGACATGGTTAACGACAAAAGATAATTTTAAAATAAAGGGTTTTAATTGTTATAGAAAGGATAGAGAAGAAGACAGAAGGGGTGGAGGTATTGCAATTATGATTAGAAATGATATTAAAGTAAAGAGCCGGGATGACGTATCGTGGATTAAAAACAAAACGGAAATTCTAGCAGTTACAATTAATTTAGATGATGAAGAAATAGATATAGTTATATACAAACACCCAAACTATGTAATGAAGAAAAAGGAATGGGAGAAACTATTCAATAATAAAAGAAATAATACAGGTACGATAATAATGGGAGATTTTAACACCAACAACAGAGAATGGAATTGTCAGAAGGATGACAGTGATGATCTATCGTTAGGAGAAATCATTAATGAGTACGACATGTTTTTAAAAAATGAGTACACTACATCTAGGACTGGATCAGGTAAATACAGACCTTCAAATATTGACTTAATAATAACGACTTTTGATATCTACCAGAATGCAGAAATTATAGAGGAGGGGGAGACACTGGGATCAGACCATCAAATGATAGAGATGCATATCCACAAGCGATTGTCGAGAAGGGAAGAGAAGCTATTCTCAACTAGGAAAGTTAAAGAAAATAAGATCAACTGGAAAGAATACAAAATGTGTCAAATAAGACGTAGCGAAAGCCTTAAAGAAGAAATTGAAGGGAGTGTATCTACGGAGGACAAATGTAACATTTTAACGAGGTACATTTTGGAGGCAGCAGAGGAGGCAGAAGAGAAGGAGGGAAAGAAAGGGGGAAGGAAGACACACGAAAGTGGACAGAAGGAAGGAGGTAGAGAGAATCCCAGACACCCACAAGTACAGAGAGTTACACAACATCCATGGTGGGATGAGGAATGCATAAGGACGAAGATGGAACGAAAGAAAGCTGTTAGAGAGTTTGTAAAAAACCCAATTATAAATAACTGGCAAATATATAAGGAAAAAGAAAGAGAGGTTAAAGAAGTAATAAAAAAAAGGAATAAATCATGGGAGGAAATGTCTATGTCAATAAATCACCAAACTCACGGTACGGAAATATGGAGAAAAGTGAAAAATATACAGAAGGGCTTTGATAATAATATATCTAATATCAACATTAATGCGGATGAGAGGGAGAACCTAGAAAATATTGAAATAAAGAAATTACTTCTACAAGATAATAGGGTCCTTCCTAGCATTGAAATAGCTAAGGGAGGGAAAGATGAATGGGACAAGGTGAGTGGAAATGAGGGAATCACAGAAAGGGAGATTCTTGTAGCCATCGAGTCATCGAATAACAAGTCGGCACCTGGAGAGGACGGGGTAAGTTACGCAATGCTGAAAAACTTGATCCCAGATTATAGTCAGATTCTTGAAGACATATATACAGAAGTGTGGGAATCATTGGAAATACCGGATAATTGGAAAAGAGCAGTGGTAATATTCTTGGATAAACCAAATAAAAAAGCGCTTAGACCGATCTCTCTAACTGATAATATGGGGAAAATAATGGAAAGGATTGTGAACAACAGACTGGTGGAATGGGCAGAAAGAAGGAGGATTATGGATGAGACACAAAATGGATTCAGAAAGGGAAGAACAACATAGATAACTTAATGATTCTAACTAATGATGTGAGAAGAGGATTCCAAAGCAGAAGAGATACTCTGACCGCATGTTTAGATGTAAAAGCAGCATACGATAATGTAGATTACGATATCTTAATCAAGAAACTGAAGGAAAAATTATGCCCGAATAAAATAATAGGGTATATAGTATATTGGCTTTTAGACAGGAAAATTAAATGCATAAGGAAATACGATGAACCGGTGACTGGTAATCAGAGTAGAGGCTTACCTCAAGGAGCGATACTAAGTCCAATATTATACACCATTTATACATCTGATATAACGAAGAATTTAAACAGACAGAAGGTAGATATATTACAGTATGCTGATGATTTAGCAATTTATACGACAAGTAATGATACAGAATGGAATGTCAATACATTAGAAGAAGCGGTGAAAACGATAATAAAGAATTTACAAGAAATTAAACTAGATATAGCAGAGGAAAAAACAAACCTTATCAACTTCACGTTAAAAAGAAATAGTCAAAACAAGGGGAAGACGGTGATCAAAATCAAAGATAAGGAAATTAAGGAAGAAGAGAATATAAAATTTCTGGGTATAATATTAGACAAGAAACTTAAATTTGAAGCCCATACAAGAGAAATGACGCTAAAAGCAAAATGGAGATTAACGATATTAAGATATATCAGCCATATCAAAAAAGGCGCCAATCCGGAGACTATGATTATTCTTTATAAAACTCTAATTAGATCAGTCCTAGAATATGGAATTAATATCTATTATAACTCTCGGAACAATAAAATAAGAGAGATGGTAAAGAAGATACAGAATGCTGGGATTCGGATAGCAATGGGGTATAGAATAACTACACCCATAAATGTTATGATGTCAGAAGCAGGAATAATGGATATGGAAGAGAGGAAAAACCTTTTATCACATAGATACCTGGCCAAGCAGAGACACAGGGTCCACAGTAGCCCGAAGGAAGCTATGAAGAGGTATGTGGAAAGCAAGGGAGAGGTTACTGAAGAGGAGATGGATGATTTACTTCTGGCCTGGAGGGAGACAATGGAACTAGAGGATATAATGGAAAAAGAAGAGGAAAATCAAGTAGGAAAATGGGAAAGAAGAGGAAGGGAAACAGGAACAGAGAGCACAATGGAAGAAATCATAGAATGGAAGATGGGAGCAAACTTAAAATGTATGCCCAGAGAATATATAAACATGATAACCAATGATATAAAAAATAAAATGAACATATCTATACAACAGGGGATAGAGATTTACACGGACGGTTCCAAAATACCGAATGCTAATGCAAATGGTATAGGAATAGTAATTAAGGATAATGTGGAAAATACATGGTCGGAGATAGGGATAAGCATTAGCAACAAAGCCACCATATATACCACAGAGGCAGTAGCCATAGAAAAAGCAATTCAAATTGCGAACACAAGGTACAAAGAAAAAGATGTATTAATAATAACGGACTCAATGAGTGTATTGCGGGGTCTCATGGGGAATGAGACCTATAAGAGAGAGAAGATAAGGAAAAGGGAAAGGAATATCAGGATAGAAGAAATCAGAGAAAATCTATTGGAACGAGAAGAGAAACACAGAAAAAGGAGCAATGAAGAATTAATTACAATTGGAAAAATTAGAGTAGCTTGGGTACCTGCACATAAAGGTATACCGGGTAACGAAAGGGCGGACAAAAAGGCCAAGGAGATGACTAGAGGTATTCCAGATAAACAAATCAAAATTCCTTTAAAGGACATAAGAGTGACAATGCTAGAATGGGCTTGGGAAAATTCAAACCAAAAGATGAAAATACAAGGTAGTGAGAAGGGAGTAAAATACTTCAATCTGAAAATAAATAACGAAGGTAAAAGGAAACCGTGGTTCCATAAAATGTACAATTTGGAGAGAGGATCCATCATAACACTCAACAGGATAAGATCGAACCATTATAACCTGGCAGAATCTTTATATAGAAAAAGGCTGATAGATTCGCCGAATTGTGAATGTGGTGAAGGAATTGAGGATATTAATCATATAATATGGAATTGTAGAATCTATGAGAACGAAAGGCGATTACTTAAAACTAAGCTAGAAGGAAGGGGGGTGAAAGAAGGAGAGGATATTATAGAAAGAATTAACGAAGAAGAACCTGCAATAGGAAGACTGATTATAGGATACTTGAATAAAATCAAACGTAGTATATAAAACATTTAAGTAGTATATAAACAAGAAAAAGTCTGATAAATAAGTCTGATAAAATGAGTATAGGGATGAGAGTAGGAAAGAAGTAAGAACAAATTAGGGGTAATAAGATCTCAGGGGATAGGATACTAGGAAATAAATTGTGATACCTAGGTATAGGTATAGGTATAGGAATAGTATATGAAGTAGTGAGAATAGATGATAAGAGAAGTGATGATTAGCTGTGATGGTGAAGAGTATAGAATGTAAAAGTGAGTAAAGGAGAAAAGAGGGAGAAGATATCTGGAAGGAGAAAGTGATCCTATATATTTTGTATTTTGTATCTCATATCTGGTATTTTGTATTTTCTATGCGTTTTTCTATTATATTAGTTATAAGATGTACATGTAAATCAATGTAATGACTACAGTTCGTTGGGCTATATAGGGCTGTGCCCTGAAGTGCCATCTGCTGGTTGTGTATGCTAGGAGAAAATAAAAACCTAACCTAATTTAGGTGGCGTTGCTGTCGCGGTATAGTTGTGTTTGTGTCTGTACATACACGATCGGCTGAGACTTATACTGTCTTATAAGTGAAATGCGAGTGTTTACATGTGTTTACTGTTTAATAACTAACTTACAATGAATGTGCAGAAGAATGGAGCAACTGCAAAGAGGGTGTCAGGTAAGATAGTTTTATGTGCGGTCTGAGTTACATTTGAGGCACTTGTTTATTTGAATATTCGTGATGTTTTTATATTTTTAGGTTATAAACTCTATTATCAAAAACTTTCAATTTACTGTAAAAAATATTAAAAATAATTTTGAAATGCACTGGTTAAATGCTATTAAGAGAAAGAAAAATGATTTTTGTTAGCTGCAGGGAGAGGACCAACAGTACATTGGCGATGCATAGTGCCAAGTTGTACTTCGAACAGCAATATAGAGACACAGCTTCTGTAAGAATGTGATAAGGAGTGAACAATGGTTGAACTGAGTACGGTTCAGGCAAAGTGCACCAGGCTGGTACGGGTGTCGCAGGTATGCATGATGTAATACTGGTAATAATTATGATAATTACAATAATAATAAGTAAAATATCCTTTATGTTGTATATAGAACTCATCGGTTCCTGCTTGGGATGAAATCTGGCTATGATGTATCGGTCAACAGTATACTGCCCGTATAACATTCCCCTGATCTCCACGTGCGGCTCAAGCGCCTACGATGCACGCATATTTACGTGAAGTTTAAAGTCAATTGTTTCGAAAACAAAGAGGAACACCATGTACATGAAGGTCGCGAACGAAGGAATATATATGTACATACATGAACAATGTGATATAAGTAATTAATATAACTACTTAGCACTATAGCGTTTAAGCAAACTGTTAAATTGAATACAAGGAACATTTTTCAAAGAAAAATCTGAGCCAGTCAATAATCCTTATCTCTACTTGTATTTTTTACAATTAAGTATCTTATACAATATGTAGAGTAAGAGATATATTTGTTGGCATTATCAATTATTGTTGGCAAAATAATTTCCAATTATGCCAATAATAATAGAAAAAATCGGAAGGTTTAGATAAGAAACTTCAGGTGAATGAAAAATATTTAATTACATTCAATTATTGCAAATTTAATTAAATGTTTTTTTTTAACACCTGAATTTCGTATCCAAATATTCTTAACATGTCAACAAATGTATCTCTTATTCTATATTGCAGTACGCAGATTCTGACCGTATTTCAATTTTCCCGGTTTGGGTCGCCATATTGAATTTTAGTTCTAAACACAATCTTTCATAAATTAGATGGCGTTGAAATACGGATCCAAAACTTTTGCTGGAGATTCTGCCCCCTGCGGCAGACCCTGCCACGCAGACTCTGCCGGCAGATCCGTAGTCGAATGCGGACGTAGACTGCACCGCAGCTGCCGGCAGATCCTGCGCTCTCCCGGCAGACCCTGCCGTCAATCTGCTTGCAGACGGCCGGCAGATGGCTATCAGGGTAGTTTCTTTTGTTCCCCTTCAGTTAAAAGTTAAGGAAGCTGATATTTGGTCAAATAAAACTCCATCATCAGTCCACTTTTGTCGGTGTATCAAATTTGAATTTATTAAAGAAACTTATGCATACGTAAAAAATGAATACGAATATTACACAAATCTACTGAAAAAAGTTGAAACATATTGTTTTGATTTGAATGACATGTCATTTGAAGTAAGTTTTGATTTGAAGTGCACAATGATAGACGGCAAAGTGTGTAATATACTAACTGAGCAAAAAGCTTCATCTTGCTGTAATATTTGTCGAGTTGGACCTAAATTTATAAATAATCTGGATTATGTGAAAAGTCTTCAAAGTAATGAAGAATACTACAAATTCGGACTTTTTACACTACATTGTTGGATCCGTTTCATGGAATATCTATTACACGTAGCGTATAATTTTGATTTTAAAAAAGGTTCAGCAAGGACAGCCGAAGAAAAACAGTTAAAGAAATTAAGGAAACAAAGTATACAAAATTCTTTAAAATGTAATCTTTCGTTACATGTAGATATTGTTAAGCAAGGTTTTGGAACAACCAACACTGGTAATGTAGCTCGTTCCTTTTTTGCCCAAGCCAAAGCCGTTGCAAAATATACTGGTTTAGATGAACATTTGATCCAAAGATTATATAATATTTTGCAAGTTTTAACTTGTGGTAAAATGATTAATTGTGATAAATTTAAAACATATTGCTTCGATACCGCAGATATTTGTGTGCAATTGTATGAATGGTATAAAATGCCACCATCCCTACATAAAGTTCTTATTCATGGAAGCGACATTATTAAATCATTCGATTTACCGTTTGGCTGGCTATCAGAAGAGCCACAGGAAGCAAACAATAAAATTTTTCGTAAAGCACGAACTAAACATAGCAGAATGTGCAACAGGCAAATGAGTAACAAAGATATTTTACATTATCTCTTGATCTCATCAGATCCCTTAATTAGCTCTCACAGACTGAAAGAAAATAAAAAAGTTAAGCCCTTAACGGTTGAAGCTGAAGAAATGTTATTACCAAATAAGCCACAATGCATGTAACATTTCATGCATAACATTTCAATGCATGTAACATAGCAAATATAATTCATATTAACAAATTATATTAAAATTAGTTGCCACATCAAATTCTATTCTAATTACAATTCCTAAAAACATTAAAAAAAAAACATATTTTTTATTTTATATTAGAAATAAGATAAACACTAATACAATTGTATTATAATTTAAAAATATTAGATTTAAATCAGCTATACTTAGCAGTTTATTTAAAACATAAATTTTGTGAAGTAAATTTTTTATTTTATAGCTATAATTAAATTTACAAAAAATTAATTTTTAATATCTTTAATTTCCAAAGTGTGCGTTTTTATGCGATGTTATGCTAAATAATGTTTTTTATAGATTAGACCAAAAAATACAGGATTTACTGCAGCCCTCCGTTATTGCTGAGTCCTTCACGAGTATTTTAAAAAAAAAACATTGAAATCGGTCAAAATTTGCGCTGTCTAGCGATTTTTGTCCAAAATCGCACACTGTGGCGCCGCCGCGGCGAATCGTGCCTAGGAAATCCTACTGTTACGCCGTGAGGAAGGAAGGATGGGTTTCACTCAAGAAGTGGTCCTTCTTCTTCTCTGTAACACGAAGTTTTATTTGAAATAGGCCTTTAACGGAATACAAGAAAACTGTTCCACAAGGATGACACGTCTTGACACTACTGCTCGTGATTTAGAAGTGACCCTCGCTTGACGAGGAGGTTCCTTATATATAACTTTTTGTATACAGGTTTTTAGACCTTATTCCTAGATGTGTCACTGGACACGTAAACTTAGTATCGCTATTGACTCCAAATATTAGAGTCATCGTTTGGCAAAGGGCGAAGATAATGGTGAATCAGTCTTTCGTGAGTCAGGCTTATCGCGAGGGATGATGCCGCATAACACTACCTTAAGATCACGACTGTGATCATGGTTCTACGATCACTGTGATAAATCACTGTTAGTGATTTTGCACTTCATCCCTATCCACCAGTGGTGGGTAAAGACACGAATTTTCGATTTTATACACGACACGTGTCATAAATGTAATAAATGTCGTAAATGTCGTAAATGTGTCGTAAATGTCGTATATCTGAAACGAAAACAACTAACCTATAATACATTTTTCGTATAGGTTATGAAGAAGTGCCAATTTATTAATAATTATAATTGTGATTAAAAAAGTTAAATTAAATTAAGTTACACTGACGAAAAATGGATATTGATAGGTTAGTAAAAGAGAAATGCATTGGGAAACCAAGAATTTCGATACGCCAACTAGTGACAGAAAATTGAATTACTGAGAATAGGTCGAAATCCGTCGAAGTCCATATGATTATCAGTGTTTAAATAGAATAGATATATTGTGAAAAACGAGTGTTTTTAAATTTCTTTGAACACTAAATTTTTACTTATTCGATTAATATATACTTATTCGGAATGTTTGGTGGAACCGGATCTACTTTCAATAGTTTGCCAACTTACCATCAGAGGGCTGAAATCTAAGCCACGTCTCCACTAAGTTTCCCAATATAGAATAATAAATATAATTTGTTTAAATTAAAAATTATGTTAATAAACAGACTATTTTTATTTTAGGAAAAGAAGCTATCAATTAAAATTACAGCACCTTACTGTTCATTTTGTCCAATGGAATTGTATAATTGTTCATATTGTACATTTAAATGTATTGTATTTAATGTTTCTCTCGATGGAACTACATAGTCCTTATTTAGTGCATGCACAAAAGCTTTAAAGTGGCTTAATTCCACCACACTGAAAGGGATATTGCACCAAAAAAAGAAATTTGATTACAATTTATCAATTTCATTTTTTCTGAAACAGATATTTTTATTGACATAATTTTCAATTCAATTAAATTTTATTTTTTATCTTACATTTATTTCGAATTACTTTACCTTTCACAATTCATTTTTTACTAGTTTTATCTAAACAATTACAAAACAATAACTAAGAGTATTAAGATCAAGACCACGCTTTCGAATACTTTTTTGGGGTTATGAACGCGGCGATTATACGTAGTTTTCGACATTATCGACGTATTCTACAGTATTCTATAGTATTCGCATGCAAACAACAAGCGAGTCAGAAAGAACTATATTTTTCCAACACTTTAATTGTTGAAACCTTAAAATAATGAATATTTCTATTTACGACATTTGCGACAAATGACATGTATAAAATGGGCTTAAAAGCGACATATTATACATACATTTGCGACACGTCGTAAATGCATTTACGACGCGGCGTAAAATACACGACCCACCACTGCTATCCACGTAGAGCACTAAAGAGGTGAGTATGCGCATCCGCCATTTTGTGTCCTATCCAGAGAGAAAACAACATGCAGAGTCCGTTAAGACCGGCTAAAACATATTGAAATACGGTAGCTACGATAGATTCGGTAGTAAATTCCGCGTGAAAAATATTCATTAATTAATTGTTATTCTAATCAATATAAAATGTAGTAATGTATTTGTGTGTTTTAGGTATATTTTGCAAGGTATAAAGGAATTAAAATGCCGTGCTGCAGTGAGTGCTATTAATTGTAGCACTAGAACAGAAAAGAATGTTCGGCTTTTTAGGTTTCCAAAAGATAAACATGTGATCCAGGAGCAGATTTCCCCTACTTGGGAAGGCCTGCTTTAGAGTACAGAGAAATGAAAAATGACAAAAGATAAATAGTATTGTCTGAAGAACTTATACAGTAAATGCAACTACGCTGGTGACAATCATACTATGCAATAGATTTGAGAAAGTATTGAGATGTACGGAGAACACATCAATGTCAGTGAGATATTGGTTTGCCCCACTCATGGCCCTATTGAATGGATTGGCCATGTAATGGTGGTAAGCCGGTATCTTAAACTCGAAAAAAGGCCTGGGTCGTAATTGCCTCTGTGAAGCTAGAAAACATAGTGGATAATAACATAAAATACTAATTACCAAATTTATATAATAAGGTGTGTACCCTGTACTGCACCGGCAAGTTCCTTGTAAAATGACTTGGAGTATACACACTTCTCACCGACCAGTCGGCCACAAATACTTTCCTGACACCGGCTCTGTTTCGGCTTAGCCTATTAATATGGTACCGGTTGGTAAAGTGTTAAGTTAAACTACTTGAGTTAAACTATTTAAGTTGCAAGTACTTGAAAGTGTATATAATATGACATGCATTTTTAGATGAAGTATTACCGGCTTACCACCATTACATGGCCGATCCATTCAATAGGGCCATGAGTGGGGCAAACCAATATCTCACTGACATTGATGTGTTCTCCGTACATCTCAATACTTTCTGAAATCTATTGCATAGTATGATTGTCACCAGCGTAGTTGCGTTTACTGTATAAGTTCTTCAGACTATACTATTTATCTTTTGTCATTTTTCATTTCTCTGTACTCTAAAGCAGGCCTTCCCAAGTAGGGGAAATCTGCTCCTGGATCACATGTTTATCTTTTGGAAACCTAAAAAGCCGAACATTCTTTTCTGTTCTCGTGCTACAATTAATAGCACTCACTGCAGCACGGCATTTTAATTCCTTTATACCTTGCAAAATATACCTAAAACACACAAATACATTACTACATTTTATATTGATTAGAATAACATTAATTAATGAATATTTTTCACGCGGAATTTACTACCGAATCTATCGTAGCTACCGTATTTCAATATGTTTTAGCCGGTCTTAACGGACTCTGCATGTTGTTTTCTCTCTGGATAGGACACAAAATGGCGGATGCGCATACTCGCCTCTTTAGTGCTCTAATCCACGGGCACAAACCGGCGCTTCATCTAAAATCACCACGAAATCGCGCAACAACACTGTTACGTATTTTAGCGGGGAAATTCCGATATGAACGCGGGTTGGTGCCCGTGGAGCGCTGAACCGCTCTGCTCGATGAAGTGCGGGTAATTCAAAATGAAACACAAGTTTATGGAATAATTAAAGGCGACTGCAAAGTATATTTCTTGACTGCTCAAGAAGCTGGTTAGCTACAGAATGATCAGACGTAGAAGGAAGAGCTCCTAGCTCGTCGACGAAGTCGCCAACAAGACTCCCTCAGTCCTCCCATAGACCCTTGTTGTCCAATCAGGACGATGACATCCCTCAAGCTTCGTCAGTGGGTTGTCCTTGACCATCTCTCCGTCCTTGCCCCCTTCCTTCACACTTTCCTCCACTCTCGGCTGGTGGTGGAGGCACGCTTTCCGATTACATAGTTTACTTAGGCTACATACAGTATATACATATCTACAGGTAAGAGCGACCCTCAGGGTCAAGATGACGTCGCCCGAACGAAGTTTATGACTTTATGACTTTCGGCCTCTTCCGACCGGAGTTTTTACCCTTACAGGACATCGGCAATTATTGAAAGGTAAAACTGAATACTAAGTACTTTTACGAGACGGACAGCTACCCGCTCGACGAAACTTGGCACGCAGATGTGCAAGAAAAAGTTAAGCTGTTTACTATCCCCGCCTGGCCTAACTGTAATTCAAAAGCTATTGAATGCAGCTGCTAGCATTGTAAGGACACGTGCGGAAATTATTAAGGGAAAAACCTTCTAGAAACGCAACGCGCTCCACGTATTTATGAATCCTGACAATAAACCCCTCGTCCTCCGTTTCAAATTTCGCTCCTACATACTTCACATATCGATTACATACAATCTCCCAGCCACGTTCAAGCGATAGCGTAACACACTGTTACGTATTCCTGCGGTGATTTTGAGCCGAGACGTGGGTTGGTGCCCGTGGGGTGCTAAGGCACCCTGCTCGTGAAGTGTTCTAGAGGTTTTTGAAATAAAAAGCAGAGACACGGAACGATTACAAGTCAAGGTTTGAAATTTATTTTCAACTACTCCAGAAGCTGGTTAGGGACAGAGTGATGGGACGTTTTTTGGAGAGCTCCGAGCTGGTCGACGAAGTCGCTGCCAAGATTCTCTTAGTCCACCCTTAGAGCCTTCTTGTCCAATCAGGACGATGACATCCCTCCAGCTTCGTCAGTGGGTTGTCCTTGGCCATCTCTCCGTCCTTGCCCCCTTCCTTCGCACTTTCCTCCACCCTCAGCTGGTGGTGGAGGCGCGCTTTCGAGTACATAGTGTACATAGGCTACATACAGTATATACATATCTAACAGGTAAGCGCGACCCCGAAGGTCAAGATGACGTCGCTCGGACAAGATTTATGCGTTTATGACTTACAACCGTTTCTTCCCCTACAGGACGTTGGCAATTGGAAAAAGGTAAAGCGGAGTTTTAAATGTTTTTACGAGACGGGCCGCTGCCCGCTCGACGAAGTTTGGCACGCAGATGTACAAGAAAAGGTTAAGCTATTTATTATCCTAGCTTGGCCTAACTGTAGTTTTGTAAATTACAGAATGTATTTTAAGGCTTTCATGCGCCTTCCGAGTTCAAACATCTATTGCTCGTTTCGAACTCGCATGCCTACAATAAATCTTCCCTTACAAAGGAACTTGAATCCCGCTCTACGTACTCTACATATCTATTGTACCTAATTCCCTAGCTAACTTCAAGCGATAGCGTAACACCTTCCCCCTTATACAAAAGGTATTTCCATGAAACAGCTTTTTAGTACTAAATTAATAGTAATAATTATAATTACGCCTCCTCTTCCCTTGCCAGCCCCGCGGTAAATGAGCTACTCGGTCCACCCATTGTCCCACGGGAAACACGAGTTGAAGATTGATAATTATATCGCAACATCTTACGGTAATAAGCTATCATTATTCTATTACTAGGTAATATTAAGTCGATTATAGAACAACACATAACTAATATCTGATAATAATTGAACACCCTAACTAAATTTGTCTAAATATTACATTCAAAAACGCTATTATCCTTATTCAATATAAAATAGTCATAACTCGTAACCTAATAATCATTCTTATAAAATGAAAATTTTAAATTACATACACATAAAGCAAACCACACATAGAATCAATAGAATATTATATAATAACTAATTATATTAACTCTCCGAAACGGAAATATCTGGTCTTATACATGCTAATTTCAACTTATTGGTATGTACTATTTTATACTTATTAATTCCTATTACTAATTCTACATTTAGATCATCAAACACTCGACTAATCTTATAGGGACCTAACCAATTACAGTCAAACTTAGAAGTTTTTGGTTCCTTAAGTAAGTATACATCGTCATCTACCTTAAATCCACGAGGATTACGATTTCTATCATAATACATTTTACTTCTCTCCTTAGCCTTATCGAGATTTTCTGCCGCTTTAGCCTGTGTGGTGGTAATCTTAGTAAATAACTCATCTAAATGCTGCACAAAAGTTCGTGATATCTGCTCCTTTGCAAATTCAGAAGGTATGAGAGCCCTAACGCCAAAAACCAATTCATGTGGTGTAAAGCCTGTAGCCTCATGTACAGAGGTATTATACGAGAACATACCAAACCTAATCCAATCGTCCCAATCAGCCTTTGTGCAATAATGCTTTAAATAATCAACAAAAACACGATGTGCCCTTTCTAGTGACCCCAAAGACTGTGGATGAAAAGCGGTGGAGGTTATCCTCTGGATTTTAAAAATTCTACAGAAATTCTTCATCACTTGACTAATGAAGTTCCTTCCCTGGTCAGTATGAATAGTTCGTGGGCAGCCAAATCTGCTAATAAACTGTTCTGCTAAAGCAAGAGCTACTGTTATTGAATCTATGGTAGGTATTGGAATTGCATCAGAATACTTTGTTAAATTATCCTGCAATGTCAATAAATATTTATTACCCTTCTTTGTTACAGGCAAAGGCCCAACAATGTCCATTTGCACCTTCTCAAAGGCATGTTTTGGGGTATCAGTGATACGCATTGGTTGCCTGGTCCTTGCGGAGTAAATTTTATTCCTCTGACAAGTAACACAAGATCTAACAAATTCAGCAATTTCTTTCCCCATCCCAGGCCAATAAAAATGCTCCCGAATATGATCATAGAGTTTAGACATGCCTCTATGCCCTCCAACAGCAGATTCGTGACATTCCTGGATAATTTGAAGACGTCCTGTTTTCGATGGAGTTACAATTTCACCGGTACACACCGTAATTGTGTATTGGGAGTCACTAAAAATTTGCTTAAACAAATCCTCTACGCAATTCCACTCAGGAATACTGAAGCTATCTAAATCCTTTGAAATGCTAAAAGCCCTAAGACTTAAAGAATCGATAAGAGCTTTTAGAGATTTTAATGAGGATTCTACATGAACAAAATTCAAATTTTCCTGAAATGTACCTTTGCAAAACAGTAGGAAGATATAACACTTATCATTTAGAAATGCCATAGCATCACCAATATTAACTTGATATTGCTTTATTCGTTCCAGTGAGAATTTATTTCGATCTAAAAGATCCTTGCTAGTTTGAGAAATAATATCACTATTAAGTGGCATAAAATGAACAAGATGACCCTTGCGCATAAAAAGGTGATCTTTTGTACTAAGGATGGTGGGGAGTGGAGAAGGGTAAGTTATCCTGTCTGAATTTACATTATTAACAAGGACTCTACTTTCATTAGCATTGCAACCTGTTAAACTTAATTGATCTTTTACAGATTCTAATGAGGTCACTTTATTGAGGATCCCTCGTGCAGTCTTGGTCGCAATATCATCAGGCTTCACCGCCTCCGCCATAACACCAGGCGCAACAACACTAAGCTCATCAGCCTCTGCCACGACAACAGTCGCAATTGAAATAGGCTCCCCACACCTCTGCCACGAACCAAGATACTGCGCGCCCTGCGATATTCCCTCAAGGGCCGAACAGAGCGCAGGGTCACTTGTCGAGCACAGAATACCTCTCACGGCTCCTAAAGCGGGTTCCCGGGGTCGAGAATTACCGTATGTCAACAGGCGACCGAGTCGAAGCATCGTGCCCGACTGAGGAGATCCTCCAAAACTTCTGTTTCCCACAGGTGAAAGAAGAACATTCGAACGTATTTGCAAACCACTTACGACCTCATTATTTTCGGCTACTGCTTTCCCGCGCGCTAGGAAAACAGATGCCACGTTACTCTCAATTTCCAAACATAGGACCTTATCATCCACCTTTTCCACTTCGGAACCCACAATTGGTGCCTTATCTGCGCAGATAAGTACCCTTTCCAGGTCCCTCGAATCAGGATTGGAATCCGTGTCCATTGATACAGGTTGTGATTGGGAATCAGGGTTCGGATTTGAATCAACGGGATTTCGTGAAAGTGCATCAGCATTAGCATTGATTTTACCAGGTTTGTAGACTATGTTGTAATCATATTCATTTAATCTAATTCGCCATCTCATTATTTTAGATGTAGGATCCTTGGCATTATGTAACCATACTAATGGGCGATGATCTGTGACCAAAGTGAACTGTTGTCCGTATAAATAAGGCCGGAAATGCTCTACAGCAAATAAGACAGCTAATAGTTCCTTTTCTATAGTGGAATAATTAATCTCGGCGTCATTCAGAGTCCTAGAAGCATACGCTATAGGCAAATCCTTCCCAATCGACCCTTGACTTAAGATAGCTCCCACAGCGAAATTGGAGGCATCAGTGGTAACAAGAAATGGTTGTGAAAAATTTGGAAATTGTAATAAAGGCTCTAAGCAAATGATATCCCTTAAAGTTTCAAATGCAACCTGAGCTCCTGAAGTCCAGCAAAAAGGAATATCCTGTTTTAAAAGTCTTGTCAAAGGTTTCGCAATTTTTGCCATGTTCGGAATAAACCTCCTATAATAACCCACAAGTCCCAGAAATTGCTTTATATTTTTTTTTGTTTTCGGTATCGGAAACTGCTTTACAGCTCGAATCTTGTTAGGATCAGGTTTCACTCCTTCTTTTGTAATAACATGTCCCAAATAGGATATCTCCCGTTGCAAAAAGTGGCACTTCTCAGGCTGAAGAGTTAAACCAGAATTCTGTAAACGCGCTAAGAGTGTTTTTAATTTACGAGCATGTTCCTCAAGTGAATCAGCATAAACGACAATATCGTCCATATAAACAAAAAGTTCTATTCCTTGCAACCCAGTTAATGCCAAATCCATTACTCTTTGAAAAGTTGCCGGAGCATTTTTGAGGCCAAAGGGCATCAGATTAAACTCGTAATGGCCATGGGGAGTAGAAAAAGCTGTTTTTGCCTTAGTTGTAGGATCTAACGGAATCTGGTGAAATCCAGAAGCCAAATCTAAAGTACTAAAATACTTGGCTCCTCCCAATTGGTCTAGTATCTCGGTTATATTAGGAAGAGGGTACGCGTCCCCTACAGTCTTTTCATTTAATTTCCTATAGTCAATGACCATTCGCCACCGTGGCTCTCCAGAAAAATTTGATTTCTTTGGAACAATCCATACAGGAGAATTATACGGAGATGCAGATGGCTGAATTATGTTACTATTGAGTAAAGAATTTACTTGTGTTTCTATTTCATTTTTATGAATCTGAGGAAACCTATACTGTTTGGTATTTATGGGGATTTCATCAGTAGTAATAATAGTGTGTTTGATAACGTTCGAGGAACCTAACCTGTCCGCGGAAAGATGAAATTGATATGAAAACTCATTAACTATTTCCAGAATACTGGTTCTCTCACCCTCATTCAAATGATTCAAATCTAGCACCTTAATTAATTGAGCAAGCCTTTGAGCACGGTCCATAGATGAATCTACGTCAGGATTTCCTGTCCGACATGATCGAGAAGCAGGAGGCCCAATGTCAAATTCTTCCAACTCAATTGAAGGTATGGTGAGAACGACATGATCGGCAGTAGTGTTTATGGCGTATAATTTTGCCAAACCATTTTTTTGACTCACTAGAGCTTCACCCACAAAAATACCAGGACCAGCATCTATTCTTCCGACATAACCTGTTGCATTAGTACTACTAGTTGGTACCGTAATCAAGACTTTGGTTCGAGGAGGTAAATCATGAGATGACGATGCACAAGAAAGAATTTCTCCTTTGCCAAACTGTAAGCTATCCGGTAAAGCATCCCTAAACTTTAGAGTTATTTCCTGTTTCTTTAAGAACGATAGTCCTACAATTCCGGTTTCCTTAATAGGGAAATCATTATCTACCACTTGGAAATGAACAGGAACGCCATGAATGAAAACCCTAACATCGCCCTGGGTGCGAATCATTCCCGAACCAATCCCAGTAAGGTCGTAAACTATATTAGTATTGATTGGAAGATCCGAAATTAACCCCTGTCGTTTTACTAAATTTAGCTGTGAACCAGTGTCTATAAGGAAACTAGTTGTTTCATGGCAGAAATAATCATGTTCAAGAGGAATAACCAGAGGCTGTATGGCATTAATTACTTCGAGGTTATAGCAGACACGATGGATCCGTCGCGTGCAATCAGGGGCTCGTTCTGCGTGGGATCCGACTGCAGAACCCCCTTTGAGTTTAAATCCTGTGAGTTTGCAGAAGTTGTTTTAACCTGGGGTTGCGAATTCTTCCAGGTAAAACGAGCGTTTTTTTTAAAGCATCGAGATTCTATATGGCCTGTCTTTTTACAATAATTACATCTAACCCTATCACGATTTGGTTGATTTAACTTATTATTTAGCGAGGGACAATTTGCACGTAAATGTCCAAGTTCCTTACAGTTGAAACATCTACGCTCATCTACATTCACAGTAAACACCCCTGACTGGTTGGCTGTAATTCTCGAATTTATGGGCTCTTTCCTACGGTTTAATTTATGCTCCAATTTAGAGGCTAGCTTAATGGCTGTTGTTAAACTACTTATATCATCTTTAGAAAGTAATAGCATAATGGTATCATTGCTTAATCCATTCAAAAACCCATCTACTGCTTCGTCCGTAAGTAAACCTTTCATTACTTCAAGTTTTTCAGGATTATATTTTTCCTGTGCAATTTCTACTCCCTGATCTAAAATTTCATGCACCCGAGTTCCGAACTCCTCAATGGTTTCCTGACTTTTCTGCTGTAAAATTTTTAACTCATTTCGTACTATTTTAATATCAAAACATTGTTCGTAAGTGGCTTTTATTAAACTAATCAACTCCTCTACGGACTTAGGTTCCTGCCCATCGATTATTCTGCAATAATCACGTTTTTGCATTCTATTACGTATCAAGGCCAATAAGTACGATTTATCCTCAGGTCCAACCAACGAATCAGCGAGCCTACACTGACTAACAAAGTTAGTGATAGAATTTGGTTTCCCATCAAAATGCGGAATGAAGCCCGCGATGAAATCAAACGACATTCGTAATCTAGCTTTAGGAGCTCCAGAAGATGACCCTGACCCATCTGCAACCATTGTACTACTGGATGGAACGGATCTATTATCCGGAAGTGACATACTAAATCCTGTAAAAGGAGTAGATAGTGCCGGCACCAAGTGTAACTCATCCGGTTGAACTTCAGAAGTGGGCGCCGATTCACTAATTGTGTCTACTATTAACTCTTCTGTCTCAGAGCTACTACCACCACTCAGACTAGAGTCCTGCATTTCATTGCCTAATTTGTATTTCTTAGTAAACGGCGGCATTTTTACAGGTAGTAAGCGTGTACCTCTTATGAATAATATGACCCTTTATATTAAAACTAGGTGCTTACAGACAAGACTTACAATTAATCTGATAAATACGAACAGTTCGGAAATAAAAGCACTGATGAATCGTCACTTCTATCATCCGTCTGCTTCCTCAGATGTTGTGATGAACGATCCACGAAGTCCAGGTCCAGTTGACTCTCCAATAGGAACCAGTCCGGCAATGCAGCAATGACGATCGGTACCTGTGTTTTTCAGGGTAGCAAGCACGGCCACTGAAAACACCCGTCTCCGGTATTCACCCTTTCGCTCCCGTGGAAAAACCGTGCCAAAACCAGGGAGAGAGAGGTGGTACTTCCTTAATCACCAACGATGCACACAGCGTCTAATTTAAGTTAAGCGTCTTTTCGCGCACACTATGTATATATATATTAAATTTAAATTAAGCGTCCAATTGCACTAGTAGTCTCTGTTATCACCAATGATGCACTCGCGAGCCGGCAAAGTTAATTGGCAAAATAGTCTTTCAATTAATTTTGATTATCCCACCGCTGTCACCAAATTTGTTACGTATTCCTGCGGTGATTTTGAGCCGAGACGTGGGTTGGTGCCCGTGGGGTGCTAAGGCACCCTGCTCGTGAAGTGTTCTAGAGGTTTTTGAAATAAAAAGCAGAGACACGGAACGATTACAAGTCAAGGTTTGAAATTTATTTTCAACTACTCCAGAAGCTGGTTAGGGACAGAGTGATGGGACGTTTTTTGGAGAGCTCCGAGCTGGTCGACGAAGTCGCTGCCAAGATTCTCTTAGTCCACCCTTAGAGCCTTCTTGTCCAATCAGGACGATGACATCCCTCCAGCTTCGTCAGTGGGTTGTCCTTGGCCATCTCTCCGTCCTTGCCCCCTTCCTTCGCACTTTCCTCCACCCTCAGCTGGTGGTGGAGGCGCGCTTTCGAGTACATAGTGTACATAGGCTACATACAGTATATACATATCTAACAGGTAAGCGCGACCCCGAAGGTCAAGATGACGTCGCTCGGACAAGATTTATGCGTTTATGACTTACAACCGTTTCTTCCCCTACAGGACGTTGGCAATTGGAAAAAGGTAAAGCGGAGTTTTAAATGTTTTTACGAGACGGGCCGCTGCCCGCTCGACGAAGTTTGGCACGCAGATGTACAAGAAAAGGTTAAGCTATTTATTATCCTAGCTTGGCCTAACTGTAGTTTTGTAAATTACAGAATGTATTTTAAGGCTTTCATGCGCCTTCCGAGTTCAAACATCTATTGCTCGTTTCGAACTCGCATGCCTACAATAAATCTTCCCTTACAAAGGAACTTGAATCCCGCTCTACGTACTCTACATATCTATTGTACCTAATTCCCTAGCTAACTTCAAGCGATAGCGTAACAACACATTAAAGAATCGATTCTGCTAAAAATCAAATACCAATGAATCGATTCAAGAGATCGATCTTTTAACCAAAAGAATCGATTTTCTAAAGAATCGAATCGGAATCGAACACCCCTAGCTACGCACTGTATTCAACTGTATTGAAAAAAGGTTGCTTTTATAGGATACCTGTGCGTGCACATTGTAATTTATTCTTAAATATGGAATATTTGTACCGGGTACCATTTTTAGTGCTGGAAGTACCTAATTTAAAGCTAAAGAAGCCGTCATGGTTTGCTAAACCGAGTGCTATGGTTGTTTTTTCATTTATACTTTTGTCATATTTTCTAGTCACAGGAGGTTATATAAATTATACATTTGATATTATATCATTTTTCATTTACATAATATTAAAGATAGTTTATATTCGATACATTTTTTATAGGTATAATCTATGATGTAATTGTGGAACCACCAAGTGTAGGCTCAACGACCGATGAACATGGCCATACGCGACCTGTAAGTAAATATTGTAGGAATATTTTTATACTAGTATTCAATAGTGTTTTGATTATTATGCATTTATTTATTATAGGTGGCGTTTATGCCATATCGTGTAAATGGTCAATATATTATGGAAGGATTAGCATCCAGTTTTCTTTTTACTCTAGGTGGTATTGGATTTATAGTATTAGATCAAACACATAGTCCATCAACTCCTAAACTTAATAGGATTCTTCTGATATGTGTTGGATTTATCAGTGTTATTGTATCATTTATTACTTGTTGGATTTTCATGAAGATGAAACTGCCGTAAGATTTTCTTTATATTATATAAAACATAAGATACTTAATATAAAATTAATTCGTACCTCATGGCTATGGAAAGTAAATTCTTAAGC
Source organism: Andrena chrysosceles (assembly GCA_963855975.1). Taxonomy (NCBI): domain Eukaryota; kingdom Metazoa; phylum Arthropoda; class Insecta; order Hymenoptera; family Andrenidae; genus Andrena; species Andrena chrysosceles. Next base: position 74,177,753 of record OY979767.1, on the reverse strand, counting down.
TTCACAGTTTATGTACAGTGTCTTTATCAAATTGCTTGTTTGGTAAATAAGCAGCATATGTACTGTGCGTCGACGAGAAGACGATCCTGAGAAACGCACAGGGGCAAGAAGGGTTCTTCGCTCACAGTGGCTGGCACAGTCTGTTTCCTGTTTGCTCTGCTTATATTCGTTGACATTGTAGCGTTGGCCAATAGCGATAATACGTGTGCCCTACCTCTATGATTGTGTTAGAGAACATAGGTCAATGAGAATATACCAATCAAATCTTAGAGTTTCTTATGACATCATCTCGGCGACGCACAGTAAACAGGAAGAAATACAGATATAAAGCCAATAAAATGAATACAGGAAGGAAGTGGAAACATGAGCATAAAAGAGAAAGGGAAAGATAAATAGGTTCAATTGGTGATACTAGAAACAAAGGTTAGGTTCTGTGGTATACTCCAAGTCATTTAAGAAGGAACCCACTGATATACATGTTCAGACCTGTTCTGCGCATGTTGGCGCTCATTGGTGCCGAAACAAGCTACTATTGGCTATACCCCAAACAAAAGTTCTCTTGAAGCCAATGTGCTCATTCTACAAGCGCGAAATGGGTTCCTTCTAAAATGACAGGAGGTATAGATATTTGTTAATTTAAGGACACCTATTTATATCCATATGGCATGAAAAATTGCAGAAACGTCTCAGTAACATGTCCATTCATGATTCAAAATATTGCTGCAACATCTCTTGCTGTAATAATCTGTAATATTAATATCATTATTAGAACAAAATGAATATTGTTTTATGCTATAATGGAACTGCGGTAAGAAAAAGAGAAAAAAAATCAAGAAGCGCAGGGACTTGTATCGTAGGGTCAATAGCATCTTATTCCAGCATTTTACTGTTGCAGTTGATTGGTAACATGGCTTACATAATTAAACTAGTACTAGCAAAACTTTAAATTTAAATTTTTCAAAAACGAAGGTCCCTTTTGATAATCTCCATTAGGGTTTTGTAATACTAGGTGTATATTATAACTTCCACTCAATGAGTGCCATGGTACGTATAAATATTTTACATATAGTATTCCATTTAAAAAATTAACTCATACAAAAAAATTATTTACACAACATAATATCTCCCTCCATACTAAAGAACTCTCATAATAACCATTTTTTCATATATTCAACGGCCGATGAGATATTCTATCCAATTAGAAGAAACACTGTAGAACCCATACCATGCTATGTACATATTTGTCAAAGTTATAGTTGCTTCAGATATTGCTGCACTGTTTTCACAATATTATCAGTGCAACATTGCATGGTAACATTTTCACAATATTGCAATGGTATCTGCAATATTAAGTGATGTATGGGTATGTACTGGATCTAAAATGTATATTAGGGTGGCTCTAGGGATTGCAAAATTAACGACTTTTTATATTACCGGTAATTTGGTAAAATTCTCATTCAAAACCGATGTACCGGTAATTTACCGGTAATTTTTTAAGGTATTAAAAATATAAAAGTAAACATTACAAAAAAATTTTTTGAACTCTCGATCAAGCATTATAAAAAATATATGCAAATAAGACTGTTCCGAATATTAAATATAAAATGATATAACACAAAATAGATATATTTGTATAACTATTGACATTACTTATTAATATGGATCTTCACCACGAACACAATGAAAAGAATCTTAACTTATATGCATAATTAAATATATTTTATTTAACAATTCTTTTGAAGAAATAAGCACGCAAAAATAATTTGTCCAAACTTTGGTCTCCTGATAAGGCGCTCTTAGATTCTACACTTGTTGCTCGGGTAGTCATTAAACAATCATATGTCATTTGTAGATATTTTCTTTTTACTTCTTCTACTCGAAAAAACGTCTATTTTTTATGGCTTGATTCAGATGTTTAGATTTATTTTGGATCCAAGTTGGTTCTTCATGAGATACTTTGGTTTTCGCCTCTATTCCGCTAAGGTCGAAGCCAGATATATTGGCCGGTGAATTCGTTTTCGCGAATAGCGATCGCGGAGAAATCAACCACCACCACCGACGATCGTGGATTTGTCAGTTGGAGTTGCGCGGCGCACGAAGGGTATGATATGGTAACGGGAACACTGCTCGGCTCCGCCTGAACGTAGCCGTGTAGCTGTTATTTATTTTTAGCGTAATAGTTGTGTGTGAGACCAAAACGAGATGAAGCTATCGAGAAAGAATCAAGAAAAGAATGTTCTAACCAATAAAGTTCTAGAATTGTTTCGGAGCTAATGCACGCCTATTCTGATGTGAGTATTTATACGCTGACAGCTCGGTTTAGCCTACATGCCAGAAGCTTGGCAGCATTTCCGCCACTTCTGGCTCACTGTTGTCCGGCGAAGGCGAGAGCAAGATGAAACGAGAGCGAGCGAGAGGCACTGGAAGCGAGCAAGGGCGGTACGAGACAAACGACGCGTTGATGTTTTGTCTCGCTCCGTCTTTCGGACGCCGTGACACTCCGTCCAGTGATGCCAGAAAGAGGACGGCAGTGATGCCAGAAAGAGGACGGGTCCTCTCGAGAATTTCCCCCACCACGCATGTACACTACGCCGGAGCGGCGTGTCCGTGAGCTCGGCGCTTCGGACAACGTCGTGAAGACGAGAGAGAAAACGAATGTGCGTCTTTCTCTCTCGCTCTTGAAACGCTGTGATCCATGGTGGGGTGCAAGCGACACGCGGCCGTGCGCGATCTTCTTGAGTGCCTCGAGATTCACTTTTCCCTTTCTGACATAAGGAATATTCCTTCATACCGATTTACACATTTTAATGTACCGTATATCGCGATGTTAGCTTTGCATAACGAATCGTTTATGTTTCCCTCCCGATGGAAGAGACCACCACTTTCCCGTAGTTTCCATCGAGCGGTAGCGTGGACTCTGCGCGTATTAAATTTGTAAATAGTGCGTGATTCTTTGTCGCAACTTGATATAATTATCGAAAAATCTAGCGAGAAATGTGATTACGTTTAGATTTTAGATCATACTCTGAAAAAATATTTTTTATCGAAGGCGCTACAGCGTCCATGCTACTGGCCAAGAGTGGATTCTAATTTTAACAAAGTTCACCAATTCATAGTATCAAAATATTCATCTTTTAATATAAAAATTCATTTTAAGGTTTGAAAAATAGAAATAGCTCGAATAAAAAGTACGGAAATTTAAAATGAAAACAAGAAATTATGAATGTACATTTTTCTTTGTTAAAGAAGTTACAGAAGAACTTTATCTAACCTTTTTTTTATGTAGAATTTAGTTCGTACATCTGAAAAATCGAAGAACCACAACGGGTAATTATGGTTTTTCGTGATCTAATCGGATCTTAAGACAATATAAAATTTAAATATAAAGTTTCATTGAAATCCATTTTGCCGTTTAAACGTAATCGTGTTAACAAATATATGAGATATTTAAAAAAAAAGCTCTTTTCTAAATAGCCAAAACGTGATCAGGAGGTCTTAAAACGTGATTTCCGTAATAAAATTTTTTCCAAATTGAATCTCGAGGCACTCAAGAAGATCGCGCACGGCCGCGTGTCGCTTGCACCCCACCATGGATCACAGCGTTTCAAGAGCGAGAGAGAAAGACGCACATTCGTTTTCTCTCTCGTCTTCACGACGTTGTCCGAAGCGCCGAGCTCACGGACACGCCGCTCCGGCGTAGTGTGCATGCGTGGTGGGGGAAATTCTCGAGAGGACCCGTCCTCTTTCTGGCATCACTGACTCCGTCCTTTGCGTGCGCGACGGGCGTGCGCAATGGTCACGAGCCCATAATGTGAGCACGGGAACTGTTTCGCAAAATCTTGACGCAGCACAGTGGTCTGGAGAGCGGCATTTTGTGGCCAAAATTAAAAATACCTTTAAAGCGACATTTTTTAACAAGAATTGACTTTCTACGATACAATTTGATTATTTACAGTAGCACATTTAAAAATGCTCAATTATTTTGCAAAAAAAAAACAAATTTCGTATTTAAAAAATAAAACCCCCTTAGTGGCGATTATTTTGAAGAAAACTTCATTTTTATGATAAAGTTGTTTTAAAAAAACCACAACTAGTTCGTAAAAAGAAAGAAAAGAACCATCTTAACGCTATCTTTACATGTAAACGAAGACATAACGTACTGAAAATGTGTGATAGCATAAATACCTAGTATAGTTCATTTGAATCCAGTTCTAAGTTATCTAAGTGCCTAAAGATCAGCAATGTGCCTTCGTTGTCTTCATAATTTTCATCAAAATCTTCTTCATCGTTAGTTGTCTCTTCTATAAATGTGGATGTTGTTGGTTCTGGTTCAATAGACGGGGAACATAGTAATGCTAAAACCTCGGGAGGCAGTTTAAGTTTCTGGAGTTTTTGTTTTTGTAGCCTGTTTCGTAAACTTATATGTGATATGAGAAGATATGAAGTTTCTATTGCTCTGTTAACTATAGCTCCTATACTACGATACGCATCCAAGTTCTGAATGCAGCGCTAGCACACTTCGCGTCTATTTGTTAAAATCCATACAGAGCTAAAAGTGGCAAAAGGTGGCACCTAAACCTTGCATATTCCTTTTAACAGATGTTTAAACTTTCTTATAAAAATGTCCGAGGTTTAGCACTTTTAAGCATTTTTTTAAAACCTTTCTCAAAGCTTAAATTGTTATACAGTTTGTACTATTTGTATATGAATTACAAAATGCTCATAACTGGATTAAATACTTGAAATACACCTGCTAACACGTATAAAACTATCATTAAAGACTGATTTCTGATATTCTATAATTGGTAACTAAAACGTTTAACTTTACTTTAAATGTTATGATTTCGTCTTTAGAACGCTGTATCTCATCACAGATGTATTTAAAATGAATAATATCTTGGATTTAGGAGCTTTGAAGGATTGTAACTTTATAGCAACAAAAATTTTTTCTGTATATTAAACTTGAAAAATTGACTTTTGGCCACAAAAAGCGGGTTTCCAGACCACTGTGCGCAGGCACGGCTCAAATCTTTTTTGCGCCCTAGGCGAACTTGTGAAATAACGCCCTTTATTATAATACATTTATTTGAGTTTATTGATGACCTTACTCTGAATTTTTATTCGTAGCTTAAAACAGTTGCAGTCCAATTAGTAATATTTTATTTTAAAGTTTATTTTCAACAATACCAGCAATGAAAATACCATTTTGCACCTTTTGTCGACTTTCCGCCCTAGGCAGTCGCCAATACGGACCAGCCAAGCATATACAGGGTCATCGTTTACTCCTGCAACCTGCGCGCGCGCGAACTTGTAAAATGGCAACACCGCCTCACGGACGCATTCCACTACAACCATGCACCGTCCCGACGTTCGGAGAGCTGCTAGCGACCGTTGGACAGCAGTGATGCCCGAGCATCGAGAATTTTGGGCTGGTCTCTTTCAAATTAACGTTGCAAAGGACTATTCAAAATTTCCCGGCCCGGGTTGAAAAATTTGGGGCCTTTTTCGTATAACTTTTGAACTATAAGAGATATCGGAATGCAATTTGCGCCGATAAATGACGAAAAATTATTCCCTCGTAATGATGGATAATTTAACATATTTTACGTTTACATAATTTTTCTTTTATCAATTTTTTAACCATAATTGTTTAAAAAGCTTTTCATACATTTGATAATGTATTTAACGCTGTTTTTAAAATTCGCGGTGTTGATAAACAATAAGCTAGTTGTTTCTTTATCATTAGTTTCATAAATTGAGAAATTAAATTTTTATTCAATTATGTGTTAGTTCTGCAGACCTCAGAATCTATTGTTCTGGTTTTCTTTTTTATGATTTTATCCTTAATGCGGTGCATACCTAGACCAGACGTAAGGGGTAACTAATGGGACGTGTCTTTGATTGTAGCGGTGTTTGAATTTTTTTTTCTAGAATTTTTGTGTTTGAATGTTTTAGCTACTCAACGCCACGCCTATACCGGCTTCCGTTAATGTCATTTTTTGGAATAATGTGCCATTATTGTGGCTTTTACAATCAAGTGGCGAAAAATCTCTCCGTACAAGGGTATAGCGCCGCAGTCAACCCTGTCGTAGCTAAAATTTTTTAAATTGAGGTTATTTTCAAATCTCATTACAGTAATCTGGGTACGAGTGGTAAACCGATCATAAAACCGGAGCGCGCGGCTCGCTTACCTGGGCCGGGAAATTCCCAATACCTAGCTCTTTGCGACGCTAAAATTTTCGAAGCTCGGGCATCACTCTTGTCCAGCGATCGCTGGCAGCTCTCCGCTGGGCCGGTTCATGGTTGTATTGGAATGCGTCCGTGAGGCGGTGTTGCCATTTTACAAGTTCGCGCGCGCGCAGGTTGCAGGATTAAACGATGACCCTGTATAACGCATCTTAGACTAAATAAATAGTCTAACAAGGGAACACCGCGAACCCGGACTCACCGATTGGAACGCAACTTTGTGGGTTTTTAGAGTGACTCAAAACAAGAGCAACGATGTGTTTGATTTGTGCCCTATCGCCCTTTAAGGTGGTGAAAACTACCCTCAAAGTCAAATTGCCACTTCCACTTTTTCACGTATAACTTTCAAAGTACAACAGACAGAAAAAAATGTTTCAAACAAAAGTTTAATGGCGCAATAAGCGCTACAAAATAGCGGTAACAAAATTTTTGAAAAAAAATTTTTTCTTAAAAAAAAATTTTACCTCGCGTTAGTTTTAACAATTCTTCCATTTATTTAATAACTAAAAATATCGGGTGTTTTTTGTGAATTCAACCGTGTATATGAATTGTATAATGCACTATCGGCTTATGGAGTTACGCGATGGCAAGTACACGGTTCGCACGGTTGCGCGCTCACAACACATAGTAAGTTGCATAATAAGACTCGTTCTATTTGCTGCAGGCCTTGACGGTGCCAAATATGATAACATAAAAATATCAAAATATAAAGTATTATATCAAAATTATTCGATTATGTTTTGTCTATAATATCTATGATGTTTTATGTTTGTGCATACTATGCTGCAATCACATACGTTGCACTGTACTGCATCAGACATGTATATAAATATTCATTTAATGACTATTCTTAACAAGTTATTTCTTAACCCTACGGTTAAAAATATATGTATACATATATGCATTTCATTCCACATAGTTTTCACAGGCATGATGTTCATCAAAAAAATAGATATTTTTTACACCAAGCACATCTTATAATAGCTGGTTTATTACACAGATGACAGCGTGGCAAGGTATATGCTTCAAGAAAATTGAAAGAAAAGTCTACTGGATTTTCAAACCGCGATGGTCTTTGTTCAAGGTATCCACTTTTATACCAAGCGTATTTAAATAATTCCTGAAATCTCGGAGAAGACAATTGAATATGTGTGAGCGATTGCAATTTGATGATATTATTTCGCAAATGTAAATATACGTCAAGATTGTATAGTTAGACGCGGTCTGAAAAAGTTCTTACAAAATTTTTCCATTTCCGAAAACCAAAAATGTCCAGCGGTTGTATCAGACTTGTTGTTCCTTTTGGTATGGTTAACGCAATAACTTGTTTGTTGGCCGGAATATTTTGTTGAAAAGTAGAAGGACAGTGGCCGCTCCATGAATCAAGCAACAGGACACTTTGAGATCCAGTCTTCGGTAAAAAGACTTCTGTTAACCAAATGTTAAAATGGTACGATGTCAACTTCCCAGATTTCGAAGCAGTCAAGAACACATTAGCCGGTCTGAATAAAGTTTTTTCCATCCTGGGACCAAATTCTCCGGTAGTTTCTTTTAACACCATAAACAGGGGTGACAGTAATTGACCGCTCGCAGAAATCGTAGGGAGAATCGTATAACTATGTGTGATCGAGGATACTGATTGCACGGATGCTTCTATAGTCTTTCCACCACGGTGTGTCAACGTACGACCGGAATGGATTTCTAAATTAAATCCACTCTCATCTGCGTTGTATACATAACTTGGATTGTGTGTAGCAATGTATGGTTTTACCTGATTTACGAATTCGGAAGAAGTTAAATGTAAATGTTGCTGCTTGTCTTGCTGTGCGGAACGGCTGACGAATTTTGTAACTTTTCTCGAAACGATGTTGTGCACTTTTTTGAAATTCATGATCCAGGTATGGCCAGCTTTGAATGTGGGAAGATTGACCTCTTCTTTTGCTTCTAGCGCCCATCTTCTTATATCAATGTCATGTATCAATGAGCCCTGATCGATAGCAGTTTGAAATTTGTCCAACACATTTTGCACGATAGATAACAGCTGTTCTCTGCGTGTACCGCCATTCGCCAACGCTGCTTCCCTGCGATACAATTGTTGAACTGATTTAACTTTCCTGAATTGATGTTGCACACTGCCGAGAGGTTTGCTATCTTTTGAGCCGCTTCTCCAAAACTCAACAGCTCAAATTTTATAATTTAAATCTACGTTACCACTTTCTCCTGGGACACACACATCATCAAATTCATTCATAGTAAATTCTTCGTCTTCCTGGATATTATCGTCTTGAACAAACTCACATTCTTGGGGCCGCGCTAGATCTTTAAATTCTAGGGTTGTAACATAGTCGGTTGTGAATGAAACGTCATTCTTACTATCAACTATTATGGTATGTATAATTTCTGATAATTCCTCTTCCCTATGATTAATAGGAGACGGCGGTATTCTAGATATATGTAGAGCAGTTATCAGTAAATTAATTACATTCGCCGGATTTATGTGCACCATTTTATCGATAACTTGCACTGCTTGCAGTTAAAAGAATGCCAGTGACAACGAGTATGAAGTTGAGCTGCGAAAACTTGGTATTTATAATGAGGCAGAAAGATAAGGATACAAGGATGTCTCATTCAAGTTAAGTTTGTTTCTTCAAAAACGGCATGACTAGTTAATCTTATGCATTAATAACGGAAACTTTACAAACAGTCATGCGAAATTATCAATAATTAACCATACACTTGAAAACACCTCGTGCTAAATGTACCTCGTGCAAAACAAATATGATAATTGTATCAACACTTTTATCAAATGATTAAATATACCTTCTACAAACAAATATGTATACCATTAAAAATAGCTCGATAAGCTTCTTTATTTTATAAGTAATAAATTCAGAGTTGGGCAAAATGTAATCTAATTACATCTTACAAATTACGATTAAACTGTAATTGTGTAGTTGATTACACATAATTTTTTGTAATCGTTCATTTAGGTAGTTGACGAAACCAAATGGTGATGGTGGTGGTATGCAACTTACTATGTGTTGTGAGCGCGCAACCGTGCGAACCGTGTACTTGCCATCGCGTAACTCCATAAGCCGATAGTGCATTATACAATTCATATACACGGTTGAATTCACAAAAAACACCCGATATTTTTAGTTATTAAATAAATGGAAGAATTGTTAAAACTAACGCGAGGTAAAATTTTTTTTTTAAGAAAAAATTTTTTTCAAAAATTTTGTTACCGCTATTTTGTAGCGCTTATTGCGCCATTAAACTTTTGTTTGAAACATTTTTTTCTGTCTGTTGTACTTTGAAAGTTATACGTGAAAAAGTGGAAGTGGCAATTTGACTTTGAGGGTAGTTTTCACCACCTTAAAGGGCGATAGGGCACAAATCAAACACACCGTTGTTCTTGTTTTGAGTCACTCTAAAAACCCACAAAGTTGCGTTCCAATCGGTGAGTCCGGGTTCGCGGTGTTCCCTTGTAAGACGCGTTATATATGTATTTTCTTTGGCTATGTACATACTGATCGCTGCTTGTAAGCTTGGCTGGTCCCTATTGGCGACTGCCTACGGCAGAAAGTCAACAAGAGGTGCAAAATGGTATTTTCATTGCTGGTATTGTTGAAAATAAACTTTAAAATAAAATATTACTAATTGTACTGCAACTGTTTTAAACTACGAATAAAAATTCAGAGTAAGGTCACCAATAATCTCAAATGAATGTATTATAATAAAGGGATAAATTGGACAAGTTCGCCTAGGGCGCAAAGAAGACGCGTGCTGTGCCTGGCTATCTGAACGTCGCGCGCATGCGTCGAGCAGTCACGATTCCATTTGAGCGCTCGCGCCTGCCGCGCACGCCCGTCGCGCACGCAAAGCGTTCTATCCAGTGATGCCAGAACCAGTGATGCCAGAATCGTGGGACGTGGGACAGAACGCTTACCCCCACTATGACCTACCGTCGTCTCCCACTATTGCCTACCGTCGTCCCCCACTTTCTTTCCATCACACTGCACACAAGCATATCCCTACCCTTGTCCGTGTGCACGGCAGCCCAACAAGCAGCTCACACAGACAGGAGTAAAAATATGCTTGTGTGCAGTGCGATGGAAAGAAAGTGGGGGACGACGGTAGGCCATAGTGGGAGACGACGGTAGGTCATAGTGGGGGTAAGCATTCTGTCCCACGTCCCACGATTCTGGCATCACTGGCCAGAACCGTGGGTTTGCGCCCACGGACCCTACCACCACTCCACGACCAAGCGTACCCCCTCTTAGCGCCTGTACCGCACCACACAAGCATACCCGTCCCTCCATCCGTGTGCCGTACGCGCTGCCTGGCCAGCGCTCTCCGGCGAGAATTCGTTTTCATGACATCGAAGCGCTTGTGTCGCAAGCAAAATGTCATGAGTTCAAATCCCGGTGCAGATATTCTACTTTTTTTCTTTATTTATTCTCTAATTTCTCTTCCTATATTCTCAGAAGACTAAAGACTTGAAAACTGTTAATTTATAAAAAATTTTCGAAGCTTGATTTGTTGCTAGAGATGCGATCCCCTTCTGGCTTGTACCGCACCACTACAAGCGTAACCTACCTTCTGTCCGTGTGCCGTGCTGCCTGGCCGGCGCTCTCCGCCAATAATTCATTTCACCGAAATCCTAGAGCTTGGGTCGCAAACAGAAAGTCCGAGGTTCAAATTCGGGTGCGAATATTCTACTTTTTTCATTAATTATTCTCTAACTTCTCTTTCTATATTTTCAGTAGAATAAAAACTTGAAAACTGTTAATTTACAAAGCATTTTCGCAGCTGGCTAATGTACGATGTTGGTCTTCTGCCTTTTTTCGTACATAAACAGAAATAATTCCTTGAAATGCTACTTACAAAATAAGCTCCTTTCTAGGATAGACTCTTTAAAATTCACGTCACAATGAACAGTTACAGAATCGGTGATTTCCGTTTCAGGTAAGCGAGCCGCCCGCTCCGCTATTACGATCGGCTTACCACTCGCACCCCGGATTACTGTAATGAGGTTTGAAAACAATATCGACTGGTCTCGTACCCGTCGCAGGGATGTCATTTATACCTACAGAAGAGTTTTACTAACCCACTCTTGGCCAACGACACTCTTTTCGTGTTAATCAGATTTATACGTATCTGCTTACTTGCATCTTGATTATTTACGAAAATTGTGCCATTGCTCGATCCGTCGCCCCCCACTTTCTTCCCATCGCATTGCACACAAGCATATCCCTACCCCTGTCCGTGTGCACGGCAGCCCAACAAGCAGCTCACACGGGCAGGAGTACAAATATGCTTGTGTGCAGTGCGGTGGGAAGAAAGTGGGGGACGCCGGTAGGGCATAGTGGGAGACGGCGGTAGGTCATAGTGGGGGTAAGCGTTTGGTCCCGCGTCCCACGATTCTGGCATCACTGGTTCTATCTCGCTCCCCCCTTCGGCCTGAAAGAAGCGAGAAACGAACACTCGGAATTAGCGCTCTGTTCATGATATGGGTTCAACGCCGGCCCCGACCAGCGAGATCACAGCGAGGAAATACTGTATATCTGACTTCGACCATAGTTTAGAAATTAAAAAAAAATTTGCGCGGCAGATACCATTATTTTTTTTCTTATGTAAAATGGCCCGCTGATTCCGAAAATAAGGTCCAAAAAATTTTCTATGGATACGGTTTTGAGATTATCGGCAGATGAACTTTTTACCTGGGTCATTCCCAGGGTTGCCACCTTATCACCATACAAATCCCGGAGTGCCACACATTCCAACCCGGAGATTCCAATATAAACCCGGAGATGGAAAAAGCAAAAAAAGTTTTGTTCTCGAATATCCGGAAAACAGATGTGCGATTATTTTAAGCTCAAACAATTCAGAATTTATAAGTATCTGTTTTTTGAATTAATATCTATTATTGTATATAAAATTGATACCATTGTATAATACCACATTTTCTTATTATTATTATATTCTTTTTTTTCTACAACCCGGAGATTTCTTCAGTAAAACCGGAGCCCGGAGATTTGCTTCGAAACCCGGAGTCTCCGAGCCAAAACCGGAGAGGTGGCAACCCTGGTCATTCCACGCCTAATCGATCACTTTTTCTCCCGGATGTCTCGGATTTTGTTTAAACTTGAATATATTGTAGTCCTCGTGGAATCAGGGAGGGTTTAAGTCATCATTATGTGGACTTCGAGTTTGTTTATAAAATACAGGGCCTTGAATTTTGCAATTTTTGCCAATTTTCGTAAAAATGGGTTTTACTTATGAATTTTTTTCTGGGAAACTATTTTTCGGATTTAGTTGGTTCTTACTGCATTTCAATCTGGAAGGTTCGGCCTTCCTGGATACATTTTTTCCAGATCGAAAAATTAATTTTGCAACATTGAAAATTATAAACACGTTTTTATTTTATTTTAATTTTTATTTTTCGCGATTTTAAAAATCCGAAAAAAATACTACCACATTCCTTGAAGTTTTTTCTACAAAATAAACCTATGGTCAGGGTGGTGCGGCTCCTATTAACGTCGCAGTGGGGTGATAAATATGGCGCGGCGGTTTGTGTCGAATCAGGTAAGCGAACCGGATGTCGCACAGTGGTTCTAAATCGCTAAAAAGCGGCAAACCCCTCAAAACGTACTTCAATTTAGTCAGAAATCGGTGCTCGCGTGTTTTTAGGGTCACTGACTACGAATCTGAAGTTAAAGTTGCAAAAAAACAAAATGGCGGGTCTAATATGACTGGAATAAACGTTGTTTCAAGTTAATTTTTGTGAAAATTGAATATTTTCTGATTTCTGACTAAAACGATATAATTTGAACGTCGAATTTAATATGATCACGAGAATTTCAAAACTATTTTAAAAATTATTTTGAAAATTTTATTTTTACCGATTCCAGTGAAAAAACTCAACATTTCTATGTTTGGTAAGTCACGTAGTTCAAGTATATTGTTGAAAATAATAAAACAAAACTATAGTATATAAGTGTTGTTTGAAATAACGAATGTTTTATTCATATACTAAATACATTTGGTGCTTAAAATTTGAATTTTTTAAAAAACCGCAAATTTTAGTAAATATTCTCAATTGGATATCAAACTTGACATGTTACTTTATATAAAGAAATTTGTTACAGCCTGACACTCGGTGACATTCATCTTTGTTTTCCTTCCTTTTCATTAAAACATGACTTAGATTTATGACACATTGAGAACGGAATTACAAGGGTAAATTCAAAGATATTTTACTTTGTTTCTGTAGAAAGTTTATGTCTATAACACCTACTTTAATGGTAAACTGTTTCACATATGGATCTTTTTCAGATAAATATTCTTTGACACATTAAACATGCTCCCATTTTCAAGACATTAAGGAGCAGAAAATTTCGTCAACTTTGACGGCCTATATCTCAATAACCAATAAATATATTTAAGAAATTCAAGCGGTATTTGATGCACTGATATACAGGGTGTTACTCTACCAATAGTCAATAATTTGGGGGGTGATTCTACAGGCGTATATAAGTCGAAAATCAAGAGTGACGAAATTGCGGTAAATGCTTCGTTTATTAATTATCGATGGTTAAAGATTGGCGTCTGGATCGCCTGAATCAGCCTGAATGACGGTAACTCGACGGACAGCGGGCCGCGCGAGGCAGGTCAGCCAAGGCGCGTGCAGTGGCGGCGGACGCGCCACGGATTTACCATGTAAAGCGGATACTTACCCACCTCGCCGAAACTGTGACATACGGTACTTGCGATAAATTATGCTAAGGCGCAAACGTTGTTCGGCATTAAACCTGCCTATTCGTAACAATCCACAAGGGCATATCAAAACCCGCCCAACGGCGTTCTCAAGTAGAGAGGGTGAATGCCATTGCCTTTGAAAATATTGCCCTCAAAAATCACCCACACGGCTCCACACGCACCGCGATTGTCCCGTCCGCGATTGTTCACTTAATTACACACACGCACCACGATTAGTTTTCTCGCGAGTGTCCATGTCTTCACGCACCGCGATTGTCACGTCCGCGAGTGTTCACATAATTACACACGCGCACCACGATTAGTTTACTCGCGAGTGTCCATGTCTTCACGCATCGCGATTGTCCCGTCCGCGAGTGTCCATGTGTTCACGCACAAAATATTGTCTTACAGGAGATGTTCAACGTGACCACCATTCTCTTGAAGGCACAGTTGTATTCTTCTGCGAAAGTTTTCGCGTACTTGTCGGAAGTCGCCCATCACATTCTGCACTATCCCCGATGTAAACTGGATTCGTTGTTCTAATTCGTCCCGCGTGGCCACGGGCGTTGAATAGACCAAATTCTTCATATGTCCCCAGTAAAAGAAATCAAGGGGATTGAAATCTGGAGACCGAGCAGGCCAAGCGTTAAGTCCTTCTCGTCCAATCCATCTATTTCCGAAGTATGCGTTTAAATGTTGTCGTACTATTACGGCGTAATGTGGTTCTGCACCGTCTTGCACGTACCACATGTCTCTTCGCACAATCAATGGCACGTCTTCTAATAGAGCAGGCAATTGTGTCTGCAGGAATTCGAGATATCCTTGGCCTGTTAACCGACGAGGGAGAACAACAGGACCAATAATCTTGTCGCCAAGAATTCCTGCCCAAATTTTCGTTGAAAATTGGTGCTGGGTATTTCTTTCTAACGGCGCGTGTGGGTTTTCTTCTGCCCAGACGTGAGAATTACGTGTATTAACGCTGCCATATCGGTTGAAGTTTGCTTCGTCGGTAAACAATATCTTCGATAGGAAGCCTTCATCGGCTGTAATCATTTCCATCATCCACGTGCAAAAGTGGAAACGGTTCTCGAAATCACCCTCTTCTATTTCCTGCACCCGTTGCAAATGATACGGGTACAGTTGATTGTCTTTCAGAATTCTCCAGACAGTGGTACTGCTTACACGTTCCTCTGCCGCGATTCTTCGTGTGCTGGTCGAAGGGTTCTCCTCAATTCGCCGCATCACCCTCTCTTCGAGGTTCGGATCTGGTTGATCACGTCCCCCGGATTTGTTACCCGTAATCGAACCTGTATCGCGTAATCTTTGATACAGTCTGGTAAATATCCTTCTATCGGGCACATTTCTCCTTGGATATTTTTGGCAATAAATGCGAAGTGCTTCAGGAGTACTACCCTTCGCTTCACCGTAGCACATGAGCATGTCTGCGAGCTCCATGAACGAATATTGTCCTTCCATCGTAGAAAATTCGTCCATACGCACCACTTCACACACCACTACACATCACACACACAATAAAGCCTAAAAAAGAAAAGAAAAGAAATCTAAAAAGCCTAAGCTAAAACTGAAACTGAAACTAAACCTAAAATTAATCGACAACTCTAACTAAATTCAAAAACGCAGACTGCTTTCTGCAATAGAAATACTTCTCGCCGATTGCAGTCTGTGCTCGCGTTGACGACAGTCGTCAAACTGAGGAGACCTTGGCCAAATCCCTGCGCGAAGGAAACGAAAAATGTTACGAATAAACAACCACATACAATGTGTCGCTATACCTGCGCCGAGTCGCTCAGGCGATGATAGACAGCTTATGCGATAAATTAAATTCTTTATTCTTCATCGAATCGATAGGTATGCCAGTGACACCAATGGATTCTCTATGTTTTTCCTATTTCTATTTCTATTTTTCCTCTTTCTCTATGTATTTCTATTGCAGAAAGCAGTCTGCGTTTTTGAATTTAGTTAGAGTTGTCGATTAATTTTAGGTTTAGTTTCAGTTTCAGTTTTAGCTTTAGCTTAGGCTTTTTAGATTTCTTTTCTTTTCTTTTTTAGGCTTTATTGTGTGTGTGATGTGTAGTGGTGTGTGAAGTGGTGCGTATGGACGAATTTTCTACGATGGAAGGACAATATTCGTTCATGGAGCTCGCAGACATGCTCATGTGCTACGGTGAAGCGAAGGGTAGTACTCCTGAAGCACTTCGCATTTATTGCCAAAAATATCCAAGGAGAAATGTGCCCGATAGAAGGATATTTACCAGACTGTATCAAAGATTACGCGATACAGGTTCGATTACGGGTAACAAATCCGGGGGACGTGATCAACCAGATCCGAACCTCGAAGAGAGGGTGATGCGGCGAATTGAGGAGAACCCTTCGACCAGCACACGAAGAATCGCGGCAGAGGAACGTGTAAGCAGTACCACTGTCTGGAGAATTCTGAAAGACAATCAACTGTACCCGTATCATTTGCAACGGGTGCAGGAAATAGAAGAGGGTGATTTCGAGAACCGTTTCCACTTTTGCACGTGGATGATGGAAATGATTACAGCCGATGAAGGCTTCCTATCGAAGATATTGTTTACCGACGAAGCAAACTTCAACCGATATGGCAGCGTTAATACACGTAATTCTCACGTCTGGGCAGAAGAAAACCCACACGCGCCGTTAGAAAGAAATACCCAGCACCAATTTTCAACGAAAATTTGGGCAGGAATTCTTGGCGACAAGATTATTGGTCCTGTTGTTCTCCCTCGTCGGTTAACAGGCCAAGGATATCTCGAATTCCTGCAGACACAATTGCCTGCTCTATTAGAAGACGTGCCATTGATTGTGCGAAGAGACATGTGGTACGTGCAAGACGGTGCAGAACCACATTACGCCGTAATAGTACGCCAACATTTAAACGCATACTTCGGAAATAGATGGATTGGACGAGAAGGACTTAACGCTTGGCCTGCTCGGTCTCCAGATTTCAATCCCCTTGATTTCTTTTACTGGGGACATATGAAGAATTTGGTCTATTCAACGCCCGTGGCCACGCGGGACGAATTAGAACAACGAATCCAGTTTACATCGGGGATAGTGCAGAATGTGATGGGCGACTTCCGACAAGTACGCGAAAACTTTCGCAGAAGAATACAACTGTGCCTTCAAGAGAATGGTGGTCACGTTGAACATCTCCTGTAAGACAATATTTTGTGCGTGAACACATGGACACTCGCGGACGGGACAATCGCGATGCGTGAAGACATGGACACTCGCGAGTAAACTAATCGTGGTGCGCGTGTGTAATTAAGTGAACAATCGCGGACGGAACAATCGCAGTGCGTGAAGACATGGACACTCGCGAGAAAACTAATCGTGGTGCGTGTGTGTAATTAAGTGAACAATCGCGGACGGGACAATCGCGGTGCGTGTGGAGCCGTGTGGGTGATTTTTGAGGGCAATATTTTCAAAGGCAATGGCATTCACCCTCTCTACTTGAGAACCCTGTTGGGCGGGTTTTGATATGCCCTTGTGGATTTTTACGAGTAGGCAGGTTTAATGCCGAACAACGTTTGCGCCTTAGCATAATTTATCGCAAGTACCGTATGTCACAGTTTCGGCGAGGTGGGTATGTATCCGCTTTACATGGTAAATCCGTGGCGCGTCCGCCGCCACTGCACGCGCCTTGGCTGGCCTGCCTCGCGTGGCCCGCTGTCCGTCGAGTTGCCGTCATTCAGGCTGATTCAGGCGATCCAGACGCCAATCTTTAACCATCGATAATTAATAAACGAAGCATTTACCGCAATTTCGTCACTCTTGATTTTCGACTTATATACGCCTGTAGAATCCCCCCTCCCCCCTCCCCAAAGTATTGACTATTGGTAGAGTAACACCCTGTATACAACTTACTTATGCCTACAAACGGGATTTTTAAAATTTTCATTACAGTCTCGGATGAAAAGTTGAAATAACGAACTTCACTATTTTCTTCGCTATTCCGCCCAGTTGCAATTTATTTCAAAACGACGTAACACGTCATCTGGTAAACTAATGCTTCTAGCTTCTTAAAAAAGTCCAAGCCGTTTGGACCAATTTGAAAAATGTTATTCAGTTTTAAAGGGCGTTCGAATACTTTTGTGAGCCAGTGTATGTCTGACTTGTCTTGAGTGGCTGTCCAGACTAGACTGTCTTATACTACACTGTCCTATATTAGCGTCTTATGTCGCTTGGAGCGGGTTACTCCGCTCTTTGTTGAATTTAGGAGCCATTCCCTCGTGGTTAGTAAGGGTTACAGCAACCTTCCATGGTTAACCGTGTGTGGGTTAGTGAAAATGTTGAATATTATTAAGGAAGTTCATAAAAAACGTTATAAGTTATTAAAAAATACGGCCAGTTCGTCAATAATTAGCGTCAATAATTCCAATAAAACTAAAAGATTTTAATAAATATATCAAGGAATATGCAGAAGTATTTGTAAATCTGCACCCATGTTATCGTATATACCAAATACTGCTCACATAATGTTAACCCTCCGACTACGGAACTTTGGAGGCCGGTGCCAGGGTCTTTTTGGACCCACACCGATATTTCACTAATGCATAGGTAGTCACGGCCGCTCGAGCTCGAGAGTCGAGACCCTCACTGATGTTACTACTAACACAGTGACGGTCACTCTAGCTCGAGATCCTCACCGATATGTATTACTACTACCGCAGTGACGGTCGTTCGAACTCCAGCAGTCGGTTTCGCATTATGTTCGGATTTGCGTTATACGTATACGAAACAATAATCTTGTGAATTATGAAAGAAATATTTATTATTTATTTATTTCTCTTGCAAGGGTCAGACCCAGTTAGCAACAAAGATAGGAGTGAATGATACATAGTAGAGACAAGCATTACAACTAACAATCAGAACGAAACAGAGTACAGAAATATGATTATATATTATATGTTTACATTACAAAACATTATATATTTACATTATAAACCATTATATACTTACATTACAAAACACTATATATTTACATTACAAAACATTATATATTTATATTATAGAACATTATATATTTACATTACAAAACATTATATATTTACATTACAGGCTTCACATATAATTGTCCTTGTTTCTTGTAAATGATTTTTACACGCATGTCTGTTACACTGACTACATACAGTTGAAAATTTGTTATTATTTCCTACGCATAAACAACACCTAGCACGCTCTTGCCTTTCTAACTTCGGTTTTTTTACGATTTTCCTCCCTGTCGCTTCAATTGTACTTATCAGAGGCCTATGTAGCCCGGATTCATTATTTTCAAATTCCGACGCTCTGCGGTCTATGTTTTTATCGGTTAAATTTTTCGCTAGCTGTTCTAAAAATAATTTTCTCCTAACTTTTAGTCTAGAAGTAGCTTCCCATGTGGGATTTTTTGTCTGCCATATAACAAAAGCAGGGCTTGAAACCGTTATTATAAAGATTTAGGTTCTTGAAAGAGTTATGAAGAACCTTTATTCTGAATAACCGTTAAAAAGAACCTAAATATCAGACTATAAAAGTATAAGTTAAGGTTCCTATATAACTCTATAACTTTTATTTTTTAGGTTCCTATATATCTCTGTAACTTTTATTTTTTAGGTTCCTATATAGCTCTATAACTTTTATTTTTTAGGTTCCTATATAGCCCTATGCTTGCTTTAGCAGCAATGTCTATATAATGTAAAAACAGAGACAACGGCCAACGGCGTGTGCACCGTCGACAAGAATACTCTCTGGCGAGTTTGCCGAGAACATCTACACCACTTTTTGTTGAATTGTAATATTGAATTATTTCTGGTTTGAATTTCTCAGTTTCTGAGGATATTTCATCTTTATGGTGCAATGTCGAAAGTAAAATGACACACTTTCGCGGTTTTGTTATATACGAAACTAACGTTAATTTAGGAGTAAATAAAAATTGGGACGAATGTTGAGGCCGCTTTTCTATATTTACAAGACTTTTCGGTAAGTCGCGTCTATTTTTCCTAATGGTTCCGACTAAAAATATTTTATTATCTAATAATTCTTCTGATAAAGTTATATCTGTAAAGAAATTGTCTGTTGTAACACATCGTTCAGAATTTTTCCACATAGCGGTTAATTGTTTCACCACACGTTGTCCTTGCTGCTTTTCTGGGGCGTTTCCACGTTTCCCCAGGTAGACATCCATATTGCAGCAGTAAAATGTTGTAGAGTCGCAAAGTGTCCATATTTTTATACCGTATTTGCCGAGTTTGCTGGGCATATACACCTTGAAAGAACAACGGCCGCGAAATGTAACTAGCTGCTCGTCGACGCACCCAACGTCCGTTGCATGGTATGAATTCTGACAATTGTCAGCAAAAATATCTGTCACATCCCGTAGTGGTGCCAGTTTGTCCACCGCTTTCCTTGTTTCACGTGTGGCAGAATCATCAAAACGAAGATACCTCAAAATTTCAATAAATCGATCACGTGACATTATAGCCACGTAATATCGTCGCAAGAGTGTTAGATTTTCTTTCCACAAGTCGTGTTTAGATTCGCGGGATTCTCTAAATCGCCCAATCAGCAACACGAGTCCAAAAATGCGTCCATTTCCACACGATCCACGGGTTTCCATTTCTTCTTTGGCGGTAGACTCTCCTGTGCCTTCTTGTTAGTGTATAATATGGCAGTTTGAATGATTTGTTCACTAATAAATAATTTGAAACATTCCTCCATTGTTTGAACGTGTTCACTCCTTTCAGTTAGTGAACTCTTGCGTGAAAGATGAACATCTCCCTGACTATTGTTAGGTGCAGAGCGCTGCCAACTGCGTCCAAATACAACTTGATTATCCGTGTTATCCGGTTCCGAATCTCCAACCTGTGGCTCAGCGTCACTATCTGACGAATTTCCATCGTCCTCCGAATCTTGAACCTCAGGCTCATCGTCACTATTTGAAGAATTTCCATCGTCCGATGATTTCTCATAATTATCGGAGTCTTCTTCAAATTGTGAATAAAGACTGTGCTCACTTACTTCAGCCATTATGGGTATGAAATGTTTTTCACTGGATGGGCAGCACACACGCGAAAAATACACCGTGGATAACACTTGAAACAATGATATAATCGGATTGTACAAAAGACATGGAGGGCTTCCGTAATGTCGACTAGCGTGTCCAAGAACCGTACAAGACTGTCCGCGTACTAGCGGCAAGGTCTTAGCGCCCTTCCCGTGACGCTATCATCGGGGTTTGGGTTTTTCCCAGGTTCTCCCGCGCAAACGGTCCCGGCCATTGTTGCTGGCCTTTCGAACGGTAGGCCAATGTCCAGGGATGCAATTGGAATATGCGACCATCGGATTATCTTACATATGTCCGCGAAAACGAAAGAATATAACAAGGAAAATAACAAAAACAACTACTAAATCTGTGGTCAAATTTAGCGCTATGAATGAGGTGGTGAAGATGAGCGAATGCGCGTGAGACATGGCAGAACGAGTGTTCTGATTGGGGGAGAGACGGATGCGAAAAATCCAAGCGGATCGATAACGGAAGCGATCGAACAGTCTAGATTCGGTGATCAAGCGGTCGACAAGGCAAAGCGTTGTATAAGAATAATTATAATATACATATTATAGTATAATATAATATAGTATTTGGACGTAATTGGCAGTGTACTCTACCAGACCAATAGTCACGCAGAAGTTCACTTTTTACGTAAGGGTTCACTAACCGGAAGGAGCGAACACGTGAAAACGATGGAGGAATGTTTCGATTTGCCCATCAATGAACAAATCATCAATATCCTTATTTTATACATCAATAAGAAGGCACGGGAGATACTACTACCAAACAAGACATGGAAACCTGTAGATCATGTTGAAATGCATGCGTTTTTGGCCTCGTATTATATTGTTACGTTTTGGGTTTGACATCATAGAACTTTAATGTGTAACAAGCGTAATTGAACATGAAGGATAACGGTCAACAATAATCAAGGTTTAATACAAGGGCAATGAGGTGTTCTCGAATACGTCTGCTCGCAATGGCGTCTGTTTCTAGAGTGACAGCTTGACAGGTGATTGATCCGATCACCTTCTTCTCGCTGTCCTTTTGTCTTCGTCGCGAGCACCGGCGGGCCATGGATTCCATCCATAGGGTGCTCGCAACAATATTATATTACAATAATTTATATATGTATACAGGGTGTCCCAAAAATGTCGGAGTTCCTTGGAAGGGGTAATTCAGGGGGTGATTTGAAACAACTTTTTCCTTAGCGAAAATATTGTCCGAAGCTTCGTTAAGGAGATACAGTGGCGGACGAAAGAAAGTTTACAACTTTTAAAATCGCATAACTTTTATAAAATTAATCCAAACGAGTTGAGTTTTTCCGAAAAGCTACAAGGATTAGTTTGCTAAGTGACGTGTTTCGTCGTTTTGAAAAAAATGCACTTGGTCGGAATAGCAAACAAAAACAGTAAAGGTCATTTTTTAAACTTCTTTTTGTGAGCCTGTATTGAAAATTCAAAAAACCCGTTTGTAGATTGAAGTAAGTTGTATACATACCTAAAATTTCATCAAAATCGGTTAACGCTGCTCTGAGCTATAAACGCTTATAGATCGCAGAATAAGGTCGAAAATCGCGAAATTCACGAAAATCAGCGATTTTCGACCTTATTCTGCGATCTATAAGCGTTTATAGCTCAGAGCAGCGTTAACCGATTTTGATGAAATTTTAGGTATGTATACAACTTACTTCAATCTACAAACGGGTTTTTTGAATTTTCAATACAGGCTCACAAAAAAAAGTTTAAAAAATGACCTTTACTGTTTTTGTTTGCTATTCCGACCAAGTGCATTTTTTTCAAAACGACGAAACACGTCACTTAGCAAACTAATCCTTGTAGCTTTTCGGAAAAACTCAACTCGTTTGGATTAATTTTATAAAAGTTATGCGATTTTAAAAGTTGTAAACTTTCTTTCGTCCGCCACTGTTTTAACAAAAAGCCCCGACCAATCAGAGCGCGCGCCTTCCGCTCGGGCTCCCGCGGTAGCGTTGGCTACGCGGTAGGCGACTGCGCTTGTACTACGAACGTACGAACAAGCAAGTCGGCATGCATCGAAGGAAACCGCGTTACACATTTTTTTTTAAAGCATAATCTTAAATAAGAATTATTTGAAGTGAGAGGATAAGAAGTACGTAAATTTCGTTTTTAAATAAGGCATAAACGAAAAGGTAATGTAGCAGAAAATGTACGACATGTGATCGTAATTCGTTATTGAGGTAAAAATCCGTAGTTCAATAACAGCCAACACAACTAAATTTAAACAATAATATTAGGTGTACGAATAAATTCTTTCCGACTGGATTTACATAATCAGTACAAAGCTACTGAATTTCTATCGCGGTGGTATTCATAATCTGCCAGAAAAATGGGAAAAGGTAATGAACAATAATGGAAATTATGTCGATGATTGAGTTGTTTTCATATTTTTTAAATCGAACAGTTATTGTACCCTAAAATCGGAAAGAATTTATTTCTACACCTAATAATCACCAAGAAATTAAATAAAACTCACCCATTCGGATATTCCTTTCCTTCCTTTTCAGAAACCTGTGTCACTAGGTCACTGTACCGATCCTGGTCATCGGTGGCCGAAAAGATTTATGGTAGGGTAGCGCCCAGTGCTCAGCTGATCGCAGGTATTCGCAGGACACCACCCGAAGGTAAGGGTCGCAACGTCAAGTGCTTCCGGGTTAATGTACCGAATATTCACTTCACTGCACTGATACTAACACTGATCACTTAATTTATTTTCTACGGAGCGTGTTGCTCCTACGTTATAAAAATTGGTGGCCCCGAAAGGGGCCGATTGCTGCTAATTGAACAGGTGCTCAATATGGGCACCCTCGGCGTCTACGCACGCCTCCGCACGTATAACTAGCTGCCTTTGCACTGCCCGTAATGTTTCGGGCGTAATATTCGCCACCGCAGCATGGATCCGCACCACGAGGTCTTCAAGTGAATCCACTGGCTGACGGTACACCTCATCCTGCAATGATTGTTGTACAACAAATACAAAACGTAAGTAAAAAAAGAATACCTATAAAAAATTAAGAGCACTAATGAAATTACCTTCAGGTAGCCCCAGAGGTAAAAATCCAGCGGGGTCATATCCGGTGACCGTGGGGGCCACGCAACAGGACCGCCGCGGCCGATCCACCTGTCCTGAAAGGCTTCGTTAAGGTAGTCGCGGGCAATTGTGGCGTAGTGAGGTCCAGCCCCGTCTTGCTGATAGACCATGTTCTGCCGGACCTCATCTGGAATATGGGCCATAAGACCCGGCAGAACATGCTCTAAAAAGACTTTATACGCTGGACCGTCCATTCTGTCTGGCAGCATGTACGGTCCAACGATAAACTCGCGCACCCGTATAAAGCGGTACGGGCGCAACATGTTCTTCCTCAGGGTTCGATGTACCGTCATTCTGCTGGCACTAGAAGAAAATGCAGAAACATCCATTATTAGATAACATTTGTTTCCCTTAATTAATAATTGTTGCAGTTATCTTGTACTGTGACTTACTTTAGGCGGCGGCTCAAGTCGCGCACGCTGACGGTGGGGTCCTCCTCGATGGCGTGCAGGATATTTTCTTGCACCGCAACGTTCCGCGCGTCTCGGGGTCTACCCACGTCGCTGCCTCGCGGCATCATCGAACCCGTCGAGTATAAACGAGACGCCAAACGTCTGATCGTTCCCTCGCTCGGGGTTTCGATGCGCGGGTACTCCACTGCCAAAGCTCGCACGGTGGCACTCGCGTTCCCGTCGTTTCGCGCGTAAACCCAGAACATAGCGTAGTACTCTTCGGCGGAGTACATTTCTGGGCCGAGATTACTAGCTGACTGACATGATTTTTTCCCAAGTAACTTCCCTCTACCCCCAAGTACTTTCTCTCATCCATTATGAGTTTACTCCCACCAGGAGAAGAGGCTTTAGGTAAAAAGAAGCCAGCACATTTTCGGAACACACGTGTTTTGCAGAAGTGCAACGAAAACTTTCACAAAAGCCCGCGCTCCGTCCTTCCACTGCCAATGTACTCATTGCTTCGAGATAGAAAACAGACACCACGTGTATCGGTTCGAAAGGGTCCGAAGGGAAGAGACGTAGGAAGTCTTCGAGTTGCTATAAAGAAGAAAATGCATACCATTCCTGTTTCCCCTTTCTGACACCCTGAGTTCACGTCTGCTACGAGGCGGAACCAATTAAGTCATAAATTATCCGAAGCTGTAGGAAACCGTTCTCTACCGCCGACTTGCGGGACAATACGATCATAAACCGCGACCCTGGCGAGATGCTCTGGCTGATGAGCCTGATTAATTTTGGAGAACTAG
The DNA here is from genome assembly GCA_963855975.1 of Andrena chrysosceles. Classification (NCBI taxonomy): domain Eukaryota; kingdom Metazoa; phylum Arthropoda; class Insecta; order Hymenoptera; family Andrenidae; genus Andrena; species Andrena chrysosceles. Next base: position 74,152,344 of record OY979767.1, on the reverse strand, counting down.
AAATTACAGAGTATTATCCAGCATCAATACGTCTCGCGGAGAGACACAGGAAAAGAAGGGTAGTCCGCTGACTGCGCGTAGTCCCGCCCGCTTCGTCCTACCCTCAAATTAAAGACGGATCCCTTATCTCTCGAGTATAAACACGCGGTCGAATTTCAAAACACAAGCACGCGTCGACGTATTCGGTGCGAGAGACTTTGTCTCGGGCCTCAAGCCCACAGTCTCTCGCACCGAATACGTCGACGCGTGCTTGTGTTTTGAAATTCGACCGCGTGTTTATACTCGAGAGATAAGGGATCCGTCTTTAATTTGAGGGTAGGACGAAGCGGGCGGGACTACGCGCAGTCAGCGGACTACCCTTCTTTTCCTGTGTCCCTCCGCGAGACGTATTGATGCTGGATAATACTCTGTAATTTCTAGTTCTCCAAAATTAATCAGGCTCATCAGCCAGAGCATCTCGCCAGGGTCGCGGTTTATGATCGTATTGTCCCGCAAGTCGGCGGTAGAGAACGGTTTCCTACAGCTTCGGATAATTTATGACTTAATTGGTTCCGCCTCGTAGCAGACGTGAACTCAGGGTGTCAGAAAGGGGAAACAGGAATGGTATGCATTTTCTTCTTTATAGCAACTCGAAGACTTCCTACGTCTCTTCCCTTCGGACCCTTTCGAACCGATACACGTGGTGTCTGTTTTCTATCTCGAAGCAATGAGTACATTGGCAGTGGAAGGACGGAGCGCGGGCTTTTGTGAAAGTTTTCGTTGCACTTCTGCAAAACACGTGTGTTCCGAAAATGTGCTGGCTTCTTTTTACCTAAAGCCTCTTCTCCTGGTGGGAGTAAACTCATAATGGATGAGAGAAAGTACTTGGGGGTAGAGGGAAGTTACTTGGGAAAAAATCATGTCAGTCAGCTAGTAATCTCGGCCCAGAAATGTACTCCGCCGAAGAGTACTACGCTATGTTCTGGGTTTACGCGCGAAACGACGGGAACGCGAGTGCCACCGTGCGAGCTTTGGCAGTGGAGTACCCGCGCATCGAAACCCCGAGCGAGGGAACGATCAGACGTTTGGCGTCTCGTTTATACTCGACGGGTTCGATGATGCCGCGAGGCAGCGACGTGGGTAGACCCCGAGACGCGCGGAACGTTGCGGTGCAAGAAAATATCCTGCACGCCATCGAGGAGGACCCCACCGTCAGCGTGCGCGACTTGAGCCGCCGCCTAAAGTAAGTCACAGTACAAGATAACTGCAACAATTATTAATTAAGGGAAACAAATGTTATCTAATAATGGATGTTTCTGCATTTTCTTCTAGTGCCAGCAGAATGACGGTACATCGAACCCTGAGGAAGAACATGTTGCGCCCGTACCGCTTTATACGGGTGCGCGAGTTTATCGTTGGACCGTACATGCTGCCAGACAGAATGGACGGTCCAGCGTATAAAGTCTTTTTAGAGCATGTTCTGCCGGGTCTTATGGCCCATATTCCAGATGAGGTCCGGCAGAACATGGTCTATCAGCAAGACGGGGCTGGACCTCACTACGCCACAATTGCCCGCGACTACCTTAACGAAGCCTTTCAGGACAGGTGGATCGGCCGCGGCGGTCCTGTTGCGTGGCCCCCACGGTCACCGGATATGACCCCGCTGGATTTTTACCTCTGGGGCTACCTGAAGGTAATTTCATTAGTGCTCTTAATTTTTTATAGGTATTCTTTTTTTACTTACGTTTTGTATTTGTTGTACAACAATCATTGCAGGATGAGGTGTACCGTCAGCCAGTGGATTCACTTGAAGACCTCGTGGTGCGGATCCATGCTGCGGTGGCGAATATTACGCCCGAAACATTACGGGCAGTGCAAAGGCAGCTAGTTATACGTGCGGAGGCGTGCGTAGACGCCGAGGGTGCCCATATTGAGCACCTGTTCAATTAGCAGCAATCGGCCCCTTTCGGGGCCACCAATTTTTATAACGTAGGAGCAACACGCTCCGTAGAAAATAAATTAAGTGATCAGTGTTAGTATCAGTGCAGTGAAGTGAATATTCGGTACATTAACCCGGAAGCACTTGACGTTGCGACCCTTACCTTCGGGTGGTGTCCTGCGAATACCTGCGATCAGCTGAGCACTGGGCGCTACCCTACCATAAATCTTTTCGGCCACCGATGACCAGGATCGGTACAGTGACCTAGTGACACAGGTTTCTGAAAAGGAAGGAAAGGAATATCCGAATGGGTGAGTTTTATTTAATTTCTTGGTGATTATTAGGTGTAGAAATAAATTCTTTCCGATTTTAGGGTACAATAACTGTTCGATTTAAAAAATATGAAAACAACTCAATCATCGACATAATTTCCATTATTGTTCATTACCTTTTCCCATTTTTCTGGCAGATTATGAATACCACCGCGATAGAAATTCAGTAGCTTTGTACTGATTATGTAAATCCAGTCGGAAAGAATTTATTCGTACACCTAATATTATTGTTTAAATTTAGTTGTGTTGGCACGGATTTTTACCTCAATAACGAATTACGATCACATGTCGTACATTTTCTGCTACATTACCTTTTCGTTTATGCCTTATTTAAAAACGCAATTTACGTACTTCTTATCCTCTCACTTCAAATAATTCTTATTTAAGATTATGCTTTAAAAAAAAATGTGTAACGCGGTTTCCTTCGATGCATGCCGACTTGCTTGTTCGTACGTTCGTAGTACAACGCTATCGCGGGAGCCCGAGCGGAAGGCGCGCGCTCTGATTGGTCGGGGCTTTTTGTTAATATCTCCTTAACGAAGCATCGGACAATATTTTCGCTAAGGAAAAAGTTGTTTCAAATCACCCCCTGAATTACCCCTTCCAAGGAACTCCGACATTTTTGGGACACCCTGTATATATAAATTATATTACAATAATTTATATATGTATATATATATAAATTATATTACAATAATTTATATATGTATATATATATAAATTATATTACAATAATTTATATATATATAAATAGGACTATATATAGTTCGATCCGTTTCCATATACCAGGGTTGTCTAACTGACGACTCACGAGATGCCGGGGGCTCCTCCGCCTTGCGGCCACGCTGACGATCGCAGTCGAATTCGTCCGTCCCTACACAGACATAAATACATTCGATTGCTACGGCCGGCTACGGCCATACGTTTACATATAATTATAATTAATACGACAATACGAATTGATATATACTTACTTTTACTCGTCTCTGTGAATGTGAACGCGCCATTGAGTCCGCGTCATATTATTGACAAGGGATGGTATATCCACATCAATTTTTGTTATGGGTATCCTTAACAGCGAAGATAATGAATGGTCCGCTAATCTTGACCGATATTTACTTTTTATTTTTGTCATAACGGAAAACGCACTTTCGCATCTGTATGTAGAACCAAACATTGATGAACGAACGGATCTGCTTGCAAATTACACAATGCAACTCGATAATACATTTCTTGGTCTTCGCTGTTAAGGATATATCAGTTCGTATTGTCGTATTAATTATAATTATATGTAAACGTATGGCCGTGGCCGGCCGTAGCAATCGAATGTATTTATGTCTGTGTAGGGACGGACGAATTTTACTGCGATCGTCAGCGTGGCCGCAAGGCGGAGGAGCCCCCGGCATCTCGTGAGTCGTCAGTTAGACAACCCTGCCATATACCAACAACATGACGATAGTGCACAAGATACCGCGAAGGAGTTCATCACTTTCCGATTTCACGGACAGCTCCGTCAGTGTCTGCATGTCGCTCTCGAGACCGCGAATCCCCACCACTGACTCTGCGCCTGTGTGTGTGCCGCTCTCGAGACCGCGAGTCCCCACCACTGACTTTGTCGCTGTGTGCGTGTCCCTTTCGAGATGGGGTCAGAAATGACTCCGGCACAGCCTAGCGAGGGTTAATACATTCCTGCGAAAGTGAAATCTATTTTGGCACTATCCAATCCACCAATTGGGTGAAGAGACCCAAGATGCCAGAAATAACAATTTTAAAAACTATAGAAAAAATTGTAGCTCAAAATATTCCCATTGTAATATAAAGGAAGATGTTTTAAACTTTATATCAATTTCTTCAGATCCAGTAATACATAGTTTTCTATATTTTCCAAGAGAAAACCAAAAAACTTTTTTTAAAAAGTAGGTTAATAAGATTCTTAATCTTAATAATTCTTGAATAGTTTAATAATTTTTTCTCTAGTTCTTGGGATCAGGGCCCACTGTGCGTCGGGACAAAAGTGGGCTTAGAGCGAGGCGAAAATTCATTCGTTGTTTACAATTGGTAATTTCATATTATAGCAAAAACGTTTGCCAGATTTCTAAAGGGCAATTAAGAATTTCATTGCTTAGTACATACGATGAGTTCAGACCCGCAGGTACCATTGTTAACCGCGGAAAATGTTCTGGCCGATCAGCCCAATTAATTTTTGAGGCCCAGGTATGGCATTTTCCTCCTTTACTACGTCAAGAGGGAGAGGTCCAGAGATTTCTCCTCCGCCGACGAATTCACAGGGGGAAGGCCCATCCCCTCTTCGAGGAACGGTGTTTCCAATGTGTGTTTCATAATTATATTAAAACAACAATTACTTTCATATTATTTTCTCTTCTTTATACGATAAAGTGCAAAATATTAAATAGTTGAAAGAAGAAACCTTGTTGAATGCCGCAGTCAAACGTAGCAGCCAGATACAGCTAAGAGATGCTGCCCTCACTGTAACCCGCGTTAACCGGGTTAACCGGGTTACTCGGGTTATAGATGTTTTGTGTTACCCGGTTAAGCGGGTTAGTCTACGGTACGAGATACCGAACGCGGTAAGGGTACGAGTTACAATCCCTGACCCGGACTTAATAAAATCGTAAGGTTGATAGATCTACAAGCTATACGGACGTTAACTGTACCAGTGATTATGAACGTGGTCCAAGTAGAAAAAGTGAAAGAACTGAATTTATGTGTTATTTTCTATTACATCGATTACACAAACGCAGAAGTCTAAACATTGCAAAACGAGAGAAAACATATTTTATGTAGACTACTTTCATAATCACCGGCACAACTGATATTATATATGTTCGGAACCAAAGAATTAACCCAGGCCTGCCCCATCGGGTGCAAATACCTCCTGAATTTCTAGGACCCGGGCAACAGCCGAGCGCGGGACTTTAAAGTTGCTACACATTGCGAAATTTGTAATAAGAGAACTGCATGAGTGTGCGTCCATGTAGGCTCGTACCACGACTCTTTGCGATTCTGGGCGCCGGGTCAGGAGCCAAGCATGGAGCTATTTCGTTGCTCGGTTTCACGCTTGGCTGTGCTATTCTTTGCTACTATAGAATTATTTATTATGGTAAGGAACTCCGGGATGATGCATATGTGTAACAAGCAATAAAATTGAAAATATAGAAACGTATTATACAATTTCACCGAAACATAACATATTTAGAATGTTATTACTATACAAATAAATAACTTACAAAGATAAAGAACAGAATTTTATTGAACGATATATATACACACACATTTGCAAAAGTTAAAAATTATATACTAATAAATATATACATACATATTATATACTATATAATACATATTATATACTATATAATACATATTATATACTATATAATACATATTATATACTATATAATACATATTATATACTATATATTATACATATGATACTTATATTGGCTAAAAAATGATTGATTATTATGTAAATAATTTAAATATTGTAATTATAGCCCTTTCTTTACTGCCCCGTTTTTTCTTTCACTATTAAGGAAGTCGCCATTTCCACTGTTGTCATCAACTTAAAATTTTGTATCGTTTTATAGAAATTAAAGAAAAAAAATTAAGTGGTGCCTTTTCTAGCGTAGGGTAGATGCACCATTTGTGGCCATTTTATGGATTTCAGTGACTTTCATCGTAATTATCTTTAAAATTGTACTTCAAATCAGGAAACTGTAAGCTTTACTAAATTGTACACTATCTTTACTATTAATGTCTAAGTTGCCATTAACTAGAGAAATCGTTAAATAATTAATAAAGTTAAAAAATATAAGAAATCCATTTTTCACCGTTTGTGGCCACTTGCACACTAGTTTTGGCCATGCTTGGTACTAGTTTTGGCCACTTTCAAAATTTAATATAATGTGTTAAATAAATTTGAAATAAGGAAGCATTTAAGTAAGAAAAATGCAGTATACGGCAACAATTTCTTATTTTATTACTTTCATTTGAAAATAACATTTCCATGTACTTAAATATTTACATACATAGCAAAATAGGTTCTTATTTATACTATAATCTTACATACTAATTTCTCACTTTCTTTGCTTTGTTTGTTTCGCTCTTATTTTTATTTTTTCAACTTTGGTTTTCTTTTCTTCTTTTTTATCCAGCTTTACTCTTGTTGCTGCCAATTTACTTTTCTCTGCTTCTTCTTTTTTCTGAATTTTGATTCTTTTTGCGGTTAATTTAACTTGCTTTAAATATTCTCTTTTTTCCAATTTCTTTTTATTTGCTTCTGCTTTTCTTTGCAATTGCATTTGCTTGTCCTCTTCCTTTGCTTTCATAACTTCTAACCACTTATTTGTCGGAAAGACTGAAGGTAAATGCTCTTTCCTCAAGACCTTTTTTTTGAAGGTTTTGGTGCGGGCCACACAAGAATATTTTGTAAAGCCTTTTCTAAACAAATTGATCGATTAAAAAGTATCCTGTCATTGGAATCTGCACAATTTTTATGCTCGTTATTATTATTGCTATTACTACTACTACTATTATTCAGGGACTTAATACCGGTATTATTTGGATACCGGTATTACGCCGAGGGACTTCATACCGGTATAGTGTGGATACCGGTATTACGGCTCAGGGACTTCATACCGGTATAACTTGGATACCGGTATTACGCCAGGGACTTCATACCGGTATAACTTGGATACCGGTATTACGCTATACCGAAACCGATATATCACCGAAACCGATATATTACCGAAAACCGAAATAAATACCGGTATTTTTTCGGTTTTCCTCTTGTAGAAATGGTAGGTTAAGATTAAGACAGGTTTTTCTTTTTCAATAAAACAATAAAATATTAAAAACAATAAAAATATATTTAAGAACTACCAACTTATAAGGTCGGATGTTTATTAGTCCTAAGTATTAAGATGTCGTTCACAATATCATCAGACAAATTGTAACGTAATAGTGACAGGATATATTTTAATGAAGAAAACAATCTTTCGACGCTGACTTGGTTTGGTGGTACTGCTAACGCTACTTGTGCTAATGAATACAATTCGGGACTATTATTTTTTTCTTTACTCCAGAATTCTAAAATATTCTGCTTTGAATCTAAACGCGGTTGGTCTGCAAATTTCCGCAACATATTCATGATATCTAAGGAACATATCGTATTACCGTGACTATGTCTTGTACGATCTAATTCCCTTAACATATTCTCCACTTCATCTACTTCAACTTCCTCTTCAACTGCAATTGAGGCACTTTGTGAGCAGTTAGTACTAATTGTACTCCTATGTTGTTGCAGTATTTTTTTTTGGTACGCCCAAGTACGTACCAGATGAGTTTTTGCTCGTACCATTTGTTGTTCGTTTAACACGATGTTGAACCGCACATCGAGGAACATGCCTATCAAGAAAACATCGTGGTGACTATTAACTTGTAGAATTTGCTGATGATTTAGTTTGTGGTCACTATGTGACACTGCACATCAAGGAACATACGTACCTGCCAAGAAAACATCATTATTGAATAAATTTTTTTCTCGAAGTTTCATGGCTTCGACGAGTTTCTCCGATAATATTGTCTTTATTCTTTTTGTTTCCAGTATACATTGCGACCATGTCCTATCAAAATCTCCAATAAGTAATTGCTCTTGTTGTAATTTTTTGGTCGCAATGCGAGCTGGAACTAAGCAACGCACTATGTCACTTATTTCTATCCACGTTTGTGGACTTAAATATTGATCTTTGTTTTTCGGGTCACAACATTCTTTTAATTCTACGAGGCGTTCCAGCATATCCAATGTGGAATGCCAACGCGTAGAGCAATCTATAATTGTTTTTTTTTTGTTCATTGCTTTTAAAAACCTTTTAACTACTGGCGACCGTAACTTTTTACACACTTCTCTCGTTTCACTTATTGTTGCAGCAATTTTTTTATCTTTCAATACATCTGTCACGGCTAGCTGCAATGTGTGAGCAGCACAGCGTACTGATCGAATTTGATACTTTTCAGTACTGTCATCCTTTTCGTTACTAGTTGAAATGACTTCTTCGTTATCTGACAATGATAATTCAAATTCTTCGTCATTTTCATTCCCATATACTTCATCTGTCGATAATGAATTTAAACTTTCGCTATCGCTGTCATCTTCACCACTGTCGCATTCTAAATCCGTCTGATCATTTCCTACTAGTTTTACAAGTTTAATCATATTGGAACCATTATCAGTCGTGATCGAATAAATTTGGTTTACAGATATTCCGTAAGTGAGGAGTACGTTTTTTAATATTGCTTTTATATTTACCCTTCACTCTGTGCATTGAAAATTTTCCGTGGTCTGTGCACGGGGGTCAATCTGACCCCATATATATTTTCATATATTTTGTAAAGTTTTTTAAAAAAGAATTGATCCTTTTATTTTATTTTTATGAATTCATAAGAAATGCTTACTTTATTCAAAAGGTACACGATAATTAAAATTATATTATACGTATATAAAACATTTAACCCGAAGCATCGTCTGACATGGTTTCGTTGCTTTCTTCTTCGAGCGAATCCATTATGTCTTCATTGATACAGTTCATGCAGATGGTTTTTACATGTGTTGCGCAAGATGGCTGATTACAGACATAGCATCGTGTTCCTGCTTTCTTATCAGCCGATCGTGGGCAAATGTTGCAGCGTGGTCGCTTACTGTCAGATGTATTCGCCGCTGTTCCTTCGGCTGTTGAAATTCGGCTAAGATTTTTTACATTATATCCTATTTGATGAATAACGATTTTTACATTTTTTTCAATGGCTGTGAGTTCGATAATCGGTTCGTTATATGATGCTTTACCAATTGCATAGCCATTTCCTTCAAAAATATTTTACGTTCGGAGCTTTTCCGCTCAATGAATAGTTGTGGATTGACACATTTGTACAAGTTATAAGCTACTATACCTGCGATATCAATCATGTTGAAAAATAAAACCATTGGCCATCACTTGGTCTTTCTTTTGCAGGTATAGGTTCGAACTAATTTGTCAAGTGTGTCAACCCCTCCCTTCGTTTTATTATAGTCCAATATGATGTTGGGTTTATTTGAAGGGAGGTCAACAGTATCATCATTGTGTAGAGTGGATAGTAACAGTACATTCTTGTTTGGTTTCGGAACATAACTTACTAAAGTGAGATGATTGTCGAAGCAAAATTTTGAAGAATTCGCATCTCTCTTCTTAATTTTGGTCTTGTTCGTAAATTCCTTATGTAAATCTGGTTTATTTGAGCGAATCGTTCCAATTATTGTTATTTTTTTCTGTAACATCTGTTCTGCTAATTTACAACTCGTAAAAAAGTTATCCATAGTTATGGTTCGACCTTTATTGATATATGGTGCAGACAATCGATGAACTAAATTTAATGCGTAATTAACTGAACGTGGCTCGTTCGGTTGCTTGTCTACATAAATTTCTGCTTTCAATGGGTACGAATTGAGCGCATCGCAAATCCAAAAAATCTTAATCCCATACTTGCCTGGCTTCGATGGTATATACTGTCTGAACGAACATCAGCCACGAGTTAATACCAATTGTTCATCTATAGTTATGTGGGATGATGGTTTATAAGGTTCTTTGATATTTGCCAAAAACATATTCCAAACATCACGGAATGCTGCGAGCTTATCTTCCTTCAATCGTTCTGCTCTAGTTTGATAATTGTCGAAGCGCAAGAATCGTAAAAGCTGTTGCATTCTTTGTAATGACATTGTAGCCCGATAAAAAGGACGGTTGTCCGGTCGGTAAAATTCATCCAATCTTTCGTCCCAGTTCTTATGAACACCAGCGTATATAAGTATACCAATCAAAGCATAAATTTCAACCGAATTTGTATTATACCAAATATGTCCAGTGTGACTGTTCATATTGTAAAAATTCTGGGATTTTCTATTTGTTTCGGCTACTATTACATTTACTACCGTTTCAGGAATTAATTTTTTGAACGTGGCCAGATGAGTATTTATATTTTGAGCTATCTGAACAGGAATTCCTTGTTTTTCTCTCAAAATCTGAAAGTCGCGAACTCTAATTACATTTGGTGGATTTACGCTCCATTTTCTTTTGTACTTTTTATTTTGGGCATAATACCAAATTCCTTCTTCCTCCACTTCAGGTTCGTCAGCAGCTTCTATATTTTCTACTTCTTGTTCTTCATCACTTTCTATATGGAATTCATTATTATCCAGCTCAACCTGTTCATCATCATCGCAATGAGAAAAATCACCATCAAAATTATCATTTGCAAGTTCTTCCTCATCTGAAGCGGTAATGTTGTCAAAAAGATCTCCAATATCTTGGCTATTCTGTCTTTTTCGAGCCATCTAAAGAACAAACCAAATAAATTATATAAATATACTTAAAAAATGATATTACACAAAACAACCACAATAATATAAAATATTCTCACCTTATAAAAATTGTCTCCAACTTAATATTTATAGAAATATATAAAAGAAAAAGAAGTGCAATATTGTATACAAAATAGGAGTATTTTCGAAACTGTAGACAATAATTTGTACAAAAGTAGTATCTTTTAGTTCTGTATAGTTCAGCGACTTTGCGCGGCTAAGCTTCGTTGCCGGACTAACTCTCGATCGCTCGACGACGAGTCACGCGCTAAGAAACGGTCGTCCTTACCTAAACAAATGCCGTCATCCAAACGGCAACGGATATCGCGGAGAGCCCGAGACGTCTCTGCCTGGGTGCCCGACTCAGATATTCCCACTAAAGAAAATATATAATATAAATTTTGAGTTTGCGAATATCTGTTCATTTTCTTTCAATATTTTATCTATTTCTACCTGTGTCTTATTTACAGTCAAAATGTCCTCCTTTTTCATATTCGCGGTTGTTGAATTTTCATTTTTGTCTATTTCACTTTTCTGTGATATTCGCAAATTTTCATCCTGACACAGTTTAAATTTTTTTATCAAGTCTAGACCTAACAACAGATCTTCTTTGAAAGTATTACTTTTTATAATGAAAAAGGGAAAATTTTCTCTTATATTGCTAATTTCGACTAATAAAGTTACAGTGCCTTCCGACTTTGTTATTCCTGTTAATCCTTTTATGTTCTCACCCTCAGTTATCGTTTTCTTACTCACATTATTTTTTTCCCAAAACTCGTAGTTTATTAGAGATATGTTAGATCCTGAATCATAAAGACCAATCGCAGGATTTTTATTTATTAGTACTTTAAGTTTGATAAGTGGGGTGACTATGCGTTTTTTGCTTCTGCCGAGTTTGCTATAATTTCTTGAATTTCTGTGTTGTTCACCATTTTAATGTTTTCATTTTTTTGTTTATTCACTTTTTGAGTTTTCAATCTGCATAGACTTTCAGGATGAAACCTGTTTGCATAGCCTAATTTTTCACAGAATGCACATGGTGTTTTTGTAGTTTCTCCCTTTTTTTCGTTGAACTGACCTATTTGTTTTAACTTAGACATTAAATCTTCAATATTCACTAAACTTTTTTTCTCTAATTTATTTTGAATAATTCTTGGCAGATTAATGACGATCAGATTAATTTGGGTGTTTACGGAAATATCTTCATCTGCCTCCAATAGTAAATTTCTTTTCTTTAATGCGTATTCTAATAAAGAGCCATTTAAAAATTTAAAATTATATGCGTAAGCTATTTCAGACCAAGATTGGGCAGAAAAGGTTTCTAGAAATGAATTGTTCCAAAATTCCCAATTATTCATCGAAGCCTGCTCCTTCATACCACAATTAAACCATTCTAGAGCAGATTTTCCTAAAAATAGTTTTAGGGTCTCAGCATATTGATCTTGTGTAAGGCCCACTCTTTTACATTCTTGTATAAATATTTTTAGCCATGTGTTTGCCTTGAAGTTCTCACCAGTAAACTTCTCTAAAATGATATCCTTAGCTTTTGACCGACTAGATTTTTCTGTTGAATTAGCTTGTGCGTTGGTAGATATTAGTGGAGCCTCCTCTAAATACTCATCGTGGAAAATCATATTTCTTTCTTCATCCAAATAAATAGATTCGAGCTCCTCAGATAAGGTCACTACCACCTTTCGAAATTTATTACGTGTTTTTAAACTTTTCACCACGCCTTTTACTATCTCATTTTTAAATAATTGTGCGTGTTGAACCTCGGTTTGTTTATCTCTGGGAAAAGCAAAAATTTCCTGTTGATCCAACCTCTGGATGGTTTTCACTTTTACCACGGTGCTCTTGGAGTCTGCTCCGGCTTCAGATGCAAAGTGCAATTTCACTTTGATTAAATCCATTGTATTGATTTGTAAGTCTGTATTCAAGACTTCACGGATTAGGGATTCGGATTTGTAGGTTATTAAGTTGACACTCGTTGATGCAGAAAAACAACTGTTTTAAAAATAAACATATTTACAGATTAGCTCAAGGCTAATAACGTATTTACAAAAAGATAATTACTAACATACCTGAATCAATACAATTGTCCTTAATAATCATTAGCTTTATCTAAAGCACGTGTCTTTATCATTCGTTAGTATTAACGTCTACCGCGTCGCCTCGCGAGCGTTGTCCCTGGTCGTGGGGCCGTCACAGTCCGGCGACCAAGTTTGGCGCGTAAGTACAAACTTACATATATATATATATTCTCCCGTGCGCATCTATATATATATATATATAGGGGGCATATATATATATATATATATATATATATATGCCCCCTTTGGGCGCGGGGGAGCGGGGAATGGGAGATTAGTTGCACGCGCACGAGCCGCGGAGTGGGGGAAGCCGTGATGATGGACGGGATCAGTCCGAGTCGACCAGCCGCGGAGACCTCTCCAGACCGGACCCACCCCCGAACATTTTTCAGAGGGAGGGAATGACCCCCCAGAAAGTTTTTAAAGAAGTGAATGACCCCCGAAAACTTTTTCAAACCCCGATCCACCTCCGAAAACTTGTTCAGACCGAGCCCACCCCCAAAAATTTTTTTTCCAAACCAATATGCGGCATACAGACATTTACTTCCAATGCAGAGAAATAATAATTTATTTTTATTGGAAATTGTTTCGGACGATCTCGGGAAAGATCGACGTTTTACAAACACCTATTCAGAGGGTGGAAAAGAGAGAGCATTACTTTTAAAGCTAAATTCGAGAGAGAGAAAGAGACGACACTACATAGTGGTACAATCACATTTTATTCTAAAGGTAACAGTATTTCAAAGCGTTCCGATTTAACGTCGCGGTATATCGCGCGATCTCGTGCAATTTGACTCCTCTGAGAAAGCTATGCAAGATGATACCTACCATTTTGGCGGCATGAAGAACGCACGAACGAAATAGAATTATGCGACGTCAGCAAATCTTAAAATTATGTGACAAGGACAGAAGGAGAATGATGGATAAATAAAATGGAGAAATAATATACGTTTAAGATATATATATTGTTACAAACGAAAATGAAAAGGAAAAAATTAAATAAAAGATAATAAAAGAAAAAGTGGAATAATAGTAATAGTAATAAAATATAAAAAATAAAAATAAAAAATAGAAAAATACAATATAAAATAAAAGAAATGAAAAGAAAAGAAACTATTTGCCGCGGGGGGCGGGACGATCGGGGTGACGATGGGTTCGACGGCTGCGGCGATGATGGTGGTGACGGGGGCTGTGGTCGTTGCAGGCCCCTGGGCCTCTCATACGGCCGTCGCCGCGATCGCGCGGTCATCATGGGGCCAATTACTGGCCCCTACCGCCGCATCCGCACCTCCTGGGGTGCAGGCTGGAGCATATCCTGCGCCCGACCAGTCAACCATTCCAGCAAAATATGCTGTGGTATGCCCTAGAACATACAAACATCGATATAATATTGATACATGAATGGACATAATAAACACCAAACACACAAAACAATGTCATGTATTACATACCTGCGGGGTGATTGCGATGGAAATCGCGGCGGCGGTGAAGGCGGCGATCAATGGGGCGGTGGTGAGGGAGGCGACGATGGCGGCGAGTTCTAAAACATAATCAACAATATAATAGTCACGTGTTAAAAACGTAATAAACGTAATAAAAACGTAATAAAAACTTAATCAAAATTCGCGAAACATTGCAGAGTATTAGGTACATACCTCCCGATTATCTCGCCACATCATCTGGACAAAATTGATCTTCCTCAAATATCCTATTATGGCCGTTGGCTACCTCGATTAACAAACAAATGGTCTCGCTGCATCTCCAAGCTCTCGCATGTAAACTCTTATCTTGAAATCGAGAAGTGCGTAGCTTTGCGAAGTAAGATGTCTTCACCAACATTTTCGCTGACCATCCTCTCCTTATTCACACGCATCTTCTTTCCCTTCTTCTTTGGACACATCAAGCGACTAGACCAAATCACTTTGATCGCGTATTGAACGTGTATGGTACCATTTTGAACGGGTATTGAACGCGTATTGAACAGCTTTGATCGGGTATCGAACGTGCATCGGACGGCTTTGATCATGTATCGAACGACTTTGATTGGGTATCGAACGTGCATCGAACAGCTTTGAACGTGTATCGAACGGCTTTGATCGGGTATCAAACCACTTCTACATAATAATTATAAGTATCGTATTAATCTAGCGTACATCACAAGTAGGAAGTTGGATTGGTAGGAGGGTGAAGAAAAACATTTTCATATACATTAAAAATTGATTATATTTTATTTATGCATTTCTCTGGTGTTTAGACCACCAGTTGAATATTTTAAATACATTTTGCACGGCACAGTGTTTTGCGTGTCTACCACATCGCAGAGTATTAACTACATTTAGCTTATTTAGAAATTTGATATCCTCGTAGTTAATGTCCAGCGTCTCGATGATCGCGACCGCTCTCGTATTTTCATCGAGGAAATCTGCAAGCCAATCGCGTTTCTGCAGCCCTTTAACGTATACGATATGGGATGCGTCATCTTCTTCATCGATCGCATCAGCTACAGCTTTCGTACTTAGCTGTTTAGCCATACTGTACTGTGGTTTACAAAAATGTTGCCGTCAGAAACTTGGTGGTCCGATCGAGTGTATCCTCATAGGCCCACTTTCTCTAACATTGTGTTAGATGTAAAGCACACGTATTGTCGCTATTGGCCGACGCGTCACGTCAACGAATCGGTCAGCAGCTCCGCGTGACGAAGAGAGCGAGCGGGGGAATTGGGGAGTTCCGCGGCAGAGAGTGGGGCGGCGCGAGCGAGGTAGTCCCCTTGCCCCGCTACGCATCCGACTGCCAACAATTTTGCAAACCACAGTACAGAACGTCTCCGTCGTCCCAACGTAGTGCATGATGTTTTGTCACCAACCACCGAATGCTCGATTTGTCGGATTCCGTAAGAAGAAATTGTGGCATAGGACTCCCAAAAATATAGTGGGAGAGAATTGTCCCCTTTCGTAGGACAGCCACTTCCTTCACGATAAATCTTCCATCAACGATAAACGCTTGCAGGTCAACGACCGTTGGTACAACCATTATCGGTACAATTTTAAGGTCCACTCGCTTCCAAGACAGACGAGAGAATGCAGTCTTTCTCGTAAAGCATCTCGATTTTCATAATGAAATTTTGTATGAATTTGGTACAGGAGGGGGCGGGCAAGTAGCGTGGCAATTTAATTTATTTTCCGCACCATGTTTGTCAGCGGATTGTATTCAACCACCCGATCGTGCAGAATCAGACAGTAGGCCGCAGTATTTGCAGGCACATTCTCTTTATACACGACTTCTATGCGCACGTCCACGGTGCCATTCTTGATCGACTCATTTTGTCGCGAGCAATCAATCACCACGAGGGGCCAAATTGTAAAAATTCAGCCACAGTGAATAAGGCCTCGTTGCAACTATACCCATAATATGATTTACGGAATTGCGTATACATGTGGTACAAGATGACGTGTTTATTCTTGTCAAAGTCCAAGTTCAGGTCATCATATGGGTAAAATTCCGAGTTCAAAAAAAGTTTTACATTGGCCAATTTGCAGTCGTTGAACTTATTGTTAGTAACGTCTTCGCTTATCACATTCCTTCGATCAGTCTGTAGAGCAAGGATCATGCATCGCGGCTTCTCCATATGTACAGATGCCTTCACGGCCCATGAATGCTTGGTCGTGCTGTGTAAGAGAGGATACTCGTACAGATCCCACGATTGAAAACAAGTGCTCAGGTTTTGTCCACTTTCCAAAGTATGTAGCAACGATAGCTTATTAACGTCATTTAACGTCACATGGGGCATCCGCCACTGTAATTTAACTAATTCAATTTCTGGTTCCAACATCGGCGATCCATTAGAGAATTGTTGTCGCTGCGCGATCGTATTAAAATCAATTCGTGACGCGCATTAATAATCATGCGTTTGTAGTCCTCGCAAAATCCCAGCAAATATTTGAGTGGGATGCAAAAATTGAAATGATTTTTCACTATTGGCCCATCGCGTCGCTTCTAGCCCCATCCGACATTCTCCGTATTTTTGTCTTCGCCAGATGTCAGCGATACATAGTTTTTAAGCGTGCTAGTTATTCCAACTTTTCTGTTGCGATCAATCTCCACGCCATTCAGCTCGTATCGAATCTCATCAAATAAGAACGCCACGCAATTATTTCCCAACGTCACCGTTAATGCATCTTTTCGCTTATTTATCTTCAATTTCCCCCTCCACATAGAGGAAACTTTCACACGGCAATGTGTATCAATCGTGCTGCTGAATCGGTATTCTTATTTCATCGCTGTATCCAAACGTCGTGTTGACGTATGGGTT
Organism: Andrena chrysosceles; assembly: GCA_963855975.1. Classification (NCBI taxonomy): domain Eukaryota; kingdom Metazoa; phylum Arthropoda; class Insecta; order Hymenoptera; family Andrenidae; genus Andrena; species Andrena chrysosceles. The sequence continues at coordinate 74,135,288 of OY979767.1, read as the reverse complement.
GTATGTGTGAGTCTGAAGCTTAACGATGCGATCATCAAACGTCGGCTTCCCTCCAATACTTAGAATGTCAGCCATTTTTCAACCTAAATGCGCACAATGAATCCCAATGATTTCAAAAATGCAATGTTCGCAGCACTGAGCCTCTTCTTTTTAGCGTGATCGGAGCTATTGCAGTTGTTGTTGTTGTTGTTGTTGTTGTAAACGATTTCACTTGGAAGAAACGGGTTTCTGGCGTCGTTCAATACAAGCATCTCTTTCGTTCGCACCACATGTATTATCGTCGCCGCCGTCGTACGTGCAGTCTGATGGTAATCTCTTCACCTCGAAAATCAAGCAATCGTCCGTCTTGATCCACAACGCGTATCGTTAGATCCGTAATGACCCGTGCAATGATTGGAAGGTAAATGATCTGCGCGGGCGTTTCCGATATCTTATATCCTGGTGGGACTCTCGGAGAAAATTCATGTATCGTATGTACACGCCTTCCATTGTTGTACGCGACAGCGGTCACGCTACATTCTATACGAATAATGTTCACGTTCATGATATTAATTGGATCGTTCGATTCGTGCCACCGTCCTGGTTCTAATACCCGATTCATCGAGAACCCTAATAGCGATCCAATGTTATTGGGCTTTGTAAAATCTACGGCGAACCGACAGTACAGTTCGCTTTTCATAGTGTTGTTGTTGGGGCGCAACACTATAGGATACGCATCGTTGTCACCATCATCGTTGTTGTTGTTGTTGTTGTTCTCATCGGTGCCGCTGAGATTTTGAGGATACCGTTCGAGTAATCGCTGCTTCAAATACTTGGCAATGGCGTCTAGTTCGTAGGAGCCGTGGGGAATCGTAATGTATTCATATGTGGTGTCGGCACCGTTCTTGTTTTTGGTGTTGATGTCATAGTTTGTGGCGAAGTAGAATTTATCGTTGCTCGAGTCGATGTTTGATATCGTGTGATAAGTTTCGAAGGTTGTTAGACCAAGCTCGTAATCATCGTCGCTCAAATCTATGGGTGGAAAGTAGCTCACCGCGAGGGTGCTACTCTTGCCGGTTAGAGTGAATGTTAATGACATATTCCGAGCTGTACGATTGGACTGGTACTGAATCAGAGTGGCGGGAAGTCATTCCTTAAATTTAGTGCCGATCGTTTGTAGAAAGCGTAGACATAGTTGTCCACAATTGCTCTGATCGTACTTCTGATAAGACGTACGATTGTATTCAATTTGCACAGAATCTATATCCAGATATTTTACCAATTCCATAGGCGGTCGAAGATTCCCAAAGCTGTCGAAATATATTGCTCGACACCCTCTCTTCGCATACGCCACCCAATGAGTCCCAGGCCCCTCCACATTGTCCAAATTTACGATATCGCTCTCGTTTCGACGTACTCCTCCAGCTGGTAGCGCATTACGCATAAAAACACCTCTAAAGAATGGAATACGCATACGTTTTGCCAACTCCTCCAATTGTGCATCGGTAGTTACGCCCGCGGGCATTTTTATTTTCTTTTCGACGTTTTTTTTTTCGTTTCGATATTCCCTGTCCGCGCTTGTACGGTGCGAGATAAAGTCCGCGACCTTCCATGGAGCGATTATGACATTGCATTTCCTGCAGCTGATGTGGCGCCGCCTTATTATCGTTTACCGCCTTGGCGATTCCCGCCGCTCCACCAGCCAATGATCCGAGAACACCTAGCAGCGGGAGAAGTGGTAATATACCACCCCGTTTTGCCACCGGAAGAATCCGCTTTTTCGGCGCTCTCTTCGGAGTCCTTTTGCGCAATTTTGCTTTCATCGCCATTCCGATTTTCGTCTTGGCCTTCATAGCCGCCCAAACAGCCGTAGCAGCACCTCTTTCACCCAGAGTCGAGTCTCGCGCAACGATTCGTTTTTGCGCTTTGTCAGCGAGAACGTTATCTGCCGCGTGCCTTTCGCCGAGGTCGTTGCTGCGCGAATATGCAATATCGTGTTCGCGACACGCCGCGTCCAACGGATTGATGCCTTGATCCCCTCTAGCCAATCGTTTTGCTAGATGAGTTCCCGGACCGCAAAACTGATATCCCGGAATATGTAATTCGATAGGTAGCGCGTTTATCGCCCGATTTAACAAACCACAGCCTTTCTTTACTCTCGTCGTCGACATTCGCCGCAGTTTTTAATCAATGGTGCTGGACCGTCGATATGCGTTCGCTGCCAAGGGCGATTATAATGCTCCAGACACCGACGATACTGTCGAACCTCAGAATCGGCTTTTATACGCTCGGGGAGTCTGTCCCACAACTGATCAATCTGTCTCCCAAACTCTCGGAGTAGAATAATCTTTGGTATATATTTCAACTGCATAGAGGTTATGTCTCGAATATCACAATTATCCGACAGGACCAGAAGCATTTTGAATACTGAACTGTTTTGCTTCGGTGCGGACCTATAAATAGGGCGCTTCGACGTATCAAAATCATTTTTCACAGTTCGCGGAGAGGATGCGATTCGTGCGACAACCTGTGACGATACGCGTGACAAATTTTGACGATAAATCACGAGTGATGTCTTCGAAAACAAGACGCAGACATGGTAGCATGCTACCAAACACTATACGCTGCGTCATTTGTGGCCCATCAAATTGTGGCCCATCAAATTGTGGAAAGACCAACGTGCTGGTGAGCTTGTTGGAAAGTACTCACGGCGTCCGCTTCGAGAACGTGTACGTTTACTCCAAGTCGTTGCAACAGCCGAAATTCCAGTATTTGGAGCATTTATTGACTCCGATAGATGAAATTGGCTACTTTACGTTTTCGAATAACAGTGACGTCATCCCACCGAGCGAATCGCTTCCGAATTCCATTTTTATCTTTGATGACGTGGCATGCGACAAGCAAGATACGATAAGGGAATACTTTGCAATGGGGCGCCACTGGAACGTTGACTGCTTCTATCTCTGTATGACGTATGCAAAGATTCCCAAACATCTTATACGGCACAATGCCAATCTGTTGATTCTGTTTGAGCAGGATGGTACCAACTTGAAACATGTGTACAACGATCACGTAAACACTGACATGTCTTACGAGGATTTCTGCGCTTTGTGTCGTAATTGTTGGCAACGAGAGTATGGTTTCGTGGTAATAGACAAGGATAGCGCGATGTCCAATGGACGTTATAGAAAGGGATTTAACGAGTTTGCCGTACCGTGAGACGGTCAATTGTCGTCAACACGTCGGTGGGAAAGCAACGTCTGCAACAAAATGATGACTGATATCGATACTCTGGAGATTAAGGATCACGAGAGAATAGCGAAGGAAATTGCAAAAACCAGCGATTCCATTCGCCGGAAACATCAGGCTTTGAAGACTGGCAAGATGGAGGAAGATGTCGCGTTGGAGAGATACTTCAAACCTATCGTCGAACCCCTAAAACATATCGTGGAAAATACTGCAGCGGCAGAAGCTCATGAGCATCATGACACATCACCGCTGATGGGCACAGACGTTGAAGGGAATGAAACATTAACGCCTAAAACAAAAATCCATCCGAAGGGGAACACATCGCCCAAGGCAAAGAGGAAACGATACATGTCACCGGAATATTCACCCATAACCTCAACACCAGTTCAATCGAAGAATAAACGACGGAATGTCACATCAAACGAGTCTCCCGTTCCTCCCACACCAATAAGTACATTTCCCAGTGTGCGATCGCTCTCAGCCATTGATGACGACGTTTTCGAAACTAGTCCCAATGAGTCGTTTGTAACATCTATTAGACAACAACGCCAAACACCCGAGGGACAAGAAACGTTTCGCAGTCATTTCGGTCCGCTCGGGCAAAAATACATGAGCACAATCATAAGTGGTGATAGGGATGGAGCAATGGACTATGTGTACGGCGTATACTTTAGCAATAGTAGAACGATGCTTGGGGATAAGAGTTTCGATATAGACAAGGATGATAATATAATCATAGATGCTGTAAAATACAGAGGAACACCCGGCCTTTACGAACTGATTTTCAAGAGAATTCCCGATAATGCTGTATACACCGATGCCGATAAACAAAAATACAAAAGTATATTGCTGGCAACGAATGCCCACAGACGCGGTCATGGTGCTAAAAATCCCATATTGAGCAACAAGGGATACAAGTACAAACATGTAATTACACCGCTAATCCCCCGCGCATCAGCTAGTAGGGCAGGGAAAGGTATAACGGTGCCACGAGCCATGGTTGTAAACTATAACATGATCGATTACGTACACTGGGACGATCCCAACGAGCTGGTGGATCGATTGCGTTTGCTTGAGGCGTCGCGTCAGGCGGGTAACAACTCTCACGATCCCGAAATTCTATCGATTGTCGAGGAACTCCGCGAGGTAGGCCTCATTATATAAATTAAACCGCACACCGATGATGTGCACTGTATGCATCGAGATGCCGATCAATAAATTTGGAGTAACGCTCGAGAAGAGTGGAGCAGCTAAAATGGACTATTACAAATGGAGCGGTTTGCTTCGAAATTATATGCGAGATAACGCTCTTGCCGACTTCGATGTAAAATCACGCAGAGATATGACGCGTAGCTCATCCGGTGGCCGACACCGATGCCGTCAATAAACTATACATGGAAGAGAGCATTATACTTTTGAGAGAGCAGCAGGAAGATTTAAAGAAAAAGGTGATCGTGTTTCACACAGATATCCTGATGTTGCAAAACAGCGTTCAAAAGATATCACAGGCGTCGAATTCTATCCCGCAGCCGGACAACGAAATTCGAAAAGTTAATGAGGCTATAACCGCTTTTGCTACGGAGCAGCAATCTGTCCAGAATTTCCTCGGGCCGATGGGGAGCACATAATGCACGTACACGATAATTATCGCATCAATCGTGTCACAGACACCTCTGCGATCAAACATGCAGCCATTATCGAAATTCAAGAGTAAAGAAAACCACGGTCGCAAGAAGCTACAACTCGTTGAGGAATTGCATGCTCCAGCTCGAAGACATTTTGCAGACAATTTTTTTTTATTTTTAACACATTATTTCAACCATTTATAATCCAATTAACACTATTCCTACCACGAACCGGTCAAAAGACCGTTTTTAAAATATCGATTAGAATTTCCTATATACAACGTAATTGAATCGCCTTTAAACTTCACGACTTTGCCTCAAATATACGTATAATACATTTTTGAATATTCACTTCTGGTTTTATTGTTTATTTTCTGAGAAAAATTTGTAGTTTGTCTTACCTAACGCGACCGGTCAAATGACGTGAAATGTGTCGGTAGGAATAGTGTTAATATATACAATGATACATATGCATGAGTGAACAATTTTATATTGCGCAATAATTCCCCCTATTTATATGAATGCGTTAATAAATACAATAATAATTTTCTATACATGCGCGAAGAATTTTATATTATACAATAATTCCACTATTTATAATAATCGAGTTAATAAATACAATTACAATTTCTATTTTTACAATGGGATATTATAATGTCCCCAGGGCAGAGTGTCGGTCGAATCGGGTACGATATGCCGCTTGTCGTCGTATGGACATAGAGCGATTTCAGATTCTGAAATGGTGTACACTTTATGAAATTTAGACCGTATGCATGATTGTCTGCGAACCATTTCGATCTCCCTGTGCAAACACTGCGCGTAGTCGTCGAAAGTTATCGTTCTGGCTATGACGTTGGTCTTGACGCCTTTCGCCTTTTTCGTATCTTTTTTGCCGTCTACGCGAAGTGCATACATTTTCGCTCTAAGACCTACGAATTCGGTCATTATCGCACCGTTATTTTCGTCCTTCATCAGCCCCGGAACCTTCTTATTTATGCGCGACATATTATATGGATTGTCGGTAGGATAATCGCTTGTGTCGAATCTATCGATATTGTGTTTCATGGACTCGTAGATATCATCGCATTGAATGTGATAAATGAGACTATCTGTGTCTGTGTATAGAATTTTACAATTTTTTCCGTGCTCGGGCGACATGTACTTGTGGTGAAATTCATACAAACAAATTTTTGATATGTCTAGAATGCACATACCCACGTATATCGGTTTGTTGAATTTCACCTCGAGTTTTCGCAATTCAACAGCTATTAAATTTTCCGAAAAAAACACTTCTGCTGTGGGAATTCGGTTTCGCGATCATTGCCTCCGCGCCATATCGCCCTTCCCAATGTGTCAAAAGTTTTACATCCACATGGTTTCGTACATTTTCCATAGTTTTGCCGAATGCGCTTGTTCTAAACCGTGTATTGAGTTCGATGTAATCGCGGAGCTAGGGAGAATGAGCGAATTGAAGCACGCGGTGCATCTTTGTAATACGAAGACCGTGACGCGTGCACTGCTGCAGGTTGCGGTAATGGATGATGTAACGCTGCTTATCGTATACCGTCGCGAGTAACTTGTCCTGCCTGCTGCCAGATGGTTTGGCACGCGTCGGGCAGAACGGTAGATCGGTATGAGCGTCGTGCAGACGTTGCGGATGTTCCAGATCTACCTCGAGAATGTACCCCGTGGGCGAATCGACACCGATTGAAGACACGTCAAAATTTGCAACTTCTTCGACCCATTGAAATTTAGCGTATTGTTACGTGCCGCGGCCTTTGGTGATCGAGCGGCGCGTGTTAGACAGCCAAATTCTGATTAGGGGTATCCCACAATCATTTGATTATCAGAATTTGTTGTAATTATGTTTAGAATGACAAGGAGGCTCGCCGCACCCGTAACAGTCAATTATTTTATTTAATTATCTAAATACCTTATCAGAAGGATAAGGGGTAGATTTTTGGGATCGTCGGTGCTCTAGGCCCATACGGGTCTTTTCAAAGGAATCAGACAGGTAATTAATGAATATAATTTAAAGAATAATAAAGCTTTAATATTGAAATACTTAATGAAAGCAAAAGATTACAACAGAATAAAGTGTATGTAGAAGATCAATCAATAATTTTTATAAACAAAGACATTAACGCAATCGGGCACAATTCCTGATTAGGGGAATCCCACAATCATTTGATTTTCAGAAATTGTGTTAAGTACGAATCAATTTTAATACAGTATATGAAAGAGATAATAGGTGCAACTCACCACACAGTCACAATAGTACAAATGGGAATATAATTTGAATTCCTTTTTGGTGCTTGAGTAATTCTGAGCCCTGGTATACCTGAATCAGAAAGAGGAATAAGACGCGAACACACACACGCTCGATTATAGACAAAATACACGCGAATTGAACTTGTGGTTTTAACTGAGCAAGTAGGATTAGAAGTTAAAATAAATTATTTAAAAGAATTATTATAATTAATGGTTCAAAGTTATCGGAATGAATTGTTTCGCAAAGTTGAGTCTTTCACGCGATTACACAGCAGACCGGAGAACTCTATCTCTAAACACTTGCGGACCCAGCGACACGCACCTCACGATTTACCGTCACAGAGTGTCGCAGCTTCATGCTCTCGGCAGCGTCCAGAGTGGGTCCGCTCCGAAAATGCTTACGCTGCATTTTATCGCTCGGCCGCGCTACCGTGGGCCCGTCTACTTAATGAGGCGGTGCATGTGTGTGCTCACGTCTATCCATCAGATTCCTGATTCATGATCAATTTTTACGGAACATTCGTACGCACAGGAGACATGACATTCCATATCTTGACAATCATACAATTTCACACAGCTGACGGCCATCCCCCAATATTCATAAATTCATGTGCACAATTTCTGACTAGGGGAATCTCATAGTCTTTAGACTATCAGAAATTGTGTTAGGTATTTAATTTTAATAAAATAATTCCGAATTAATTAATAATCCACACATGCGACAAAACCGTGGGAAGGAGCGGTTCCCTGCACCGGATGTAGAGTATACAATTCCGTCAGTCTTCCAAGAAAGTAATCCAGTCTGCGCATAGCCGTTACTGATTGTGTAGAACGCATTCGACACTCTCTAGTGAAAACGCCGCTGCGTCAGCACCGCCTTATCTGTATCGCGGGACGGTAATACGTCGAGACGACGACTCTCCAAGAAAGGGTTTTTGTTCCTGACCAAAAAGAAAAAGTTTTACGTTCGGAACGTAACAGTATGGTAGGAGCTGACACATTGCCCATCCATACAAATTGTTCACATCAAAGTACATCAAGTACGATGACTTTTCCGATGCGTCGTAAGATGACATGTACTTGTTATTGGCATGTGCATATCTTCCGGAACATTGGCTTAAACCCCCACGTATACCGCGTTCGATAAACATGACCATATCGATGTCTGTGAGCAATTCGAATGTAATTTTTGTTTGTTTTAGCATTGCATCCCATGTGAAACCAGGTAGAGTATAATAATGTGCTGAATCTAATCCGTAACTCTTGATACAACTTTCGCGAAAATTTTCAAAAATATCTGCCAATAACAAGACATCTGTTTTCAAATACAAGTCGCTGTATTCGCCCAAGGTTCCAATCTCGAAACGCTGCCAGACAGTTTCGGCGTGTGCGTAATCGCTCTCGGATACAGTCTCATCCGTTAACGAACTGTAGAATGACTCGCGCGGCGGTAAGCATGGGTCATGCAGTTTGTCAGCGCAATCAAGATATTCATATGGAAAGACACCCTTTCGCGTCAATAAATTGAAATCCTCGGTGGATAATGTTTCAAATTGGGATCGTAAAATTTTTAATTGATCTGTGCTAAGAAACGATGCTAATTTGTCGAGACTGGTGTTGAGAAATTTGTACGAATCGATGAATCGCAATTTAATACAATTTCGCGAGTCTGAATCAGCCGTATCTTCGACATTTTTTGTGAAAGAAATATACTTTCCTTTCGTTATGGGTAATACGTCAACGTGACCTTCAAAAGCGGTAGCTATTTCCTCGATAATAAAATGTGAATTATAGCCGGATAAATTGTGGAAAACTATGGGGATGTAAAACGCGTTTTTATAATTTAAATTGCACTCCGAATGTGCTGGGCCTCTAAACCGTCCGGACAGATGGCAATGATCGCGGACTCGTACATCGCTAGCCTCGAATGGTTCTTCGCAAATATGACAGTGTGTTGCATTGTGAAATGTCGACAACTGTTCGGGGGTTAAATCCAGCATTGGAACATTACTGGACAAGATGGGTTTGACAAAATTCGCAAAATTTTTCAATTCGTCTACGAACCACGAAACACAATCCGCGTTGCGGCGACATCGATACACTGATAACGATGTATCGTACGAACAATGCATATAATATGCTATGCTATGAACTTTGTGGTGTTGATACGCGCATAATTTATTATTATTATTATTATTATCACCCACTCGGTTGTCCTCTGTTTTTGCGATGATGCACTCTAGATCTGCGTACACCACGAAGGGGAGTCGCTCCTTCCGACAGTGGTTGTTGAAGTTGAACAAATTTTTGCCTTCGCTAGGCAGCAGGATGGCGCAGTCCAGCGAATGAAGCTCCAACTTTGCGGTAGATCCGAAATAGTGCATGCATCTGTAAACCCAAAAAATTTTTTATTTAATTTGTTTCGCGAGATATTTCAACATTTCATATGTTTTCTATACATACCGATCGCAGATGAATTTTTTCCCACTGTGCCTGATCAGCTGCGTGCTCACCAGCCGGGACAAATTCTTGATCCATACAAAGTGTCCTACATCGCTGTGTTCTTGATTCGGCGTGTAGAGCAAGTTTACGTGTCGATTCCTCTTTTGGCTGGTGAGGCGCAACCGAAAGACCGTCTTCGTCTTCTCCATCTCGAAGGTGTAGATGTTGATGGAGATTTGGTTCAACCGCTCAAATTTTCCAATTTGCCTCAGGGACATTGGGAACTCAATGCCCTGGAGATTTAGCACAGACGTATAGTGCGGGTATGAACTTGAGCGATCGAGATGTCTTTCCGCAAGATGGAGGGCGGCGATCACTGCCCACGCGAAACATGCATTGTCCGGGGATTGCACATTGATCGTTGCATTTTTCAACAATAAATCCTGTGGCAACTTGTGGTGGCACCCCTCGCGCAGCGGATTGTATTTGTTGACATTGATGGTTAGATTCATGATTCTCGTCAATGCCCACCCGCTGTCGCGTTCCTGGAACTCTTCCAGCGATGTCAGGGTGGGTTCGACGACGCATCTCTGGTACCACTCCTGCAGATCGGATGTGCCGAAGAGTTCACAGTTTCGGGTGTTGATGCTTTTACAAGCACGCTTGTCACCGGCCACAAATTCACCGTTGAACACCGTGTTCACTTTGAGGTGTCGATGTTTCCTCAAAGCGCCCCGCACATGCTCCAGCACAATGGTCCCCGCACCCTGAAGGAAGTTGCGCGGCTCGATGTAATTTGAATTTAGCACTGCACCAGTTAATACGCGGCTATCGAACGCAGTGTCTATTTCGCGCCACAAAAGTCCCGTACTCGAATGCCCGGCACCTTCATGCACAAAACGACCGCGCAACGAATATTTTAGTCCTTCGAGCTGCGCGATTCGAGCAACCAGCGATTGCCGTACTCCGATCGATAATCGAGGACGTTTTACGCGGCTGTGTTCTTCCAACGATTCGATGCACTCGTTGCACCGTTCTTCCCACGCGAGGTATTCTTCTCGCGAAATCAATCGTGCGGATTGATCCAATAATTGGTGGATTACTTGCGCGAATTCTTCCATGGTTGTAAAAAGAAATGTAAATGTATGTCTTTTCCTCGCAACACGTTGCAACGATTTGAGGCTTTGTGCAGTTTTGGAGCGCGCTTTTATGACCGGTGTCATGATTTGTGATCTCTGTCTTACTCTTTTGGCGTACGCCCTCCCTCCAATGCAAAACCGACGATCCGACCCAACATGGTAATATGCAGTTTCTTCTGATACAGCAAAATTCTTTCTATGATTAACGCGTATGACGAATTAGCGCGCAAAAATCATCCGACACAGTTTCTGCTGATCCCACATAATTCTAAGATTCTACGTTCCCAAAAGTATTATATTACATTCAATACGTGTCGAGACTTTTATCCTTGAGGATGGGGCTGAAGTTACATGCAACCGTGCGATATGCTGCGACGTTAAGATTGAAATACATTATGGAAAAATTGGATGCTTTAAAATAAAATGTTGTAGTGGGGGAAGCAATTTAGGTCATATTTAAGCCAGTCTCCCGAACGCTATTCCATCAATCGCTCAGTATCCACAGTGACTTTCGACGGAACAAATAGTGCTCTGAAAAAATGTGCAGTACCAGTGCCGAAGGAAACGCCGAACACATGAATTATTACGTTCCCATCATGCGAGATGATGGCGTAGCTCAATGCGGGGAGAATACATTTGACAGGTAAGACTTAATTTTCACATCTTCTTGAAATTTTTTATGTTTATTCCTAATACGAGTGGACAATTTCATAGCTTTGATTGTTCTCTTAGGCCGCGCCAAGCATCGCGAATCATGGTCTAGAGATACGCATTAACAACCATGGGTAGCAAATATTTGGAAATTAGGATCAGCGTAGGACCTATGGCTGATGTGGCAGTTGTTCTCGGCGACAATCGCGGGAATCATCTCATATTATCATGGTATACGTGGTGTGCACTAGCCGCAACAAGTACAACCATCGAACAACGTGCACAATTACCTGGATCAGAATCGCTACGGATTAATGAATTATCGGTTGATTTTTGTTGGATGTATGATTCTCCGATTGTAAAGATGTATTTTAAACCGAATACAGTAACATATTTATTTAATCTTGAGCCGTGTGTAAACTATGTGTATCTGCGATTACATGAAATTGCAAAAGATGTGAGGATGAAATTTTCAAATTTTGTCAACGTACTACAGCAGAGCGATGTTGCCTGCGAAACCTTAGATGCGCGTCGTGCTGCCAAAATCATACGTGATAGCGAATATTTCGATGCGGCGTATCTTGTAGATTGCGAACTGGTAGCACGTGCAATCAACGATATTCTAGCTGATGCTTGTATGAAAAAATGTTAAATTATATTCTATTAATTTTAAATAAAATTTCTTAAACGTATATTATTTCTCCATTTTATTCACCCGTCTTCCTCCTTCTGTCCTCGCCACTTAATTCTAAGATTTGCTGACGTCGCATAATTCTATTTCATTCTTACTTTTGCAAAGCTATGCACTTCTCAGTTTCATGATGGGTAGGGTTTTTTATACATATGCGAGCCAGGAGATGTAGCGAGACCAGTTGCTCATCAATCTTTAAGGACATTCAGAAGTCTGATTTCTGTGAAAAGTTTTTGTGTAACCCTTTTTTTCATTTTAAGTGAAATTGCTTTGAAGAAGATTGCTTTCCAAGGATATCGTCAGTCGTTCAACGCATAGAAAATAGAATCGAATAATACCGTGAGTTTCCATTATCATATTTTTTTTCTTTTAGCGAATCGCTGTGTTAGTAACTTTGAGAATTATAAGAAAAATCGGTTTCAGATTATGTCATTGCCCATAAATTTAGAACGTCCAGCTACCGCTACGATCACCGCTGCTGCGACCATTATTCATTCATCCAGTCCGAAAGTGTATGTGGCGTGTCGAAATGTTGCGGTTCAAACCGAAGAAATTCGATGCGCAGAACTTTATGAGGCGGAAGCTAATCAGGATGGTGACATTTATTTAAAAGTATTTCGCAACCTAACGAATGGCCATGCGTATGAGTACCTCGATGATGAGCAATATTGGTTGCGCCGATACGCAGACCAAATGTTTATAAACAATTACAACGATGATGATGATGATGATGATTATTATTATATACGTAGGAATATAGCTCGGCGGAATCGTGAGGGTGTTCCAAAGAGCATGGTTTGACGAAACGTGAAAACAGAGATTGATGATGATTCCATTTTCGTGAATAAAATATCGGGGCTTTGGGCTAGCGTTGTTGCAGTTTAAACTGACCCTGCGCAAGTTCCTGTAGATTTATAATTAAATAAGCTATTTGCTGATGATGTTATCGAGTGGGATAATTAAGCCAAAACCACTCGCCACCTTCGTCCTTAGAATAGTTTATATTTTTTTATATTTTTTCTATTTTTCTATTTTTCTATTTTCTATTCTAGTTTTATATTCTATGTAACAATATATATATCTTAAACGTATATTATTTCTCCATTTTATTTACCCATCCTTCTCCTTTCGCCACTTAATTCTAAGATTTGCAGACACTGCATAATTCTATTTCGCTCGAGCGTTCTTCGCGTCGTATATGTTCGAAGTGGTTCATTACACGTCCAATACACGTTCGAAGTGGTACCATACACGTTCGAAGAGGTACGATTGACGTTCGATACATGTTCGATTCGGAACGCAGGTTCGCAAAGAGTAGATAATCTGAATATAGATTCGATTCTTTATATGCAACATGCGCGCGCTTTTTATCCCGTACGAGCCTGATTAGACTTGGAGAGATCCATCTAGGAAAGTTATTGCCTACCTTAGAAACAACTTTAGGTACATACAAGTCAATGGCTGTGTATAAGTGACCATACAAGAATTGCAGCGCTTCGTCAAGGTTCGCATTAGTTAAAAAATCATCCCATGGTACACTGTTTAAGTAGTCCCGAACGAGACGGTAATCACAATGCTTGAAATCGCAGTAGAAATGGTTAACTCGTAACTTGATATGGCGTATGTCGGTTGTAAACTGACCTATATAGTCCAAATGCCGGAATTGACGCGGAGAACATTTGTCTAAATTTTGATTAAATGCAAACGTCAAAGGTTTATGGTCCGTATATATAATGAAATTTCGGCCTTCTACAAAATGTCGAAAACGCTTCACAGCTGTATACATCGCTAAAAGTTCCCGATCATAAGCACTATATTTGCTCTGTGCGGTAGAGAGGGCTTTTGTCAAAAATGCCAACGGTTGCCAATCCTTATCTACCAGCTGTTGTAAAACTGCGCCGACCGCATAGTCGGACGCATCGACGACAATGCTGATCGGTGCGCCGGGAGCGGGATGCGCAAGCATCGTGGCGTTCGCGAGGCTGTTTTTTATGTCCGTAAAAGCCTTTTCTATAGGTTCCGACCAGTTTACAGGTGTATTGCCTTTTTTCGCGCCTTTCAATAAGTCGTTCAATGGTTTCATTACTTTCGCAGCGCCAGGTAAAAACCGTCGATAAAAATTTACCATGCCTAAGAATCGCTTAAGAACTTTGATGGTAGCCGGTTTCGGGAATTGAAGAATCGCATCTACGCGCTCGGACATGGGTTTTATGCCGTCCTCATTCACGGTGTACCCGAGGAACGTAATTTCATTCGCCCCGAAAACGCATTTCGCCGGGTTGATAACGACGCCGTAATGGTTTAGTCTCTCGAATAATAATCTCAAATGTTCGCAATGTTCCGCCTCGTCCTTAGATGCGATGAAAAAATCATCAATGTACGCAAAGACGAAATCAAGACCGCGAATAATTTGGTCAACAAAACGCTGACACGTCTGGGCAGCATTCCGAAGGCCGAACGGTGTAAACAAAAATTCAAAAAGACCAAACGGAGTTGTTATCGCCGTTTTTTCGATATCTGCGAGTGCAACCGGTATTTGATTATACGCGCGAACAAGGTCGATTTTCGAAAATACCTTTTTTCCATGCAAGGCATGCGCGAAATCCTCGATATGCGGCGGCGTATACCTGTCAGGTATAGTGCGAGCGTTGGCTCTTCGGTAGTCACCGCATGGTCGGGTTTTCCCATCCTTCTTGGGTGCCAGGTGCAGCGGCGAAGACCACGGATTTTTGGAGGGACGGATGATTCCCTGCCGTAGCATCAGGTCGATTTCCGCTTTAGCCAGCTTTAACCGATCCGGGGCAAGGCGTCGTGGTCTACTAAAGACCGGAGATCCCGGTGTCGTCTCAATATGGTGAACGACACTGTGTTTCACAGTGCCTCTCCGAAAAACTGCAGGTCGGGTCAGATCCGGGAATTCAGCGAGAAGGCGATGATATGGTGAATCTCCTGCCACTGTCTTCACCGACGGGAGATTCTCACTGGCCACTTGCCCAAAGGTAGACAAATTAGTCATTGCATCGATTAGGCGCCTATTACGCGGATCGATGAGCAAATTATAATGTGCCAGAAAATCTATCCCGATAATTGGTGTTTCCACGTCGGCCACCACAAAATGCCATGCAAAGTCGCGGCGTAAAGAAAAATCCACTTTCACTGCCAGCGTTCCATAGGTGGCGATGCGCGTACCGTTAGCCGCGTAAAGTTCGTATTCGCTTTTAGGCAAGTTGCCCTTTATCCGCAACCGCGGGAAAGCACACAAATCTGCCCCCGTATCGACGAGGAACTGAGCTTTCGTATGCTTGTCGGTTACGAAAATGCGGCCGGATCTGGAACCGTCGAATTCCGCCGCGTTTATTGACGACGGTTCTCCCCGTTTCCCGCCACCCAGGTACATGGGTTCTTGCATTTCGTCGCTTTGTCGCCCCACACCGCGTGATACCAGCATAGCCTGCCTGAAGATTTCGCCCGGCTTACCTGCTGTCGATCATTGCTGTGATCGCGAGACGGGCTATGGGTCGGCGTACGAAAATTCCGTCGAGGTCCGCGAGAACGATTTAGGACCGCGCTGAGCTGTAGCCTTACTTGCTTCAGCTCGTCCCGTAGTCGGTCGATTTCCGATGAACCGGACACCGCGGCTACACTCGTCTTCTCAGCAGGAATATCGTGAACTCGGTCCGCTATCTCGGCCAATTTCGAGCCGTCTTTGTCGGAGGTGGCTGCCAACACAAGTTGTGTTTTAATCGGAAGACGATTTTTCCACATTTCGGTCAGGAATTCGTCACTGACCGCCGAGTCTGCAAGCTTCTTCAAATGGCGCCAAAACTGAGTCGGCGTGCGGTCCCCGATCTCCTCGGATTCCAGCAATTTCCGGACGCGTGTACTGTCCGAATCAGACAGTCGTTTTATCAGCTGTTCCTTGAGAGCTGCATATTTGTTTTCAGCTGGCGGGTTACAGATGACGTCCTCGACTTCCTCCGCGTATTTCCCGTCCAACTGAGCCACGACGTAGCCAAACTTGGTCTCGTCCCTGGTAATGTTGCCAATAAGGAATTGAGCCTCCAGTTGTTTGAACCACAACGCTACTTTTTTTGGCCAGAATGCTGGAATTCGCAACGCGGTAGTAACGATATGGGGGTTTGCACTCCCCGTTCCCCTGCTGCCGCTACTCGTCTCCTCCGGCAAAGTCATGATCACGCGGGCACTCACGACACGAAAAGAAAATGTTCTATGTCCACAATAGCACCACTTCACGACACTCTATTTCCGGCGCGCACGTAAAATCACGTCGGGGTCACCAATTGTAGGAGTGGATCGTGAGGGTGAATATCGTTGGTCACGATTAACAATAACAATTACTGTTTATTTACAACGGAATGGTGAATAACAAAATCACACAATTTGTGTAGCAGAACTGTTTGAACGAAGCGTCTCGCTTGACGGCTCGTGGTCTTCTCTCGATTTCCATGGACGCCCAACGGTCGTCCGGAAAGCAGAGAGTGGGTGAAAAATACCCAAAACTATTTTAAGGGAAAGTCCTTTCCCACGATACCTTCAAGAAGGTTGTCAAGGCTGTCGCGACCCGAACCGAGTCTCTGGCAACCATCACATTTTATTGCCTACGCCTCGGCCCGGTTACCCGCGGTACGCACTTGAGTACGGAACCGTCTAACCCTGACGAAATAAATCTTCCTCGAGTTCGACTGTCCGCTACAGAACCTATTCTACAATTTCCGGATTTTGAGAAGACATTCAACATAACGACAGACGCCTCAGGTATAGCTGTAGGTGCAGTTCTTAGTCAGGGAGAAATAGGAAAAGATTTACCAATAGCTTATGCATCTCGTGTCCTAAACAATGCAGAAACGCGATATTCACCGACAGAACGGGAACTTTTAGCAATTATATACGCGGTATTTCATTTTAGACCTTACATTTATGGTAGAAAATTTTTTCTCATAACAGATCATAAACCCTTAGAATGGTTACAAAATCTCTCGAATCCAACGTCTCGACTAATGCGATGGAAAATTAAACTTGCGGAATACGATTATAAAATTTTATATAAACCCGGAAAATATAATACAAACGCGGACGCTTTATCTAGAAACCCAATAGCATTACCACTAAACGCGAAGCGAGCACACTCAGAAACAAGTTCTCATGACAACAAAGAACAGAAACAATTCCACCAACCTAACACACGACAGAGAGAAACAACTGCCTCAACCTCAGGAAATCCAGCTCCATATAAACAACCAAGACTTAGTTGATCAGATTCCGATTTGTCATATGACGAAAGTGATTCAAAAGAAACTAAACGACAAAAATTAAAAAGGAAAATAAAAAGAAATACCTCTTCGTCTCAACCAGAAGTTAAAAAACAAGGCATAGAAGTACATGCACCACCTCAAATTCCAGTACCAGTAGAAGTACATGCACCACCTCAAATTACAATACCAGTAGAAGTACATGCACCACCTCAAATTCCAGTACCAGTAGAAGTACATACACCACCTCAAATTACAGTACCAGTAGAAGCTCATGCACCCCTTCGAAACTCAGTAATCCCTCAAGCAGCAATACCCCCTCAAGATATAAGACAAAACAACACAAAGACAAAATCTAACACCAAGACATTTCAAGAAGACTTAATAGAAGAAATAGACGAAACAACTATAGTACCGAAACATAATTACAAAGACCCTCCCAAAATTAGTGCAGAAACAAGCTCAGAAAAAAACACTCACCATGCACCTAAAAAGAAGAAACAAAAATTAAACTCTAGTACAGATACAGCTCCTATAACTCTCATAAAAATAAAAAAAATATTCATACCTCCTTCATTATCCCCTCCACCATTGTTATCTCTTCCACCATTATCACTCCCAACCAGAGTTGGGCATTATCTAGATAAGAAAATTATTTAAATCATAAATCGAATAAAATATACTGTATCTTTATCCGTTATTCGAAGTTCGAATAACCCAAGAGTATCTTATTCGAAGCGCCAACGGATGAAACGTTTATTCGACGGGAATTCATTCGACGAGGCAACGGTACTTTTTTTATTCGAAGGTCTTCCACTCTGAGGTTCGGATAATTTTTTCTACTTTACCTATATCCTTATTCGAAGGTTTCGAATACTTTCGGCAGGCGCCTGGGTCGTTCAAGAGCTGAGGCGAGTGAGGCAGCGGTCCCCTGCTACGGTCGCCCTGCCACGTGTCACCAATTTTACAGAAATTAAAGTTCTTTATTTTTCATCGTATCGATCTGAAAGTAACATCGGTGGATTCCTGACATTCTCCCGATTAAAAGGACAAAATATCTTGCAAAACGGACAATTTTTAACGAAGTAGGCTTTCAATTCTGCAAACCAATTTTTTGTGTAACTTTGTTAATTATAGCCCGAATTATGTCGGGTTTGGTGCCATTTTCATGGGGAAAACACTAAAACACAAGGAGTCGATTCATGACACTTTCGTAAAGTGCCGATGTGAAATATGGAAATCCATTTCTTAATGGTACAGGGTGATTCTGGAGCTACGCCCGTCCAAGAGATGCGGCCTGGTGCCCCGTGGCAAGGGCAATCCCCCGCAGTGCCTCGCCGAATTTTATGGCTTTCGACCCTCAAAGAGGTTGGAGTGCCTATTAAGAAGTGAGAAATCTTCGACTTCCGCATTTCTCATTAGATCTTTGCGAAAACGACGCCAATTGATTCCTTATGTTTCGCCGATGAAACTGATACCAAAAACGACGTGATTCGGAAAATAACGAAGGAAATTCCACGAAAAAGTCATTTCCATAGCCTTAAGCTAATTTCGTTAATAATAGTCCGATTTACATGAAATTTGGTATGATTTTGATCGGAAAACATAAGGAATCCATCACTTCCATATCGATACGGTAAATAATAAAGAATTATTTGTTTCTGAAACAGGTATGAATACTCGTCCGACCGTAACGAATTGAGGTCGACCCCCAGCAGTCGGGAGTGAAAATGTAAAATATTCATTTCAGCGTAATAAGAAATTCTTTATTCCTTATCGTATTGATATGGAAGTGACACCAAGGGATTTGCTCCCTCGCATCATGCAATTCCATATAAATACTTTTTTTAACATAAAGTATTCAGTTCTAATTACTTCGAATTACAATTGTTAAAAAATTATTAAGTTAAAAATATAAGATTTAAATTATCTGTACAGTTTATTTAAAACATAAATTTTGTAAATTTAAAGTAAATTTTTATTTTTATAGTTAACATTAAATTTACAAAAAATTAATTTTTAATATCATTAATAGATGCCTACTGAGATACTGATGTATCTTTTTACAACAAATTCAACCAAGCGTAATCAGATTATGAATAATTTGTCAACGTAAAATACAGACCAAACTGTGAAATACGGATATTTACTTAGAATTTTTCAATTTCGTCTTTTTAGTACAAACTAAATATACTATATTGAACTCGCTACGCGTAGGGGACAGGAACATCAGGTATACATTATCCTAAAGGATGTAAAATTTTATTATATTTCGAGCCTAATGGAACCAGTTGTTTTCAAAAAACTAGCCAGATTGATCGGCCAGAGTGTCTCATCAGGGTCGCGGTTCATAAACTTATATTGTCCCGCACTTCGACAGTGGGCAACGGTGGGTACGGGTGCGAAATTACCCTGCACCTATACCTACCACCCGCTAACAGAGCAATATACAGATTAACGAAAAGGCCACTTTTTATTGCATTTTCAAATTTTATATTTGAGCGTTTATATTGTGTTCTGGATTTTGTCGTTATGTTGTGTCCTTAATTATCCCAAACGAAGCGGACCCTGTAAGGTGACAGTTGGGAGCGAAGCGGAAATTTATATATCGTTTATGGTCGGAAATTCCGTATTTTTGAAGACGGCATCGACAACATGTTGTTGCCAGATTTCCAAAGGGCAATTAAGAACGTACGCGCTTAAGAAAAGCGCGACTTTTCATTAATCCGCGGGTGTCCGTGGGAACAGTAAACAGCTGGATATTCCCTAATGTATTTGAGATAGAAAAAAAATTTCTCAAATCTGGTATAGGTATTTGTGTAAAAGGGGGAGAGGTTACCTTGTGCCCCTAGCATGGTGGAATAGAGTTCGACGACACGGCCACCACCGTTGGTCGTTTTATTCTCAGTATGTAATTTACAACCCTATGCGACATTAAATGGCCTCATATTACACTTTGTTTATTTCGTCTGAACAAATGATATCGTAATACGAATACAATAATGTATGCCAATGCATGAGAGAATACCCCTCAAGAGTCGGGTATGTACAGTGAGCCACGAAAGTATTCGAACGCTCAAATAATTCTTTATTATTTACCGTATCGATATGGAAGTGATGGATTCCTTATGTTTTCCGATCAAAATCATACCAAATTTCATGTAAATCGGACTATTATTAACGAAATTAGCTTTAGGCTATGGAAATGACTTTTTCGTGGAATTTCCTTCGTTATTTTCCGAATCACGTCGTTTTTAGTATCAGTTTCATCGGCGAAACATAAGGAATCAATTGGCGTCGTTTTCGCAAAGATCTAACGAGAAATGCGGAAGTCGAAGATTTCTCACTTCTTAATAGGCACTCCAACCCCTTTGAGGGTCGAAAGCCATAAAATTCGGCGAGGCACTGCGGGGGATTGCCCTTGCCACGGGGCACCAGGCCGCATCTCTTGGACGGGCGTAGCTCCAGAATCACCCTGTACCATTAAGAAATGGATTTCCATATTTCACATCGGCACTTTACGAAAGTGTCATGAATCGACTCCTTGTGTTTTAGTGTTTTCCCCATGAAAATGGCACCAAACCCGACATAATTCGGGTTATAATTAACAAAGTTACACAAAAAAATTGGTTTGCAGAATTGAAAGCCTACTTCGTTAAAAATTGTCCGTTTTGCAAGATATTTTGTCCTTTTAATCGGGAGAATGTCAGGAATCCATCGATGTTACTTTCAGATCGATACGATGAAAAATAAAGAACTTTAATTTCTGTAAAATTGGTGACACGTGGCGGGGCGACCGTAGCAGGGGACCGCTGCCTCACTCGCCTCAGCTCTTGAACGACCCAGGCGCCTGCCGAAAGTATTCGAAACCTTCGAATAAAGATATAGGTAAAGTAGAAAAAATTATCCGAACCTCAGAGTGGAAGACCTTCGAATAAAAAAAGTACCGTTGCCTCGTCGAATGAATACCCGTCGAATAAACTGGCGCTTCGAATAAAGATACTTCGAGGTTTTTTTTTATTCGACGACGATCGAATAAAATTTTTCTCTTTTATTCGAATTTGAAATTTTTTTGAAGATAATTTTATGCCCATCTCTGCTCCCAACCACTCCACCTCCACAACATACAACAGGCAGACCAAAAATAGTGTCAAATGTTCCTGTCAAAAAACAAAACACTGAAGTAGAGGATCACTTATGGATGGGAAAAGGATATGTTATAACATTTATAAACACAGAGGGAAAACCAATAGGATTAGCAGGAGAAAAACTATATAAAGAAAAAAACATAAAAACTCACAAACTTCTAATTCCATTAAAAGTCGGAGAAGTAGTAAAAATTAAAGAAGGAAAACATACAATCCTTGGACTCATCACAACAGACCATCCAACAGAAGAAGATTTGTACAACTCATTGAGGACACTTCATACATACTTAATACCTGAAAAAGCCACAAAAGTATATATATCAGCAGAAGGAAATAAAATCTCACTAAATAATCTACGAAATTTAATAGAAATAATATTCGTACAAGAAGACATCCAATTTATTTTTTGTAAAGGCACTCTCTTAACTCCTTCCATA
The DNA here is from genome assembly GCA_963855975.1 of Andrena chrysosceles. Taxonomy (NCBI): domain Eukaryota; kingdom Metazoa; phylum Arthropoda; class Insecta; order Hymenoptera; family Andrenidae; genus Andrena; species Andrena chrysosceles. Next base: position 74,113,386 of record OY979767.1, on the reverse strand, counting down.
CAAGATAGACAACAGATCATCCTAGAAAATCACCAAACACCTGTAGGGGGACACAAAGGAATTACTAAAACATACCATCGAATAAGAAGCAAATATTATTGGAAGAATATGAAATACGAAATAACACAATTTATCAAAACTTGTTTGGAATGCCAGAAAACTAAATTGGTGAGAGTAAAAAATAAAGAGCCTATGGTATTAACAGATACACCATTAGATGCATTTGACAAAATTTCTATGGACATAGTAGGACCATTACCTTTTACAAATATAGGAAATAGTTATATACTTACTATCCAAGATAACCTAACTAAATATTCCCTTGCAATACCATTAATAAACATAACTGCAAAAGTCATAGCTAAAGCATTCACAGAACATTTTATCTGCAAATTTGGAAGTCCTAAAGCTATCCTCACTGATCAAGGGCCAAATTTTATAAGTTCCCTTATGAAGAAGTTAGCCAAAACATTCCACATCAAACAATATCGAACATCTGCATACCATCCTCAGTCCAATGGATCACTAGAAAGAAGTCATCATGTTCTTATTGAATATCTACGACATTATGTATCAAAAGAAAGACAATGGGACCAGTGGTTACCTCAAGCAATGTTCTCGTATAATACAAGCACTCACGAAGGCACGAAATTTACGCCTCACGAACTTGTTTACGGTAGAAAAGCACGTCTTCCTTCAAGTATTCCCCCAACGGACAATATTAAAACATATCCGGACTACGTCGACGAATTAATACACAAACTAAGTAACATTCGACAAATGGCGCGAAACAATTTGGAAGAATCAAAAGTTCGACAGAAGCATTATTATGACCGGAAGATACAACCTCAAACATATGAAGTAGGAGATTGGGTTTGGTTATTAAATCCGAGGCGCAAAAAATTAGGACCCGAATACAGCGGACCATACCAAATTACTGAAATTCTAGGGAATAGCAATCTTAAAATAGCAATCACTTTGAAACAAACTAGAATCGTACATATGAATAGGATAAAAAAGGCTTATTTACCTGAAGAAATTACAGAAAAAGCCGCGGTAGATATTGCGTAGGCAATTATATAAAGAAAATTTAAATAAATTATAAATGACATTATAAATTTATAACTTTTTAATATAACTTAAAAACAAAAGAGGATCATTCACATGTATCCGGTAAAAACTTAACTTTCTACACAAAGTTGCAACCCTGCATAAGAAGCCTATATAAAGGTAGGATTTCCAAGACACGATTTCGCCGCGGCGGCGAAATCGCGACGGTGAATCGCGGCCCGTCTCCGCGGCGAGGAGACCTCCGGTCCCGCGTTAAAGGACCCACTGGGTTCGAGCACTTGAAAGGGTCTATTCTAAGGTCGGTATACCTGTTTCAGAAAAATCAGATTGATTATTCTTTATCGTATCTCTATGGAAATGACACCGATGGCTTCCTTACGTTTTTCCAATGAAAATCATACCAAATGTCATGTAAATCGGGCTATTTTTAACGAAGATAGCTTGAAATTATGCAAACGAATTTTTCATCTAATTTCCTTCATTATGCTCCGAATTACGTCGTTCTTGGTGTTAGTTTCATCGGCGAAACATAGCGAATCGATTGGCACCGTTTTCGCAGAGATCTGATGAGACATATGGAACTTGGATTTTTCCACTTTTAATGGTATTCCAAATCCTTCGAGGGTCGAAAGCCATAAAATTTGGTGCGGCATCACGGGAGGTTGACCTGCCTACGTGGTGCCAGCCGGTATCTCTTTGACAGGTGTCGCTTCAGAATCACCCTGTACAATACAGTATGTACATATACATATTTACATATAGAGTCTCGAGGACGAAATGAGACGACGATTCGAGGTCTGTGAAGTTGGCACCCCCCAATTGCGAATTTTTATATAATAATGATGGCATTCGTTTGCCGACATTTGTCCAACAAAAGCTTGGTTTGTCCACCCGTAAAAAAAGATATACCTAAAGCAGGCCTTCCCAAGTAGGGGAAATCTGCTCCCAAAACAGATGTTTCGGTTCTCCCTCCAACGCTGCGCCTTAGCTGCTAAGGCCGCTAAGGTGGGACGAGTTCTGCTACCCTCTCTCCGAGGGCACAGTAACGTCGCTGGGAAGCATGTTGGGCGCTTTAGGGCGAAAGTACCAAATGTGTCAAATTTTTATAGGAAATTTCATAATGACTTAAAAATAGTAGGAAAAATTAAAATTTAAACTAGTATTTCAAAATGACCTATAAAAATTTGACACATTTGGTACTTTCGCCCTAAAGCGCCCAACATGCTTCCCAGCGACGTTACTGTGCCCTCGGAGAGAGGGTAGCAGAACTCGTCCCACCTTAGCGGCCTTAGCAGCTAAGGCGCAGCGTTGGAGGGAGAACCGAAACATCTGTTTTGGGAGCAGATTTCCCCTACTTGGGAAGGCCTGACCTAAAGAATAAAATATACATGTTAGATTTGTAGAAGTTATGAAACATTCATTGCACAGATGTACTGAAGCAGGGTCACGAAAGTATTCCATCGGCATTAATTACCTATACGCACCTTATTTTATATTAATATTACGTTTTTTCGACGTTGTCGCATGCTGTGCACTAGCTTTTCAGTTATTTTAGATTCGATAGAATTCCATACTTCTAAAATCTTTTGTTGTACTATGTCTTTCGAAGTATGTCGTACTTTTTTAATGTCCTGTGAATTTCAGCCTACAAATATTCGATGAGGTTAATGTCCAGACATTATGGGGATGTATGACATGTATGTAATCCATGAGGCATATTATACAATAATTATTCTTGCACAATTCTGGCCGTAATGCTTGCGATCGTTGTCTTGCTATAAATAAAAATTCCCCACAAACCCCAATTTGGTAGAAATAATTTTTAATATATTATCAATATATTCGGTTCGGATAGAGGCCGTTATGCCTGAAGAAAACCGAATTCAGAAATGAATACTACAAATTTACGCCCTACTGTAAAGTACTGCGGTGGTTCCTTGATGTTATGGGGGTCTATGGTTGCAAACAGCACTAGAAATCTCGTTTTTATAGATGGCATTTTAGATGCACATAAATTTTTAAATATTTTAATAAACAATTTAGAAGAAAGTGCTACTAAATTGGGGTTTGTGGGGAATTTTACCGCAAGCATTACGGCCAGAATTGTGCAAGAATGATTATTGTGTAATATGCCGCATGGATTACATACATGTCATATCAAGCTACTTTATAAAAAAAGTTCTTTGTCTTTTTTTGGCGAAGATACCTTGAAAACTATCTACTACTGGACCTCAAGAAGTCGATAAAAGGTTTAAAACTTCTTCGTTTGTATTGCAATGTGACTATTTTGTGCGTACATACAATCTATTCTATACTTTTTAAAATCTTTATATCTGGTGTGTTGGGTCCCTTCTCCCAATTAGCCGAGTGGCAGGTTGCCCAAATATTGAATAATTTCGTAGGAATGTATTAACACTTTGTGAACAGTACCTATTTATTTAGTATATTGGTATCGGGATAACATGGATACAGGTTTACAATTTTTTCTCCACATTCGCTTCGATTTAAAATTTTGCACAAAATAAAAACATACAAACTTTGACACGTGTTTACACACAGATCAGAAGTTGCCGCCATGATATTTTTCCCCTTTTTAGGTGCTCATATTATTAGTTTACAAGAAATATATAAAGAAAACATAATCCCATAATTTTTGTATTTCAACTAGTTTCCTTATATCTAGGGATTCTGTCCCACTGTTGGGATGGATCGCGCGGCGGTCTCCGCTAGACTCAGTTTGGAGCAGTCAAGCTTTTGGCCGCCGCGATTAGCCACCCGCCCGGAGATTCCGCCATAATGGCGAAAAACAGACACTCATCGCATTGTGTTGCGTCTCGAGTAGCCTAGGTAGCTGCCGAGACAGACACACTGACAGAGCGGTTGGAAAACGCGCCTAGGAAAACGGATACACGCTTCTCCATAAGAGCGGTGCTTAGGATTCGCCGCCGCGATCCGCCGCCGCACAGTGGTCGAAAATGACACAGTCGGCGTCAAAAATCAATTCCCACGCCAAATCGAAAGGAAAATTAACGCCCCTTGGTGTACTGGGGTATTAGGTATCGCTGATTACGAATCCGTTGCAGGATTTTTGAAAAAGAAGATGGCGGATCCAGTATGGCCGCTCAAAGTTGACAAAAATTGGAAAAATACGAATCCTACGAACGAAACACGTTGTTTATTCAAAACCTACAGCTATAACTATATATTTTATGAATCTAGAAATGTGCATCACACTCTATAGAATAATATTCTAATGAATAGTTGTTAAAAAATTATTGTTAACAATAAAAAAAACAACATTATTTACTAATTTTATCATTTCCGCGACAAATACTGCAAATACGTGATTAATCTAACCATTGAATATTTATCGGAGACGAAAATAAAGATTATTGTCATAAAAAAATGTTAGTATAATTGTTTATTAATAATTTGTTTAAACAATTTTTTAACAAAGTGACTGAAATCCATTTCATACAATCAAATTGATCATATTTTGTTGTAATATTAATATAAACAATTAATAACAATTAATTGTTGTTAAACAATTTGTTAACATAATAGATTTCAGTAATATTCAACAAGATAAGTGTAATTTGGAAGGTACATTGTTTTTATGACGTAGGTACCCACTAAGTAAGGATTCTTGGAAATTTCATCCGCAAGGGGGTGAAAAGGGGTAAAATTTATTTTCTCGGACTCCTTAATATCTCTTAGGTCCGATTAGATGTCACCTTGGTTTTCACTTACAACGGTTGCCCATACAAATACCTAAAACTCAATTTCAGGATTTTGCTCTAATCAACCCCTAAGGGGGTGAAAAGGGGTATAATTTGTTTTCACGGATCCCTCAAAAGCTCTTCGGTCCGATTCGATATCGATACTTGGTTTAAGCTTAGCAACACAAATGCCTAAAAACCAATTTCAAATTTTTACCCTATTCAACCCTTAAAGGGTTAACTCTGAATATGGTGTACTAAGTAAGTGTGCATTGAATTGGGGCATCTTAAGTTTTGAATAGTAGGTGTGAACGAACATATACCTACATATATAAATATCCGTTACACGGAGGTTACTTTACCGAAATTATATAAAAAATTGCTACAAAAAGCAGATATAAAAGTAATTCCTTTTAATTATTCTACCGTAGCGAAGCACGCGTATTTTTCTATACATAAATAAAAACCCTAAACCCAGTATTTGAACTTTTTAAACTTTTTTTTACATTTTTCAATTTTATAATTTTTTCCGTGTTTTTTTTATAATTTTTTGTTTACTTGAAGTTTATTAAATAAAATAATATTTATATTGATTAATGGTTTGTTATAACTAAAACTCATCGGCTGAATTTTCGTCATCCGACTCTTGTTCATTATTATTGGAAGAAATTAATAAGTTTTTAACTTGTTCACACAAGCCTTTAATTTTGTTTTGTTTGTGGACCCTCAAACCACTTATTATTGGGTCGGATGAAACCAACATAAAGTGCATTATGTCTTCATTACAAACAGAACGTGAAAACAGTCTACTAAACCGTAACCTAGCCTGCTTAAAAATTTTATTATTGGCTTCTTGAGCTTCCTCGGATAACCAACCAATGGGTAGCCCAAAAACCTTCATTATATTTGCACCGTGTATCAAAACTTTGTGTACACATGGAGGCATTTTGTACCAATCGTATAAGTCAACGAATAATGTTGCGGTGTCAAGTGTGTACTTTTCAAACTTATCAAAGTCAATGTCGTACCCACTTGTCAATACTTGTAAAATAATAGAAAATCGTTCTATTAAACGAATGTCTACTCCTGTTGCGTTTGCCGCTTTCTCGGGGTCATCAAAAAATCGCCTGGCTGTATTTCCATCATTGGTTGTTCCGTGACCCTGTTTCACCACATCTACAATCAGTGACATTTCCGATCGTATACGGTCTTGCACCAGGTTTTTTCGTTCCACTTTTAACTGCTTATCATCTCCTTTAGCGTAAAATTTTTCGAAATCTAAATTGTAGGCGATGTGCAGAATACATTCCATGAATCTAATACGACAATGGAGAGTCGATAGCCCGTAATAGTAGTGGTTTTCTTCAACGTGCAGTTTTTGAAGAAGGTCTAATTTATTCATTTGATTTGGGGTTGCTCTACATATGTTGCAAGATGTCGAAGATGCTTGACTTGTTAAGACGTTACATACTTTTCCATCCAGCATGGTACAATATAATTTGTGTGAAACATAATATTTTTTTCTTTTAATATTTACTTCTGTGATTTTTAAATTGTTAATTTTTTCATTTGTATATTTATATTCTTCTTGAATTTTTGTATTGGTTTCCTTCGTAAACTCAAATTTAATTGGCCTGCAAAGTCTCACGGAAGATGGACGTGTATTTCTCCATATCGTTTGTCCATCTGAGGACATTATGCTCAGTGGTACATATGATACCATAAATATCGAGCTATCAATATTTACCGATTCATTATTGTCCCACTTTTGCTTAAACACCTGTTGACCGGAAGCACCATCTAAACCCCATTTCCCATGTAGAATTAGCGCTTTTTTCGTAACGGTTTTTAAATTTTCCTTTGAAATTAATGAAAAAATTCTTACAACAGTAAGATCCAACAGCGATTGTAACTCAACTGCAGCACCAGTCTCAGTGATGGTTATATTTTCAGGATAGCACTGTTGCTTTCCTAACAATATTTTCTCGTACGGAGGATACTGCTTATTGCCAAATAAAATAAAATTATGCTTACGAAGATTTTCATACTTAGCTTTCGTTAATCCAATATCCATATACATTGCTAAATTTTTATTTATAAAATCATTATCATAATTCTTGGTCATTACAGACTCTGTTATTTCCACGCCCTCCACCGTGGGGTCTTGAATTGGAATAACAGCTTTTGATAAAATATTGTGGCTATAATTTCTTCGAAGTTCTTGGGCACGTCTCTGTTCTGTTCTAAGACTGCATTCCTCATTCTTTACACGCGGACGACCACGACTTCTTTCGATATTAGGTGGTGTACTTTCGTTTAAATCAGCAGAATTCTGATCTTCGAATACATATTCCAGTTCTTTAGTCAGGAAATCATTATACTTTCTTTCAAAATCAAAACGCACCCGTTTAACACTCGCCCAGTATTTGGAATACTGCCTGATAAAAGTTTTATTAATAAACTCACGAAGTTGGTGCAGATGTTGAGAATCATAGTTGTATGTGTTTTTGACCCTATTCATTATTACATCTAACCTCGATTTTCTTTTATTTGTTTCAGACCATAACCATTCACACAACTGTTTTTGTTCAATTGTAAAAATCGACATTGTCTAACTTAATATAATTTTGAAAATACAAATTCAATAATAAATCAAAACTAAAATGAAAACTCGATATTTAAAAAGAATGTTTAAAAGGAAATAGGAAATAGTCCTGAAAAGGACTGAAATAGAATTTTTATATAAAAAAGCAGTAAAAGCTTTGATAAAGATTTGGGAAAAATTGGGAAATAGTCCTGAAAAGGAAAAATAGTGGTTGCGAAATCCTCGGAGTGTGACCAGCGTGCAGTGCTTCGTTTGGCCCATGCGAGTTCGGCGCTCTCCCCACTAGAGATCGGCGCTCTCCCCACTAGAGATCGGCGGGCTAAGCTACCGCTAATGGAGGGGGAAACACCTACAGGAGCGGTGGTTATGTGCGCGAGACTGACGCAGGCGCAGTTCCATTTAGTATGTAACTAGTATAGTTATCTTCGACATCTTGCAACATATGTAGAGCAACCCCAAATCAAATGAATAAATTAGACCTTCTTCAAAAACTGCACGTTGAAGAAAACCACTACTATTACGGGCTATCGACTCTCCATTGTCGTATTAGATTCATGGAATGTATTCTGCACATCGCCTACAATTTAGATTTCGAAAAATTTTACGCTAAAGGAGATGATAAGCAGTTAAAAGTGGAACGAAAAAACCTGGTGCAAGACCGTATACGATCGGAAATGTCACTGATTGTAGATGTGGTGAAACAGGGTCACGGAACAACCAATGATGGAAATACAGCCAGGCGATTTTTTGATGACCCCGAGAAAGCGGCAAACGCAACAGGAGTAGACATTCGTTTAATAGAACGATTTTCTATTATTTTACAAGTATTGACAAGTGGGTACGACATTGACTTTGATAAGTTTGAAAAGTACACACTTGACACCGCAACATTATTCGTTGACTTATACGATTGGTACAAAATGCCTCCATGTGTACACAAAGTTTTGATACACGGTGCAAATATAATGAAGGTTTTTGGGCTACCCATTGGTTGGTTATCCGAGGAAGCTCAAGAAGCCAATAATAAAATTTTTAAGCAGGCTAGGTTACGGTTTAGTAGACTGTTTTCACGTTCTGTTTGTAATGAAGACATAATGCACTTTATGTTGGTTTCATCCGACCCAATAATAAGTGGTTTGAGGGTCCACAAACAAAACAAAATTAAAGGCTTGTGTGAACAAGTTAAAAACTTATTAATTTCTTCCAATAATAATGAACAAGAGTCGGATGACGAAAATTCAGCCGATGAGTTTTAGTTATAACAAACCATTAATCAATATAAATATTATTTTATTTAATAAACTTCAAGTAAACAAAAAATTATAAAAAAAACACGGAAAAAATTATAAAATTGAAAAATGTAAAAAAAAGTTTAAAAAGTTCAAATACTGGGTTTAGGGTTTTTATTTATGTATAGAAAAATACGCGTGCTTCGCTACGGTAGAATAATTAAAAGGAATTACTTTTATATCTGCTTTTTGTAGCAATTTTTTATATAATTTCGGTAAAGTAACCTCCGTGTAACGGATATTTATATATGTAGGTATATGTTCGTTCACACCTACTATTCAAAACTTAAGATGCCCCAATTCAATGCACACTTACTTAGTACACCATATTCAGAGTTAACCCTTTAAGGGTTGAATAGGGTAAAAATTTGAAATTGGTTTTTAGGCATTTGTGTTGCTAAGCTTAAACCAAGTATCGATATCGAATCGGACCGAAGAGCTTTTGAGGGATCCGTGAAAACAAATTATACCCCTTTTCACCCCCTTAGGGGTTGATTAGAGCAAAATCCTGAAATTGAGTTTTAGGTATTTGTATGGGCAACCGTTGTAAGTGAAAACCAAGGTGACATCTAATCGGACCTAAGAGATATTAAGGAGTCCGAGAAAATAAATTTTACCCCTTTTCACCCCCTTGCGGATGAAATTTCCAAGAATCCTTACTTAGTGGGTACCTACGTCATAAAAACAATGTACCTTCCAAATTACACTTATCTTGTTGAATATTACTGAAATCTATTATGTTAACAAATTGTTTAACAACAATTAATTGTTATTAATTGTTTATATTAATATTACAACAAAATATGATCAATTTGATTGTATGAAATGGATTTCAGTCACTTTGTTAAAAAATTGTTTAAACAAATTATTAATAAACAATTATACTAACATTTTTTTATGACAATAATCTTTATTTTCGTCTCCGATAAATATTCAATGGTTAGATTAATCACGTATTTGCAGTATTTGTCGCGGAAATGATAAAATTAGTAAATAATGTTGTTTTTTTTATTGTTAACAATAATTTTTTAACAACTATTCATTAGAATATTATTCTATAGAGTGTGATGCACATTTCTAGATTCATAAAATATATAGTTATAGCTGTAGGTTTTGAATAAACAACGTGTTTCGTTCGTAGGATTCGTATTTTTCCAATTTTTGTCAACTTTGAGCGGCCATACTGGATCCGCCATCTTCTTTTTCAAAAATCCTGCAACGGATTCGTAATCAGCGATACCTAATACCCCAGTACACCAAGGGGCGTTAATTTTCCTTTCGATTTGGCGTGGGAATTGATTTTTGACGCCGACTGTGTCATTTTCGACCACTGTGCGTCGCAGTCATCCGACTCGCTGTTTTCAAAATTAAATTCTGTTTCTTCAATTATACGGTCGTTCCTCCAATATTCCTCTACTATTTTCTCAACATGAGTGCAAAAGTTCTTCCACTGGCTCTGTGTAATTTCGCTCAGAGCCTCCCGAGTAAATGATTCTAAATCATCCTTCGAAATCGTCGACGACGGATTCCTTTCTCTAATCTTTCTCTTTAGTTGCGCCCAGGTCAATTTGATTGGGTTTAGGTCACACATATATGGAGGCAGTCTGAGTACATTATGGCCACGTGATTTTATTAACACGTCTATTTTGTATGTTTTTTCGGCATTTTTATTCGATTGCACCAAATGCATTAACTCAAATTTAGCCATTTTCTCAGTACATTGAATTTGGTTTCTTTTTAGCGACTCTATTATATCGCTTTTTCGATTGATTTTTGTGGGTGCTTTATTTTCTTGCACGGAGTGGTATGGGGCATTGTCCATAACAATTACCGAATTATTAGGAATATTGGGTAATCATTTTTGTTCTATCCATTTGTCGAAATTTTCCGCGTTCATTTGGCCATAGTAGTCACGTGTAGTGGTACCGGATTTGAAGATGAGGTCCGCACCATTTACGAAACCATTTTTCCCACCGGCATGGACAATTATCAGCCGATGTGAAGAACTATTACTTTTTAATACGCCTAACATATCGTTGCTGTGCCAACACTTGCTAAAACACAAGGTGTTGTCGACCCATGTTTCGTCCATATATACAATGTTTCTGTTTAGACTTCTATAATGTCGTATTGCTTTTAAATATTTTTCCCTCCACATCACTATATTTGGTCTTTCAATTAGAACCTATCGAATACTATTGCTCTTGCTCCATTTAAATCCCATAGACTTTAATAATTTATAAAGACAATCTATTTTCCATGGAAAATCTATCTTTTCGCGTATCGCAGCCAACAATTTTGGAGCACTCGTTCTTTTCGGTAACATGGTAGGAAAATACCGAAGCCTACCATGTTACTGAAAAGAATACCGGTATTTATTTCGGTTTTCGGTAACCTATTGTTTTCGGTAGGATATCGGTTTCGGTATTTATTTTTTTCGTTACCATATCAGTTTCGGTATTTATTTTTTTCATGGTAGGAAAATACCGAAGCCTACCATGTTACCGAAAATAATACCGAAAAAATACCAGTATTTATTTCGGTTTTCGGTAACCTATTTTTTTCGGTACTATATCAGTTTCGGTATTTATTTTTTTCGGTACAATATCGGTTTCGGTATTTATCTGTTTCGGTATGATATCGGTTTCGGTATAGCTGTATTGACGAAATACCGGTATGAGCGTTATACCGGTATTAAGTAACTGCATAGAATACACGTATTTAATCCATTACTGCCAAATATTCGCAAATGCTTTCCCGCTATTGCAAGGACATGATTACGTTGATTATAAAACAAACAAAAAGTTTCATCGGAAGTTCCCAGAAGGCAACTAAAAAGCCGATGATTGCTGACAATTTTTCAATTGGTTTCTTAGGGAAATAAACTCTATGTAAATAATTATTTGCTATTACTTAGCAGAATCGATACTACTCATTTGGGGCCCCAAAATTTTTTTTCTTTTATATCACCAAAAATTAAATGACACGATTTAAAATTCTGCACGAAAAATACATACAATCATAGACACGTGTTTACACACAGATTAGAAGTAGACGTCATAACATTTTTTTTCGTTTTTAGGTGCTCATATTAGTAGTCTACAAGTAACATAAAAATACATACTCCCATATCTTTTGAATTCTGACATCTTTCCTTATTTCTTGGGATTCCGTCCCACTGTGGCAATGGGTCGTAGTGCCCAGCCTGCGACTAGGTGTACAGTAATTCGTTGTAATAAGCCCGACGAACGTGGCTGGCGGCGGGCCTACGATGCGATGCGGATATTATTCGGACGAACAAGAGGGAACGAAACAGTTGACACGAAGTTGCCGTCGACTCTTTAGTTCTCTCACACTCGACTGAAGGATTCCAAGAAATGGTGGGGATAGTCACCGGGCGTATTACGCATGGTAAAAACGGGACAATAACGACGAATTACTATAATGGGAAACAGACCCTCATCGCATTGTGTTGCGTCTTGAGTAGCCTAGGCTGGTACTCAAACAGCCTCGCGCCAGGCTCCTACGTCTGGCGCATACCCGACGATCGCAGACGGTTATAGGAAAACAGATGCATGCTTCCCCATTGCACCAGTATACTGCGACCGGTCGCAGGTAGGAGATCCCACCTTTAAGTGGATGGAAAAATGCGACATCCATGGGTTGCATTATATGTGTTGCATTAGGGAATAGAGCAATAAGCTCTATTTGATGGGCACAACAAAATCACAACAACTTGGTAAAATGGCAACAGCGCATCACGGATGCGTTCCACTACAACCATGCACCGGCCCAGCGGAGAGCTGCCAGCGTCCGCTGGACAGCACTGAAAATTTCGAAAATTTTAACGTCACGAAAAGCTAGGTATTGGGAATTTCCCGACCCAGGTAATCGAGCCGCGCGCTCCGCTTTTATGATCGGTTTACCACTCGCACACAGATTACTGTAATAAGGTTTGAAAATAATGTCAACTGATCTCGTACCTGTCTCAATTTCAAAAATTTTAGCTACGACAGGGTTGACCGCGGCGCTGTACCCTTGTACGGAGAGATTTTTCACCACCTGCTTGTAAAAGCCACAATAATGAGACATCGTTCCAAAAAAAAGACATTAACTGACTATACTACTTTGCACACACCTGTTTGAGAAATTGATCGATAGTTCCGCGGTGAGCTCGCCGAAGCGCAATTGAGGTTAGGAACGACAGTGAAGAGAGTTTTATTTTTTTTGCACACAACACAGTCTTGATTAAAATGAGCGTAATCTTTATTTAAAAACAGTCACAAAGAGCGTGAATTAATAGATATGAGCCCTTGATCCTTCTACAACAATCTTGAACACTGAGTTTTCCGAATTATACACGAGGCACGTGGTGAGAGAATGCAGGCACCACCGGCTGGCCACAAGTGGTACTCGCGAAAATATGCTACGAGCAGTTTTGCATGAATAAACACGAATGGAGATGAGGATGCGCGTGATAGTAATTAACAGTGATAATTGAACTACACTTAGAACAATGGATGAGATCGTAGCTTTGAGATCGTAGATGCACAGTTTTAAAGTTAAAAGATCTGCGGATCGCGAGAGATATGTCTTTTCCTTTACGCAATGTGAACAAGAGCGAATTTAACACTACCGCGTGAGTTGAATATGAGATCTGAGTTCTAGAGAACTTCGATAAAAGGGGTGAGCGCTGATATATCACAAGTTACAAACTACGGAGGTAATCACACGCGACACGTCTGTCCTTGTACTCTATCTGACCATGATTGGTGATAGTCCGGGAGCCAGTGAACATTTTTAGTGTCTCATCGCGACGAGGTTTTTCTATCATTTTTCTAATTAACCTTATGCTGAAAGTCAAGGAACGGGCGGTCTGGCAGTCGAGACCGGGGACAGGGCCGGAGAGCACGCCCTCGAACATATGTCAAGTTTGAGAGCATCCCCGACTCATCGCGACCAGGTTGAATTTCCACCCATCAATAAACAACTTATTACAAAATAAGAAAATCGCAGTCTGGCAACCCTCCGCGGAGACCTTAGCCGTGTGGCAAATTCACCTGCAGCTTGAAAACCTGTGTCACTAGGTCACTGACGAACAGATCCTGGTCATCGATGGACGCCCCCAGTGCACAGCTGATCGCAGGTACATAAGATATCACCGAAAGTTAATGGTCGCAAAGTCAATTGCGTCCGTGTTAATGTATCGAATATTCACTTCACTGCATGGCTACTATCACTGATCACTTAATTTATTTTTCACGGAACGCGTTGTTCCCACGATATAAAAATTGTTGCAAATGAATTTTCACGTGGAGTTCGGAGCCGTGGGTACACCCGCGCAAAAGCTCGTATAGCAGTAGTTACGTCTTCGTTGTTCGCATAAACCCAAAACATCGCATAATACTCTTATGTATGTATGTATCTTTATTGACTCCCGTTAGGGTTACAAGAACCTCCGTCTCCTTCCGTACATTTTCCTTACTTAACTCTACTTAACTCTACTTACAATTACTCTTTACAATTACTCCTTTCAATTACTTCTTACAATCATTCCTTGCAGGGACTCCTTACAATTATCCCTAACTACATCTCTTTTTTCGTTCTCCGCTCGCCGCCTCCTGCCTCTCGCGTGTCCTACCATTTTCCCTTTTTTTATTTTTTCCTGTCTCTCTCTCTCTCTCTCTCGTCGCCGCCGTACCTTATACTACTCTTTCCACATTCATCCTTTCTTCCTCCCGTTTCTGCCTTCACTCTCTCTCTTCCTTTCCTCCTTTCGGTTCTTTCTCCCTTTCTTTCCTCCTTTCTCCCCCCCCCTCTCTCTCTCTCTCTTTCATCACTGCTCCCCCTCTCTCTCTTCTCCCCTTTCTCCCCCTGCCTTCTGCGTCTGTCTTTTTCCAGTGCTCATAACCAACCTTCTTCACCCCCGTTTCCCCCCACCTCCCTTACGTTCACCTGCCAACTACCTTTGTCTCCCCTTTCCCTGCACCTTTCCCATATGTGATCCCACGTTTCCTCCTCGCTCTCACACACTCTGCATACCCTTTTTTCTATCTCCTCCCAGTATCTTGCTTCCCTCACCCCGTTCCCCAATCTGAACCTTGCTAACTTATTCCATCTCTCCTCCCTCCAGCCCTTTTCCAGGTGTTCCGGGAACCCCTCCCCCCTCGTCCACTTGTACCACCTGTTATACATTGACCTCCTTATCTTTTCCCATGTTTACCTTTCGTATCTCTCTCTATATTTTTTCTCTATCTCCCCATACCCCTCCCTCCCCCTTTGCCTTAATCTCTTTACCTCCCCTATCTCCATTCCTACTTCCTTATAGAACTCTCTTCTCTCTTCCTCCCATGCGGGCACTCTTCCCTCTTTGCTCTCTCTCTTTCTCGCCCACTCCCTCCCTCCTCCAGCCTTATCTCAAAATTCCAAGCCCTTCTTCCTGCCCCTACCCTCAACTTCTGCCTATCCGTCTCTTTCCTCACCGTGTACCCCGGCGTTACCCGCTCCATTCCCAACACCCACCTGATAAATCTCTCCTGCATCGCCTCCAACGCTTTCCTTTCCTGCCATCCCCAAATCTCCACTCCACAACTAGCGACGGTCCACACTAGTGTGTCAAATAAAAACAGCCTCCTGCTTACGTCTCCCGCAAATTTTCTTTTCCCTATTCCCTATACTTGCTACATTGCTACTGCTGCCTTTCTTACTGTAGCTGTCACCTGCCCCTCTTGTCCCCCTTTCTTTCCTATCTCGTATCCTAAATATGTAAATTTCTTCACTTCCTCTATCATTCTTCCTTTCCACCTCCAACTCCATTTTTTCTTCCTCCCCCCTCCTTTCGCAAATCTCATTATTTTCGTCTTCTCCACATTTAACGTGAGCTTCTTCCTATCCAAATATCTTTCTAGCTTACTTATCATTCCCCCATCTCACTTTCATCTTCTGCTACCAGCACCACATCGTCCGCATAAGCTAACGACCTTATTTTCTCTCCTCCAATCCTTACCCCTCCCCAACATCCTTTCTACAACTCTTCCTCCAAGTCCGCTGTTAAAATGTTGAACAAGCGGGGGCTTAGAGGGCACCCCGGCCTTACCCCTCTCGCCGACCAAAAACTCTCCCCCACTTCGCCGCCTATTCTCACCCTGCTCTTACAAGGGAAGGACCCCAAGTGGTCGGCTTGGATTTTAACGAGCTTTTGTAAGATGATAACATGCAGGTCCCTAATGATATATATGAAATATTAGCCGTAGTTACGTGGCGGTTTTACAGACATTAATAATTAAAGTTACGTACCTGTTTATATCGACATGCGTTACGAAAGTAGCACGTTTCAATTTTCTTACGAAAAGTAGCACGTTTCAATTTTCTTACGAAAAGTAGCACGTTTCAATTTTCTTACGAAAAGTAGCACGTTTCGGTTTGCCACGCAAAGAAGCACATTCCATCGTTTCTGACGAATATTAGCACGTTTGGTCTTCCGCCGTGAAGACTAACACATTTGACTATTTCGCCACGAAGAATAGCACATTTCGTACTGTTGCAGCGAAAACTAGCACGTTATACTGTTTCGCCACGAAAAATAGCATCATTTGGGAATTTGCGTAACACGCATACTTACTACTACAATCATATGTCAATATATCCGCCATCTATGGGCTGTTGCTAAAAGTATAGGTTCGTGTAGATGCCAGTAGAGAGCACAAGGCCTTTTTGGCTGTCTGCCCATATGACTTTACCACAGACCAGGTATATTCTATACCTGGTCTGTGACTTTACATTTGATGTAACCGACGGGGAAGAAAACGACAGCCTTTTCCCTCAGAAACTGATTGAGAATGTTACAATGCTTGTCGAACGACGAAACCGTGGGTGATCAACAAGCATTCTAACATTCTCAATAAGTTTCTGAGGGAAAAGGCTGTCGCTTTCTTCCCCGTCGGTTACGTCAAATGTAAAGTAACCTGGGCAGACAGCCAAAAGCGCTTCGTGTTCTCTACTGACATCTACACGAACCTATACTGTTAGCAACAGCCCATAGATGGCGGATGTATTGACATATGATTGTAGTAGTACGTATGCGTGTGCCGCTGTTGCCGTTTTCATTTGTACTCGCGCGAGCGCCGCCAGTCTTCGGTGGATAACCCTGTATATTAACACACTTTTTATGAAGTTCCTTAATAATATTCGGCATTTTCAGTGTGAAGAATGGGATGTTGCATTTTTCCCCTATTTCTTGGGATTCAACCCCACTATACGATATAGAATACAGGTAATTATTTCATTATTGGCAAATATTTCCAAATATTTTTTTCACAGTTGCAAGGACAAATATATGTTGAATATACAACAGAAAAGAAATTTGCTTGGATGTTCCCGGAATGTACCTAAACAGCCAATAATTACTGATATTTTTTTAATGGGTTTCTCATGGAAAAAGAATTTATGGAACTAATTATTTGTTATTACTTTGCAGAACCGATAGGTACTACTGATTTCGTTCCCCCAAAAATATTTACAAAAAACATACAAACTTTGACACATGTTTACACATACATCAGAAGTAGCCGCCATGATATTTTTACTTTTTTAAGAGCATATATTATTAGGTTACAAGAAATATATAAAAACATTATTCCATAACTTTTGAATTCTGACTTGTTTCCTTATTTCTGGGGATTCAGTCCCATGGTGGCGATGGACCGCCGGGCGGCCAGTCGCTAGATTGCTCTTGGAGGAGTCTAGCGACCGGCAGCCGCTGGCTGCCGGGCGGCTAGGAGATTCTGCCATAATGGCGGAAAACAGACATTCATCCCATTGTGTTGCGTTTCCAGTAGTCTATGTTGCTCCCGGAGCAGACGTCCACAGACTGTAGCAATCTGCCGCAGCCGCGCGCGGTCGCAGCCGCGCATAGGAGTTGAGATGAATGCTTTTCCATTGTACCAGTGTACTGCGCCGCGCATTGGAACGACCACCTTAAAGGACAGGCGGCCGAGTGAAAGAGGCAGGGTGAATTGGTTGACGGGCGTTTATTCTTGAGACTAGAATACAAGGCGGCCCGGCCAGGTCTGTGCTGGCTAACAGTGTTGGTGCGGCTTAGCCTAAACTTTAAGCTAGAGCTTAAACTAACTCGGCGGTTCGCGGGTCGTTCGCAATCACGTGTGATTCGGTGTTGGGGTGTGGACGGCGCAGCGCGGTCGCGGTGCGCGGCTCGGTGCGTTTCGGCGGTGCAGGTAGGAGTGGGGGTTGGTCGTTCTGGTGCCCTGACTGTTGACTCCACGAATGGCCTTGACCGGGAAGCCTTTAACCCGTTCGCCCAGTAGGTAAAACCCGCGGGAGAAACGGAGACTGTAGGATGTCCTCCGGGACAGACAAAGTCTGACCCTAAGATCGACACGGGGTATCGACTTGCGTCTAGAGGTCGGCGAATTCGTGTTCCTCTAGGAGTCATGGAGGTTGGGGACATCAAAAATGCACAGTGATACAGCTTGTGTTACAAGAGATCGCTGGGAGAGCTCTGACCCACTGATGCCAGATTCGGGACGGGTTCCCCCGAGAATTTCCCTCACCTCGCGCACTCTACGCCGAAGCTGCGTGTCCATGAGTTGGACTCCGAAGCGCCGAGCTCACGGACACGTTGCTCCGGCGTAGTATGCGCGGGGTGGGGGGAAATTCTCGAGGGAACGCGTCCGAATTTGGCATCAGTGCTCTGACCGTTCGCCTGTAACGCTCATGGTAGACTCTGCCTGACGGGCCCGCCGCGCTGGCCTATAACCGGCGCCGCGACAACTTCGCGAGCGAGAGCGCCGCTCGGTAGCGGCGGGCCACGCCAGGCGCGCGTGGTGGGGGGAAGGTTCGCGTGCCATCGTAACTAACTCGTTCCACTATCACTTTCTCTTCCTTACCAGCGGGTGCCGCCTGCTACCTCTTCCTCTTCGCGCCTAAACTGCTTTTCTTCAACCACTTTCCTACCTAACCTCAAAACTATTCTTCTAGCCCTTTTCCTCTACCTCCTCCTTTCTCCTCTCCTTCGCCCTCACCACTCCCTACCTTCCTGCTACTTCACCTTTCCCCCTCACAGCTCCTTCACCTCTACACTCCACTCCGACACTCCACTCACATCCACTTCCAGCACTGCACTCTTTTTACACTACTCTCTCATTCGCACCGGAAATGAAAGTCCTATTATGATACACTTGCAAAAAAAGCATTCCTCTGATGCGATTGCTAACTGACTGACAGGAGTTTTTCCAAGGAGCTTCCACTATCCCCAAGTAGTTTCTCTCGTACTATTATGAATTCACACCCCACCACGATAATAGGGCTTAGGTAAAAAGAAGCCTGCACATTTTCGAAACACATGTGCTAACCTGTACCCACGGCTCTGAACGCCAAGTGAAAATTCATTTCCACCAATTTGTATAACGTAAGAACAACAATTTCCATGAAAAATAAATTAAATAATCATAAATTGGGTGGTGTCGTATGTACCTGCGATCAGCTAATTATAAGCACTGGGCGCTATCCTACCATAAATTTTTTCGTCCACCGATGACCAGGATCGGTACAGTGACCCAGTGGCACAGGTTTCCGAAAAGGAAGGAAAGGAATGTCCGAATGGATGAGTTTTATTTGATTTATTGTGATTATTAGGTGTAGAAATAAATTCTTTCC
This sequence comes from Andrena chrysosceles, assembly GCA_963855975.1. Classification (NCBI taxonomy): domain Eukaryota; kingdom Metazoa; phylum Arthropoda; class Insecta; order Hymenoptera; family Andrenidae; genus Andrena; species Andrena chrysosceles. The sequence goes on along the minus strand of OY979767.1, from coordinate 74,094,028 downwards.
GATTTTATTGTACAATAACAGTTTGATTAAAAATATGAAAACAACTCAATCATTGAAATAATTTCCATTATTTTTAATTACCTTTTGCCATTTTTCTGGCAGCTTACGACTATCATCGCGATAGAAATTCAGTAGCTTTGTACAGATTATGTAAATCCAGTCGGAAAGAATTTATTCATACTCCTAATATTATTTTTTAACCCTTCGTTGACACACCTCCTGTTTCAATCAACTTTGACATACAATTTCAAGGTCTCTAAAATGTATTCCAATAGTCTTTTGATTGAAATTTGATCACTGTTTTTGTAAAAAATTCTGGATTACCACATGTCGAGAAAGAACGAAGAAAATCTTTAAAAAATTCTAACTTTTACCAATTTCAATATTAGAAGCTAAAAATCTACAGAATTGTTGCACGGATATAGTATTTTCAGAGAAAAAATAGTTTGTAAGTCGGCTTGGAAGAAAAAGTATTTATTTTGTATATAGAAGGTGCAGAGAGTCAGAATCAGCTTATGGGTGGCTCACACCCACAGTGTTAGGGTGGGTTAAACGAAGGGTTAAATTTAGTTGCGTTGGCCGTTATTAAATTACGGATTTTTACCTCAATAACGAATTACGATCACTTATCGTACATTTTCTGTTGCATTACCTTTTTGTTTATGCGTTATTTAAAAATGATATTTACGTATTTCGTGTCCTCTCACTTCAAATAATTATCATTTAAAATTCTGCTTTTAAAAAAGGGTAATTATTTACTTTAGCGATTCCTCACCGATTTTGATGAAAGGGTCTAGCTGGATAAGATGGTCAAAAGTGCCCTTCAACCGATTTTAGCTGGCAATGCACCTTTCAATAGTGTAGCACAGGAAAACATTGTACACCAAGTTTCAACTCCCTATCTCAACCAGGAGGGTAGTTATAGGGTAAATTCGAATTTTCGGTTTTTGCCATATTTTCCCTATTTAATGGTCAGCAAAAATTCTAAAAAAAATCTGAAATATTGTAGACATGATTGTGTATGATTGTGAATTTTTTCAGATTTTTTCGTTGCAACTGCCAAGTGTAAGAAATAAAAAACGCAAAAAAATGTCGAAAAATGCAGATTTCGTGTTGAAGTTTTTGAGCGACTAGATTTTTAATTTTACAGTAGTTAGATATTGACATGACTATTATCTACAATTTTTTTCAGATTTTTCGGTAAGGTGCGCCATAGTTAAAAAAATCAGAAAACGATATTTTCGTGATATTTCGCGTGAAAGCGTGATAAGTACTTTCAATTTTTGCATTTCTGTCATACAGTGAATGCAGTATATGATTTTTAATATCTCTACATTCGACAGAGTAATATGTAAACGGAGGGAATCAAGTTAATATGATTAATTGGAAGTGTATACGTACCATATATCATATGGTACGAAAGAATTATTCAGCGCCGCAGTTAGCGGAGCGGTTAGAGTGTTAGACTCCAAAACCGCTGCATACTCTCTTTTGTCGTAGGTTCGCACCCCACCAAGGTCCAATTTTTTTTCATGATATAAAATTTTTCCATCGTTAATTACATGACAATACACGATATTCATTTAAAAATGTTTCTAGAATATTTTAAAAATATTTTATCATATGGTTTCCATAAAAATAATTTAAATGCACCGCCGCGCCGGTTTTCTGCCTAAGTATTTTTCTAGCTCCGGATAGTTTATAATATTTTGTCAATGGAATAGATATGTGGTATTGGCTTATGATACGTATTCTGAATCCACTGGTTGGATTCTCCATTCTTTTATCAACGTACACCGTCCTCATTCGATTGTGGTCGCAGTGCGTCCGATTAATGGCTGATTTAAAAAAATGAACGTAAAAATATTGCCATAAGCTAGCTGTAGTGTACAGCTGTTATTATGCTTTATTACATTATAATATATTATATTATATTGCATTGCATTGCATTGCATTGCATTTTTGTTATATTTTTGTTGTTATGTTATACGATTGATTGTTGATCAGGGATTCAATGTAATGAATTAATGTAAAATCCCCGCTAAACAATAACCGCTAACTGCTAACGTCTTTAACTGAGTGGCGGCACGCGCGTCTTCCGTCAAAGGCGGCACGCGGGCCTTCCATCAAAGGCGACGATATTAGAAATTTGCTCTCGACAATACGGAACTTTTTCATTACGCATAATAAATTAAATGTGAATGGCAGGGACACTGGCAGTAATTGGCACGTGTAACACTTTTATTACAAATATCTTTTGTTGCTACATATAGTTAATGAAGTTGTTTATACCATATGTGTTAATTAAGTAATTGTGTTAAATATTTATATTAGATATTGTCCACGTTCGCATATATTCCCACGTGTAACTCTTATTTGCAAATCTCTTTTCTTGCTGTACCTATATAGTTTATGAGTTTGTTTATTGAGTGTTATATAGTGTTATTGAGTGTATATATAGTGTTAATTGAATAACTGTATTAATTATTTATATCAGATATGTCAACAAATAGAATACAGTCTTACACTGTACTTGCAATTGTAAGCCGCGAGCCTGGAAAGCTAACACCGGGCCTGGGGTTTTTCCCTACGCCTGGTGACCGTGTGGTCGGTTTGGCGAGCCACCCTTGACTCGCCGAATACGCGGCTGAAGACGAAGCGACCGTTTTATGGTAGGATAGATAGAAGCGAGGACACATCCGGAATATATGTATATAAAATACCGTTATTTTTTTTTGCCCTACTACCCGAAACCTTGCGGGACCATTGCTGTAAAATCTCAGAAATGTTGCGCGACCATTGCTGTAAAATCTCAGAAATGTTGCGCTACCATTGCTGTAAAATCTCAGAAATGTTGCGCTACCATTGCTGTAAAATCTCAGAAATGTTGCAGAAATATATGCTGCAATGTTGCACAGTGGCGGAAATAGCAATTTACTTGTAACTTTTCGGCAACATTCCGTGCAATGTTCCAAGTATTAAACCGCAACGCAACTGAGACATTTCGGCAACAAATGTGCTGTAGGGGTACTTATCACGTTTTCACGCGAAATATCACGAAAATATCGTTTTCTGATTTTTTTAACTATGGCGCACCTTACCGAAAAATCTGAAAAAAATTGTAGATAATAGTCATGTCAATATCTAACTACTGTAAAATTAAAAATCTAGTCGCTCAAAAACTTCAACACGAAATCTGCATTTTTCGACATTTCTTTGCGTTTTTTATTTCTTACACTTAGCAGTTGCAACGAAAAAATCTGAAAAAATTCACAATCATACACAATCATGTCTACAATATTTCAGATTTTTTTTAGAATTTTTGCTGACCATTAAATAGGAAAAATATGGCAAAAACCGAAAATTCGAATTTACCCTATAACTACCCTCCTGGTTGAGATAGGGGGTTGAAACTTGGTGTACAATGTTTTCCTGTGCTACACTATTGAAAGGTGCATTGCCAGCTAAAATCGGTTGAAGGGCACTTTTGACCATCTTATCCAGCTAGACCCTTTGGCTATGTTGTAAAACTCCACATTCTGAGCAACTTTTTCCTATACATGTGACCCCCGCTTGGTCTAAGTTTCCGAGATATTCGGAAAAATATTTTTTAAATTTCTTGCTTTGTTGTTATAATTTGGGTTAGTGTTGGATTATGATCAGTATAAATAAATATAAGTGCACTTCACATTAAACATTATTTTAAATTATTATTGATAGAGTATTAGTATTGGTTGGGCTAGAGTAGTGCGGGGGAGGGGGGGCGCCCGCTCGCGTGCGCGAAAGCATGGTGGCGAACCGATGTGAGTCGCGGTACAGAGTCAGGGTGTTGACGAGCAGCGGCAAGTTTCTGGTTCAAATCTCTAAACACACATCGGTTCCCTACCATGCTTTACGCGCCCCCGCACTAATCTAGCCCAAACCAATACTAATACCCGGGACACGTTGGAAAGTGGAATGCGTTACGTCGGAATAAATCAACAGAAGTTTTTCGCAAATATATCGGAAACTCAGGCCGAGCTGGGGTAACATGAATAGGAAAAAGTTGTACAGAATCGTGTCCCCGACAACATATCCAAATCTCATCAAAATCGGTGGGGAATCGCTAAAGTAAATAATTACCAAAAAAGCGTGTATCCCGGTTTCCTCATGCCGACTTGCTTGTTCGTACGTTCGTCGTACAAGCGCTGCCGCCTTCCGCGAAGCGATCGCTACGGTGGGAGCTCGAGCGGAAGGCTCGCGCTCTGATAGGTCGGGGTTTTTTGTTAATATCTCATTAACAAATCTTCGGATAATATTTGCACTAAGGAAACAGCTGTTTCAAATCACCCCCCGAGTCACCCCTTTCAAGGAACTCCACCATTTTTGGGGTACCCTGTATAAGCTCATAATCGCTCTTATCCCTCCTCTCCTCTTCTCTTTTCTTCTGTCCTCTTCTGTTCTCTTCTGTTCTCTTTTCTCCTCTTCTCTTCTCTCCTCTACTGTCCTCTATTCTCCTCTCTTCTCCCCTCCTCACCCCTTCCTTCCTCTCTCCTCTCCTCTCTTCTCTTCTGTCTCCTCTCCGCGCTCCTCTCCTCTCTCCCCGCTCCTCTTCCTTCTCCTCTCTCATCTCCTCTCTTCTCTTCTGTATATATAAATATAAAACGGAAAGTATTACTGTGTTTGTACGCTGTAAACTCGGGAACGCTCAACCAATTCTGTTGCGGTTTTCACAGATTGCGTAGATGCAACATTTAGGAACATTTTAGGCTATGTATCATCTGGATAATACTAAATGGGACTGACAATGAGTAATAAGCGAAATAGTGAAGTGAGGCAGATAAATCTTACGTGGCGTTCACCGTGGTGCGCGCAGGAGATACGCGTACGATTCCCCGCAAAGTAGTGGGGTTCACGGTTGTCATGAGTACAGATATGTGGCACGGGGTGACCAGCCGCGGGGGGGGGGGGTGTAGTTGATTTGTATTTATAGCTCTATACATGTGAGAATTCCCTCTATACCGCTTCCCACCGCGTGCATTGTCTGTACATACACACTCCTGGCAAGCCTAGTGGAGATGATTAACGTCTTGACGGACACAGTCCCATCGTTAGCTGTTTATGAGCGTTGACATTCACGCGCAAGCAGGCTTTGCAGTTGGACTTCTCATCCAAATAATGTTTTTCAGGCTGTCACTGTTGCCACTATGAGTATTGTTACAGTTTATGCCCCTCGCTCCTTAGCGCCACTTTCCTTTTCATAAATTCTACTAACCGCCAGTATTATAAACGGATGTTCTTCTGTCTGTATACTCACGGTTATTTCGAGAATCGATTAATTTTTCTCACAGTAGAACTGTACATACATACGCGTAAAGTCTCCGCCGTGATAAAGGACAATACTGCGGTCCTGGCATGCGAGTCTGGATTATGTACAGATATAATGAACATAAGCAATGGGGAATTAAGTATATGTCAGTAAGTACTGCGTAATAATTAATGAATACGCCAGTTAATTTTAAAATATTAATGCTATCGCTATAAATACATATGACAAGCCCGGGGCAATGCCGGGTACTTTAAGCTAGTTACATATATTTTGATTCTTGGACATAAACTTTTTGGACGATTAACACCAAGTTATCTATGCATGCACTCAGTTTCGAGCACTGCGCTACCTATACAAAACCTTCCGTAGCTCCCAGAATTTTTTGAGGCCTACTTTGAAACTGTGCAAGTATATTTTTACGACCCCGAATATTATGAAAATGCACAAAAGTCGAAGCAAAAATTCACAGTGGCTTCCTCCCTTAAGCAAAAGATGCATCTTATTTTTATATCCACAAGACTGCGTATAAATAATTATCGAATTATGGATTGGTGGTGGGGGTGATGTGAAAAGTATAAATTTCTCGAAACAAACAAAATCCAATTACTCATGGAATATAGATAGAAATAAATAATTCATCTGATAGAAAAAACATTTTCTAAGTACTGTAAAAAAATCATAACGTGACACTAATATTAACAATGTTTTTTTTCAGGGGATATTTACAATCATAAGTTTGGTGTGGAAATTCTGTGCACTGGAATTCAAAATCTCTGAAATATATGGAATACAACACAGATACGATTGCGGTACCTAACTTGTTGTCGTATTATACATTGAATACATTAAAAGAAGTATCATTTATAAACAATATTCTCGTGGAAATGGTTGTTAAAAGTATCCTAAAAACAGAATCTTCCTGATTGATAATCTTCACTTGTAATTCGTATGTAATAATAATAATAATAAACCTTTCTTGTAATAAACCTAGTTACTCAAAGTTGTTAACTACAATTAATTATTGCCCTATGTTTCTTGTTCTCCCGTTTCATCCGTTCTCCGGAACCGTTTAACACCGCAAAGTTGGGAATGACAACCCGCGAGGAGAAAGTTGATATTTCTGATTAAAAGTCAGTAGTTACCGCATACTGATTCTAGGTCAGGGTGAGGGGTTGGCCACCCTCACGAGGCGTGGTGGTGTACCGCAGAGGCCAGGGACCAGGCGGATCAACTGCTGAATCGCAAAGTCCCTTGGCTGACGCCACCTTGTGACCGAAAGTCTCGAGGTTCAGTGCACCCGTGGTACGTGGTGGCCAAAATTCCCCACCTGTTGCCGTTAAAGGTTCTCAGGAAAGAAGCATGCACACCGCCTGTCGGTGGAAATTTCCGAAAATCGCGCCCAGCGCCAGTGTCGTATGAGCGAAAATGGATGCATTAGGATGGTCGTTATTCTTCAACTTCCGATTTTTTGGTCTTTCCTCCCTAAGATATGAGACTTGGTGAGAAAATGATATGTGCAAAGTTTTAAATTGATTGGACAACGGGAACCCGTGCCACATTTGAGTTGAAGTTTTGAAATAATACTGATTTCGTGTCAATTTCGAACATAATTGTGTTTGGCTACTTTGGAAATTTCAGTGAATGTTTTTTAATAAAAGTACAATTTCTTACATGTATAATAGTAACATTTGTGTATTACTTCTAACAATAAACCCAAAATCTTTTAATTAGGCTGTTAGCATATAAAGCAGCGTCTGAGTCACGCCACTATGTAAGCTAGCTAAATTTGCAAAATCCAGTCATCCATTTAGCGACCCTTAGTTGAGAGTTCGATGTGTGCGTATTGCACAGTTAGTATAATGAAATTGAAAGTGAATATAGAAAAAGGGAAACTATAAGTTCTGATATCTCAAATTATTGGCTCAAAACTTCCTAGTAATGGACAAGTTTAACGTGTATTGTTTTACAATTTGCGAAAAGTAAAATTGGATCTTCGATCAAGTGCCGCGATAGTGATTGTTGCGGTCGAAAGCAATGCGCCGCGCCGCGCGCTTCGAACAGGTGCCCGTTGACTCATCACAGCAGCTGATGAGTCGGCCGCGGCGCCTTTGTAACGTTTTTGACCGCTAATGATCTTCACGAGCGCTCGCTCGGCGACCGTTAGTTCTGAGAACAACACCGTCGTGACAACCACGTTCCACGAAATAGAAAATCTCGCGCCCATTGCGCCCAGTATTCGCAGCGACCATTATCGCAACGCGCCCACGCGCCGTTTGTCTGTGTAAAGTCTACATGTGTGTTCTGTAAACTGTACTGTCCCACCTTTGTGTTGCCCTATCGCCGGCATTTTTAAATCCTGCACTTGGCGGAAACAGTGATAAAAGAAGTGGAAGTGTTGTGGGAGAAAGCACGTATCCCCTCAAGAAATTCGTACGATCGTGTCACAAAATTATTAGCGTTGTATTAAAATGCACGACAGTTTCAATGGTCTGACAAACGCGAAAGTCAACCACAACAAAGCAAAGAAAAAGGCATTTCTTAACTCACTAGTCGATCATTTTCATATCGCTCATAGCGATGCATTAACTATGATTAATATTGAAGAAGACCAACTTATTCTATTAAATCAGAGACAAACGGGGAGATCAGGATCAATGTGTCACGTCCTGTGTGGCAGTGGTTAGGACGGTGACAATATCGGGTAATATGGGAAAGGTTAGGCACGAAGACTAGCTTCGCAGCACAAGGGGGGATGGAAATTTTAGGCACAAAGACCAGCTTCGTTGCACCAAGGGTTTGAAATTCAGGAGCGAAGGCCAGCTTCGTAGCTCTGAGGGTTAGGAATTCAGGCGCGAAGGCCAGCTATGTACAGTAGCGGACAAAATAGTTACCACTTTGTCGATTTGCTTTATTTTTGTTATTTTTTAACATCAACTTGGAACTGTGGTATATGTTTAATATACATATTCTGATGGACAATTGAGAGCTGTATAAAACCCAGTTAAAATTGAATTTACGTAACTAACAAAAAAAATTTTATGACATTGAACGGGATAACACATTTTTGGAGCCAACAAAGGGAGTTATCATTTTTGGTGTTCTTTCAGGTTGTGCTAACAACAGAAAGTGCCCTCACGAAATATCATATTTTTTACTACTTTTCAAAAGTGGTAACTTTTTAACAGCTTTAAAAGAGTATTGTCGTGTTTAATATTATGTAGGGATTTGTTTATCAGTTATATAAATTCAACTTTAGCTGGGTTTCATACAGTTTACAATTCTCAATCAGAATATGTATATTGAGTACATGCTGCAGTTTTGAGTTGATATTAAAAAATAAAAGAGGTAGAGTGGATCGAAAAAGTAGTACCTTTTTTGTCCGCTACTGTAGCTCTGAGGGTTAGAAGGAAATTTTAGGCACGAAGACCAGCTTCGTAGCATAAGGGGAGATGGGAGTTTTACCACAAAGACCAGTTTCGTAGCATAAGGTAACCAGGGAAGGTTAAGCAGTAATCGCTCACCAGAGTGACCCCCTTACAGCGGTGATGAGTAGATATATAGTGCCGATTCTGGCTCAAGTGGCGGCGAGGGGGTGAGGCGGGGCGGGGGGCGGGAAGGGGTACCGTGCTCTTCGGCGAGGGGGCGGCGGGGAGGGGGTACCGCGTTCGTTGGCGAGCGGGCTGACGTCACAGGGGAAGGGGGATTTGAAATTTTCCAAAATGGCGTTCGCTGCCGCGCAATCTCCGTACGCGTGCGAGGATCGGTGCGCAGGCGCGAAAGATAAGACGCGAAAGGATTTAACGCGGATGCTGTAATTCAACACCGATACCTATTCGAGATTGATTATCTTAAATAGCGCAACCACCTCGTGAAAGAATGCAGCGTCGCCCTAGTATAAACATCCGCCGACGAAACGTAATTCTCCGCGGTATCGCGATAACTTTTCGGGATTGATTAATCTAAATAGCGCAACCGTCTCATAGGGAAGGTGGAATGAAGGTAAGTAAACCAGACATATTAATATTAAGATTTTTTTTAAAGATTGAGTAATTTATTTAACTTAATTAATTAATCCCAATCCCAATCGGTAACGTCCTCAGTAGTAAATAATTCGCTTAATAATTCGTCGGCATAAACTGGCGCAGGGTCTGTTTGAATTATAATATTGCTAGCATGAAGTCCTGTTATTTTATTTTTAAAAACAGCGTCATAACTAATTTGTCCAGCATTAACACAGTTTCGCCAAACCACGTTCTGTGGAGCACCCACACGATTCCGCTGATACACATTCCTATACCCATAATCATCATCATCGTCATCATCTAATAAGTATGTTTGTTGCGCATGTCGATTCAACCAAAATTGCTCTTCCCCGTAGTGATTACTTGGAGGGTCATCGACTCTGGTGTCGGCATTGTGGAACACTTTTAGAAAAATGTCGCCGTCGTGATTGGATTCCGCCTCAAAAAGTTCTGCACCCCGAATTTCTTCAGTTTGAGACATCGCATTTCGGCATGCGACGTACACTTTGGGGCTGGAGGTAATAATGGGTGTCACAGGAGCGATGATCGTAGCTGGACGTTTTGCTACAGTAGCGGAAGTTGTAGCGGTAGCTGGACGTTTTAAATGGCCGGGCAATGACATAATCTGAAACAGATTTTTCTCATAATTCTCAAAGTTGCTAACACACCGATTCACTAAAAAAACATGATAATGGAAACTTACGGTATTGTTCGATTGTACGTTTCAATGCAGGTTTTCCCAAAGCAGTCTCCTTTAAAACACTCAACTTAGATGCGATAGACTTAGCAAAGCAGTCTCCTTTAAAGCACTTAACTTAGATGCGATAGACTTAGATGCGTCTTAAAACCGTTTTTCGTAGTAACGTATGTCTTGACTGCTACAGTAGCACTTGAGAACTGATTTTAAGACGGCTGTTCCATGATCACGCATACGCAAGTATAGCGCGTAAACACCCTTATCACGGGTGCATGAATTCGATACGCGTGGTAAGGCATCGAGCAAGCGTGACATCACGTCACCTGATTGAGACGTTGAGGGTGAGAGAGGGAGAAAGAGTGCGAAGAAAAGAATTCGGAGCGTTAACGACTCATGAATCTCGGCTAGGGTAGGGGGTTAGTACATTCAATCAAAGCCGCGCAGTCATTCGATAAAGACCTTCGCGACAACACTTGTCACACCTCATTCGTCCCCTGAGTTTCCGATTTCCGGATCAGAACCGCATCACGTGGAAGAGTCGCATCGACCACTCGCGCCTGATCGTACGTGTCTTTTAATTGTATATCGAAGAAGAAGAAGAAGAAGAAAGAGAAGTAAACATGGAGGTTTTCATGAACACGTTCAATGTTTTACACCAAATGTCAACGCTTTTACGCAGTGTCGCGGAATTTAGGGACTGGATGGATCGGTGCGACACGTGTCTGCAGCTCATCATCGAGTATCAGTGCGGCGAAGGAGTGTCAATTGCATCGAAGCAGCGTCTGGCATCGCTAATCGCACGTACGAAGACATTACGTACGATCGTGAGAGTACGGTTTTCGCGAGTAGGACTCGGGGTTTCGGGTCGATTGACGACACCTAAGGTCGAATGGGAGGATGTGGAAACCGCGTTTCGGAATCGTATTTCGACTGGTGCTGTAATTAGCGTGGGTTACATCGATCCTCGTCAATTTTTAGAGGGTGCTCGACGGATGGTGGTATCGCGCGTGAGAGACGCTATCGGAGAACATCCTGGGGTGGCCGTGAATACGGTCCTGAACGCGGAGTTCATGTTGGGTGCGAATATGGACATGAAAAGTTTCGGGACGCGAAATCGCGTACTGTTCAGGGTATCGAACGCGAGTGGTATTCAAAGCACGTGGTCGCTCCAACGTTAGTGGCGATCGAGGAGTTTCAAGATCGCGACAGTGGATGGACCCTGAGGGCTGTGCTAAACCTCCTTATAAACATTAATAAGCATAACCCTCTTCGCGCAGGCTGCAACGTACCGATTCCGCGCGCCGTCGTCCTGAAGAAAACGGTGGTCAACGTGAAGAACAGAGACAATGCGTGTTTCTTGTGGGCTGTCGTTGCCAGTTTGTACCCTGTCGCTGCGAATAGTGATAGGATCGCATCATACCATCACTACTCGGAGTTGCATGCGGAGGGGCATGACTCTCCCCGTGACGTTAAATCAGCTGACGAAGTTCGAGAGTATGAACGACGTGTCTGTGAACGTGTACGCGTGGTCCGACGGAAGCTGCGCGCCTCTGCGTTTGACCGTGGACAAGCGAGAGAGACACGCGAACCTCCTACTGGTGCAGCACCCGAACGAGCCCCAACGGTATCATTGCGCGTGCATTCGAAGCATGTCAAGACTGATTTCGAAGCAGCTCGGCAATCATGGACATCAAGTATTCGTTTGCGAAAGGCGAGTAAAATATGGCATATTTTGATTGATGTATTATTGATTATTATGTTTTATTATTAATGTTGTTATCGTTGCAGATGTCTAAGCTTCTTTCACTCGTCCGGGCAATTAACGAAGCACACCGTGGACTGCCAGCGTCTGAACGAGTGCGCCGTCGAATTACCGTCTGTGAAGGACAAATGGTTGCAGTTCAAAAATTTCAAGAATAAGGAGCGAGCGCCACTCGTCATTTACGCGGACTTTGAATGCATGCTTGAGGATGTCGAGCCTGCGGGACGGAGTCGTACGTACACGTACCAGCACCACAGGGCGTACAGCGTTGGATATTACATACATTGTTCCACCGACGCGTCTCTGTGCCGTTATCGCGCGTATCGTCACGAAACCGAGTGCGTGAAATGGTTCGTGCAGGAACTTCGAGACTTTGCGGATACCGCGTATTCGTGGTTGCGGAACGCGAAACCTATGGACTCGTTAACGGACGAACAGCTGCATAGTTTTAACGACGCGATCGTGTGTCACGTGTGCGGACAACCTTTCGTCGACACAGACATAAAAGTGCGCGACCATTGCCATTCGACGGGCGAGTACCGAGGCGCGGCCCACGTGTCGTGTAACTTGCAGTTTCAACGATCGTACACGATACCGGTAGTATTTCATAATTTATCAGGCTACGACGCGCATTTCGTGATCAAGGAGTTGGCGTCCGCGTTCGAGGGGAAGATCGATCTGCTACCGGTAACGAAAGAGCGGTATATATCGTTCACGAAACACGTCAAGGGAATCGACGCTGAGAACAACGATTGGAAGAGGGGATTGAAGTTTCGATTCATCGATTCGCTGAAGTTCTTGATCGCTGGTCTGGAGAAACTCGCTTCGGACCTTGGCAAAGAACGACTCGCGATTCTACGACGCGAGTTCCAATCCCAGTTCGGATTGTCCCAGTACACGTAATCGATCGCGTTATCAGTGACCGTCATGGATTCGTCGATGGGTAATCCTAGACCTTGTCGCGTGCCCGCGATGTCCATGCCGCCCGCGCCACCCGCGCCGCTACCCCTATCCTTAACGCGTCTGATACCCGATGTTCGCACCTTGCCGATTATCGCGGATATAATTTTCTTGTACTTGTACCCCTTGTTACCTAGCGTGCGCTTGCTCGGCGAATGGTTTCGCTTATGCGCGTTCGTTGATAATAAGATGCGTCGGTACTGTTATGACGCGAATCATAACCAATAACACCTGGCGTAACGGACGCCAGCAAACTCAGCAGCAAACTCAGCAGTACACGCAATCGAAAGAAACGCATACGCTGCAGAGACCCAGATCCACGGGCGAAGACCATTAGGCCTTCCCCCGCGGCCACCAAACCGTGACCCAAAACATTGTATATAAACCCACGGCAAATCAATCAATGATGTCACTTGTAAAAGATCAGTACGCGATCACGCCCGTGATCGCTCGTCGCGTCAGTGCAATAAACTTGTTATAACTACGGTGAGTTCCAACTCTTTAACCGGCACGATCCACTATCTCTCGCCTCGACCCGAGAATCCCGTTCCCGGCATTTTCACCCGTCCTATCGGAGCCCGCGGAACGATCCGTTCGAGGATACCCGCGGAGTGCAGCAAGATTCTACAGGAGAATCTCCACCCCAGCAAACCTCGCAATAGTACGAGTGAAAATCCGCGTCCGTGCACGTGCGAATGTTGGGTATTCGCATGAACAGCAATTCGTACAAACCCCGAGTCCCCGGGTGTAGCATTCCATTGACACGAACGTCGTCGCCATCCTTGTCGATGGAGAGTACGGAATCGCCGATCATTAGGTCATCATCGGACCCCAAGTATACGCCGTACACGTTATCGATTCATTTCTTGGTATCGGTGAAGAGCAGTCGTATCTATTCTCGCGATAACGGTCCCTTGGCGTTCCGTAGATACACTTCGAGATCATCGATGGGTTTGCGCAGCGTATCCGAATCGTGAACCTTTGCTAACGACTCATTATTCTGAATTTTTTCATCGTCTTCATCGTCAACATCATCAACATTATCATCGACATCATCGACATCATCAACATCGTTGCTGTCGTTGTCGTTGTCGGTGTTCTTGTTGTCGTTGTCGTTGTCGGTGTTGTTGACGTTATCGTTGTCGGTGTCGTTGTCGTTGTCGTTGTCGTCGTTGTCGTCGTCGCACAGTGGGAGAAAATGACACAGTCGGCGTCAAAAATCGATTCCCACGCCAAATCGAAATGAAAATCAACGAAACTTGGTATACTGGGGTATTAGGTATCGCTGATCACGATCCCGTTGCGGGTTTTTTGAAAAAGAAGATGGCGGAGCCAATATGGCCGCTCAAAGTTGACAAAAACTGGAAAAATACGAATCCTACGAACGAAACACGTTGTTTATTCAAAACCTACAGCTACAACTATATATTTTATGAGTTTAGAAATGTGCATCACACTCTATAGAATGATATTCTAATGAATAGTTGTTAAAAAATTCTTGTTAACAATAAAAAAACAACATTATTTACTAATTTTATCATTTCCGCGACAAATACTGCAAATACATGATTAATCTAACCATTGATATCTATCGGAGACGAAAATAAAGATTATTGACATAAAAAATGTTAGTAGATTGTTTATTAATAATTTGCTTAAACAATTTTTTAACAAAGTGACATATATAAACTTTATTATTCCCCTAGGGGTTATAATCTTCCCATCCATACATACATATAAAGTCCTTAAATCTACCTTATCCTACATCTTCTCCTCCTCCTTCCAACCTTAACCTATTCTTAACCTATTCTTAATTCTACTCTCGCTCGCTCGCTCTCTCGCTCGCTCGCTTGTCCGCTCTCCCGTCTCCTCTCCCCCTCCTGGACCTCCGCTTCCACTCGCCGCCCTTTCACTCCCATCTCTTCATTCACCTCACCACTCACCCCTCTTTTCCTCCACATTCCTCCCTTCTTTCCTCTAAACTTCTTAACCACTCCTCTCCCTGCCCCTCCTCCCCCAAAACCTCGTCCACCATCTCTTGCCATCCCCTTTCTATTCCCCACCCCGTACATACCTCCCACACATGCTCCCAAGACTCCTCATCCCAGCCACATACCCTGCACCTCCTTTTCTCCCCCTCCTCCCAATACCTCCCCCCTCTCATTCCATTTCCCAACCTAAATTTGGCCACCCTTTGCCATCTACTCTCCCCCCAGCCCTTTCTCAAATATCCCGGTATCCCCGGTCCCTTTACCCTCCCATACCACTTGTTAAATTTCGACTCCCCTATCTTCATCCACCTCTCCTCCTCCTGCATCTTCCTTTCCCTGTCCACTATCTTCTCACCTCTTACCTCCCCCCTTTCCCTTCCCCTTTCTACCTCCTCAACTGTCCACCCCCTTTCCCTGAAGAACTGTTCCCTTTCCTTTTCCCACCCCTCCAACACCTTTCCCCTCTTGAATCTCCCCTTCATCTCCTCCCAACACAACCTCGCTAACTCCCCTCCTTCTCCCTCTTCCAATTTCCTTTCAAACCCCCACGCCCCCATCCCTGCCCTACCCCTCAACTTCCCCCTTTGTAACTCCTCTCTTACCATGTAACCTGGCGTGTCCCTACCCACCCCCAACACCCACTTCAAGAATCTGTCCTGCATCGCCTCTACTTTTCCCCTCTCCTTCCACCCCCACACCTCCACCCCATATCCCACCACCGCCCATACCAGTTTATCAAATAGCCAGATCCTTCTGCCCCAATCCTTTCCAAATAGTCTTTTTCCCAATCCCCACACCTTCCCCATTACCGCTGCCCCCTTCCTCACTCTCTCCTCCACATGTTGTTCCTGACCTCCATTTCCCATCACCGTATACCCCAAATACCTATAACTCCTCACCTCTTCCAACTCCTTTCCCTTCCACCTCCATGACACTTTCTTCCACCTCCCCCCCCCTCCTACACCTCATTACTTTCGTCTTCTCGATATTCACTTGTAAACCCTTCTTGTCCATGTACCTTTCCAACTTTGCTATCATTCCCCTCATCCCCTCTTCATCTTCCGCTAGCATAGCTATGTCATCCGCATATGCTAGCGTGTAGACCTTCCTATCCCCCACCTTTACCCCACCCCATCCTCCTCTTTCCAGTTCTTCGTCCATGTCCGCCAATAACAAGGTAAACAGGCTGGGGCTTAATGGGCACCCCTGCCTGACCCCCCTTGCGGTCCAAAACCTCTCCCCCTCTTCATCCCCCACCCTCACCCTACATATCGTCTCCTGTAAAACCTCCCCGCACCTCTCCACTATCCCTTCCCTTACTCCCCTCTCCCTCAACGCTTTCATCAGTACCCCCCTGTCCACCGAGTCAAACGCAGCCTTCAAATCCACAAACAGAACCACCATCTTCTTCCCCTTCCTCACCACTTGCCTGTTCACCAGATAATTCAGAACATAGATGTTATCTATGCATCCCACCCCCCTCCTAAACCCCGTTTGACTCGGTGGCAGCATTCCCTTCCCCTCTACCTCCATTCTTAGCCTTTCCGCCAACACAGATGCATATACCTTATATGCCGTCTGCGTTAGCGTTATTCCCCTATAGTCTTCCGGTTTCTCCCCTGCCCCTTTCTTTAGTACCGGAACCACAACTCCTTCCCTCCACCCTTCCGGCCACCCTTCCCCCCTCCACACCCTATTACATATTTTCCACAACCACTCCTCCACTTCACCACCCCCATATGTCCACACCTCATTCTGTATCTCATCCCCCCCCCCGGCCTTTCCATCTTTCAAGTTCCTCATCACTCTTTTTATTTCTTCTCTTCCTATCTCACCCTCCCCGTCCTCTTCCCTCCTTCTCTCTCCTCCCCTCCTTACCCTCCACTCCACCCCTCCTAACAACCCCCTAAAATACTCATCCCACTCCCTTATTTCTATCCCCTCCTTTATCCTCCTTCTCGTCTTCCGTCCTCTGTTCACTACTTTCCATACCTGACCCTCCGTTCTTACCCCCTCCACTTCCTTTTCCCACCTCTCCCTTTCCCTTTTCTTTTTCTCCTCGCACAACTTCCCATACTCCCTCTTCCTCAACCTGTACACTCCCCCATCCCCTCCTTCCCTTCTCCACTTCCTCAGCTCTCTCCTCACCTTACTCTTTTCCTCTTTGCATTCCATATCCCACCATCCCCCTTTTAACAAAGTGACAGTGAAATCCATTTCATACAATCAAATTGATCATGCTTTGTTGTAACATTACTATAAACAATTGATTGTTATTAAACAATTTGTTAACATAATAGATTTCAGTAATATTCAATAACGATAAGTGAAATTTGGAAGGTACATTGTTTTTATGACATAGGCACCCACTAAGTAAGGATTCTTGGAAATTTCATCCCCAAGGGGGTGAAAAGGGGTAAACTGTATTTTTTCGGACTTCTTAGTATCTCTTAGGCCCGATTAGATATCACCTTGGTTTTCACGTACAATGACTGCCCACATAAATGCCTAAAACTCAATTTCAGGATTTTGCCCTAACCAACCCCTAAGGGGGTGAAACGTGTTTTCACGCATTCTTCAAAATCTCTTGGGCCCGATTAGACATCCAATTGGTTTTTAGTTACAAAGGTTCCCCGCCCAAATGCTTATCAACAAATTTCAGGATATTGCCCTAATCAACCCCTAAGGGGGAGAAAGGTGGTATAATTTGTTGTCACGGATCCCTCAAAAGCTTTTCGGTCCGATTCGATATCGATACTTGGTTTTAGCCTAGCAACACAAATGCCTAAAAACCAATTTCCAAATTTTACCCTAATCAACCCTTAAAGGGTTAACTCTGGATCTGGTGTGCTAAGTGTACATTGAATTGGGGCGTCTTAAGTTTTGAATAGTAGGTGTGGACGAATATATGCATATATAAATGTTCGTCATACTGAGGTTACTTTACCGAAATTATATAAAAAATTGCTACGGAAAACAGATATAAAAGTATTCCTTTTAATTATTCTACCGTAGCGAAGCACGCGTATTTTGCTAGACATAAATAAATAACTCGAAACCCAGTATTTGAACTTTTTAAACTTTTTTTACATTTTTTTCCAGTTTTATAATTTTGTTTTTATTTTTTCCGTGTTTTTCTTAATTTGTTGTTTACTTGAAGTTTATTGAATAAAATAATATTTATATTGACTCATGGTATTAAAATTTATCGGCGGACTCGTCCATGACCCTATTTTCATCATCCGACTCCGGTTCGTTATCGTTTGTAGAAATTAATAAGTTTTTAGCTTGGTCACACAAGCGTTTAATTTTTTTTGGTTTATGGACTCTTAGGCACTTATAATTGGGTCTGATGAAACCAACATAAAATGAATTACATCTTCGTTACAAGCAAAACGTGAAAACAGTCTACTAAAACGTAATCTTACATCCTTAAAAATTTTATTATTAGCTTCCTGAGCTTCCTCGGACATCCAACCAATTGGTAAGCCAAAAACTTTCATTATATTGGCACCGTGTAACAAAACTTTATGTACACATGGAGGCATTTTATACCAATCGTATAACTCAACGAAGAGTTTTGCGGTATCAAGTGCGTACTTCTCAAACTTCTCATAATCAATGTCGTATCCACTTGTCAAAATTTGTAAAATAATAGCAAATCGTTGTATTAAACGACTGTCAACTCCTGTTGCGTTTGCCGCTTTCTCGGGGTCATCAAAAAATCGCCTGGCTGTGTTGCCGTCATTGGTTGTTCCGTGACCCTGTTTGACCACATCCACAATCAGTGACATTTCCGATCTTATTTTGTCTTGCACCAGTTTTTTTCGTTCCTGTTTTAACTGTTTGTCATTTCCTTTAGCATAAAACTTTTCAAAATCTAAATTGTAGGCGATGTGCAGGATACATTCCATGAATCTAATACGACATTGGAGAGTCGAAAGTCCGTAGTAGTAATGTTTTTCTTCCACGTGCAGTGTTTGAAGTTATTGAAAACAATAATCAATCATTGGCAGTTATTGAATATTACTGAAATCTATTATGTTAACAAATTGTTTAATAACAATCAATTGTTTATAGTAATGTTACAACAAAGCATGATCAATTTGATTGTATGAAATGGATTTCACTGTCACTTTGTTAAAAAATTGTTTAAGCAAATTATTAATAAACAATCTACTAACATTTTTTATGTCAATAATCTTTATTTTCGTCTCCGATAGATATCAATGGTTAGATTAATCATGTATTTGCAGTATTTGTCGCGGAAATGATAAAATTAGTAAATAATGTTGTTTTTTTATTGTTAACAACAATTTTTTAACAACTATTCATTAGAATATCATTCTATAGAGTGTGATGCACATTTCTAAACTCATAAAATATATAGTTATAGCTGTAGGTTTTGAATAAACAACGTGTTTCGTTCGTAGGATTCGTATTTTTCCAGTTTTTGTCAACTTTGAGCGGCCATATTGGCTCCGCCATCTTCTTTTTCAAAAAACCCGCAACGGGATCGTGATCAGCGATACCTAATACCCCAGTATACCAAGTTTCGTTGATTTTCATTTCGATTTGGCGTGGGAATCGATTTTTGACGCCGACTGTGTCATTTTCTCCCACTGTGCGTCGTCGTGATGATCATTATAATCTGGAAGGTTATTCGAACGTTCCTTGGATGTATACGAAGTAACGGGTCGAAGTCTCTTCGATGATTGTTGTTGATAGTATTCATATTTCCTCTTCACTGATCGCGATCGAGGTGTTGAGCGCGTTTTCGAAGCGGATGAATTTTCGATCAATCGTTTCAGCGGTTCGACGATGGGCCGCGTGCTCGCCTCTACAGCTGCATCCGTAGTCATTTTACCAATTTTCAAGGCCAAGTACTTTTTACGTATAACGTCGCTGACTTTAGCGATTTCCACCTTTGCATGCACCTTTGCGTCCACACCTTGGCGCTTCGTTCCTTTTTGATGTTTCGTCCCTTCTCGTCAATGACGTCGGCGATGTTTTCGCGTATGCTTCGCGTCGACGTTGCTCGAGTTTATCGGAGTCGCCATCGTTGTCGTCGGTTCGCTGGACATTTCGTGTTGCTCGATGAACGATTCCTGGTTTACTGATGTCAGCGAGCTACGACAAACTCGTTAACTCCTCTTCGATATCGATCTTCGTACATAGAACTATTCTTATCGATCACCACGAAATCGTATCGTCGACGCCAACATCTCGCGCACAAGTCGTTGAACGACTCGAACGTCATGTCAGTATTCACGTGATCGTTGTACACGTGACGCAAGTTCGTGCCGTCTTGTTTGAACAGCATGAGAAAATTCGTATTGTCCCTGATTAAATGTTTAGGTATTCTAGCGTACGACTACACAAATAAAAGCAATCCACGTTCGCATGGCGGCCCATGGAGAAGTATTCGCGTATCGCGTTCTGTTCGTCGCATGCCACGTCGTCGAACACGAAGATCGAATCGGGCCGAGCGTCTCTAGGTGGAACGATCTCAGCGTTGTCCGAGTATGGAAAGTATTCGATTTCATCGCAGAGCGACAACACCTGCTCTAGATATCGATACTTTGGCTGATGCAACGATTTCGAGTATACGTATACGTTCTAGAAGCGTAAACCGTTCGGACTCTCTAGCATGCTCAGAAGCACGTTCGTTTTTCCACACCCGGACGGGCCACAAATCACGCCTCGCCCACTGTTCGGCAACAACGGGCCGTGTCTGTTCGATCGACTCGCATCGCTATCATCCTCGAGCATTCTGTTCGCGGTCACGCGAATAACGTCCGACTGTTTCGCGAATCGCATGTTGCCGGTGTTTCTTAGGTACTCGCGCGTGTGTGGCGAAGCACGACTATTTATATTCGTGGCCCGCGTCATCCAGGTCACTATCACTGTGATCGACTAAGCGCGCGTACGCATTTATTATTGCAGTAGCTATTGTGACTATTCTAACGTATATGGTAGCATTAACGACTGCGACGTCTCACGGACTAGGCAAGAATCAAAAGGGAAAGAGGAAGAAGAAGAAGAAGAATCTTAAGAAGAATAAGAGAAAGACTGGATCGGGTCTCGTGAACGGTATCATAAACCGTCTACCGTTCGAACTACACGTTCCGGGTTATCAGTTCTGCGGACCGGGAACGCGTTTGCTAAAGCGATTGGCTCGTGGCGACGAAGGTGTGAATCCCTTGGACGCCGCGTGTCGCGACCACGATATCGCGTACTCTCGGCGAAAGGATTTAGAGGGGCGACACGAGGCGGATCGTGCGTTAGCCGAACGAGCGCGAGAACGAGTATTCGCGGCCGACGCGACCTTTGGTGAAAAAGCAGCCGCGACTGGAGTGTGGGCAACGATGAAGTTTAAGACTAAACTCGGCATGGGTATGAGAAGGACGAAACGTAAACAGAGAAAGTCTGGAAGGAAACATCCTCAACGGCGACGAGGACATCGTAATCTACGAGTGGCGAAACGCGGTGGCTTTCTTCAATTTCTTCCGTTCGTGCTGCCTGCTTTAACGGCTATCGGGGCATTGACCGGTGGAACGGCTGGTATAACCAAAGCGGTCAACGATTCGAGGGCCTCTAGAAAACAGCTGGAAGAGACGTTGCGTCATCATCGGACGATGGAAGGGCGAGGGATGCATCTGACATCGTACAAGCGGGGCGCGGGATTGTCTCGCGAGTGTAATCTATGATATGTCGTTCACGCTCACGTTAACAGGTCGCAGCAGCGCGCTCACGGTAAACTATTTCCCGCCGATAGATTTGAGTGATGGTCAATACGAATTAGGACTCACGGACTTGGAGACGTTTCACACGATACCGAACATCGACTCGAGCAACGATAAATTCTATTTCGTCGTGAACTACGACGTACCCGTGAATATTATAAACGTTAACGTGATCAGAGTAACGTGCAACGTCACTGCCGGCGCGTACAGCAACGATAAACCGGTACACACGATTCATGAATTTTCGCCTCGCGAACCGCCGGGATATAAGATATCGGAAACTCCGCGACACGTCATTTACCTGCCGATCGTCGCACGAGCAATACACGATCTAACGTTGTGCATCGTCGATCAACACGATCGTCCTATAGATTTCCGCGGAGAAGAAATAACGATTCGTTTACACGTTCAACGACGTCCGCGCGATAGGCTAGCGTGACTGCACGCGTATTCGCGGGTGTGTAGTATGTTAGTGTTAGATCACGCGTACGAATCATCAATCGTCGCTGCCGCTGCTAATCCTGCCGCCTCTGTCTCGCGTCATCGGCGCAATCCTTTATCAGAAGGCGAAAGTAGAAGAATAAAGGTTGGTGGAGCGATAAGAAGAGGATCCATAAGGAGGAGAAAGCCGTTGACTCGTCCGAACGTACGTTTCTTACGATCGTTAGGTTTCATCGTCGCCTATTAGACACGCAACCACGATGTCGATTATTCTGGACGTGGCGAATACACCAACCTTCGACAATCGTATCACGAAGATCGAGTTACACACGTACAATCCATACGCCAACACGACGTTCGACAATAGCGATGAGATAAGAATCCCCATACAGCAGCAAGATCTATACACGCTTCCATGCCAAAGTTTTCTCTACATCGAAGGTCGTGGCACGTTGACGACACAAGATGCTAAAGGCCCGGCAACGTCCGCGACCGCTGTTCTCGACAATAATTGCGTAGCGTTCATGTTCGATGAGATTCGATACGAATTGAACTGTGTCGAGACCACATTGAAAAATTACGTTTCATTGTCGACCGAGAGGAGCAAAGTGCTTCCGAATGCCGGTTGGAATTATGCCATCGATTACAATAAAGACATTTTTCATTCGGGTGCTTTCAATTTCTGCGTACCCCTGAACGTGTTATTAGGATTCTGCGAGGATTACAAACACATCGTGATGAACGCGCGGCACGAGCTAATACTTATACGATCGCGTGTAGATTCGAACGCGATGCATTTCACCTCCGCCACTGCGATACCGAAACTAGAGATACGCAAGGTGCAGTGGTGTATGCCCCACGTTGTTTTGGAGGAAGTGAATAAGTTATCGATGCTGCGTATCCTGGAAAGCGGTCGGCCGATCGCGATGAGTTTCCATTCGTGGAGCCTGCATGAGTTACCCATTACTGCAAGAGACAACGAAACACACGTGGACCGTGAAAGCTACGTCGCAAATTGAGAAACCTCGATTCGTGATATTCGCCATGCAAACCAATCGAAAGAATCGTCCCGATAAATGCGCGGGTGTATTCGACCCGAATCATCTTACGAACGTTCGACTGTATCTAAATTCCGAGACGTATCCGTTCGATGACTTGAACTTAGATTTCGATAAGTATAAATACGCGCTCCTATACGATATGTACTCGAAATTCGGCAGATCGTACTACGGTCATGGAGAACCGTTGCTGAACGCGATCGAATTTTTACAATACGCACCTACCGCGGTCATAGATTGTTCCAGGCAAAACGAGTCGTTGAAGAGCGCTACGGTGGATGTGCGAATAGATTTCGAATGTAAAGAAAATATCCTCGCTAATACTACCGCTTTCTGTTTGATGATATACGATCGTATAGTCGAATACGGCCCTTTAACCAACGTGGTACGCAAACTAATATAGCATGCGTACGTGAACGATTACTACTACTAATACTAATACTACTACTACTATTGCGGATACTGCTACTGTTTTAAAACGTTGATGTCGAACACCTCAGTTACTGTTGTGACACCGTCGCTGACGGTACTACCTAAACGCATAATAATGTTCGCCGTTGTCGATCTGCAAGGTTTCAAAACCGAACGTGACTTCATCGTGAAAGAGATCGCGATTCACGTAAACAGCAATAACGACAGCAGCAATACCAATGAAACACCGACGAACAGCCACTGGATCTTCGAGCCGCCATACTTCTGGAATCATCTGAATTCGTTCGAGAAATGTCAAGCGTCTTGGCTCGCGAAGCATCACCACGGTCTCCGCTGGTCTGACGGCTGCGTTCCATACTGGAAACTTCCGGGACTGCTCGCCAGCGCACTCGCGAACATCGACTTCGCTATCGTGAAAGGTGCGGAAAAGAAAACCTGGATGCTGCAACTACTACCGGACATAATCGTCGAGAATATCTGAGGCATCTACAAGCTGAAGGGAATAAAGATGAACAACGCTCTAACCGTCGAGGACGATGGCGGCTACGACGTTGACGATGATTATTGCGGGAGCATGCCTAACACCGTGGACGACTACGATGATTCCGACGTTCCTAACCTGAAGTCTATGTCTTCAACGAATGCCTCGCGATGTGCGTTTCACGACAACGGCGGTGTTTGCGCACTGGAGAATGTCCATAAAATATGGAATTATATACGTAGCGTCACCTAATGTAAGTCATATGCGCATTACATTTACTTTACGCGACATATGCAAAGAACCGAATATGTAAGAATTATTTTTTCTGTTTTCTGTAGCGATGAGATCAATGACAACGGCGGCGACTGCGATGAGATGAAAGACAACGGCGCCTGATTCCTCTACTTACGAGCAAGAAGATCACACCCATACAAACGTTATTTTTCGCAAATACTGAATTTATAATTTAAGAACGCATGGATGTACATTAATAAACACACACACTGTTTTTTTAATTTATTTTTTTTATTTATTTTAAATTTATTAAAAATACTTTTATTTTTAAAAAATACTTTATTTTAAAAAAATATTTTATTTTAAAAAAAAAATCTTGCGTGATGTTACGTCTTGCAACACACAGAAAAAAAAAGACATCAAATTATTATTATATAAAACGTTGGTAATAGCACGCGAAACATCAAACAATTCAAATTCACTTGTACTCACTCCGTAAACATTTGCGGGAGATCCCAAACCCCGTCTTCCGTTTGCGATGAAAACATCGCTTCAGCGACATCTTGTCGCCACTTATCTCTGGCCTCCCGCATTTTTCCCCGCAACTCGCGGCAGATCCGCCCGTCGCGTCTCGTCGGGTATTGGCGATGCTGAAACAAACACATGACTCGATTAAAACATCGTCGAATGGTGTACGCGCATCGATATAATTTTACGAAACGTTACTTACGAGTAGCTGGATTATAACGTCGCGATCCCCATCGCGCGCCCGGGCCTCGAGGTCTTCTCGACGCTGAAACAACGTATGAATCGATTAAAACATCGTCGATTGGTGTGCGCGTATCAGAATAATTTTTTAGAAACATCACTTACGAGGCGTTCGACCGCTCCAAGATATTGGTCTGACCACTCGGCCATCTCGATATCTCGTTCGCGCTGTAACAAACACACGATTCGATTAAAACACTGTTGAATGGTATACGCACACCAATATAATTTTTATGAAACATCACTTACGATAAACCTAACCAATTCCCGCCGTTCCTCGCGCCACGCCCGCATGACATTATCACGCTCATGCTATAAAAAATTTACAACTTCGTTAGAAGACCGCCCAATTGAATGCACGCACCAATTCAATTTACACAAAACCATACTTACGATTATTTCGACTAGCCCATTCCGGTCGGCGTACCATGTACCTTCTATTTCGCCATGCAGTTGCTATAACAAACGCACAAATTCAATATAACATCGTCGAATGAAATACGCGCGACAATTAAATTCACACAAAACTGCACTTACAATGTATCGTTGCATCTGAGATGCATTCATCGTACGTATCGCGTCCATAGAAAAAAGAAATGTGTGGATTGACTGCACTGGCCTGTGCGGCGGCGGTCGACGTCCTTATATGCATTTCGATTCCCTAGGCTAGAGGGCTAGCCCTGCATGTTGCAGGGTAGGGGTAGTCGTGGAGTATGTGTGGTGGGGGCGTCCGTATCACAGTTTCTTCTTCTTCGATGATTTGATACTAATTATTCCAGCTTATAGTGCACTTTTATGGTTCGCACCGCGAATCGTCTCTGACTCTTCTGCGACACGTGTGCACCTTGAATTTGACGCGTACGCTATTTGAATCTGCCGCGCGCCATTTGAATTTATCGCGCGCTATTCGTATTAATGTTTGTGCCACAACACAACCATGATCATGACAATCATTGATGCAATATACTCGTACACATTGGTGTGTACGTGTACTTGAATCTGTATAAAATGACGTGGGTCAGTCCTGCGGACTTCATTACACCACGTACGCTCGAGTATCGTTCGCGTCAAATTTTTCCTTCCAGTAATCGGGCAGTATAATCGTACATAGTGAACATCAAAATGTAGAAACGCAGCTTAAACGATTCATCCTGCGCATCCGACAACGATGAGGGTTTTCACAATAAACGCCAACAACATCACCAACAATCCAATATGAGGTACGTACTCGTTATTATACACTTTACACTTACTTCATTCACTGTAAACGTTAATGAACGATGCATTAATTTCATGTACTTGATTCTTACAGTTCTGGATCCGCAACGTCAAAAACATCGAAAACACCAAAACCATTAAACGTACGGATCCTGGGGCGCGATTATCCTTTAACCTCAACAGCCTATAAAAGGCTAACTATTGGAATTCGCATTGGTATGGATTCGTGCCGTGTCGAGATCACCATAGTCGACAATAAAGGCGGCGAATTGTGCTTTTCAATGTCAACGTGGAAGCTCCTACTGCGAAATGGGACTGACATACTTCAAAGATTACGCGACAACGCAACATCGCCCCAAACTCACATCGTAATTGATCATTTGCGAATCGAATTCACGCGCATGCATAATGATCAACTCGTCAAAATCACCGATAATCGCGTTACCTTATACATGACTGAAGTCACGATGCGTAAACTGTTCGCGTATGAACATTGCATCGATCATATGTTCACCTGGCTAACTGAAATCATGTACTCTGTAAGCAGTAAATACACCACCTTCGTAGAAGTTCTACGTACCGCTACCGCGCCAACAGATTATGTAAAATTAATTTCCGAAAGCGAGCACTTCGAGCGGCATTCATTGATCGATTGTGAATTGTTGGCGTTAGGATTGCAATCCATGCTGCGTGATGTAAACCGCGTGCCACTGTAGTACGTGCATATATATGTTTTAATAATAAATGTATGACTTTCATATCAATACCTGTACCGTATTATTTATAATATCCTTTCCTAGTAATGCGATGGGTAATTACATATTCGTTAGGATAGCATCCAGATGTTTGGTTTTTTTTCCTCGTTGCGTAATCCTTAGAGGTATAGACTTAGCGAATGACAATTGTATTTTAGGATAGGCTGTATGGGCGGTCCTGACACTGGTCACGGGTGTAGGGTTTCCTTAGACTTTGCTATCGGTTTAAGTACCAGATGGCGGTTACTCGACGCCTGGGAAAACTCAAGAGTTTTCGTCTCGAATGTTATCCTTGCGCGGTTCACAAGCGCCTCACTGAATCTCTCTCTCTTTCTCTCTCTCACTCACGCTGTACCTCTTCCTTTCTTCTATACACGCGCGTGATGTAGCCTGCGCCCAATGCGTTACCACGTGTATCGATTTATAGCGTTGGTGATAAGACGGCGGTCCTAAACTTTAAAATATTCGAGACGATATCCGAATAATTATCGCTCTACGTTTTCGTTGGCGCATGTTTTCGTCGGCGGATGTTTATACACGCGCGACGTTACATTCTTTACGAGACGGTTGCGCTATTCAGATTAATCTCGAATAGACGAAGAGCGTGCACGTAGGCGCCAAAACGCGTTCAATCCTGCTCAGATATAAACACACGGCATGACGCGGTGCAATGTTTATTGCATGGGCTATCGTGATGATTGATTTATAATAATCCATGATTTATAATAATCCATGATTCCTTACCTTTCCTCAGGAATCATCATCGAAGACGCGATTTGATCACGATACCGCGAAGAATTACGTTTCGTCGGTGGATGTTTATACGAGGGCGACGTTGCATTCTTTCACGAGGTGGTTGCGCTATTTAGGATAATCAATCTCGAATAGTTATCGGTGTTGAATTACAGCATCCGCGTTAAATCCTTTCGCGTCTTATCTTTCGCGCCTGCGCACCGATCCTCGCACGCGTACGGAGATTGCGCGGCAGCGAACGCCATTTTGGAAAATTTGAAATCCCCCTTCCCCTGTGACGTCAGCCCGCTCGCCAACGAACGCGGTACCCCCTTCCCGCCGCCCCCTCGCCGAAGAGCGCGGTACCCCTTCCCGCCGCCCCCCTCGCCCGAGAGCGCAGTACCCCCCGCCCCGCCTCACCCCCTCGCCACAACTTGAGCCAGAATCGGCACTATATATCTACTGTGATGGTTTTTGTTAAGGCTGCCGACTCACCGGGCGTTGAATGTGTGCGTACGCTCACACAAGCTAGGAAAAGCGTATACGTATACGCGATGTAGTAAACAATCCGTTTCAACCAACTTACGTCGTGGAATCGGCAAGAAGGAAGCTTTTGCGGGTATAGTTGCCTCCAGTAGACATTCGTCCAAGCGGGTCTGGTGCGTTTGAACGCTAATAAGCACCGTACGTTGAAATAATAATGAATTTATGACTCGAAAACTGACTGAATGAAGCTTCAAGGCTTCTCCGTCACCGGCGTTAGTGGTATATTCGAGCCACGTAGCACCAGCGTTATACGTATACGCGACGTAGTAAACAATCCGTTTCAACCAACTTACGTCGTGGAATCGGCAAGATGGAAGCTTTTGCGGGTATAGTTGCCTCCAGTAGACATTCGTCCAAGCGGGTCTGGTGCGTTTGAACGCTAATAAGCACCGTACGTTGAAATAATAATGAATTTATAACTCGTGTACTGAGACAGACTCGAGAAATGACAGAATTATGCTTCAAGGATTCTCCGTGACCGGCGTTGATGCTATATTCGCGCCATGTACCAGCAGAATCGGTGGAAGTCCAAGCTAGACGATAAATGTAGGAAATCCATAGTTGCCGAGACGTATCGAGAGTCGAATCGCGCTGTTGCCGCATTTCCCTATTACTATTTTGTCGTCACGGAGGCTTGAATGAATCACGGCGAAGCGGCTGGAGAACAAAGACCGGCAAAGATAATATCTGGATAAACTCAAATAAAAGATGCTACAGTATTGTCTCATTACGGGCTCGGTTTGGTGTACACGATGTGGACTTTTCGCTATCCCCACCACTTCTGTCTCACTCTTGTCCGGCGAGAGCGGTACGAGAGAGACGACGGGATCATGTTTTGTCTCTCTCCGTTTTTCGGACGCCTGATACTCCGGCCTTTGCATTGGCGCCCGTCGCGCAGACAAAGCGTTCCACCTCGCTCCCCCCTTCGGCCAGAAAGAAGCGAGAAACGAACGCTCGGAATTAGGACTCTGTTTACGATACGGGCTCAACGCCGGTCCCGACCAGCGAGGACTTGGGCTGTTCGGCGGCGGCTTATAATCTCGGTTAGAGAGGCATACAGTGTTGATAAAATGTAAAACGTGACGTTTTCAGTATTCAGTAACATACTTACTGCTGAGATTTTCCACATTAACCTCTTAGGCACGGCTGAGTTTTACGCGGGGCTGTTTCTCTGTACGGCAGAGTTCAACGCGAATTACGTGTAAACGATACAGTGAGCCGCTATAGTGGCGTGTCGTTCAGAAAGATGACATCCGCGAAGCCACTAGAGTGGCTCGTCGTGCCTAAGAGGTTAAAATGAATTCAAATACGGTATAAATCGGATTATTTCTAGAACTGTACTAGATAATTAAATATAAATGCGTAACATTTCTAATCTAATAATGCTAAAAATAATCCGATTTATCGTGTTTAAGGGGGGAACCTGGTGTAGCGGGTCAAAGAAATTGATTTTTGTTTTTTTTGGATAAATCAATAGTTAAACATCACGATAATATGCTCCCAAAGCCGCAAAACAAAATTCGAAAAATTAAAGCGGATATAGCCGGTTATGCTACGGAGCGCCAGGTTACCAGAAACCTTGAAACGCGTTTTTCTTGAAACCACAGTTTTACGATTTGTGGGCAATGTAACTCCAAAAATATTCAACCAATCGACTTGGCCTTGTGCACGGATATTTGTGAATATTTTCTTTACAGATCTAAGCTATGGTTATAATGATATTGTTTAAATAAATAACTTTTTTTTACACATTTAAGGCAAAATTTCGTTGGAAAGAGGGACCTTTTTTCAAGAGGCCGCCATTTGTTCAATTTTGCATCTTTTGAGAAATAAATTGATACGATTCATCCGTAGACTCATAAACTAAATGAAAATTGTTCGATTTTTGGTTTCATCTGAAACCAAAAGACGCTACGTTGCCCGCAGTGGATCAATTGCGTCACCAACGGACTGGGCATAAGCCCTTATAACTTTGTTATTTGTTGCTCTTTTTTAATACAAATTTTTTTTTACCTACCTTAACCTGTTAATACAATATCCCGAAAGTTTCAGAAAGATCGATTAAATACTTTCTTTAAAAAAAATTCCGGAAAAATGCCTCGATTTTCAGCAAGTTACACCAGGTTCCCCCCTTAAATACATTTTCGTCTGGAAAATCTCACCAGTATGTTACTGAAACGTTCAAGCTGATACGATAGAAAATGTGAACGTTTTACATTCTATTAAAACAAACAAAATAAACAATCATTGAACAATCATATCATTATATTTTTTCACAAGAAAATATAAATATTGCCCTGACTGCATACGTTACATTTCGCTCATTTGCTGCAACTGCGACATATATAACTCAAAATCCACGATTTTTGGGGAAACGAGTTTTGTTAACGGGAAAAGTTTTGTTAGACAACAACCACTTTTTCTATACTAACAACTCAAAAACTGCAAATTTTGAGTTGTGTCGTTGTTACAGCAAATGAGCCATTTCATTACGATCGATCTGATAAAATTGTAGGAAGACCGTCAATGGAGAAGAGGAATTACACAGAATGAGAGAAGATAATAAGAATTGCGAAGTGTAGAAGAGATAATGATACGCAAATAAGTATTGTTTCATTGATATGTTTCCTAACTTCACTACCCAACCTCTCTATCTTTCATTATTGCCATCCTCATTTACGTTCAGCGAGGCTCTGACGCTAGACACAGCACTCGTGCCGTATTCCTTCAAGACATCTCGATAGAGAGTTGTGGCAACAGCGTGGCAGAGACGGAGAGAACAGAAAATGTGGCAACTGTGGGTCAGAAATTCGTCTACATAGAGTACCTGGAGATGTCACCTCTGTAAAAGTTCTTTTTATCGACCGCAGTAGTTTCATTAGTGTCCGTCTGTTTACAAGGGACGCTTCGATCGATTCGGACCATAACAAACTTGAGACGGCAGCCTTAAGGCTTGCTAATTCGATTTACTGCTGCATTGGAATAAGAAGACATGCGTTATATTTCTTTACAATAGGTGTAGTAATATGGCAGGCGGGACTTTAAACGAAAATAAGCCTTGTAAACACTATAAAAATTCCCGGCGTTCACGAAGCGAGAATAGCTTGTTATGATTTGGAGTGTTCGAAGGATCGATGCAATAATTCGAAACGTCGTTAAAACAAAAGCGTTATTTATTTGAACGCATAAGATTAAGCCATGCATTCATGCGATAGCGGTAGAAGTATTATAATAATGCTTGGGACGTTAACACGTTGACTGCCCACTACACCGATCGGCGTGTTTTTTGTTCTGTGACCGACGCCGAGTACACCGATCGGAGCGATCGGAGCATGTACGGGCTCATAAAGAAAACATTTTCGGCGTCGAGCATAGCACCTCCAGATTTCGTGGGCAGTCAACGTATTAAGCATTAGCACATAAACATGTATGCAAACGGTAATTAATAGTAATATGTATATATGAACATGAGATACGTGAGAATTAGCCATTGACAAGTTAACATAAATGCAGTTAGCGTAAGTAATGATATAATAAGGCGATAAGCATAAGCAATAAAAAATAATATAAGGCGATAAACGTTAGCAATAGCAAATGATATACGCGATAAGCGTTTGCAACTAAATAATATAAATGCAGATAAACATAACCAAAAGTAAATAATATAAATCAATATAGGGTAAACCAACCAGTAATTGACCGCATACCAGTGAATGACCATTAGGCAAATAAATGTCAATTATAAAATTAAAGATTACTATATGTTTATAAATGGAGTGTAGTTGCACTTTTTATATACCATATTTTAGTTATACGTATTAAACAAACATTAATAAGTACAATTCTTAATAAAAGTATGCAGTCATTTACTGGACCTCTCATTCAACAATTCGGTCCTTCACTGGTTGGTTAACCCTACATTAGTAATGAAAAATAATATAAGCGTGTTACAAAGTATAAAGGATCGGCACAAGGACACTAATTCACAATTAGCGAAGCACAGATTTTGATTTTGGCGATTAGAGAAGCACGAGAGCGTATATTTAAGAGCTTGTAGATTTAAGGTACAGTTATAATTTGAATGTATTTACAAAGTCAATCACAATAAATTAACAGTTAATTTTAAACAAACACGTAGGAATAAGCATTACATACAAGCACCGATTAGAAACTAGTATTAAGCCCAAGCGAAGTAATTATTAGCTGGCGAAGCAAAGTCGCGAAGCCTAGAGATTCGAAGTAGTCGAATAAAGCGCAAGCAAGGTGCGTAAGCAAAAGAGTATATTACCAATTAGCTAGGTGTCCCAGAACAGAGTGATCGATCTAGGAAATCTCGGTCGATTTCCTGGAAGGAATCGCCTTCCCCCTCCATAGCTCGCGAGTCGATGGAAGGGGACGCGATCCGCGCTCCACATGAGTGAGCAGGCCGTTGCCACCTGTCTATTTAGCATACGTCGATAATAGGTATTGGTAAAATGTCACTTTCGCGAACAAAGCGGTAAGCGTTAGCAACAAAAATAATATAAAGCAATAAGCATAAGCGATAGAAAATAATATAACTGCGATAAGCATTTACGTGAAATAAGAATAGCGTGAGCAATACGAAATAATATAAAACAATATAAATGGAGGTGATATTCTCTCGTACAATAAGTATAATGATAGCTTACAGTCGATGTCGTAGATTAATGGTCCTTTTGAACGATGTAGCACTGATTTTAATATTCACACTGATTACTATGTAAGGTTTCAAAAATTTAGACAAGTATCGAAGTGACTCGCGTAGCGGGTGTTATCGAACTACCTGTGCGCGGTTCATTTGGCGCTGGTATTTATATGAAGCTATGGAATGTCAGACATGCGCGATGACTCATGCTTAAAATATGTGTTACGTAATTGGAATGTGTTGATGAGTCATACGCGAAGTATGTGTCGCAATAGCATAATTGGGGCATCTTTTGGAGCTTTGAAAAGGGGTCATCAACCCATTGGATGGATTTTGAAGGTTTTTGATTGGGAAGGTTTGAGAGTGGCTTGAATTTGATTTATCGTAGGGAGGAGTGGTCTCGAGTTAAGTAGGTTTTTGGGATGAGGGACTTGTTTAAGATTTAAATGTGTGGGAGGAGATCATGCCTCGTGGGGGAAGATTCTAGTTATGACCGCGTGGAAAATAGTGAGACGTCACAAATGACTAGAGCAGATAGAAATTTAATGCACAGGGAACAGCGGAAAGCAATTCGACAAGAAGAAGAGGTACGAACACAACGATTTAATGCGATGCACAGTGGGGTATTTCTCCCGAAACCCGCACATAAATCGATTATAAAGTTTTTGTGTAAACCGTAATTTTTTTATGCTGAAGGCAATTGAATATGTGAGGAACAATGTATAAATATTTTTTTCATTTGTATACTCATGAAGCAACAGACTTCTTCGAAAATAGAAAGATTTTAGAGCACGCGTTTCTTTCTTAACCGTCCTCTGAAACATCGTTGGCATGCTAGAGTTTTCTACATGTTATAAGAAAATTGTGTTAATTCTTCCATTATAGAAGCTTTTCAGGTCAGTATATACCGCAATTTCGAACAGGTTTTAATTTTTCATCATATATATTTGTATAGTTATTAACGTTTGATGATAATCAAGAATTCAGTAAATTTTTTTTACGATTATAAAATTTCATTGAGAGATTTTGTTATGGGTACTTCCGGGTGATTCCGGATGCATTTTCTAGTGTCATTACATTTGATAAAGATTTGTGATCATAATGCAAAACAAATTGGTTCCGGATTCGTCCGGATAGAAGTTTTATAGCTAATTTAGCTAGAAATGACAAACGAGAGTTACAGCGTTTCACGTACGCCTGTACGGTCGCATTTCTGTGATAACAGGTATGGGACCCATACCATGGAAAACAATTAATCCCTTCCTTAAAGAAACCATAGAAATAATTCTTCCTGGTGACTAGGACAGGTCCTTGGACACACAAGATTCATGTTCCTATGATGAAGAGGTCGTAACTGAAGTGTCGTCCGACGCGACAAGGAACCGTGGACATCATCATCTGATTGATCATCGATTTATTTTATTGTGACACTGTCACGTCCCGCGACGTGGAGTCTACTATTAATTAACTCTTTGAATCAAATCACAAGGGGACCAGTGCAGTGATGCCAGAATCGTGGGACGTGGGACCAAACTCTTACCCCCACTATGACCTACCGTCGTCTCCCACTATGCCCTACCGGCGTCCCCCACTTTCTTCCCACCGCACTGCACACAAGCATATTTTTACTCATGGCCGCGTGAGCTGCTTGTTGGGCTGCCGTGTGCACACGGACAGGGGTAGGGATATGCTTGTGTGCAGTGCGATGGAAAGAAAGTGGGGGCGACGGTAGGCCATAGTGGGAGACGACGGTAGGTCATAGTGGGGGTAAGCGTTCTGTCCCACGTCCCACGATTCTGGCATCACTGGACCAGTGGACGCCAGCTGATGGGTCAGAGGCCCCTTCCGCCAGCGGAGTCGACACCTTCACGAAGCTGCACTCCTGATTATCGCCACAAATTTGCCCTCCCTTAATATCCAGTAAATCGAGCTCCAATACGGAACCGATGTATATTAACTTCAATCCCTAGTATGTGGGCTGTACGAACCAATCGCACAGAGCACATCGAAAATCCAAAAGCGTAAACCTCTAAAAAATGAATTAAAATAAGAATTTAACTATTGACGCTACTGAGGGTTTCGTATAACTGCAGAAATACGTCATAAGTCACGCAGAAAACACCGAAATAGGTGCGCAATAGCTCAAATTCTGCAGTAAACAAAACTGTCGGATAGCCCGCTGGAAAGAATTCTTCAGGTGGATCCCACGGCAGATGATTGGAAGATTTCATCTCCCACCGTCTTAATTGTCATGTGACAAACCTGGAGAAGGAGTGATCAGTAGCCCTATAAAAAGGAACTGACCACCCGCGGCATTCATTAATTAATGTGCATTATTACCTACATACTAATAATTATTACATTACAAACAGTATCTTATAAAATATATAAAGTGTTAAAATCGCAATCAAGTTAAAATAAAGGTGATTGTTGTTTTGATAAATCAGTGAATGAAGTTTTACCTTAGTGATCCTATTCCTTACTTTAGGCATTGACACCTTTTTCCATAATCAATTTTACAAATCGTGCAAATATGAACAAAGTTAATCGTGATTTGCGCCCGTCGAAGATGACACTAATAAGCAGGACAGCCGCCCACGGTGTCATCGGGTATTGGGTGTAAAATACGATTTCCGCGATTAATAACTTTACCGATGAATCTTTCTTAAACATTCGCAATTTGTTTCCACTAACGGCGACACTAATAAGCAGGACAGCCGCCCACGGTGTCACCAAACAGTGTTTGCAAAGAGCGATTCGCGTGTTTAATCAGCCCTAAAAACGGTTATTAACCAATCGAAATTGTTTATGAGTGATCATGTTTTGCGTCTGTCAAAAGTGACTCTAATAAGCAGGACAGCCGCCCACGGTGTCACTGGAAATAAGATGTAAACCATGATCCCGGGAAAGAAAGAAATATTAATCAAACAAATTTGTCGATGCCTAGGGGCCACAGAGCCGGAAGAAAGTACCAATTAAGGAAACTGGCCTTCGCCTTCAGAAACGCGCCAGCGGAACCCACGCACTTATTGGGAGTCCCTGCGCAACCGGCGGTTTTATATAATCGACCACATCAACCCTTCGGGAGAAAAGTAGAATTAGAACCCTGGGCAGTGCCCCATTTAATCGCAGCACCAGAAATTGACGGGATTTCAGAAACACCCATTCCCTGGCGGCTCATATTGATCGACCAATAAAAGGTAAGCAACATATTAGGTTGTGGCAAATGAAATGGCCGTTTTCTAGAATTTAAACTTCGCGGCTTTGTAGCTTAGCTCTTTTCCGTGCAGATGGCGTTGTATTTGTATAATTTGAAAAGTACATGTCTCACACGTGATTTGGCGTGTATAATTTCTATTATATTGTGCAGCATACGTAATTAAGAACCGTTTTAACTGATCATGGAAAAGAAGGATATTCGAATAATTTACTTGTATGAGTTCAAACTTGGTCACAGTGCGGCTGAGGCAACGCGGAATATAAATACTGCATTCGGCAATGGTACTGCAAGTGATCGGACCACTAGGCGTTGGTTCGAAAAATTTCGGTCTGGTGATACATCCCTCGAAAATATGCCTCGCGGCCATAAGCCAACAGTTATCGAAAACACTATTTTGAAAGACATGGTTGAAGAGGATTCACGCCTATCTGTTCGGGAAATCGCAGCGAGAACGAACATTCACTATTCAACTGTTTCCCGACATCTACAGGCCATGGGGAAAGTAAAAAAGCTGGACAAATGGGTCCCACATGAACTTACCGAAAACAACAAAATCCGTCGCTTGGAGATCAGTTTTTCTTTGTTGTCTCGTCATAATAATGAAGGCATTTTACATAGACTAATTACTTGTGACGAGAAATGGATTCTTTATGACAATCGACGACGTTCTGCACAGTGGTTGGATGCAGATGAAGCCCCAAAACATATGCCGAAACCGAACCTTCATCCGCGAAAGATTTTGGTGTCTGTATGGTGGTCAGCAAGGGGTGTTGTACATTTTTCATTTTTAAAACGAGGTGAAACCATAAATTCAGACAAATACTGTCAAGAAATTGATATCATGTATGAAAAACTGCGTATTCAACAGCCGGCATTGGTCAACAGACGTGGTGTGTTATTGCTTCATGATAATGCTCGACCACACACTGCAAAACAAACCTTTAAAAAGTTAGCAGAATCGAAGTGCGAAGTTCTCCCTCACCCTCCTTATTCTCCTGACCTTTCACCTACAGACTACCATTTTTTCAAGCACCTAAATAGCTTTTTGATTGGAAAAGTGTTTCGAGAAGAAATGGATGTAAAAACTGCATTCACCGAATTTATTGCCTCTCGTACTCTGAGTTTCTTTCAGAAAGGCATTGGTGCACTTATTTCGCGTTGGGAGAAGTGTATTGAAGTCGATGGTGACTATTTCGATTGATGAAATACGTATTAGGTTTGTCAAATAAAAGATTAAATTAAAAAATCAGAAACGGCCATTTCATTTGCAACAACCTAATAATATTCCGTACTAATACATGTAAAATTTAGCGCTCAACTAACCCAGAGCATAAGGTCCCTGGACTAGCTCGAAAGCGGATTCAGAATTTAAACTCCCTAAAAATCGCGGCCCCAAATAAGAATTAGGGACGTAACAGACACAAATATATTTTTTAAGATCAATACAGTATTTTTGTTTTTCATTATACAACAAAAAATAATTTTGGTCAATTTTCTGCAATTATTGACGCCATATTAGGGCTGTCATTTTGAATTTTAAAGTTTTGATATCAGAAACAAAATCAGGTACCCCAAATCTTTTACATACCAAGTTTGTATAAATTCTAAAACATCTAGAATTTTGACCAGCTTTTGAGGCCAAATATCCCACTGTGCGACGTCCAATTGATCTTAAATTTTGTACAAATTATTTTTTCATAAAATGGAACAACTTCAGGGGGTGGCGTGCTAAAAACTTTATGGTCGATAAATAAGGTCCACCGTAAGGTACACACAGGGACGTACAAAAGTATTTTGGGGGGAAGCCACTGGGGCGAATGTACAGGATATACCACTTAAAATAGATATGAAATATGTAGAACATGTAGGTACTACACATAGATTATACAAATTATACAAAATATAGGTATAGAATATGCAACATAGCTGCATTTACAATAGATGTTTTTAATATTGTTGAAAGATCTCAAAATATTGAGGAAAATGTTTTCGCTGCATTATTCACAATTAAAAATGCTATTGATTTACAATACACTAAAAGACTAGCACAAAGCAAAATCACAATTTTGTTATATTATGTAATAATAAAGAGTAATATTTCGAGCATAAACGTCGGGACCGGCGTTGAACCCATATCATGAACAGAGCCCTAATTCCGAGTGTTCGTTTCTCGCTTCTTTCAGGCCGAAGGGGGGAGCGAGATAGAACGCTTTGCATGCGCGGCGGACGTGCGCGACGGGCGCGAGCGCTCAGATGGAATCGTGACTGCTCGACGCATGCGCGCGACGGCCAGATAGCCAGGCACGGCACGCGTCTTTTTTGCGCCCTAGGCGAACTTGTCCAATTTATCCCTTTATTATAATACATTTATTTGAGATTATTGGTGACCTTACTCTGAATTTTTATTCGTAGCTTAAAACAGTTGCAGTACAATTAGTAATATTTTATTTTAAAGTTTATTTTCAACAATACCAGCAGTGAAAATACCATTTTGCACCTCTTGTTGACTTTCCGCCCTAGGCAATCGCCAATAGGGACCTGCCAAGCTTACAGGCAGCGATCAGTATGTACATAGCCAAAGAAAATACATATATAACGCGTCTTAGACTATTTATTTAGTCTAAGACGCGTTATATTATATGTATTTTCTTTGGCTATGTACATACTGATAGACTATTTATTTAGTCTAAGACGCGTTATATTATATGTACAGTATTGTCTCCCTATGTGCCCGATTTGGTGTACGCGTTGTGAACTTGTCGCTATCCCCACCACTTCTGTCTCACTCTTGTCCGGCGAAGGCGAGAGGGAGATGGAACGAAAGCGAGCGAGACACGTTCGCGTACGTCCGCCGCGCATGCAAAGCGTTCCATCTCGCTCCCCCTTCGGCCAGAAAGAAGTGAGAAACGAACACTCGGAATTAGGGATCTGTCCTCTCTGAGTGCCCAACGCCAGTCCCGATCAGCGGGTACATACGGAGACAATACTGTATTTTCTTTGGCTATGTACATACTGATCGCTGCCTGTAAGCTTGGCTGGTCCCTATTGGCGACTGCCTAGGGCGGGAAGTCGACAAGAGGTGAAAAATGGTATTTTCACTGCTGGTATTGTTGAAAATAAACTTTAAAATAAAATATTACTAATTGTACTGCAACT
Organism: Andrena chrysosceles; assembly: GCA_963855975.1. Lineage (NCBI taxonomy): Eukaryota > Metazoa > Arthropoda > Insecta > Hymenoptera > Andrenidae > Andrena > Andrena chrysosceles. Next base: position 74,054,835 of record OY979767.1, on the reverse strand, counting down.
GTTTTAAGCTACGAATAAAAATTCAGAGTAAGGTCATCAATAAACTCAAATAAATGTATTATAATAAAGGGCGTTATTTCACAAGTTCGCATAGGGCGCAAAAAAGATTTGAGCTGTGCCTGCGTCAAGATTTTGCGAAACGGTTCCCGTGCTCACATTACGGGCTCGTGACCATTGCGCACGCCCGTCGCGCACGCAAAGGACGGAGTGTCACGGCGTCCGAAAGACGGAGCGAGACAAAACATCAACGCGTCGTTTGTCTCGTACCGCCCTTGCTCGCTTCCAGTGCCTCTCGCTCGCTCTCGTTCCATCTCGCTCTCGCCTTCGCCGGACAAGAGTGAGACAGAAGTGGTGGGGATAGCGAAAAACCCACACCGTGTACACCAAATCGAGTCCATAGGCAGACAATACTGTATTACAAAGCCTCTATAAGTCGAAAACTCGATAAGCCGAAACTTCCATAATTCAAAGATTTAATTTCAGTAATAATAGTACATCTATAGTATATACTCCAAGTCATTTTAGATGGAACTTGCCGACCGACGAGTTTAGACTGGTTCTGCGCATGTTGGCGCAGAAACAAGCTACTATTGGCTATACCCCAAACAAACGTTTCCTCGGAGCCAATGAGCTCATTCTACATGCCCAATTAAGTTCCTTCTAAAATGACTTGGAGAATATAGATAACCCTTATGTCAATAACCGGGTACCCGGGTGCCCACCTGGGCATGTTTTATGAAAAATTTGTATGTTCCCGTGAAAATTTCGAAATGACCGTTTTGATCTTCGTTATTTCAACATTTTGAAAGAGGAATACGCTTTCAGACTTCGTTTTAGAAAACGAAATATAGAAACATAAGGTTTATAAACGAATTCCGAATGAACGAAACAATTTACAATAAGATATCGTTGCAGGGATCATTCAGTAAATAAAACCAAATATTTATGTGCAAAAAAAGCCGAAGGAAAACATGCTTTGTTCAAAATTCAATCACGAAAAGAACGGCATTTAGCAGCTGCCGAAGGCTGGAGTGCCAAAATAACTGCGCGCAGCTACCTGCGGTATAACATTCAAGGCTCATTTATATTATCTAGCCAGGTCTTTTGTGGCTATCAGAGGCCTTGGCAACATGGATGTAGATAGCGATTATCGACTAGAAACGTAAAAAACCCAAAAAGACGCGATAGAAATCATTTATTTTAAAAAAACCGGAGGTGGGTGGTACCCGGGTACCCTGGTTATTGAACAACGTAGGTATTTTTGGTTATTGACATAAGGGTTAAACATAATAATACTCATCAGGCGCAAATACCGCAGTAATATATAAGTTCTATCAGTTCTATTCAGAGGTTGCCAACCTGAGCGGAGTCTTAAAACAGAGGACCTTCCCGTTAGCCAACAGGCCAGGCAGAGCCCCAGCGCCCGAATTGCCGAGGATACGCCCATCCCCATTCCCAAGGCACGGGGTTACTTGGTGCCCTTCACCGCAGTCCGTCAGCCCACCAAGCATTAGTTCCCCTACGCCTTCAGAGAACAATCCTCCTCTCATTACATCTTCTGCTTCCCCTTCGTCTGCTGTGAGATATTCGTCACTGTCAGTAGAGTCAGGGTCAGTGTTTGTAGAATCAATTTCGACTTCATTAACGACGTTGCATAACTTTCCACACGTTAAGAAAACTTTGGCAATAATTTGCTCATTCCTTTCTGTTACAGGGTAATTTTCGTCCTCGTCCTTGACTCCCTCAGCATCTACGGGCGGCAAATCGTTGGGCCCTACTGTTGTGCTAAGGCGCCTGAGGCCGAGATTCTGGTAGCGAATCTCAGAGGGGCTCCGGGCGTCCTTCGCAGTTGCTGTCCACGGGCTCCGAAGATTCGGGTAGAAGTGCCGTGGCAGGAAGATTCGGAGGGAATCCGAAGGGTAGGGGATCGTGGCAGGTTAAAGAGTTGGAACTCACCGCAAGGTTTAAACAAGATTTATTCTGTCCCGATCTGGGTGACAGGTAACGCGTACTGTAACGTCGGTGTTCTGATTACAAGAGAGAGCCACTCGTGGCTTGTACATTGTTCTTATACTCTAATCGGGGTGAAGTGGGGACCATCGGGGTCTCCATCTTTGACCCGCTTTGGGTATTTCGTCATGTGCTGACGGTTCTCGATGCGCTTCCGAGAGTCCTTACGCGGCTGTGCCGGTTTTTCGGCTGTTCGGTTGCGGCAATCGGTATGTACGCGGTGTCGTTGCCCTTAGGCGTTGGTTGGGTTACAACACTACGACGACCTCCCGCAGATCTTCAGAAGAGAAGGTGTCAGTTCTGTCAGTCTCGATGTGGATGTGGTGATTCATAGGGATGTTTTGAAAAGGCATGATTTGAGCGGACTTCGCAGAGTCAGAAGGGTTGCGAGATAGAGCATCGGCATTGGAATTAGCTTTCACAGGTTTGTAAACGACGGTATAGTCATACTCATTTAGTTTAATTCGCCACCTCATAAGGTGAGAGGTGGGATCCTTTACGTTATGAAGCCAAACTAATGGTTGATGATCGGTAACTAAAGTAAATTGGTTCCCATATAAATATGGTCGAAAATGCTTGACAGCGAAAACAACAGTCAATAACTCCTTCTCTATTGTGGAATAATTGACCTCAGCTGTGCAAAGTGTTCTCGAAGCGAACGCTATTGGGAGATCCCTACCAATTGGATCTTGGCTTAGCACAGCCCCAACAGCAAAGTTAGAAGCGTCCGTCGTGATAATAAAGGGCAGTTGAAAGTTAGGGAACTGTAAGATAGGTTTAGAACAAATGGTATCCCGTAAGTTTTCAAAGGCAACTTGTGCATCGCGATCCCAAACAAATGTAACGTCTGCTTTCAGAGGTTGAGTCAGCGGCTTAGCAATTCTAGCCATTTGAGGAATAAATCAACGATAATAACCAATGAGCCCCAAGAATTGCTTTACATTCTTTTTAGTTGTGGGGACAGGGAAAAGTTTCACAGCCTCGATTTTAGCAGGGTCAGGTTTTACCCCTTCTGTCGAAATAATACGGCCTAAATAAGTTACTTCGCGCCTCAAAAAACGACACTTTTCAGGTTGCAACGTTAAATTGGAATTTTGTAACCGAGCCAAGAGGTTTCGCAACTTTCGCGAATGCTCAGTCAAAGAACTAGCATAAATGACGACATCATCCATATATACGAAGAGCTCCACTCCTTGGAGACCAGACAAGACCAGGTCCATGCACCTTTGGAAGGTGGCTGGGGCATTATTTAGCCCAAAGGGCATTCTATTAAACTCGTAATGGCCACCAGGGACAGAAAATGCAGTCTTTGACTTAGATGGAGCGTCCATGGGGATCTGATGGAACCCAGAAGCTAAATCAAGAACAGTGAAATATTTTGCTGCTCCAAGTTGATCCAAAATTTCTGTGATGTTAGGCAGGGGGTAAGCATAGTTTTTTCATTTAACATACGGTAATCTATTACCATCCGCCAACGCCGGACCCTTACCCTTTGAATCGGCCTTTTTAGGGACCACCCAAATGGGCGAGTTATAAGGTGAAGCCGATGGACTAATGACATTGTTTTTAAGTAAGCTATCTACTTGTTTCTTAATTTCTTCTTTATGAATAATGGGAAAACGGTACTGTTTTGTGTTAATTGGGATTTCATCAGTTGTTATTATTGCGTGTTTAACATTGATATTATGTACTGGGAGAATGACTTCACCAAAAGTACGTAAGCTTCCCGACTCAATTCCAGTAAGATCATAGGTAATATCAGTGTTCACTACCTCACTAGAATTTATACTATTTCGCTTTATTAAATTAAGTTGTGAACCAGTATCGATGAGTAAATTAGCGTAATTGTTTTGAAAACACCCATGAATTAATTTAATTACAGGTAAAAGACTGGATCCTTTCATTTGGATTTGGAAGCAAGCTCGTTGGGTTTGGCACTGACGATCAAAGCTTTGGCGCTGGCGATCAAGGCCTCGCTCCGTGTTGCGCCTTTCCGCGGAGTCGCCTTTGAGTTTAAATCACCCGAGCGAGAATTTTCGCCGGAAGCCCTAAAGGTATCCAAGTTCCGTTTTTTATAGCAAGTACTTTCTGTATGTCCGTTCTTTTTACAAAACCCGCATCTAATTTGTTCGCAGTCTCTAAAACCTCGAATCTTTTCGAGAGATGGGCATTAACGACTCAGATGACCGATCTGATGGCACTTATAACATATGCGGTTCTCGGGGATCTTACGATCCGTAAGATCCGGTTTAAAAATTTTTGCGCTCTGGATAAATGATGATTTTGAATTCGAATGTGTAGCGACCCGACACACACGCGAAAGTTGTTTTTCCTCTTGGGGTTGTAAGGCCCAAGAGACTTCGTGGTACGCGGTGCGGGAAGCTTATCACTCGCCAAATTAATATTGAGTGATTAATTTGTTTTATGCAATGAAACGAATACTTGTTGGTCCGTATGATGACCAGACAAGAACACGAATGATTTGAATGATAGTCTTAGTCACGAATGCTTGACCAGATATATCATTCAAGTCCAAACGATGACTTGAAATAGAGCCGTTTGTTCGATAATCTTAGTCACGAATGCTTGACTAGATATATCATTCAAGTCCGAACGATGACTTGAAATAGAGCCGTTTGTTCGATAGTCTTAGTCACGAATGCTTGACTAATACACTATTCAAGTCCGAACGATGACTTGAAATAGAGCCGTTTGTTCGATAGTCTTAGTCACGAATGCTTGACTAATACACTATTCAAGTCCGAACGATGACTTGAAATAGAGCCGTTTGTTCGATAGTCTTAGTCACGAATGCTTGACTAATACACTATTCAATTATATCGTAGATGATAGCGATGTAAGCCTTTCACGAGAGATGAATGCGTTTGCTTGAGAGACGATTGAATTCTGACTCGTCTAGCCCTTTCGACCACGAAGGTAGACGAGTCATCCGAATTTCGGGCGGAGTCAAATTAACCGATTGGTTAGTCTTTCCTTGAGAGGAGGAACCTCCCTTCCGTGACTTTGGTGCTGGAGGAGGAAGTCTCTCCTTCTTAGTGACGTAGCAAAGGAAAAACTAGACATCTGGTTAACAAACCTAGCTAGGTTGTTCGATCGGAACGTTTAGCCGGGGTCACGATTTATGACTATATTGCTCATGCGTCAGCGGTGGACGACGGTAACCGTGTACCGGTCCGAGGTAACCGTGTACCCCTGCTGACAGAGCAATTTAACGGATTATCTCAGGGCAAAGCAGTCAAAATACCAGAAAAAGACGGCACGATGTCGATTGCCTCTTAGTCATCTGGCAAGCAAATGGTTCCCAACGAACGTTTCAAGAACTCAATTGCCCACCGTAAACGACGTTGAATTTTCGCCTCGCCCTGAGCCCACTTTAGTCCTTTAAGACTAAACAGAATGCTCAGCGTATTCTGCGCTTAAATTGCTTGTAATGGCGATTGTGGACTCTAGACTCGTTAATTTTTTTATTATGATTTTTTCGACTTAAGTAGAATCGAATAGTATCATTTGAAATTCCTTTAACGAAACTAAGTATAGCAGTGTTTTTCAATAAGTCGCTTACTCCTTCCAATTGTTCTGAGCTATAAATGTCTTTTGCGGTTTCTAATCCCCCATTTAGAATTTCGCTTACTCTGTTTCCAACTTCGTCAACCGGTTCATTAACATTTTGATGCAGTTGCGTCAATTGCGAATTTAAACTATGAACATTGAATGATCGGATGTAAGAATTTTTTAGGAGAGTGAATAATTCGTCCAACGTTTCTGGTTCTTTGCTATTAGATAATATAAATTTAGCATGTCCTTCAATTTTACGCTGAATTAAGAAAAGTAAATCCTCGCGATCTTCAAGTTTGACCTTTGAATTTTGTTTGAGATTGCACTTGAATGAGAGGAGAGGAATCTAAAGACAGGTTAGGATGCACTTTTGTCGATTGCGGTGAAGAACTTTGTCAATTTATTCTAAACACACACTGAGTGTACAATACACAAGATGAATGAATGCCGTGATAGTACTTATCACGACCTGAGATTTGAGGTGAGAAACCGTGGTCGCGTGGTGACACCACGTGGCACCCACACAATTGTATTAATTGTGTGGATTGTAAATTGGATTGAGCTCTTCTCTTTCAACAATTATAAGCAGATGAGCACAATGAAATTGCAGTTGTATGATCGTGAGAAGTACAATGGGAAGACTCTGAAATTCGCGACGCGTTTTGCCAGAACTGTTCCCTTGACAAAGCACACAGAGAGAGGTCGGTAATGGCGGACGAACACAACCGCGTCTTCTCCGTTCCGCTAGATCGTCAATGCGGAGCGCTGATTGGCCTATCGATCTTCAATGATTGGTAGATCGATAGGCGCTGGCGAGCGGCTCGCTGGTAGATCAGTGGCGCTGTGTCGCGGTCCGCGAGGTGCTGCCATGAAAATGAGTGTGGCGGCGTAGGAAACTACCTTCATTCCCAAACAAATTTAATAATCTGCATTGCTTGATGAAATTAATTAGGGAGTTGGGTTTCCCATCAAATTTGGGGATTGAGTCTTTTACTAATTTTAAAGAAAGGTAAGGTTTGGGTGGAGTAGGCGGAATAGAGTCTTGTTGCACGGTCAAATTTTAGTTCGCAAAATTCGGCTGAACATTCGATTCAGGAGAGTTTACGGTCGGGCAATGTATTTGAGTCGCTGGAGTAAGATTTGAATTTGAGTCTCGGGGTAGCGCTTCGTTAATTTGAGAATTGTAAACGACCGGAGCGGCTATGATCGGGCAAATTTGAGACTCGCAAACGACCGGAGCGATCTCGATTTGACGCGGTGGAGAACGATCAATCCGTTCAACAGAACTAGCAGGGGAACTTGCTTCTAACGGTAAGAAACTTAAATCTACGGGTTGCGAATTATGTTGCGAATTATTTACAAGACCGTCTGACCGCATCGTCTCACTCGATATATTTTCTACTTCAAATTCTTGTAATCTTCCCGAAAGTGATAACCGCTTTCTCCTAAGTCTTAACATTTTCCTCGGATTTCGCAACATTTTTGACAATATGATATTTAACGACCGGACGAATTACAACTTGAACGGTTAAACAGTAACGCAATAACGAACGATTAAATGGCAACTCTTAATTCTTATCTTTTACAGGGATCTTGAGCGATGAGGTCTCCTTGTCTCCACGAATTCGCGTGACCTTGGGGGAAATGGCTGCACGGCCGCCCGAAGTCACCCTCTCCGATATTTATCCACGCGTATCCGCGTTCCTGGGGAAACCGTACGAAAACCCAGAAAGGAGAAGCTGCACTCGCGACAACCTCTTGTTCCACGTCCACGAGCCGACGAGAATATCCCACCGCTGTCACCAATTTTGTTGCGAGGCCGGCTGGGAATTCTTCTGGCTTTAGGGAGTTTCAGTGAGGTCCGGCGTCCGTGGAGCCCTGAAGAGCTCTGCTCGCGAACGCGTGAAGTTAATGATTTGTAATAAACACTTAGAACTCAATAAAACTTATAGAACTGAACTGAAATGAATTAATTAGATTGTAGAATGATTTAAAAGTAATATAAACGAGAAGCAAGACAACAAGGATATTGTGGCATTATTGTAGTTTTGTTATTTGCCCTAAATGTGGCAAATAGCACCTAGTCTTATTGCCGCTTGGGTATAGTTGCACCAATTGCTGTTGCTTCTCGCACATCCCTCTCAATCATGGCTTGGGGGAAGCGTTTCCTCCACCCATCTTCCTTCGGACGGCATTGCTTATACTGCGGCCATCCATCTAAGGAGATGCTTCAAAGTATCCAGCCTTTCCATTTGCGCGATTATTCTACGAACAATTAAATAAAGACATGTGTAAAGACGTATATATACACTTATATAAAGACTCCCTGTAATGTGTTACTTACATTTGTAGGAATAGGTGTAGTAATTCCTACTTGTTCCGGAGCCCCGGAAAAAGAGAGTATCACAAGGGCGTCGGGGATCGAACCAGAGCCGCCCGCGTGCTGACCAATCGCGTTTGTCACCACGGCTACGCCGACTCTCCTTGGTCTCTTACAAGGGAACATCCCGAACCCGGAAATTCAAAAAATTCTGAAACTCTGTGAATATGTAGGGAATTTCCTCCCGATTACAATGCAATTTTTGTATGCTGCTCAAATTCACTCTAAGGGTGTGTAATTGGCCCCTGATTATTCGCATATTTTCCGATTTTAGTTATAACTCGTGAACTGTAAAATAATTTTGACGTAGAACTATGTCTTTCCCCGCACTATATAGGTATGCAGCGGCTATGGGGGCCCAAATTGTGTTAAGCGTTGTATTTAAAGTAAATACGAATTTTGTTATAGCGTTTGATAACAGTTCGTGTAATAATTTGCAAAATGACAAAAAAACGTAGTTCTACGTGAAATATGCAGTAGAATACATTTATGCTTGAGAGATTCTTTACCAAATGATAGATCTAATTAAAAGAAGTAACTTTTGTCTTGAAACTTTTTTTCTATCTCTTACAGTTCGCGAGTTGTAACACAAAATCGGAAAATAGCCGAATTTTCAGGAGTTAATTTCACCCGCTTCCAGTGAATTTGAGCAGCAAACAAAAATTGCGTTGTAGCCAGGAGGAAATCCCCTAGATATTTATAAAGTTTCAGAATTTTTGAATTATAGGCTTCGGGATCCTTGATTCCACACTCTTAAAATTTTTTCGCCCCTTTTCTATCCCCAGCTCTTTTTAACCAGCCTTGTATGGACACCTCAGTTTGCTGGTCACTTGTCGCCATTTTCCCCAGTTTTGCTGCACCTTAAAGAAGAATTTCGAGGGAACATTACATTGAATTTTACTGTAATCAATATTAGGAACAGTAAAATACGGGCGATAGTTACATATTATAAGCCTTGCAATATTCAATCTGTGGAAGTCTTCTTTCCCCTTTCGGCCCAGCCAACTGAAGAGGATGGCAACTTCGTTGCTGACCAATGCTGTTAGCAGCCGTTTTACAAAATTGTAAATGTCTGCTCCCCCGTATTCGGACAATTCTTTGGCCTAAAATTGGAAAATTATTCAACATTAACAAGTTAAGTATAATTTTGTTTCGAAGAATTACCGTCAACAATTTTTTTCTCAAAAATCTAAATTACATCACTGGTGGGCGGGTAATCGAGTAGGGTAGGCCGGGGACGGTAGTAACATGGGGTGGTGGGTGGGGGAGGGGGGGGGCTAATGTAACACGCTAAATATTGACTGATACTATTGGAACCATAAGCAATTAAGGATAGTAATGTAAAAAATGTTAGTGTACTTATCCCGTTTTTACCAAAATTCGACTTATATCCGTCTGCCCGTCCACCAAAAACATATTTTCTACATACAGAATACAGATATTCCAAATTACGGTATTATACTTACTGCGTCTTTAAATTGACTGTCCGTACTTAAAATTTCGTCAAATTTCTTCAAATCCTCTATTGTTCTTACAGGGAACTGAATGTTGTACTTTGTGAACAGGGACATGACTTGGTCCTCTGCCGCTCGACCAGTTATTACATCTCTTTGTAAATTTTTTACCGCCTGTAGCGTGTCCATCATAAGGGCCCGAAGTAAAAAAATCTGTGTCGTCATCGAGTCTATTTTTTTGTTGCTTTCGATGCAGCCGCTGCAGCTGGGCACTGCTACATTTTCTGCAAATTATTTATTACATTTCATATTTTTTCACTGCAACTGTTGACGTTAAAAAATATTTCCGAGTGCAATATCTTTAAAAAAAAAATTAATTTACCGATAGGGGTACTCTGGAATGAGGAAGTTGGCCCAATTTCTTCCAGGCGCTCCTCTATTTCGACGTTTAAATGCTCCTCTAAATACTCTTCGACGAATGAGCTTGATTGTATTTCCTGAGTCGATTTGTCTGAAAATAATATTTACTTGAAAGGACTACTTCATACAAGAAAAAGAATTAAGCGGCTTCAGATATAATTTTGTACAGCATATTTCCCCTTTCTATTAACCCACCTAACTGTTGCATTTCATTATCTGAGTCTTCACTGCTCCAGAATTTTTTGGGCACAATGCGCCTACGCTTGCCCGGTGGCTCGTCTGATTGCAGGTCACTGGTGGTCACCGACCAGGAACGGCTCATACTAGAAATTAAGTAGTAATTTTTTTACAACGCCTAGACACATTAAGTGCATATATTCAAGAGGGAATGAATCTATCATGTGAATTCCCGGTATTTTTTTTAAAAATTGATGCGCCTGTGTAACGAGTGTGTTATAGCTTGGATCTAAAATCACGGTCTGTTCGTAAATGGATTATGCGAATTATATACGAAAAATATATCCTGTTTTATCTGTGCAATTTCCTTCAGTAGAACATTTACTACAGGAATCATACACATTGTCACCTTTAATGTATTTGATGTACGATTTTGCATGCGCACTCAAATAAAAAATTTTATTTTTACACGATACAACTGCCCATCAGTTGAAATTGTATTATTAATCGACGCAAGTAGTATAGTTATGACAGTTCTAACCCAAATTTGAGTTTGAAGGCCATTTCCCCCCCCCCCTCCCATCAAACTCAAATTTGAGTTTCAAGGTCGGCGGAAAAATTCCCCGCGGGCAGCGCGCGAGCGGCGGGCGGCGCGTGGCCGGGCGGATGACGTCATCGAGATCGGGCAGCGGCGGATGATGTCATCGAGATGGCTGAGTGGTGGGGGTTATAGCGCGAGACCAGATATCGAATCAATCGATACCGAACCGATACCGAATCCGGCATCGAGGAGGAACCGCGGGCGAATTGCTGCTACTATCGGGCGTGGTATCGCCACAGTCGGTAAGGAAGGAAATATTAATTTAAGATATTAATATAAATGAAAAACAGAATCTCGGGCGACGGGGCTCGAACCCAAGACCTCCGCGGTACGAGTCAGCCGCCTAACCAACTCCCCCAACGCCGACGCTGTAACATTAGTCTTTAATAAATGGTACATATACAGAGCGTCACCAAGCATAATACATTATTTTTTCATCGGACGATGTCGGGCAATGTCGGGAAAGATCGGCGTTTTTACACACCGCGTCTTCGGATGGATGGGAAAGAGAGAGAGCATGCATTCTAAAGCTTAAATTCGAGGGAGGGAAGAAGACAACAATACACAGTGGTACAGTCGCATGCATTCTATAGATAACAGTATTTCAAGCGCCGCCGCGTATCACGCGATCTCGCGTAATTCGACTCCTCTGGAGCAACCATCATGTAGCGGTGTGAAGAAGGCGTGAATCTTAAAATTATGTGGCGAGGAGGAAGACGGGTAAATAAAATGGGGACAGAATATGTGTTTAAGGTATATATATTGTTACAAAAAATATAAAAAACGAATATAAAAATAGAAAAATAGAAATATAAAAATATAAAAATACAATTGCGGCGACGGCTGCGGCGACGGCTGCGGCAATCCCCAATCCGACGACCAGGTGGGCGACGGCGGTGGCGATTGCTAGAAAAATCTAGGATATAATAATGACATTTTAACCCTCGGAAGACGAACCCCCGATTTAAGAGCACTTGGTTCCAACGGTTAAACGCGATAAATGTTGAAAATATTGTTATGTACATACCTCGGGGTCGCACTCTGGTGCTATCCGCGTTATTCCCATTATTGTAACAAAACTTGGCTCACACAAAAAAAAAGTTAACTATTAAGAACTGTTGCCTGTCAAGCTTTGAAGACAACTGGTCTCGCTGCATCTCCTGGCTCTCGCATCTAAAATCTTATCATGAAACCGAGAAGTGCGTAGCTTTGCAAAGTAGGATGCCTTTGTTCTTCACCATCTCCATCACAAGCCACCTGCATTTTCGCTGACCATCCTCCTCCATGTACTTATCTTCTTCTTCGCTGACCGTCCTCTCCTTATTCACACGCATCTTCTTTCCCTTCTTCTCTGACACATCATTCGACTAGACCATATCACTTAAATGTATCCAACGTCTATCATACCACCTTGATCGGGTATTGAACGGATATTGAACGGCTTTGATCGTGCATCGAACGGGTATTGAACGGCTTTGATCGGGTATTGAACGTCTATCATACCACTTTGATCATGCATCGAACGGCTTTGATTGGGTATTGAACGGCTTTGATCGGGTATCGAACGTCTAACGTACCCCTCTGAACGCGAATCGAACGTGAATCGTACCACTCTGAACGTGAATTGAACGGGCAATGAACGGCTTTGAATGGGTATTGAACGGGTATTGAACCACTTCGAACATGTAATGAAAGCCAATCGTACCTCTTCGAACGTGAATGATACCACTTCGAACGCGAATCGAACGTGAATCGAACGTGTATTGAACGACTTTGATCGAGTATTGAACGGTTTTGAACGTGTATTGGACATGTAATGAACCACTTCGAACATGTAATGAACGTCAATCGTACCTCTTCGAACGTGAATCGAACGGCTTTGAACGTGAATCGAACGTGTATCGAACGACTTCTGCATAAGTATCGTCTTAATCTAGCGGACATCAAACGCATGAGGTTGGGTTGGGTGAGGGTGAAGAAAATTATACGTATTAAAAAATTGATTATATTTTATTTATGAATTTCCCTGGTGTTTAGACCACCAGTTGAATATTTTAAATACATTTTGCATGGCACAGTGTTTCGCGTGTCTACCACATCGCAGAGTATTAACTACATTTAGCTTATTTAGAGATTTGATATCCTCGTAGTCAATGTCCAGCGTCTCGATGACCGCGTCTGCTCTCGTACTTTCATCGAGGAAATCCGCAAGCCAGTCGCGTTTCTGCAGCCCTTTAACATATACGACATGTGTCATCCTCTTCTTCATCGATCGCATCAGCTACAGCTTTCGAAATTAGCCGTTTAGCCATACTGTATGGAACTTCTCCATCGTCCCAGCGTAACCCATGATGTTTCGCCGTTAACCAGCGGATGCTTGATTTGTCAGATTTCGAAAGAAGATAATGCGGCATCGAACTCCCAAAAATATAGTGCGAGAGAATTGTTCCCATTCGTAGGACAGCCACTTCCTTGACGACAAATCTTCCATCAACGATGAACCCTTGCATGTCAACGAACGTTGGTACAGCCATTATCGATACAATTTGGAGGTCCACTCGCTTCCAAGACAGACGAGAGAATGCAGTCTTTCTCGTAAAACATCTCGATTTTCACGATGAAATTTTTTTACGAATTTCATACAGGAGAGGGCGGGCAAGTAGCGTGGTAATTTAATTTATTTTGCGCACCATGTTTGTCAATGGATTGTATTCAACCACTCTATCGTGTAGAATCAGACAGTAGGCTGTAGTATTTGCAGGCACATTCTCTTTACACTCGAATTCTATGCGCACGTCCACGGTGCCATTCTTTATCGACTCATTTTGTCGCGAGCAATCAATTACCACGAGGGGGCCAAATTGTAAAAATTCAGCCACGGTGAATAATGCCTCGTTGCAACTATACCCATAATATGATTTACGGAATTGCGTATACATGTGATACAAGATGGCGTGCTTATTCTTGTCAAAGTCCAAGTTCAGGTCATCATATGGGTAAAATTCCGAGTTGAGAAAAAGTTTTACATTGGCCAATTTGCAGTTGTTGAACATAGTAACGTCTTCACTCATCACATTTCTTCGACCAGTCTGTAGAGCAAGGATCACGCATCGCGGCTTCTCCAGCTGTGCAGATGCCTTCACGGCCCACGAATGCTTGGTCGTGCTCTGTAAGAGAGGATACTCGTACAGATCCCACGATTGAAAACAAATGCTCAGGTTTTGTCCACGTTCCAAAGTATGTAGTAACGATAGCTTATTAACGTCATTTAACGTCACATGGGGCATCCGCCATTGTAGTTTAACCAATTCAATTTCTGGTTCCAACATCGGCGATCCTATCAGAGCATTGTTGTCGTTGCGCGATCGTATTAAAATCAATTCGTGACGCGCATTAATAATCATGCGTTTGTAGTCCTCACAAAATCCCAGCAAATATTTGAGTGGGATGCAAAAATTGAAATGACTTTTCACTATTGGCCCATCCCGCTGTTTCAACCCCCATCCAACATTCTCCATATTTTTGTCTTCGCCAGATGTCAGCGATACATAGTTTTTATGCGTGCTAGTTATTCCAACGTTGCTGCTGCGATCAATCTCCACGCCATTCAGCTCGTATCGAATCTCATCGAATAAGAACGCCATGCAATTATTTCCCAACGTCACCGTTAATGCATCTTTTGGCTTATTTATCTTCAATTTCCCCTCCACATAGAGAAATCTTTCACACGGCAATGTGTATAAATCCTGCTGTTGTATCGGTATTCTTATCTCATCGCTGTATCCAAACGTTGTGTTGACGTATGGGTTGTATGTGTGAGTCTGAAGCTTGACGATGCGGTCATCAAACGTCGGCTTCCCTCCAATACTTAGAATGTTAACCATTTTTCAACCTAAATGCGCACAATGAATCCCAATGATTTCAAAAATGCAATGTTCGCAGCACTGAGCCTCTTCTTTTTAGCGTGATCGGAGCTGTTGCAGTTGTTGTTGCAGTTGTAAACAATTTCACTTGGAAGAAACGGGTTTCTAGAGTCGTTCAATACAAGCATCTCTTTCGTTCGCACCACATGTATTATCGTCGTCGCCGTCGTACGTGCAATCTGATGGTAATCTCTTCACCTCGAAAATCGAGCAACCGTCCGTTTTGATCCACAACGCGTATCGTTAGATCCGTAATGATCCGTGCCGTGATTGGAAGGTAAATGATCTGCGCGGGCGTTTCCGATATCTTATATCCTGGTGGAACTCTCGGAGAAAATTCATGTATCGTATGTACACGCCTCCCACTGTTGTACGCGCCAGCGGTCACGCTACATTCTATACGAACAATGTTCACGTTCATGATATTAATTGGATCGTCCGATTCGTGCCACCGTCCTGGTTCTAATACCCGATTCGTCGAGAATCCCAGTAGCGATCCAATGTTATTAGGCTTTGTAAAATCCACGGTGAACCGACAGTACAGTTCGCTTTTCATGGTGTTGTTGTTGGGACGCAACACTATTGGATACGCATCGTTGTCACCACCATCGGTACCGTCGAGATTTTGAGGATATCGCTCGAGTAATCGCTGCTTCAAATACTTGGCAATGGCGTCTAGTTCGTAGGAGCCGTGGGGAATCGTAATGTATTCAGGAGTGGTGTCGACGCTGTTGCTGATGTCATAGTTTACGGTGAAGTAGAATTTATCATTGCTCGAGTCGATGTTTGGTATGGTGTGATAAGTTTCAAAGGTTGTTAGACCAAGCTCGTAATCATCGTCGCTCAAATCTATGGGTGGAAAGTAGCTCACCGCGAGGGTGCTACTCTTGCCGGTTAGAGTGAATGTTAACGACATATTCCGAACTGTACGGCTCGATTAGTACTGAATCAGAGTGGCGGGAAGTCAATCCTTAAATTTGGTACCGATCGTTTGTAGAAAGCGTAGACATAGTTGTCCACAATTGCTCTGATCGTACTTTTGATAAGACGTTCGATTGTATTCAATTTTCACAGCATCCTTATCCAGATATTTTACCAATTCCTTGGGCGGTCGAAGATTTCCAAAGCTGTCGAAATATATAGCTCGACACCCTCTCTTCGCATATGCCACCCAATGAGTCCCCGACCCCTCGACATTGTCCAAATTTACAATACCGCTCTCGTTCCGACGTACTCCTCCGACTGGTAGCGCGTTTCGCATAAAAACACCTCTAAAGAATGGAATACGCATACGTTTTGCCAACTCCTCCAATTGTGCATCGGTAGTTACACCCGCGGGCATTTTTATTTTTTTTTCGACGTTTTTTTTTTTCGTTTCGATATTCCCTGTCCACGCTTGTATGGTGCGAGATAAAGTCCGCGACCTTCCATGGAGCGATTATGACGTTGCATTTCCTGCAGCTGATGTTGTGCCGCCTTATTATCGTTTACCGCCTTGGCGATCCCCGCCGCTCCACCAGCTAATGATCCGAGAACACCTAGCAGCGGGAGAAGTGGTAATATACCACCCCGTTTTGCCACCGGAAGAATCCGCTTTTTCGGCGCTCTCTTTGGAGTACTTTTGCGGGGTTTTGTTTTCATCCCCATTCCGATTTTCGTCTTGGCCTTCATAGCTGCCCAAACAGCTGTAGCAGCACCTCTTTCACCCAGAGTCGAGTCTCGCGCAACGATGCGTTTTCGCGCTTTGTCAGCGCGAACTTTATCTGCCGCGTGCCTTTCGCCGAGGTCGTTGCTGCGCGAATATGCAATATCGTGTTCGCGACACGCCGCGTCCAACGGATTGATGCCTTGATCCCCTCTAGCCAATCGTTTTGCCAGATGTGTTCCTGGACCGCAAAACTGGTATCCCGGAATATGTAATTCGATAGGTAGCGCGTTTATCGCTCGATTTAACAAACCACAGCCTTTCTTTACTCTCGTCGGCGACATTCGCTACAGTTTTTAATCAATGGTGCTGGACCGTCGATATGCGTTCGCTGCCAAGGACGATTATAATGCTCCAGACACCGACGATACTGCCGAACCTCAGAATCGGCTTTTATGTGCTCGGGGAGTCTGTCCCACAACTGATCAATGTGTCTCCCAAACTCTCGGAGTAGAATAATCTTTGGTATATATTTCAACTGCTCAGAGGTTAGGTCTCGAATATCGCAATTATCCGACAGGATCAGAAGCATTTTGAATACTGAGCTGTTTTGTGTCGATGCGGACCTATAAATAGGGCGCTTCGATGTATCAAAATCATTTTTCACAGTTTGCGGAGAGGATGCGATTCGTGCGACAACCTGTAACGATACGCGTGACAAATTTTGACGATAAATCACGAGTGATGTCTTCGAAAACAAGACGCAGACATGGTAGCATGCTACCAAACACTATACGCTGCCTCGTTTGTGGCCCATCAAATTGCGGAAAGACAAACGTGTTGGTGAGCTTGTTGGAAAGTCCTCACGGCGTCCGCTTCGAGAACGTGTACGTGTACTCCAAGTCGTTGCAACAGCCGAAATATCAGTATTTGGAGAATTTATTGACTCCGATAGATGAAATTGGCTACTTTACGTTTTCGAATAACAGTGACGTCATCCCACCGTGCGAATCGCTTCCGAATTCTATTTTCATCTTTGATGACGTGGCATGCGACAAGCAAGATACGATAAGGGAATACTTTGCAATGGGGCGCCACTCGAACGTTGACTGCTTCTATCTCTGTCAGACGTATGCAAAGATACCCAAACATCTTATACGCGACAATGCCAATCTGTTGATTCTGTTTAAGCAGGATGGTACCAACTTGAAACATGTGTACAACGATCACGTAAACACTGACATGTCTTACGAGGATTTCTGCGCTTTGTGTCGTAATTGTTGGCAACGGGAGTATGGTTTCGTGGTAATAGACAAGGATAGCGCGATGTCCAATGGACGTTACAGAAAGGGATTTAACGAGTTTGCCGTACCGTGAGACGGTCAATTGTCATCAACACATCGGTGGGAAAGCAACGTCAGCGGTACAACGATGATTGATATCGATACTCTGGAGATTAAGGATCGCGAGAGAATAGCGAAGGAAATTGCAAAAACTAGCGAATCCATTCGCAAGAAACATCAGGCTTTGAAGACAGGCAAGATGGAGGAAGATGTCGCGTTGGAGAGATACTTCAAACCTATCGTCGAACCCTTAAAACATATTGTGGAAAATACCTCAGCGACAGAAGCTAGCACATCACCACCGATGAGCATAGACGTTGAAGGGAATGAAACATTAACGCCTAAAAAAATCCATCCGAAAGGGAACACATCGCGCAAGACAAAGAGGAAACGGCACATGTCGTCTGAATATTCACCCATAACCTCAACACCAGTTCAATCGAAGCATAAACGACGGAATGCTACATCAAACGAGTCTCCCGTTCCTCACACACCAATAAGTACATTTCCCAGTGTACAATCGCTCGCAACCATTGATGACGAAGTTTTTGAAACTAGTCCCAATGAGTCGTTTGTAACATCTATCAGACAGCAACTTCAAACATCCGAGGGACAAGAAACGTTTCGCAGTCATTTCGGTCCGCTGGGGCAAAAATACATGAGCGCGATCCTAAGTGGTGATAAGGATACAACAATGGACTATGTGTACGGTGTATACTTTGGCAATAGTGGAACGATGCTTGGGGATAAGGCTTTCGATATAGACAAGGATGATAATATAATCATAGATGGTGTAAGATACGGAGGAACACCCGGTCTTTACGAACTGATTTTCAAGAGAATTCCCAATGATGCTATATACACCGATGCTGATAAACAAAAATACAAAAGTATACTGCTGGCGACGAATGCCCACAGACGCGGTCATGGTGCTAAAAATCCCATATTGAGCAACAAGGGATACAAGTACAGACATGTAATTGCACCGCTAATCCCACGCACATCAGTCAATAAAGCAGGGAAAGGTCTTAGGACACCACGAGCCATGGTGGTAAACGATAACAAGATCGATTACGTACACTGGGACGATCCCAACGAGCTGGTGGATCGATTGCGTTTGCTGGAAGCGTCACGTCAGGCGGGTAACAACTCTCATGATCCCGAAATTCTATCGATTGTCGAGGAACTACGCGAGGTAGGCCTCATTATATAAATTAAGCCGCACGCCAATGATGTGCACTGTATGCATCGAGATGCCGATCAACAAATTTGGGGTATCGCTCGAGAAGAGTGGAGCAGCTAGAATGGACTATTACAAATGGAGTGGTTTGCTTCGAAATTACATGCGAGATAACGCTCTTTGCGTGGTTGGTGCCGACATTGATGCAAAATCATGCAAGATACGACGCGTAGCTCAACCGGTGGCTGACACCGATGCCGTCAATAAACTATACATGGAAAAGAACATTAAACTTTTGAGAGAGCGACAGGAAGAATTAGAGAGGAAACTGATCGCGTTTCAAAGAGATATGCTGACGCTGCAAAACAGCGTTCAAAAGATATCGCAGGCGTCGAATTCTATCCCGCAGCAACGCTGCGAAGGAGAATCATGCGAGGCGGATGAACTTGCCCCTGGACCGATTGGGAGCACTTAATGAACGTGCCTGATAATTATCGCATCATTCGTGTCAAAGACACCTCTGCGATCAAACATGCAGCCATTATCGAAATCCAAGAGTAAAGAAAACCACGGCCACAAGAAGCTACAACTCGTTGAGGAATTGCATGCTCCAGCTCGAAGACATTTTCCGCGGAGGCGTGTCATAGTGCATGGATACGATGATCTGTGGCAAGCTGACATTGTAGAAATGCGTCCATACTCACGATTCAACCAGGGTCACCACTACATACTCACCGTCATCGATGTGTTGAGCAAGTATGTATGGGCGTTGCCGCTCAAGACTAAAAGTGGCGCTGAGGTGACTAAAGCGTTTGCAAAGATATTTAGAGATCGATATCCGAAAAATTTGCAAACCGATCAAGGAAAAGAATTTTACAACGCTGATGTGCAGAAACTCTTGGCAAAGCATAACGTTAATCATTATTCGACGTATTCTGTGATGAAGGCCTCCGTCGTGGAACGTTTCAATCGAACTTTGAAAAACGATATGTGGAAACTGTTTACGCTCAATGGAACCTATAGATGGACCGATGCGCTACCAAGTCTACTTGCAGAGTATAACGCACGAAAACATAGAACCATCGGAATGCGTCCTTGCGATGTTACCCATGCGATCGCCGATAAGCTGCTAGCCACCGTGTACAGCAACATAAAGATCGCTGCTCCAGCGAGATTCAAGTTGGGCGAGTTTGTGCGCGTGAGCAAATTTAAAACCATATTCGATAAAGGCTATACGCCGAATTGGACAACGGAGGTGTTCAAGATAGCCAAAGTACAGACAACTAATCCCGCAACGTATCTGCTGGTCGATTCCTGTGGAAAACCTGTTGCCGGAGGATTCTATGAACACGAGCTGCAACGCGTCACAGATCCTGATGTGTATCTAGTGGAAAAAGTCTTACGTAGGAAGGGGGATAAGGTGTACGTCAAGTGGTTGGGATTTGATAAATCACACAATTCTTGGATAAATAAAAATAATGTATTGTAGCATAATAATAATAGATGGTACAATAAATACAATGATACATATATATGTGTGAACAATTTTTTATACATTAATTCCACCATTTATATTTTACACAATAAATAGAATAAACACAATAATAATTTTTTATACTTTCTCAAATAATTTTATATTATACAATAATAACAATTTCTATTTTACAATGGGATATTATAATGACCCCAAGGCAGAGTGTCGATCGAATTGGGTACGATATGCCGCTTGTCATCGTGTGGGCTTAGAGCGATTTTAGATTCCGAAATGGTGAACACTTTATGAAATTTAGACCGTATGCATGATTGTCTGCGAACCATTTCGATCTCCCTATGCAAACATTGCGCGTAGTCGTCGAAAGTTATCGTTCTGGCTATGACGTTGGTCTTGACGCCTTTCGCCTTTTTCGTATCTTTTTTGCCGTCTACGCGAAGTGCATACATTTTCGCTCTAAGACCTACGAATTCGGTCATTATCGCACCGTTATTTCATCCTTCATCAGCCCCGGAACCTTCTTATTTACGCGCGGCATATTATATGGATTGTCGGTAGGATAATCGCTCGTGTCGAATCTATCGATATTGTGTTTCATGGACTCATAGATATCATCGCATTGAATGTGATAAATGAGACTATCTGTGTCGGTATATAGAATTTTACAATTTTTTCCATGCTTGGGCGACATGTACTCGTGGTGAAATTCGTACAAACAAATTTTTGATATGTCCAGAATGCACATACCCACATATATCGGCTTGTTGAATTTCACCTCGAGTTTTCGCAATTCAACAGCTATTAAATTTTCCGAAAAAACACTTCTGCTGTGGAAATTCGGTTTCGCGATCATTGCCTCCGCACCATATCGCCCTTCCCAATGTGTCAAAAGTTTTACATCCACGTGATTTCGTACATTTTCCATAGTTTTACCGAATACCGTGTTGTTCATCAATTTCTACAAATTTTTTTCAAAGTCGTTTGTCGCGCTTGTTCTAAACCGTGTATTGAGTTCGATATAATCGCGGAGCCAGGGAGATTGAGCGAATTGAAGCACGCGGTGTATCTTTGTAATACGAAGACCGTGTCGCGTGCACTGTTGCAGGTTGCGGTAATGGATGATGTAACGCTGCTTATCGTATACCGTCGCGAGTAATTTGTCCTGCTTGCTACCAGGTGGTTTGGCACGCGTCGGGCAGAACGGTAGATCGGCATGAGCGTCGTGCAGACGTTGCGGATATTCCAGATCTACCTCAAGAATGTATCCCGTGGGCGAATCGATCGGGATTGAAGACACGTCAAAATTCGCAACATCTTCGACCCATTGAAATTTAGCGTATGGTAGGGGCTGACACATTGCCCATCCATACAAATTGTTCACGTCAAAGTACATCAAGTATGATGACTTTTCTGATGCGTCGTAAGATGACATGTACTTGTTATTGGCATGTGCGTATCTTCCGGAACATTGACTTAAACCCCCACGTATACCGCGTTCGATAAACATAACCATATCGATGTCTGTGAGCAATTCGAATGTAATTTTAGTATGTTTTAGCATTGCATCCCATGTGAAACCAGGTAGAGTATAATAATGTGCTGAATCTAATCCGTAACTCTTGATACAACTTTCGCGAAAATTTTCAAAAATATCTGCCAATAACAAGACATCAGTTTTCAAATACAAGTCGCTGTATTCGCCCAAGGTTCTAATCTCGAAACGCTGCCAGACAGTCTCGGCGTGCGCGTAATCGCTCTCGGATACAGTCTCACCCGTTAACGAACTGTAGAATGATTCGCGCGGCGGTAAGCATGGGTCCTGCAGCTTGTCCTCGCAATCAAGGTATTCGTACGGAAAGACACCCTTTCGTGTCAATAAATTGAAATCCTCGGTGGATAATGTTTCAAATTGGGATTGTAAAATTTTTAATTTATCTGTGCTAAGAAAGGATGCTAATTTGTCGAGACTGGCGTTGAGAAATTTGTACGAATCGATGAACCGCAATTTAATACAATTTTGAATCAGCCGTATCTTCGACATTTTTTGTGAAAGAAATATACTTTTCTTTAGTTATGGGTAATACGTCAACGTGACCTTCGAAAGCGATAGCTATTTCCTCGATAATGAAATGTGAATCATAGCCGGATAAATTGTGGAAAACTATGGGGATGTAAAACGCGTTTTTATAATTTAAATTGCATTCCGTATGTGCTGGGCCTCTAAACCGTCCGGACAGATGGCAATGATCGTGGACTCGTACATCGCTAGCCTCGAATGGTTTTTCGCAAATATGACAGTGTGTTGCATTGCGAAATGTCGACAACTGTTCGGGAGTTAAATCCAGCATTGGAACATTACTGGCCAGAATGGGTTTGACAAAATTCGCGAAATTTTTCAATTCGTCTACGAACCATGAAACGCAATCTGCGTCGCGGCGACATCGATACGTCGACAGCGATGTATCGTACGAACAATGCATATAATATGCAATACTGTGTACTTTATGGTGCTGATACGCGCATAATTTATCACCCATTCGGTGACTGTCCTCTGTTTTTTCAATCACACATTCCAGATCTGCGTACACCACGAAGGGAAGTCGCTCCTTCCTGCAGTGGTTGTTGAAGCTGAGGAGATTTTTGCCTTCGGTGGGCAGCAGGATGGCGCAATCGTTCATTTGCCCACAGTCCACTGCATGGGCCTCCAACTTCGCGGTGGATCCGAAGTAGTGCATGCACCTGTAAACCCAAAAAATTTTTTTATTTAATTTGTTTCATGAGATATTTCAACATTTCATAAATTTTCTATACGTACCGATCGCAGATGAATTTCTTTCCATCATGCCTGCTCAACTGGGTGCTCACCAGCCGGGACAAGTTCTTGATCAGTATAAAGTGCCCTACATCGCCGTGTTCTTGATTCGGCGTGTAGAGCAGGTTGACGTGTCGATCCCTCTTTTGGCTGGTGAGGCGCAACGGAAAGACCGTCGATCCCTTCTTCATCTCCGCCTCGAAGGTGTACACATTGATTGAGATGTCGTTCTGTCGCTCAAATTTTCCAATTTGCTCCAGGGACATTGGGAACTCAATGCCTTGGAGATTTAGCACCAATGTATAGTCGGGGTACGAACTTGGGCGATCGGGATGTCTTTCCGCGGGATGGAGAGCGGCGACCACTGCCCACGCGAAGCATGCATTATCCTCGGATCGTACGCTAATGGTCGCTTTCTTCAGCAATAAATCACGCGGCAACTTGAAATGACACCCCGCGCGCAACGGATTGTATTTGTTGACATTGATGGTCAGATTCATGATTCTCGTCAATGCCCATCCGCTGTCGCGTTCCTGGAACTCTTCCAGCGATGCCAGGGTGGGTTCGATGACGCATCTCTGGTACCACTCCTGTAGATCGGATGTGCGGAAGAGTTCGCAGTTCCGAGTGTTGATGCTTTTACATGCATGCTTGTCACCTGCCACAAATTCACCGTTGAATACAGTGTTCACTTTGAGGTTTCGATGTTTCCTCAATGTGTCCCGCACATGCTCCAACACAATGGTCCAACACAATGGTCGCATCCTGGAGGAAGTTGCGCGGCTCGATGTAATTCGAATTTAGCACGGCACCAGTTAATACGCGGCTATCGAACGCAGCGTCTATTTCGCGCCACAAAAGTCCCGTACTCGAATGTCCTGCACCTTCATGCACGAAACGTCCGCGCAACGAATGTTTCAATCCTTCGAGCTGCGCGATTCGAGCAACCAGCGATTGCCGAACACCGATTGATAATCGCGGGCGTTTCGCTCGGCTGTGTTCTTCCAAAGATTCGATGCACTCGTTGCACCGTTCTTCCCACGCGAGGTATTCTTCCCGTGAAATCAATCGTGCGGATTGATCCAATAATTGGCGGATTACTTGCGCGAATTCTCCCATGGTCGTAAATGGAATGTATATGTAATGTCTTTTCCACGCAACACGTTGCAACGATTTGAGGCTTTGTGCAGTTTGGAGTGCGCTTTTATGACTGATACCACGATTTGATATCTCTGTCTATCTCTTTTGGTGTTCCCCCTCCCCCCAAAAGATTGCATGTAAAAAGCCGATTGGTCCAAACAATGCAATTTGTGCTGATACAGCATAATTCTGTCTATGATTCACGCGTATGTTTAACTCTTTTGGTGTACCCCCTCCCCCCAAAAGATTGCATGTAAAAAGTCGATTGGTCCAAACATGGTTCTATGCAATTTCTGCTGATACTGCATAATTCTTTCTATGATTCACACGTATGGCAAATTAGCGCGCAAAATCATCCGATGCAGTTTCTGCTGACACCGCATAATTCTAAGATTTGACGCTTCCACAGGTATTATATTACAATCGGCGCGTGTCGAGACTTTTATCCTTGAGGGTGGGACTCAAGTTACATGCTACGTTAAGATTGAAACACATTATGGAAAAATTGGTACTTTTAAAATAAAATGCTGTGGTGGGGGAGGCAATTGCGCCTCTATTTAAGCCGTGCTCTCAGACGCTATTCTATTGTCTTCTTCCCTCCCTCGAATTTAAGCTTTAGAATGCATGTTCTCTCTCTCTTTCCCATCCATCCGAAGACGCGGTGTGTAAAAACGCCGATCTTTCCCGACATTGCCCGACATCGTCCGATGAAAAAATAATGTATTATGCTTGGTGACGCTCTGTATATGTACCATTTATTAAAGACTAATGTTACAGCGTCGGCGTTGGGGGAGTTGGTTAGGCGGCTGACTCGTACCGCGGAGGTCTTGGGTTCGAGCCCCGTCGCCCGAGATTCTGTTTTTTCATTTATATTAATATCTTAAATTAATATTTCCTTCCTTACCGACTGTGGCGATACCACGCCCGATAGTAGCAGCAATTCACCCGCGGTTCCTCCTCGATGCGGATTCGGTATCGGTTCGGTATCGATTGATTCGATATCTGGTCTCGCGCTATAACCCCCACCACTCAGCCATCTCGATGACATCATCCGCCGCTGCCCGATCTCGATGACGTCATCCGCCCGGCCACGCGCCGCCCGCCGCTCGCGCGCTGCCCGCGGGGAATTTTTCCGCCGACCTTGAAACTCAAATTTGAGTTTGATGGGAGGGGGAGGGGTGGGGGAAATGGCTTTCAAACTCAAATTTGGGTTAGAACTGTCATAACTATACTACTGACGCACAGTGGGAGAAAATCGGTACTGCAGCGACCAAAAATCTATAACTTTTGAACGGATAAAGATAAAGTAATAATTCTTTTTTCTTTAACTAAGTTGATGTGTCCTTCATCAGTTAGATAATATTAGGTTACTTATGTTAACCCTCGGTTGTCACACTGTCCAAATTTTGACTCTAAGGTAGTATAATATATTTGAGGCATCGTTGAAAATGATACTACTGGTGCCATGTAGTAGTAATTTCGTGTATCCTCTACAGGCAGAGACGCTACCCCAGTGATTCTTTTAAGCAATAAAATTTTCTGGAACTTTTTTTTCAAAATTTTTTTAAACATGAGGATACTTTAAATATTAGTTTTCAACGATGGGCATATATTCTATGTTCAAACTTTATCTCAAAACTTTTGGGACTTAATTTAACAGATAGTTTTTAAACAGCAGCCGATTGAATAACGAATCGACCCAGTGCGACAACAATGTTCGAAAAAATAGGTGTGATAACCGAGAGTTACGTAATACTTGATTACGTTAGTTAATACGATAATGTTACTTGCATTATTACTATTTAATATTCGAAAATATCCCTAAACACTTCTGGCCACTCTTCTTGAATATCCTTCCGTTTTCGTTGCAACCTTGACGATAATATTAAAGGATCCGATGAAAGTAACATAATACAGCAGAGATCTTGATTAATTCTCTGTCTTGATATTCTGCAAGTGTTGCTAAGTCTTAACCTTCGATATTCTTTGTAAAATTACACCTTATCAATTACCAAAGCTGTATACTTTTCTTTAAACTTCTAGATTATGTGTACATAAACGGTTAGAGACTGATATCATTCTTTGTACACTGGTCAGACACACATGGTAGAATAATACTACAGTACCAGTCCAACCGTGAAACGTTGTGATTCTATTGTTTCAAACAATGTAAGTAACTCGAAGACATTATAGGTGATTGCTTGCAGTTAAAAATAAATGTTCCTGTCTATACTTGGTCCATGCTATCCTAAAACACTCAGTGTTTAATTATTCAAAAAAAAGGAAAGAAACAAAAAATGCCAAAATATCAAGAGAAAGAGTTAATCAAGATCTCTTCTGTATTATGTTACTTTCATCGGACCCTTTAATATCATTTTTAAGGCTGCAACAAAAGGGGAAGGATATTCAAAAAAAGTGGCCAGAATAGATATTTTTGAATTTTAAATAGTAATAATGCAAGTAACGTGTTCGTATTGGTTAATACAAGTAGTGTAATGCTATCTAACTAATGAAGGACTCTTCAACATCATTAAAGAAAAAAGAATTATTACTTCTTATGTCTTCATCCGTTCAATAGTTATAGATTTTTGGTCGCTGAAGCGCCGATTTTTTCCCACTGTGCGACGTATGTTACGAAAAGTAGCACACGTTTCACTTTTCTTACCAAAAACAGCACGTTTATCTTCGATGTTACGAAAACTATCACGTTTCGGTTTTCGCTGTGAAAACTAGCATGTTTGAGCGGTTTGGCACGAAAAGTAGCATGTTCCGACTGTAGCTACGAAAAACAGCATATTTGCTTAAATAGCGACTTAAATACCTTCCGACGCGATTTTTATTTAGTACTAAGACGGTAATTTATTAAACATTAAAATGCCGTACTTAAATTATGTAGATTCAAATTTTCATACGTGTTTCCTTCTGGAGATTAGATGGAGTTATATTATTTATTAAACAATACTTTCAAAAGTTGATTTCTTCGATGCAAAATGTACTTCAACAATTTAAATTAACCACGCGCGAAAATGTGACAATTTCTGCAGTAGAACCTAAAACGTGTAATTTTTCGTGGCGAAACAGGATAATGTGCTAGTTCTCGCCGCAAAGTACGGAATGTGCTATTTTTTAATAAAAAATGATGATAATTATCTGTTTTGATATGTTTAATTATATATTTCTGGCTGTTTTTAAAAGCGTTCTGGCATGTAACGTGCTGGAAACTGATCTTTTTAAAATCGGGAGTAAATCATTTATTGCTCGATATGAAATTTTATGTGTTACAGCCCACTCTGCCAATGAAGAAGCTGAATTAGGACTATTCAATTCAGTTGCTAATTCTTAAGGAGTCGGTGAATTTTCGAAGGAGGTAAAATTCTGAATTTCTTCTAAATTTGGAGAAAGTTCTACATTACTTTCTGTAATATTGGAAGAAGTTTGCGAACTTGTGCGAGGTGAAACATATACAAGTATATTGGTAATGAGAAGCTACAGACAAGATGTTGAATGTATAAATGATTGTGTACTAGTTCCAGATTAAACATCACCAGTGGAGTACTAACAAAGTGGATCGCAGATGTTAAATGTGAAGAACTAGCATCTAATGATTTTCTGGCTGCCTGAACGGAACGATAGTGATCTTGTTAACACGCATATAGTACTTCTTACTCAATTAGAAAAAATAGAAATAAACTGACTGTAACGTGGAAAAAAAATGCAACACTCGTTTCAGAAATATAGAGATATAGAACTTACCTGGAGAATATACGGATGTGGTCCAAAACCAACCGCCAAAGAAACACACTTAAGACAACTAACTTTAAACACGTTGACTAATACTAAAAAAACACACACACAAAAACTATGAAAACACGATAAAAAACACTAAAAATACGATAAAAACACGATAAATTACACTACAAAAACACGATAAATTACACGATAATTTAATTAAAAATACGATACAAATAATATAAAAACACGATAAATGACACTATAAAATACGATAAAACACACTATAAAAATAATATAAAATTACTAAAATTAACTATGTAACATAATAAGAAAAAAAAGGAATAAACTACAGACTAACAATAAAATGAAAAAATATGTGAGAAATGTATGGAATAAAGCGAGAAATAAAGTGCGTCCCCTGCGATGGTTCTGCGATAACTGCTGCAGTTTCCTTGCTACCTGTAGGCTCCAAGGAAACCTTGCCACCCCCCCCCCACCCCACTACGCGGCACAACCCCCATCCTGCCGACGGATATTCCTCTGAAGACTTGCCAGAGAAGCTCTTTAAGGGGACATTCTACTCTCTCGGCCGAAAAATCGGCCACTTTGCGGTGATGGTTTTTATAATGAAGTAAACACTTAATGTTTTCGAATTTCTGGGGGTATATTTTACCACTCTTGAAATACAAGAAAAAATCATTGTTGTTTGTTTATTTCATTTGTTTACACAAATATTTCGCAATTAAGTTGGCGGTATCAGAATTGCTGGCGGTTGAAATTTCTGACGACTGGATCATCAGAAATAAAAAACCAAACATATTTTTAATTCGCAGGAGTATGGTTATCGCGCTTACCACGAAAGAACAATTTTGGACCAAAATTATTAAAATGGCGGTCGATCGAAGTTGAAAGTACCGAAAAGGGCATCTCTTTTCTGTTTAATAGATATAAAATGTGAGAAAATATTAAAAAATCTTAAGATATTTGTGCTAAGCGGGAAAGCCACTAATGTGTAGAATAACATATTAAAATTTTGGATTAATTGGTCATGGAGTTTTTTTTATCACATCCGCCAACCAAGAAAATGCTGTTTCGAGAAAAACGCGTTTAAAGTTTTGAGTATTCAACCGGCGCGGTGGAAAGAACCAGGCCGCTGACGCTACAAATACCTATATCATTGAAAATACATTGAATTTCGCTCCAAAAATTTTGGAGGATATTGTAGAAGGTGCATTCTTCCGAATTCAGCAAAAAAAAATCGAATTTTATGAGGCCGAGAGAGTAGAATGTCCCCTTAAAGCAGAAAAACAGAAAAAATTAAACCAAAGGTTTTTTAATCCTTATGAGTGTCGCTACCGCCACTACAAAAATCAGGTCATTATTTTTTAAACATCGAATTTTTTTGGGCACCTGAAAGTTACAAAAACTGCAGGAGAAAACGTATTTTATCTTTAACTGTCTGCCATTCTGTAGATATTTTTTTTTCAAATTTCTGGTCGTGGTGAGGGCGATACCGACACTCGTAAGGATTAAAGAAACGTTTGGTTCTCTTTTTTCTGCTCAATGGAAAAGCCTTGGGACAAGGCAACAAGGATGTGTACGGTTAACAACGCTTATAATTCTGAAAGTTGTAAACATTTTAAATCATCCTTCATGATTTTAAACAACCAAGAGATGAATAAAAGTGTAGGTATACGAGGTATCAAACTTTTTTCATCACCTAGAAAAGAGATCACGAAATCGGCTGAAAAATCGGCCGATTAAACCCGGAAAAAAACGCTAATAAAAACAAGCAAAGATCTCGAGTACAGTAGTGGTCAATGAAGAGAGTGCCGCTACTGAAAAGAGCAGAATTACTACTGCATCTTTATTCGTATCCTGATCTAATTCCTTTAATTTTTTTATTAAGATATTATAACTAGCTTTTTTTATTTTTGTCCAAGTAAACTTTAGATTTAATTTTCCAAATGCATTGATCTTCTTTGTACGATTCGATAAATCCTCTCAGCAAATTACACGTGTCAATAATTTTAAATCTGTCTGCCGGAGGGCCACACTTCCCGTTAATTTTGATTTGCGGCAAATCTGAACCCAGAAAAATCAACCTCGCGGTGATTGCGTTCATGCCAGACAATTGACACACGTCCTCCGTGTTGCATTACAACTTTTGACTTGATGCAAGTCCGTAAATCGAACGGGCAAGAGGGAGCGTGTATGGCGGCCTTTAAAGTGCCTAATGCCGTGTCAAATTTATCACTTTTTTAACTCGATGTCTGGGATTCTGTTCAAAATCGGATATGACGTTGTTCACGTGAAATTAAGGGGAGTTTGTATTTCAGGGGGTTGAATCTTAAAACTTTCACCTCGCAGTAACCGACCGTCTTTTCCGCAAATCTGCGTTGCACGTGTTGGCAACGACCAGAGTCGCGGGGGGTACAATAAGCAGAGACAGGAAATCGTGAGGGTCGTCGGCGGCGCGAGCCCGCTAATATGGGAAAAATCACAGGTCAGATCTAGGCGTTTTCGCGTACAGCATACAGTGGGCTGAAAACCCGTTTTTTTTTGTTGGCAAAAGTTTAAACTGTCCACTGCGTTTAGCATTCAAATACGCTGTGGACTGTATCGCGGAAGTAATTATTAATTGAAGGGTTGGATACAATAAGGAGACTAGCGCTGGAAAATGAGAACAATTATTGTCTAAACGCTAAGAAAGACTGGAAAATTAAATGTTATTAAACTGAATTTTAAAAAATATGTTGTTGTAAAGCTAGTCACGACACACATTTGTTCTATTTACAGTTTGTTTATCGAATCATTACTATTCGAGCTGAAAAATAATAAACAAGGAATTTTTCAGCGTCAAAAATCATTATTTCTTTAAACATAAATTGCGATAACTTGAGTAAATATTAAGGGATCGTTATGAGACTTAAAACATACCTTCAGAAAAATCTACCGAAGCCGTAAAATGTATGCACAAAACCGTTATGGTAGAAAAAGTAATAATATTTAATTAAAAAGGAATGCTGGACATAACCAATGTCCATCAACGTTCGCCGTTAAAAAGTATCGGGGCAATTTTGAGGTGCATATAAAGTGCAGAAACAAAGTTTTTCCTTAATATACAAAGAAGATTTTCACCAATTTTCACACTGATTAATAAAGAATTGTAGAAAATATGTCGATATATATAAATCTCGCACGCCACCAACAGTCAACAGCCGCGTCTAATACGCTACATAGAAAGCGACTGGTTGTAGACGCCATGACAATGCAATAAAGTATGTAATTGCTGTGGTGCGTCGTTTGTGAAGAAAAACGAAAATTGTGCGTTTTCTAACACATTTCGCTCAGGTAGGTACGTGGCTTGATTATTAATAGTTATCGGTATTTACCACAGTAAATATTTTTTATAAGTATTCTGTGTTCTTAAGATTCTATTAGAGGTTAACATTTTTAATTTGTTGTTCATACTTTTATCAAACATTACAAGTTTCCACCAAGTGCGTTCTTTGGGCAAAGCGGATGGGGGTAAAGCGGATGGTCAATCCTCTTTGCCCTGCTAATCCCGGTCATATTATTATTGCCGTTTTATTTTATTCTAGCATGGTTTTCCAGTACAAACGTAAAACAGATCAAGCCAAGGAAAATATCGGATATTTCTGCTTGGTGTGTTTTGAGCCATACTCCGACCCCCCATCCGAAGACTGGATCCAGTGCAGCCAATGTACCAGATGGGCCCATGAATGCTGCGCTGTATATGAAGGATCTGGCAGTTACTTCTGTGACGAATGCCAAGATTGACTTTGCGTTATTTAATAACATCCGCTTTGCCCGACCCCCTCATCCGCTATGCCCAGGGGGGTAGGGCAAAGCGGATTTATTGACTTATTTACGTTTTTCATTTTAAAATGCTTTAAATGTTTTAGTTACCAATTTTTTCGTTATTGTATCAGAAAGCTGATTAATTTTAAATGATTATTAATATAAAAAATATTTCTCATCTTAATTGTAACTGTGTTATTTTTCTCACTAAACCTTAACACATCCGCTTTGCCCGGGCTTCCCCTACGTGAAAGCAATTGAGGAATATATGGCGTACTTTTAAAAAAATGTAGATGTGATGCGGCTGAAATGAATTACTAGTATCGGGATCGACGAAGTTGTAAGGGTGGTTGACAGTTAAATGTACAATGTACATAGCCCTCGCTGTTAAGGCAGTTGTACGCCTTCCAACAATCGGACATTATTGTTGTCCCAGGAAGAATCCACTCGTGAATAACATTTAAAAGTGTTTCAGCACTCCGGTCATTTACAGCAACAATGAAAATTTTTTTAGACTCGCGTTCATATCCTCCGAACACCCATTTTCCTTTCAATACACGTCCACGGTGGTACTTGCGTTTCCCAAATTTAGCTTCCTCGATTTCTACTATCTTATTGGGACCTCCTAGTTGTGTACAATTATCTTCAGACCACTTTAAGCACACCTACCACACGAGTTGAATAATAACAGTATAATTTTTGTTTAAACAGTAGTGTGAATTTAAAATTCAATGTTTAAAGAAACGCAGTATATTAAATAGCACAGACTCGTTTTCATTTCAAATTCATTTCTAACAATGTTTTGATAATTATTTACAAAGCAGATGACTTCACCGATTTCAATGACGTTGAAACTCCCCGAAACTAAAGTCGAGCAACGGGTGCATGTATGTATAGAGAAAAGTTGTTCAGAATATAATGAATTTAACACCATACATAAAATCTTACCACTCTGCAAAAACTACTCCAATCGACGAAGGTGTGTGATCCAATATGTAGGTCATTGGTAATTACTCCGAAACGTGGCGGTGGAAACAATAGCCATTCGGCAATAAATGTTACAGCTGTTAATAACTGTAAACGAACGTTTTCAAACCACGTGTCGGTTCTAATGGATTTCAAATAATTACATCGAACCCTTTTCCTCTTTGTTTTATTTTTTGCTTCGTACGATGTGGCAAGACAGTGAAAGAACAATGTTTCGCGATTAAGTTTTATTGCCTTCTCACATTTAGGGCACTGAATAACATTTTGAAAAATGTTCTTTTCGATTAGATAATCTATACATTTTTCTTCCGAATTTATTTCGCGTACAAATTCAGTAAAAGACTTCATGTCTTACATAAAATGTTTTCTCACTAGTGCTTCTATGAAACTGCTAACAAGGAGACTGCAGTTACAAGCATCGCGCGACGGCGCGCAACAATTGTTTCTTTTCTGTTTCAATTGTTTGTTTTAATTCAAGTTTATAATTCAATTACATCGTACTATGCAATTACAATTGTAAATACATTGCAATTACGAGTTACGATGTATTTTAATTGAATACGAGATCTGAATTACGAATTACAATGTAATCGAATACGATGTAATTGAATTATTTTGTAATTATAATTCATGGAGTAATTCAATTGTAATTCTGCACAACTCTGCATATTAGTAGTATGTACAAACTGTTCCAGTCAACGTGATTTTTAATGGGTATAAGTATAGTCAAGGGCGGATGGGCCCATGCTGTTCTACTTTCGAGGGTTTTACGGTGGAGATTTACGCTGTATGTATCTAGCTTCGAAAGGGGGTGCGTAAGCTGAACAGTCCTGGCGGTGCAGGCGATTTACGGCTGGAAATTTGGTATTTATGAAGCGAAATTTCTTCATTTCTTTGCGACTAGGCAATCGCTTGTTCTCGAAACGTTCGTTCGGAAACATTTGCCTACCAGATATGTCGATACGGAGCAATCGACACCGTGCCGTTTTTCAGGGATTTCGAGTTTCGCCGCTATCGTACCTCGGTTGTCAGGTAAAAGGACTTTATGATTTTCGGCATAACGTCGGGTTTTCCCCCGAAGTCCTCGGTGAGTCGGGCTATAGCCAAGCTACACATCTGGCAACCAGACTCCCACAGGTAAGTATTTTTCGCACGTGGATACGGTTACTTTTTTTTCAGGTGATGTTTCGGGCCCGTTTTTTCTGCGTGTTTTCGCCGTCGCTTGGTTCTAATGTAAGCTGCTCCCTAACCAATCGGGCATGTATTCGTCCCAAACGGCCACTCTCTGGAAGAGGCCCTCTTCACAGCAAATACCTCCTCCCCAAGGTTCACCTTCTTTCGCACGGAATACGTCAACCAGAGTTGTGCAGAATTACAATTGAATTACTCCGTGAATTATAATTACAAAATAATTCAATTACATCGTATTCGATTACATTGTAATTCGTAATTCAGATCTCGCATTCAATTAAAATACATCGTAACTCGTAATTGCAATGTATTTGCAATTGTAATTGCATAGTACGATGTAATTGAATTATAAACTTGAATTAAGAACCTAACCAAATTGAGAGGTAATAAGTGGTGGGAAAGAAATATGTAGGTAAATAAATGTTTCGAACAGAAAGAAATTACTATGAGTGCAGAATATGGTATTATTCATAAATTTATAATATATAAAGAGAAATAAACTCCCTTGTTACATTTTTTCCACTTTTTTCTCACTTCTTCAGAGTTTTGAGCTGTAATTTATTTACACTGTATTTCAATTACATTGTAATTCAATTAGACGCACCATTACAGTAATTGGGAATTGAATTAATCGAAAAGTTTAAATTATGTAAGTGAATTATAACGTAATTGAATTACTGTAGCATGCAGAAAAGGAAGTTTGAGAAACGCTGACCATCGAGACGTTTCGAGAACACGCTTGTAGGCCGCCCGTGAGGAGAGACGTGCGGGCGTGGGACCGCGTCTCGCTAGGCTCGCGCTTGACAACGCATCTGTTGATTTCTGCGGCCGCGGATAGCAACGATTGGGTATAAATTAGAGGCCCGCAATGGCATTTTCTTCTTCGCTGTTCTGAGCAGGGGGACCAAGCCGTCATTGATTGGCCGAAGTTTCCGTTTAGTTAGCACCAAATAGGTAGGAGGCGCTAGGTACATCACACACACATACCTAGGTGTATCAGTGAGCACGACACACAACCTTTCCACGTTGGTGAAATGTTACCATGACGACCGTCGTCATCTTTAAATGTTTGGCGCAAACACGAGGAAGTGTAACCCAGCATAACCCACGTGGATCAGTCATCACATAAGGACGTGATTCAAAGGACCCCTGTCATTTCTAAAATAAAATTTAAAAGATTAAATTTTGGAATGACCAGAAATCCTTCAAATGGCGTCCTCACTTTCCCTGGTTTACCTTTTCTAAGGCCGTCTGACCATGGATCGTCGCGTCAGTGACGCGTATGCAGCCGATAGAAGGATATACAAAGAAATTGAATATATTTTCTTTTCCTATGAAAAGAAGAAATATTCAATTTCAATGTTTATCCTTCTATCTGCTGCATACGTGTCGCTGGCGCGACGATCCGTGGACAGGTTTTATAAAGTAAGCGGTGCATTACACGTATACACATACACATACGTCCCGATTCACACATTCACAGTTTAGTACGCACCTAATAGGTAGGAGGCGCTACAAACTCTGCTTCAACTTTCGTAAGAGGGAAGCTTGGCCTCCCTGGTTCTGAGAGAGAGGACGAGGTACGCCACACGGCTGCTCTCGGACAGCTTAAGGTCGAGTTTCCTAGCAGCGGACGGCGGCGGCGGCCGGCGGAGGCGGCCGGCGGACGCGGCCGCTGGCCCACCTCGGCGGCCAGACTCCGGCCAGTAGCCCGCCGCGGCGGCTAGGCTCGAGCCGCGCAGTGTTCAGGGTCCCACTTTGGGTCGAGGAACGCACTTGAAAAGGTCTACGGTCAAGGATTCATACCTGCTTCGGAAATAAAATAATTTTTTATTCTCTATCGTGTCGATATGGAAGTGACACCAATGAATTCCTTATGTTTTTTCCGGTGAAAAATCATACGAAACTTCATGTAAATCGGACTAATATTAACGAAGACAACTTGAAATGATATAAATGAATTTTTCATGGGATTTCCTTCACATGGTCCGAATTACGTCGTTCGTGGTGTCAGTTTAATCCGCGAAATATAAGGAATCCATTGACGTTGTTTTTGCAAAGATCTGATGGGAAATGCAGAAATATTGCACATTTCTGACTTTTTAATGATATTCGAACCCTTTCGAGGGTCGAATGCCATAAAATTCGGTGAAGCACTGCGACGGGTTGTCCTCAAAGGACAGGCGCCGCTGGAGAATCACCCTGTATGTAGTAGTAGAGTAAAATACAACCTGCCATAACATCCAACTAAAAAAATTCTACACCAAGAAGGCTCGAAGCTATTATAAAATCAAAAGGCAATCCTACAAATTATTAAAACAGTAAATATTTAGTTTATTTCCATAGTTTATTGATCTTTTATTTAACTGTACGAATACTTACTGCGCGTCCACTTCTGCACGTTTATTTCCTTTTATTCATATTTTTGTTAATGTTAAGGGGAATAAAAATTTGTTTATACAAGATCTATTGTACAAACATTTAAGAATATTTATTAATCATCTTTTTCTGTTAAAGTTTAGTACTGACATGGATATACAAACTTTTACTTTAAATTAGTCGCTGCACGAATACTTTTTACATTGACTGTATACATATATGTATGTACCGAGGCCTCCAACGAGTTAGGTAAATGACAAAGAATGGTGGTCGTTTAGTGGAACCCAATTCCGCCGTGCTAGGGAGATAAGTCAGCCTATTCAGTTTTTATTTATCAATTAAGAAGTATTATCCACCAAGTTCAACATCAATATGCCTCGCGGAAAGACACAGGAAAAAAGGGGTAGCAGTCCGCTGACTGCGCGTGGTCACGCCTACGTCGTCCTCATTTCAAATTAAAGACGGATCCCTTATCTCTCGAGTATATAGGTACACGCGCCCGAATATCAAAACAGAAGGACCCGCAACGTATTGGGTGCTAGGGACGAGATTATATTCCCACATATTATGACCAATAAAGTGCTTCTCACAATCAGTGTTACATTTTGCGTATGTGTTAGTGACGAGTGTCTGAAATGTCGAAGAAGTTACGGTTTTCGTCTGCGGAGGATAAAACATTGATAGAGGAAATATCCAATTAAGTATTGTGTCCTTTATGATTGCCAGGAGTGAAAGAAAATGTACGGAGAGAAGTGTCAATTAAATTAAACACAACAGGTAAAGTATTCTTCAATTATACTTATTTCTTTATTATTGCTAATTAAATTTATTTATTCTTTCATCATACACGTATGAAGCACTTAGAACCAAAGAGACGCCAGTGACATTTTTTAAACTGTTCAGTTAAGAGCAGGAATGGTTAGTTAAATCATTAAATATAATGTTATAAGTAATGTAAGTAATTTAACGTTATATCAAAATATCATTTATGTTATGTTTGTGAGAGATAACTAAAACCAACGTCCTCGAACCTTGTGGTTCAGATTCATGCAATATATTTACAGGCTATGTACTACATAAGGTTAATACTTAGAATGAAGCGGAACTCTACAAAGGGCGGGCCTACGCAAGTGTCGCTACGCCACGATTTCTCTCTCGCCGCTCGTTTCACAAAAACCCACTCTTCACGGTGGCGCTATCGATTGTTCCTTATAACTATTTCCATTTTTTTAATACTACTATATACAACAATTTAAATGCTAGAAAGATTGACAGCTAAGCAAATGATTAATAAAAGTTCGTACCAAAGGTATGCAAGTGCTTTATTATCTCATGCGCTTCAGTATAAACACCAATTACCATTAGTAACGAGAATATGAATATTAGTACAAAGAATTTCTCTGAATCTGTTGAGTGACAATAAACTCAACATAGTTTTAATAATAAATTAATATTAGTATACATAATAAATGCATGACGGAGCAGTGTATTACAGCGATACGTTGTTGCAAGAATTTAACTTGCATTGTTTCTAATGCACCACCTTCCAACAAATACGTTACATTACGGCAAAACCGATGCGGTACGTTGCCGCATACATATAATCCATAAAATGGATTTACAAAACCAATTCATTTGTGCCGTTCAAAATCATTCTATTATATACGACAAAAAATTATACGGTTACAAAAGTCGAAATGTTCACGAAAATGCGAGGAAATCAATAAGCAGCGACATAAAATCAGAATGTACTATACATCAGAACATAAATTAAATATATATTTAAGATAATAAAATAAAATATTATTTTGTTCTGCTTTCATATTGCCAAGGGAATTCTTCAGCAAGCGAAACGAACCAGTCTGCAAAAGCGTTACGAATGTCTATAGTTTCTTTATTCAATGTTGCATAGCGTCTTGTCTTATTTGTTTTCAACGCGAATGCTTCATCTGCTATTAAAACATTTGGCACCGAAATGTCTGTGCTTAGGAGAGATTTAGTAGCTAGCACGTGCAAACTCGGATCACCAGTAAGCGAAGCATTTCCAAATGTACAATTGGCAAATACTGTTCCAGCACTATTCCGTCCAGAGGAACGCCAATGGAAAATTTTCTTTTGCGATTGTAAAATATCGATTCTGAGTGTTTGGGAACAAATATATGCACGTGTTTGCCATCCACCGCGCCAACACATTTCGGGATATTTCAGTTTTTGTAAAAATCGGTTCGTTTTTTGTCATTTTTCATTGAAAAATTTTGACGGTATAAGCGTATTAGGAATCGTGTAGTAAATTTGTTGGACGATTTTGCAGTTGTCTCTCCAAGACGAAAACTGAAGTCTATTGCTCGAAAAGACAAAAGTGGACAGAATCTAAAACATTATTAAAAATAAGCAAAAATTAATTAAAATAAGCGATTAGTAATTTTGCAAATCAATAATTATGAAAGGAAAATCGAAAATCATTTTTCAATATACAATTTGGTTGTGACGTTAATATAACTGGTTCTCAAACTCATTCTGAATTAATACATTGATATCGATCTTTCATGGGACACGTAAATGATTTTCAGACAAATTATATGTTAACTAACCCTAATATCCAATGTATAAACAATTAAATTAATCAATTTTTAAGACACAAATAATATATAGTTATAATTTATAAAATAAAATGTACCTGTCCGTCATACGCGCTGTACTTGGTGAAACGTTTGAAATGGAACATTTTTTATTTCTATTCAGATTGTAACGCCTCTATCCACACGGTCCTGCTGCCATTCCACAGCCCCCTCCGGTGAATTGAAGTATGTGCGAAAAATATTGCGGACATTGAACCCCTCTGCACGACCATACCCTCCTGCTCCAGCCAATGGCATCATGTTGTCAGCAAGAATTGGTTCGAAATTCTGTTGTTTGGCCTGATTATCATTTATGTATTCATCCCGCAACATGTTGTGGAGGCAACATGTTGCGGTAATGATGTTGTCTGTAGTTTCCGGCACTACTGCAATTGGTACATGGAAAATTCTAAATGTTTGGGACAATATACCAAATGCATTTTCCGAGACCCTACGGGCTCGGCACAATCGATAATTAAAAATTTTTTTTGTCCTATCTTCCGTCGCTTGGTTTTTCGGATAAGGTTTTAGCATTCGTTTCGTTCGTCCCGGGAAGTGGTTTATCCATGGGAAAGTTCAATTTTTCCCCATTGATCGCTTGACCCATAATCGATTTTCTGAAGATTCCGCTGTCTCCTTCCTTTCCATACGAGCCAACGTCAACAATAATAAATTTATAATTAGCATCCACTAATGCTAATAACACTATTGAGAAAAAGTGTTTGTAATTAAAATAAAGAGACCCGCTATTGCGTGGACACTTTATTCTTATGTGTTTCCCGTCTATGGCTCCAACACAGTTAGGGAAATTCCACTTCACGAGAAAATCATTAGCTATTTTGTCAAAATCCGTAACACTCGGCTGCGGCATAAATATTTGCACTAGTTTGTCGCACAGTTCTTGCAAAACTTTGCGTACGATACCGCTTATATAGCTCGGTGATATTCTAAATGAAAACGATAACGATTTAAAAGATTCTCCAGTAGCTAAGAACCTGTAAAAAATATATTTTCTAATTATTTTAGCTGGTGATTGTAAGAAGAGATGGAGGAACATATGTGATACATTTATGAAAATGAAGCGGGACATCAAACACGGTACAGGTTCGGCAGCAAAGCTAAACTCAAAATGGGTAAAAATGGTGAATGTATGGTTCGAGGGAAGGTCAATACTTTGTACACACAAAATGAGTTCTAAAGTACAAGGAATTTGAAAAAATTATTTTTTTTTCGTGGTAGGCACAGTAATATGAAACGAACTAAAGAGGTTCAAAATGCAAGAAGGTGTGCGTATAGCGACATTCCAGGAACATAGATGGATGTTACATTCAGCTGGGAAGCTGCCGTAGAAATACACTCAAATGACAATATTCCTTCTTCGTGGGTAACAAGATGCGGCAGTACACCTACGTATATAGTGGAGCACCAAAAAGGCACAGGAATGATTCCGGTACTGTACTGGATGTTCTGACTTTGAGATTTTAAAAAGTATGGGTTCGCCAAAAAAGCATCACAATTAATTGCGGAAACAAAGGCGTTGGTGTTTAAATTGATTACTGATCTCGAAATAGGATCACTGCAAGATGCAAGATATATGTGTTTGTGCGTGTGGTATTAGTAAAATACCATAGCTGTGATGTTCACGAGGTCCCACCGAATCGTATAGAGGATGGTCACCGTGGGGTCAAGGTGTCTATGAATATTTCCCACGTAAAAAAAATGCGTCTGTGCAAAGAAGCAACCACCAGCCACACTGAGAGAAAACCGGTAGCAAATGATAGCGCGTGCGAGTGTGACGGTGTAGGCGAGGACCGAATGCGTGATAGGGCAATTGGCAAAAGGAGAGAGAGAGAGAAAGAGCAGGTCAAAAAAAGCGGAACAGGGAGAATCGAATGAACGGGAGAATATGTAGCGAGTGAAGTGCGAGCGTGCAATGCATGTGCAAAGCAGTATTCGGGGCGTGATTATTAAGAGACCATAGGTACTTTGTACCTACAGTAAACATATACAACTGTAATAAAATTATGCGACGAAAAAATAAAATATGCTTGTGGAAAATTAACTTGCCTCAATGTCAGGAGCAACTTATCTTCGGGTGAAATGGGTTTCTTCACTCTTGTATACGAGGTTTTCTCCAAATCCTTTCCAATAAGATTCAAGATGAAATTAACCTGTCCTTTATTTAGCCTAAAAAATTGTCTATAGGTTTCGTCGTTATTCGCTAAATGGTTTGCTATCAAGATACGAGAATAACCCTCGGTCCTTCGAGTCTGGAACATCGTATGCATTTTCCTTTTTTTCTTTGATTCCACATATGCTCGCAAAAGAATATCGTCGTCTTCTTCTTCCTGCAGCAATGCACGCAGCATCAATTTGCGATTCATTATAAGATTTTAAATCGCTATACTGCACAGATCACGTCGCACTGTCACGTCAATACGGCACGAAATATTGAACACTGTTTGAACGTTCGTAGCTCACGAATTCACAGAGATGTGTCTGCTTTGAAGTCAGAATTACGAGTGTCGTTCTAGCAAAGGTTGGGAGAGGTCCTAAGCTAAGGGCAATGCAGTGACTGCATTTATGGCATCCATTGGGTAGGTATAAAGGTAGAATCATACGGCACTAGGATCGACTATCCTCGGCGAGCTTTGGCGAGCCCCTCGGCGATCCTCGGCGATCCTCTTAGTGCCGTCTGATTCCACCTTCAGCTATTTTGGTGTAGCGGGACTTGGAATACGCACACCAGTCCAAACGTGTTTTTCTATCTCATAAATGCCAAATAACCAGAGAAAACGTGACATATGTATGTACATGTATATGTGGACACCTGATTCGGCCCAAGTCCCGTGCAAGAAATCAGCATCCACCTCCAGAAGATATTACGATGCACAGATGGAAAGTTGCCGTTTCAAGCAAATGCAGTACCGATTGGTCACAATGTAATCTCTTTCTTATCGTTTACCCTCGCTCGCAGCACATACGTCAGCACGTGCTTCTGATTTGATGTTTCAACGCGTGTTTGCTTATATTCAAGAGATAAGTCAGCCGTTTTTAATCTGTAGGACGATGACGCAGGCCTCACTATGATACTGCTTTCTCGTACCGGATTTGTGTCAAATCAGGTGTCTACGTATGCATGTGCATACATGTATCCCATTTTCCGTAACACTTGTAATTTTGCCTTCTGACTGAAAGTATGTCTCAAAAATCATCCTCCAAAACGCACTGATTATGAGCTACTGTAGCCAGAAGCATAGTCCCAAAGTAAAATGGTAGTGGTCTTTATTTTGCGGGGTCACGACAATTGACAACGACAATTCCAAACGAGGAGGTTCTGTGGTGTGAAAATGATTTAAATTATTAAAATGAACTGAACTGCAATTTGCTTCACATTTATTGCACGAAAAAGAAGATGAAGAAGAAGAAGACGACGACAATCATCTGCCAGCTATATTTCGAAACAAGAAAAAGAAGTGAAATGAATACGATGTACCAGACTCGAAGGACCGAGGGTTATTCTCGTATCTTGATAGCAAACCATTTAGCGGATAACGAGGAAACCTATAGATAATTTTTTAGGTTAAATAAAGGATAGGTTCATTTCCTTTTAAATCTTACTGGAAAGGATTTGGAGGAAAAATAGTATACAAGAGTGAAGAAACCAAATTCACCCGAAGATAAGTTGCTCCTGACATTGAGGCAAGTTTATTTTCCACAAGAATATTTTATTAATTCGTCATATGATTTTATTACAGTTATATATTTTTACTGTAGGTACAAAGTACCTATGGTCTCTTAATAATAACGCCCCGACTATTGCTGTGCACGCACATGCATTGTACGTTCTCGCTTCGCTCGCTGCATATTCTCCCGTTAGTGGTCTGGATGGTGGCCAAAATTCAATTTCTCAACAACTTCAACTTTGCAATGTCATTTTTTTGTATGAGGTCACAACTCTCCAGAGCTTCTAAATCCGCATAGCTTTCCCTTTTCAGATGATTCTTTGATTATATATAATATTACGAAGACAAAATCATGAAATTTAATGTGAATCTAATTGTTTTAATTACTCATTATAGAACAATAAAATATAGGTTTGTATTAGACCAGTATGTAGGTAAGTAAATATATTTTAGTTATTTATATGTGTTATAAGCATTTCCTAATGCGTGTATAAACAATGTACAATTTATAACTATTTACACTTTGAGAAGGCACATAAAAAAATGATTAGAAGTGATACACATCGGACATATTTTATATGAAAGCTTAGACAATTGCTGTTCAGATCATGTAAATTTTAAGTGCAACTTCCTGCAACCTTTGGCTCTATAGGGATTTTAAAATACGTCGCGCGAGGAGTTTTGGCGTTCTGAACGCGTGTCCCTATGCAACCACTTGAAAGGCGCCTGAGGATAGTGAGGGAAATCCGAAGCGCTTTCAATGCGTGGACCTTATCTTCTGTTAGTATTTTATTTAATATTATTAATAATATCAATAATATTAATTTTACGTTCTTTTTAATATTGGCTACTTTTCCAAAAATGCTAACTTAACTAAATGTAATCGAATTTTGTTATAAAAGCAATTAATTTTGACTTACAAAATAGCCATAAACATGTCTAGAATTTTGCCGTGGTATTTTATTCTTTTGTGCACAGTAACAATTACTATTCTTTTAATAATTCACTCTAAATAATCGTATTACATCACAATTAGTATAAATCAGGGTTTGAAACGGTTCTAGAAATAACTGTTTCAAACTGTTATATATCGGTTCTTCATCAAACAGTTACGAAGAACCGATATTCTGAATAACTGTTATAAAGAACCGATATTCTGTCTATATCGATTTCGGTTACGGTTCTAGAACCGATATTATATCGGTTCTAGAACCATTATTTTTTCGGTTCTAGAACCGTTATTTTTTCGGTTCTATATCGGTTCCAAGGCGGTTCTGGAATCGATTCTCGTATCGATTTTAGAGTATCTAATTGAGATCGCCAGTATTACGGTTGCAGATGATTCTATATAAACATAAACATACCTTTTATAAAATCATTATGAAAAAAACAAAACTGAAATAATTATGCATAACATTATCTTGTAACATGAAAAGTGTTCTTTAATATAAGTGGTTTTCTTGGTGTCGTGATATGGATTCTTTTTTACTTTCGACTGATGCGCGCCATAAACATTGTATCGCTTGCAACGGTTTTCAACGGCGCGGCCGGCCGTTGA
This sequence comes from Andrena chrysosceles, assembly GCA_963855975.1. Taxonomy (NCBI): domain Eukaryota; kingdom Metazoa; phylum Arthropoda; class Insecta; order Hymenoptera; family Andrenidae; genus Andrena; species Andrena chrysosceles. The sequence continues at coordinate 74,010,706 of OY979767.1, read as the reverse complement.
GACTACAGACTTCTTCGCGATACTGTCGACGCGCCGAATGATACAAGTCAAAGCGCGACCGTTTTCTTTAGACGATACGAAAAGTATCATTCCTGGTCTGATCGTCACAGAGAACGGAATAGAAGTCTTTGGTGTCAAAGAAAGGAGCTGTTTTACTGACATTCTTTGTTTAAATTAATATTTGATAAGCTTAGTAATAGTTACTATATTCCTGATATACTATATATGTGAAAATTTAAATTAGTGTGTATTTAAACTTATTGTTAAATTAGAGTTAATATAGTGTATGTGTAACATAAAAGTGGTAATAGATTAGTGTTAAAATTAACTAAATAAGAAAACTCTACAATGGGTAGGAAAAAGTGTGACATTGTGCGAAAGAACTTTAAAGACTGTAATGCTATGAACAAGTTGCAGTGTACAATTGAAGATTGTTCTACAGAAATTTCGGTAAGTACCTATATTTACATTTTCATTGCATAATCTTTCATTTTTATTTATTCTTTTACGTTTTTTGCCTTCTTTAATCTTGTAAATTCCAAATTCTAGAATCATTCTACAAATCTAGTGAAACATTTAGAAAATCATCACCCAAACGAATTTACTGTTGTAATGATGGAGAAAGAAAGTTACAAAAGAACATCTGGAACGGGGACATATACTAGTAACAATAGCAAGAAGGCAAAATTCGATTTAATGGGTACTTGCGTTAGATTAGTCACTATTCACGGCCGGCCATTTTCCTTAATTGACGATGAAGCTTTTCGTGATATTATTAACATGGTACCTCAAACGGAAGTAATCAATGCACATAAAGTTCGTAATGCAGTAATGATAGAAGCTGATACAGTAAGGAATAAAATTAAAGATGAAATAGTAGGAAAATTAATATCGCTGAAAGCAGACAGTGCGACATGCATGGGGTGTTCATTTCTGGGAATTAATATACAATTCCTAAAAAAGGAGAAAATACAAATTCGCACATTAGGTGTCGTGGAATTATTTCAAGGCCATACTGCCGAATATTTAAAATGTATAATTATGAACACGTGCAGCAGATTTGGTATTTCTATGAAACAAATATACACCGTCACAGTAGATAATGCTGCAAATATGTTGAAAACCGTAAGAGTTTTGAGTGACGAAGACGAGCAAAATAACATTGAAGATAGTAGTGATGATAGTGCAGATATAATCACAGAATCAGAAGTGATTGAGGTTTTATTGAATCAAGAGGCAAGAGACACATGCCTGGATGACATAGAAACTTCCGAATTTTTAAATGAAACAGATTTCACGATTACCGCAATTAGATGTGCTGCCCACACGCTTCAATTAGCCATCTGTGATTTTTTGAAAAAAAAAGAAGTGTCACATATTGTGGAAAAAGCTAGGCAAATCGTTAGGAAGTTACGTACGCCTCTCTTAAAATCCACATTGTCAGCAATGTATGGAAAAATGCCATTCTTGATTGCACTACAAGGTGGCATTCTACACTTGATATGCTCGAAAGATTATTCGAGCTGAAAACATATTGCGAGCAAATCGAGGATACGGACCTAAAATTATCAGAAATAATGTGGAGTAAAATTTCTGCATTAATTGAAGTTTTGAAACCTGCTCGTGTTGCGACAAAGCGTTTGCAGAGTGAACAATTGTTACTTGGCGATTTGTACGAAATTTGGCAGCGATGCATTATCGAAACCGGCAAAAAAGATAACGAATTCGCCACAGATGTGGTAACTAATATGAAAAATAGACGATCAAAGTTACTTGAAAATGAAGTAATTGTGTCCGGAATATACATGGATCCCCGTTATAATGTCATATTAACAGAACCAATGATTCGTGTGGCTAGAAATTGCCTTCTTCGGACATACAGCAGGATGCAAAGTATATTAAACAACGCATCCAATACAGAACATAACGCTGTAAGTAACGATGTATCTGATGTCTCAGAAGAAGAAGAATTTGAAAAATTATTGAAAGATGCAGAAGCTACGCATGCCTGTAATAAGTCATTAACCCAGAGAACGCAATGCCATATCGAAAATGAAATGGACGAATATTTTAAAGAACCTCGGCTAAAAAGTTCCTCGAATATTTTAACTTATTGGAACGCGAAGAAAAACAAACTGCCTGAATTATATGAATTAGCGCAGGTGATTCTCGCCGTTCCACCGACGCACAGTGGTCGAAAATGACACAGTCGACAAAATTTAAAAACCGTTACGAAAAAAGCGCTAATTCTACATGGGAAATGGGGTTTAGATGGTGCTTCCGGTCAACAGGTGTTTAAGCAAAAGTGGGACAATAATGAATCGGTAAATATTGATAGCTCGATATTTATGGTATCATATGTACCACTGAGCATAATGTCCTCAGATGGACAAACGATATGGAGAAATACACGTCCATCTTCCGTGAGACTTTGCAGGCCAATTAAATTTGAGTTTACGAAGGAAACCAATACAAAAATTCAAGAAGAATATAAATATACAAATGAAAAAATTAACAATTTAAAAATCACAGAAGTAAATATTAAAAGAAAAAAATATTATGTTTCACACAAATTATATTGTACCATGCTGGATGGAAAAGTATGTAACGTCTTAACAAGTCAAGCATCTTCGACATCTTGCAACATATGTAGAGCAACCCCAAATCAAATGAATAAATTAGACCTTCTTCAAAAACTGCACGTTGAAGAAAACCACTACTATTACGGGCTATCGACTCTCCATTGTCGTATTAGATTCATGGAATGTATTCTGCACATCGCCTACAATTTAGATTTCGAAAAATTTTACGCTAAAGGAGATGATAAGCAGTTAAAAGTGGAACGAAAAAACCTGGTGCAAGACCGTATACGATCGGAAATGTCACTGATTGTAGATGTGGTGAAACAGGGTCACGGAACAACCAATGATGGAAATACAGCCAGGCGATTTTTTGATGACCCCGAGAAAGCGGCAAACGCAACAGGAGTAGACATTCGTTTAATAGAACGATTTTCTATTATTTTACAAGTATTGACAAGTGGGTACGACATTGACTTTGATAAGTTTGAAAAGTACACACTTGACACCGCAACATTATTCGTTGACTTATACGATTGGTACAAAATGCCTCCATGTGTACACAAAGTTTTGATACACGGTGCAAATATAATGAAGGTTTTTGGGCTACCCATTGGTTGGTTATCCGAGGAAGCTCAAGAAGCCAATAATAAAATTTTTAAGCAGGCTAGGTTACGGTTTAGTAGACTGTTTTCACGTTCTGTTTGTAATGAAGACATAATGCACTTTATGTTGGTTTCATCCGACCCAATAATAAGTGGTTTGAGGGTCCACAAACAAAACAAAATTAAAGGCTTGTGTGAACAAGTTAAAAACTTATTAATTTCTTCCAATAATAATGAACAAGAGTCGGATGACGAAAATTCAGCCGATGAGTTTTAGTTATAACAAACCATTAATCAATATAAATATTATTTTATTTAATAAACTTCAAGTAAACAAAAAATTATAAAAAAAACACGGAAAAAATTATAAAATTGAAAAATGTAAAAAAAAGTTTAAAAAGTTCAAATACTGGGTTTAGGGTTTTTATTTATGTATAGAAAAATACGCGTGCTTCGCTACGGTAGAATAATTAAAAGGAATTACTTTTATATCTGCTTTTTGTAGCAATTTTTTATATAATTTCGGTAAAGTAACCTCCGTGTAACGGATATTTATATATGTAGGTATATGTTCGTTCACACCTACTATTCAAAACTTAAGATGCCCCAATTCAATGCACACTTACTTAGTACACCATATTCAGAGTTAACCCTTTAAGGGTTGAATAGGGTAAAAATTTGAAATTGGTTTTTAGGCATTTGTGTTGCTAAGCTTAAACCAAGTATCGATATCGAATCGGACCGAAGAGCTTTTGAGGGATCCGTGAAAACAAATTATACCCCTTTTCACCCCCTTAGGGGTTGATTAGAGCAAAATCCTGAAATTGAGTTTTAGGTATTTGTATGGGCAACCGTTGTAAGTGAAAACCAAGGTGACATCTAATCGGACCTAAGAGATATTAAGGAGTCCGAGAAAATAAATTTTACCCCTTTTCACCCCCTTGCGGATGAAATTTCCAAGAATCCTTACTTAGTGGGTACCTACGTCATAAAAACAATGTACCTTCCAAATTACACTTATCTTGTTGAATATTACTGAAATCTATTATGTTAACAAATTGTTTAACAACAATTAATTGTTATTAATTGTTTATATTAATATTACAACAAAATATGATCAATTTGATTGTATGAAATGGATTTCAGTCACTTTGTTAAAAAATTGTTTAAACAAATTATTAATAAACAATTATACTAACATTTTTTTATGACAATAATCTTTATTTTCGTCTCCGATAAATATTCAATGGTTAGATTAATCACGTATTTGCAGTATTTGTCGCGGAAATGATAAAATTAGTAAATAATGTTGTTTTTTTATTGTTAACAATAATTTTTTAACAACTATTCATTAGAATATTATTCTATAGAGTGTGATGCACATTTCTAGATTCATAAAATATATAGTTATAGCTGTAGGTTTTGAATAAACAACGTGTTTCGTTCGTAGGATTCGTATTTTTCCAATTTTTGTCAACTTTGAGCGGCTATACTGGATCCGCCATCTTCTTTTTCAAAAATCCTGCAACGGATTCGTAATCAGCGATACCTAATACCCCAGTACACCAAGGGGCGTTAATTTTCCTTTCGATTTGGCGTGGGAATTGATTTTTGACGCCGACTGTGTCATTTTCGACCACTGTGCGCCGCCGCCGCACAGTGGTCCGACGCATAGAGGAGAAAGTGGAAAAAACTCATAACTTTAGCATTTCTCAATATTTTTTAATTATTTTTGTTTCGTATTACTTCTTAAACATCAAACTTAATATGATATTAAAGAAATAATTTAATATAACTTTTTACACATGAAATGTGTAATTTTATTAAATTTTATTAAATATATAATATAATTACGCGTTATAAACTAATATTTGAACATACGTAAATTATCTATACATTACTCTATATACAACAATTATTGTTATTTAAAAATATTTACAAAACCTATACATACGAAACTATTTTATTAACGTTTGTGCTTCTTCGCTAAGTGGAAGTGACTTGGTTTTTAGTTCTGGTCTTAAGTGACTAATATATGGATCCGAAGTTATCAGAAGCGTGTTGAGCATATCCTCATTCGTTGCCAAATGAGAGCATTTCCTTGTGTGATGTAGTCTATAATATCTACAGTCTTTATTCCTACTTTCCTGAGCCTCTTCCGAGAGTGAACCCACAGGCAAAACAGCACATTCGATAATGGCCTTGCCGTGCATTAAAATTTTATGCACAGTTGCCGGCATGTAATACCAGGGGTACAACGATATTGCTAATATAGCTGTTTCTTGGGAAAATGTATTAAATTTATCGGCATCGATAGCGAAATTACTGCAAATTACTTCTAAAACAACAGCCAGTCTTTTTATTAATGTTTCGTCAACTTGTGTTATTTCGGCTGTTACACTCGGATTTGCAAAAAACCTTCTGGAAGTGTTGCCATTATTTGTTGTACCCACTCCTTGCTTGACCACATCAACTATTATTCCCACTTTGTCTTTAAATTCAGTTTGAATGCGTCGTTTTGTTTCTTCTTTGATGGGTAGGGTTGTTTCTTTTTTTGTCTTCCATGACTTAAAACTTAAATTATAAGCTATATGTAAAATGTACTCCATGAACCTGATGCGTGCATGCAATGGAGACATTCCGAGCTTAAGAGCTTCGTCATTTAATGACTGGCGCCTATTTTCAAGTCGTAACATGTCGTTCATCTGCGATGGTGTGGCTCCACAAATAACGCAATTGCTTGATGATGCTGTATTAGTTACAGCTTGAGCGACTTTCCCATCTATCATCGTAAAGTACAAGATATGCTTAACATTAAAAATGCGCCCACGCACATGTACTTCCGTTTTATCCAGTCCTTCGATTTCACTGTCCACACGAATTTTCTCTTCTTGTATTACACTTGGTGTCTCCTTGATAAATTCAAACTTCAGGGCTCTGCAATACCTCGTTGAAGACGGTCGAAAATTGTTCCAGACATAGTTGGCTTCATTTTCCAGTAGCGTCAGCTTCAAAGGCACAATGGATGTCATAAATAAATTAGACGCACCAATATCCAATTGTGGATCCGAAAATTTCTGCATATATTCACTCTGGCTCGATGCTCCATCGCAGCCCCACTTCGTGTGCAATATTAGATTTTGCTCTTCCAGTTCCTCAATTTCAGCTTCACTTTTTGTTTCAAAGATCCTTCTTGTTGTGTGGTCAAGTAAGTCTTGTAGATTGACTTGTGCCGATTTCTCGGTAATCATTATATTAGAAGGGTAACATTTTTTTTTCGCTTCTAGTATCTTCTGATAAGTGGGAAATATATCGTGGCCAATATCTGCAGTTGCTTTCCTGAGAATACTGTATTGGTACTTGGTGAGTTTCATTTGGGTTATTAGTGCCAAAGCAGAATCAGCATCAAAGGTCCTAGTATTAGCATCCGGAGCAGATGAAATAGCAGCAGCATTAATAAGGTCCTGGGAAAACGAGTCTCGGTGCTCGCGTACTTTGTATTTTTTCGCTCGATCACAACAGTCCTCAAAATTTTTCCTTGGCCTGCCTTCGCTATTTGGAGATAAATCTACAGCTTCTAAATCGCCACTTATAAACTTTACCACAAAGACACCTTGCAACCAATCGCAGTATTTTGTATTAAACTTCGTTCTAATACGGTGTACTGACCGAAGTCTCAGATTTAATTGTGGTAAAAATCTTTTATTAATTTCACCCACTATTTTATTACTTTGATCGTCTTCGAAAACTGGATAATTTTCACGTAAGTAGTCCTCAAATGATTTATTGCCGCTAAAGAAAACGTCGCAGAGATCTTTGTACGGAACTGCGAAATTGTTCATGATGATATACTATTTATTTATTTCCACGGTTTATTAAATGCGCGTATTGACTTGTACTTACTGGTACTTATGTCTCACTGAAATGTGATTTTTTTTTGTAGGCATTTATATATGATATTTTAAGAGGCGTGTACTTCCAGAAGCCGGAGTTTTCTTCGCCAGGTTAAATACTATTGGTCAAGATAAAAATTCCTCCTTCCAGATATTTTGGCAAAGAGGTGGAAAAGTGCTTGTAAAATTTTACGGGACCTTCCGTGTTTTTCGCGCGCCTTTGTCCCACAGCGCGACTATCTGCATGGTGGCCTAAAGAGCTTAATGGCGGGTCACGGTTTATTGCAGGTTTATTACTGAAGACATTTGGTTTAGTGCACGTACCCGTTTGTCACCTAATCCCCAATTGCTGTAGGCAATAAAAAATCGTTCCCTTTCAAAGGGTACAAGGAAAATTTAACGCGTCACGAACCAGCAGCAGTAAATAACTGTGACGAATACCTGTGACAAAAAGTTATTCTATCATTTCGACTTATTTTGAGCCATAAAAATCTTATTTTGAACCCATAAAGATCCTATCCCAATGTTTCAGGTAAACAGAGTCGTGTCATAGTTATTTACTACTGCTGCTTAGTAATGCGTTGCTTTTTACTTGCAGCCCTCCGAAGAAAATGATTTTTATTGCCTACCAAATTTGCTGCCGAACGTAGAAAAATTAGTTTGCTGCAATTGAAGATTTGGCGACGAACGCGCACGTACGCAAGACCAAATATTTTTAAGCAGTAATAAATCTTAAATAAACCGTGATCCGCTATCAAGCCGTTTACACAATCCGTAAATTATAAGATTTATTAATTTCAATATAATTTAAAACAAATCTTGAAAACAATAAACAAAAACACTCTTTCATAGTTTATACTTGCTGTTTTCATGCCACGAGAGCATTCACAGGTATTACTAACGATTCTTTGTATTGCGTGGTTTCGAATTTCCTTTTATGAATTTCACATAATTTGCAATACACACATTTGGCATGGTGATAAATCGTTTTGTTGGAATGTATTCCTATGAGAGTAACAATTTTGTATAGGCACGAAAATCATTCGAAACGCGCAGCGAAGAACCGTGAACCTATTCGGGAGTCCTGCAGTATCCCCGAAATTTCATGCGTTTTCACACTTTAAAGATTAATATCAGCTAAAGTTGCAAAAAGTAGCAGCTGATTTTTGCAGGACATTTGTGTGATGGTATCTACTTTCGAAATATATCATCAAGAGAACGTAGGAACGCGTAGCTTTTTTTATAGGCCTGCAGAAAGCAGTTACAACCTGAAATTATACGTACCTTACTTTAAGGCTCGGAAACATAATTTTGGTTCTGTATTTTTGAAAAGTATTTTCGTCATACATAAGCTGAGGCTATACCCGTTTATTATACATAATACATTTGATTATAAATTTCCCCAAAAGTGAAAGGAAAATGTCGAAACTTTGGTTAGAAATCTGTCAGAATCCCGCTAGAATACGAAAGATCTACTTCAGATGCATTTTACTTCCGTATTAAAGAGAAAATCATATATCCCTTTTCATAGTAAGATACATTGGTTCATTGGCTACCAGAAAATAATAATCGAAACCTAAAAATCCGACTTTCATAATTTAGGGTTTTTTCCAGCTTGGGACCACTGTGCGCCGCTGCCAGCCGTATATACGGCGCCTCCGCCACGACCACCAGCCTGTCCACCGCATCAAAATATGCAGGGCCCGGCCACGGCAGATGGTATTATTTCTTAATTATTTAATTAAATACCGTAAACTGAGGGAACATTGGCGGGTTTCTGAAACGTTTTGATATATAATGTAAAAATTAATGTTTACATTTGCTTTAAGTATCCTATCATAACATTGCATCTTTTGTGATTGTACTAAAAGTAACAAACTGCATCAAATTTGTGCCCTTTCCTTCTTTAATACAAGTTAAAAATGTTAGTGTACCGGGGTAGCATTGGCACATCATGTATATAGATAGGATTAACGGGTTAAGTTTTACTAATGTGAGTTATGTAAACTTAAATTTGTTTATTTTATTTTATTTTTAATTTTATTTTTAACATCTTAACTAAAATCAATTCGTAACATTGGCACATCATATAAATAGCATTAACGGTTTTAGTTTTACTAATCTGACGTAAAAGAACGTAATTCCAACGTATGCCAATGTTACCCCGTGCTACCAATGTTCCCCCAGTTCACGGTACATTTTTATGTTTTTACAATATAAGAATTAGTCGGCTAAGCTTATATCAGGGGAGGCGAACATTTTTTCCTGGGCGTGTCAAAAATCTATAAATTAAAATCTATAAATTAATATAATATAATTGTTGACGTTTACTAATTATAGGACCAAATGTGACAAAACGGCATATGAGGAGCGGCTGGAGGGTGCGAGCTCGCCAAGAGCGCTGGGTTACCCTCCAGGCGGTGCGGGCTCAGGCCGTAAGCTTGCGCGCACAAGCCAACACCCTGCAGCAGCTAGTGCAGGGTCACAGACGTGGCCGTGGTCGTGGCAGCCGTGGCGGTCGTGGCGGAAATAATATTTAATAACAGTATTAATAATTATTAGCTTCCAGACGCGACCGCGTCTGTTGATCATAAAAAATCATAAAAAATTAAAATAAACACATTTTTAGCGTTTTGGGCTTTCGTTTAATTTTGTCGTCAATACATTTCTATGCTGATGCACCATCACGTCTCATGCATAAAAATGAACCGCTTTGAGGATGAAGACCGTTATGAGATAGGGCACTTAGTAATTTATAACAAATTATGAAAAAAGTAATGAAATCCCCCCCCCCAAAAAAAAACATGACTCATGTATGAAAGAAGCTAATTCCCTTTAAGTCACGAAAAAAGTTCACATGCAAAGATTGTGAAATCATCTTTGCTAATTCTAATTGTACCCTTCATTTACAAAAAACATTAAAAAAGTTCTCACGCAAAGATTGTGAAATCAACTTTGCTAATTCCAATTGTATTCTAGTTCTCCGTTCGAACACTGATTCTTCTGTCACTTTTTATACTTGACATTCCTTTATTGGCCACAAATCAATTCAGTGCTCAGATTTTCAGCTTCGGTTTTAAGGAATTAGCGGGCGTTGTATAAGAAAAAAACTATGAAGTCGACTTAAAACAAAATGTTTCATATTCTCCGCATCTCTCTTACAGCGTATTCGGATGGTCGCAATGGTGCGCACTGGGTGCGAATTTTCGCCAATTGGAAGCGAGAAATTTCGCGTTCATTCGCACTAGTGCAGGTTGTCGAATGTGCTATCAATGTATTACCGACTTTGATTCGTTTAAATTAGTCTCTACCAAGTTTTTATTATTTTCCATCAGAAAACGATTTTTATACGACATTTTTAACAGAAGATGTCCCTTTTATACAACGCCCGCTAATTCCTTAAAACCGAGCTGAAAATCTGAGCACTGAATTGATTTGTGGCCAATAAAGGAATGTCAAGTATAAAAAGTGACAGAAGAATTAGTGTTCGAACGGAGAACGAGAATACAATTGGAATTAGCAAAGTTGATTTCACAATCTTTGCGTGAGAACTTTTTTAATGTTTTTTGTGAATGAAGGGTACAATTAGAATTAGCAAAGATGATTTCACAATCTTTGCATGTGAACTTTTTTCGTGACTTAAAGGGAATTAGCTTCTTTCATACATGAGTCATGTTTTTGGGGGGGGGGGGGATAATATATATTTCATCCCGTTGCTTTTCTCAAGCGGGCCAAAGTGGTCAATGTGTACTGTTCGAAATGGCACGTTATCTTTCTTTATACTGTGCAGGTATCCCTCGGCTTTCCCACTAAAAGGCGAAAATTCGATACATCTCAAACAATTCCCAATATAAATTTTGACTTTTTTACGCATACCCGGGAACCAATAAATCCTTGAAATGTTTTCGACCACTTTGTCGGCTCCTAAATGACCTAGGTCGTCGTGGCAGGTCCTAATTACGTTATTTTCCATTGACTGTGGAACAAAAAACAAAAGTCTGCCATCGTCGACTTTTTTATAAACTAAACCGTCACGCAATTCATAATATTTGTGTTCAGTTTCTTCCAATATTTCTCTAATTTTCTTAATTTCCTCGTCCTGTGTTTGCTTAAGTGACAAAACGTATTCAAAAGTGTTTGGTTCTAAAATGAGAATACTGTCACAGCGGCTCAGTGCGTCCACGTGTGACATCTTTGTCCCGACTCGATGTTCGATCTCGTAGTCATAGTTTTGCAAAAAGATTGCCCAACGTGCAATACGCGGATTAACCGTTTGTTTACTCAATGTGAGACGGAAGCTATCACAGTCTGTGATAATTTTAAAATGAATACCATATAAATAAATGTGAAATCTTTTAACAACATGAATTGCGGCTAAACATTCCAATTCAAAGCTCGAATATTTCGATTCTGCAATGGTAGTCCGTCTACTGAAATAAAACACAGGTCGAAAGAAACCGTTCGGTTGCTTCTGAATTAATACCGCACCGAAACCACTTGCACTAGCGTCGCAGTGCAATTCTGTCTTAAAATCAGGGGAATAAACAGCCAAAACCGGTTCGCTCGCTAACTTATCCTTCAGACATGTTAAAGCCTCGTTCTCTTTTGGGCCGAATCGAAAAGACGCGCCTTCTTCAGCAAATCATACAAAGGCTTCGCTAAAATAGAAAAATTTGGTATAAAACGTCGAAAATAACTGGCAAGACCCACGAAACGCTGTACCCCTTTGCCGTTCGCGGAGTCGGATAATCTAAAACTGATTCGACACCCTCTCGACTGGGTCGAATACCAAACTCGCTAATTAACTAACCATGATATGTAACTTCCCGATATAAAAATGAACATTTATCTAAACGGAACTGCAAACCTCTTTGTGCAGCTAAACGGAATTTTTTTTGCAAAATTTCGATGTGTTCTTCGATTGTCTCCGTGGCTACCAAAATATCGTCCAAATACAGCAAAATTTTATTTTGTTTAAGTAAGTCGGAAAATATAGAATTAATGTATCTCTGGAAAACACGTGGGGCATTAGTAAGCCCAAAAGGCATTCTCAAGTACTCAAATTGCCCCAAGGGTGTAACAAAAGATGTATACTTAATAGATGACTCAGAAACTTTCACGTGATGGAAACCGTTTTTTAAATCAAGCTTCGAGAAGTACTTTCTCCCACGTAATTGATCCAAACAATCGTCGATAAGAGGTGCCGGGAAATTGTCTCTAACGGTAATTTTATTTAATTCTCGGAAATCGACACAGAGACGTAGATCCCCTTTCTGGAGGCCCCTTCGTCCCTTCTTTCGCACCAGAACAATAGGACTCGCATATGGCGAATTGCTTGGTCGTATGATATTTTCTTCGCACAAATCATCTAACATTTTGCGCAACTGTTGTTTTTCGGCGAAAGCCAAACGTCGTGGACAGAAACATATCGGCCGATCGTCTTTGACTTTGATCACGAGCTCGATTTCGCTTGGTATAGGATTCGGATCCCGTGGCGCACGCATCTCGTCATGAAAAATTCTCTTAACAAACGACGACGTCTCAAAATCCATCTCGGGATCAATATTCAAAGTCTCGGCTACGCTCTCGGGTTTCTCGACATACTCAACCTGCATAATCTGACCAATAAATTTATCAGTTTCTCTTTCGGTGGAAACCGAATCAGTATTCTCGATCTTAAATCTGCGACCTAAACTAACGTTTACTAACGGTGACAATAAGTAATCTCGTCCGAGAATAGCGGTGCATGTCATTGTTTGATCCGGAACTACAAAAAATTTTATTTCCATCGAAACGCCATTGACAGCAACTTCTCTTTCAAAAATGCCTAAAACTTTTACCGGAGATTGATTCAGTCCCTGAAACGTCTGTCCCTCGTATAAACCCACAGAATACGAACCGACGGGTAACAAATTCGACTTAATCAAACTTACGGGTGATCCCGAATCAATCATAGCGCTAATGACAAACTTCGTGGCTCCTTCGTTTCCTGCTTGAATTACAAACGATATCGGCACCAAAAACGGTATCTCAGGAGAAGTCGGCTGAATCAGGTGCGTGGACGCTTCTACCGTTGAAGTTGTCCCTGGACTGTGTGAACTGGCCGTCGCTGCCTCCTGTGTACAATTCCTTGCACAATGTTCCGTACTACCGCAACGAAAACAGGAACCCCATTCGCGACGTGGTCGCGAACAGTCTTTCTTTGTGTTTGTCGTGTATATGTAAAATGTACTCCATGAACCTGATGCGTGCATGCAATGGAGACATTCCGAGCTTAAGAGCTTCGTCATTTAATGACTGGCGCCTATTTTCAAGTCGTAACATGTCGTTCATCTGCGATGGTGTGGCTCCACAAATAACGCAATTGCTTGATGATGCTGTATTAGTTACAGCTTGAGCGACTTTCCCATCTATCATCGTAAAGTACAAGATATGCTTAACATTAAAAATGCGCCCACGCACATGTACTTCCGTTTTATCCAGTCCTTCGATTTCACTGTCCACACGAATTTTCTCTTCTTGTATTACACTTGGTGTCTCCTTGATAAATTCAAACTTCAGGGCTCTGCAATACCTCGTTGAAGACGGTCGAAAATTGTTCCAGACATAGTTGGCTTCATTTTCCAGTAGCGTCAGCTTCAAAGGCACAATGGATGTCATAAATAAATTAGACGCACCAATATCCAATTGTGGATCCGAAAATTTCTGCATATATTCACTCTGGCTCGATGCTCCATCGCAGCCCCACTTCGTGTGCAATATTAGATTTTGCTCTTCCAGTTCCTCAATTTCAGCTTCACTTTTTGTTTCAAAGATCCTTCTTGTTGTGTGGTCAAGTAAGTCTTGTAGATTGACTTGTGCCGATTTCTCGGTAATCATTATATTAGAAGGGTAACATTTTTTTTTCGCTTCTAGTATCTTCTGATAAGTGGGAAATATATCGTGGCCAATATCTGCAGTTGCTTTCCTGAGAATACTGTATTGGTACTTGGTGAGTTTCATTTGGGTTATTAGTGCCAAAGCAGAATCAGCATCAAAGGTCCTAGTATTAGCATCCGGAGCAGATGAAATAGCAGCAGCATTAATAAGGTCCTGGGAAAACGAGTCTCGGTGCTCGCGTACTTTGTATTTTTTCGCTCGATCACAACAGTCCTCAAAATTTTTCCTTGGCCTGCCTTCGCTATTTGGAGATAAATCTACAGCTTCTAAATCGCCACTTATAAACTTTACCACAAAGACACCTTGCAACCAATCGCAGTATTTTGTATTAAACTTCGTTCTAATACGGTGTACTGACCGAAGTCTCAGATTTAATTGTGGTAAAAATCTTTTATTAATTTCACCCACTATTTTATTACTTTGATCGTCTTCGAAAACTGGATAATTTTCACGTAAGTAGTCCTCAAATGATTTATTGCCGCTAAAGAAAACGTCGCAGAGATCTTTGTACGGAACTGCGAAATTGTTCATGATGATATACTATTTATTTATTTCCACGGTTTATTAAATGCGCGTATTGACATGTACTTACTGGTACTTATGTCTCACTGAAATGTGATTTTTTTTTGTAGGCATTTATATATGATATTTTAAGAGGCGTGTACTTCCAGAAGCCGGAGTTTTCTTCGCCAGGTTAAATACTATTGGTCAAGATAAAAATTCCTCCTTCCAGATATTTTGGCAAAGAGGTGGAAAAGTGCTTGTAAAATTTTACGGGACCTTCCGTGTTTTTCGCGCGCCTTTGTCCCACAGCGCGACTATCTGCATGGTGGCCTAAAGAGCTTAATGGCGGGTCACGGTTTATTGCAGGTTTATTACTGAAGACATTTGGTTTAGTGCACGTACCCGTTTGTCACCTAATCCCCAATTGCTGTAGGCAATAAAAAATCGTTCCCTTTCAAAGGGTACAAGGAAAATTTAACGCGTCACGAACCAGCAGCAGTAAATAACTGTGACGAATACCTGTGACAAAAAGTTATTCTATCATTTCGACTTATTTTGAGCCATAAAAATCTTATTTTGAACCCATAAAGATCCTATCCCAATGTTTCAGGTAAACAGAGTCGTGTCATAGTTATTTACTACTGCTGCTTAGTAATGCGTTGCTTTTTACTTGCAGCCCTCCGAAGAAAATGATTTTTATTGCCTACCAAATTTGCTGCCGAACGTAGAAAAATTAGTTTGCTGCAATTGAAGATTTGGCGACGAACGCGCACGTACGCAAGACCAAATATTTTTAAGCAGTAATAAATCTTAAATAAACCGTGATCCGCTATCAAGCCGTTTACACAATCCGTAAATTATAAGATTTATTAATTTCAATATAATTTAAAACAAATCTTGAAAACAATAAACAAAAACACTCTTTCATAGTTTATACTTGCTGTTTTCATGCCACGAGAGCATTCACAGGTATTACTAACGATTCTTTGTATTGCGTGGTTTCGAATTTCCTTTTATGAATTTCACATAATTTGCAATACACACATTTGGCATGGTGATAAATCGTTTTGTTGGAATGTATTCCTATGAGAGTAACAATTTTGTATAGGCACGAAAATCATTCGAAACGCGCAGCGAAGAACCGTGAACCTATTCGGGAGTCCTGCAGTATCCCCGAAATTTCATGCGTTTTCACACTTTAAAGATTAATATCAGCTAAAGTTGCAAAAAGTAGCAGCTGATTTTTGCAGGACATTTGTGTGATGGTATCTACTTTCGAAATATATCATCAAGAGAACGTAGGAACGCGTAGCTTTTTTTATAGGCCTGCAGAAAGCAGTTACAACCTGAAATTATACGTACCTTACTTTAAGGCTCGGAAACATAATTTTGGTTCTGTATTTTTGAAAAGTATTTTCGTCATACATAAGCTGAGGCTATACCCGTTTATTATACATAATACATTTGATTATAAATTTCCCCAAAAGTGAAAGGAAAATGTCGAAACTTTGGTTAGAAATCTGTCAGAATCCCGCTAGAATACGAAAGATCTACTTCAGATGCATTTTACTTCCGTATTAAAGAGAAAATCATATATCCCTTTTCATAGTAAGATACATTGGTTCATTGGCTACCAGAAAATAATAATCGAAACCTAAAAATCCGACTTTCATAATTTAGGGTTTTTTCCAGCTTGGGACCACTGTGCGCCGCTGCCAGCCGTATATACGGCGCCTCCGCCACGACCACCAGCCTGTCCACCGCATCAAAATATGCAGGGCCCGGCCACGGCAGATGGTATTATTTCTTAATTATTTAATTAAATACCGTAAACTGAGGGAACATTGGCGGGTTTCTGAAACGTTTTGATATATAATGTAAAAATTAATGTTTACATTTGCTTTAAGTATCCTATCATAACATTGCATCTTTTGTGATTGTACTAAAAGTAACAAACTGCATCAAATTTGTGCCCTTTCCTTCTTTAATACAAGTTAAAAATGTTAGTGTACCGGGGTAGCATTGGCACATCATGTATATAGATAGCATTAACGGGTTAAGTTTTACTAATGTGAGTTATGTAAACTTAAATTTGTTTATTTTATTTTATTTTTAATTTTATTTTTAACATCTTAACTAAAATCAATTCGTAACATTGGCACATCATATAAATAGCATTAACGGTTTTAGTTTTACTAATCTGACGTAAAAGAACGTAATTCCAACGTATGCCAATGTTACCCCGTGCTACCAATGTTCCCCCAGTTCACGGTACATTTTTATGTTTTTACAATATAAGAATTAGTCGGCTAAGCTTATATCAGGGGAGGCGAACATTTTTTCCTGGGCGTGTCAAAAATCTATAAATTAAAATCTATAAATTAATATAATATAATTGTTGACGTTTACTAATTATAGGACCAAATGTGACAAAACGGCATATGAGGAGCGGCTGGAGGGTGCGAGCTCGCCAAGAGCGCTGGGTTACCCTCCAGGCGGTGCGGGCTCAGGCCGTAAGCTTGCGCGCACAAGCCAACACCCTGCAGCAGCTAGTGCAGGGTCACAGACGTGGCCGTGGTCGTGGCAGCCGTGGCGGTCGTGGCGGAAATAATATTTAATAACAGTATTAATAATTATTAGCTTCCAGACGCGACCGCGTCTGTTGATCATAAAAAATCATAAAAAATTAAAATAAACACATTTTTAGCGTTTTGGGCTTTCGTTTAATTTTGTCGTCAATACATTTCTATGCTGATGCACCATCACGTCTCATGCATAAAAATGAACCGCTTTGAGGATGAAGACCGTTATGAGATAGGGCACTTAGTAATTTATAACAAATTATGAAAAAAGTAATGAAATCCCCCCCCCCAAAAAAAAACATGACTCATGTATGAAAGAAGCTAATTCCCTTTAAGTCACGAAAAAAGTTCACATGCAAAGATTGTGAAATCATCTTTGCTAATTCTAATTGTACCCTTCATTTACAAAAAACATTAAAAAAGTTCTCACGCAAAGATTGT
This sequence comes from Andrena chrysosceles, assembly GCA_963855975.1. Taxonomy (NCBI): domain Eukaryota; kingdom Metazoa; phylum Arthropoda; class Insecta; order Hymenoptera; family Andrenidae; genus Andrena; species Andrena chrysosceles. The sequence continues at coordinate 73,993,163 of OY979767.1, read as the reverse complement.
GAAATCAACTTTGCTAATTCCAATTGTATTCTAGTTCTCCGTTCGAACACTGATTCTTCTGTCACTTTTTATACTTGACATTCCTTTATTGGCCACAAATCAATTCAGTGCTCAGATTTTCAGCTTCGGTTTTAAGGAATTAGCGGGCGTTGTATAAGAAAAAAACTATGAAGTCGACTTAAAACAAAATGTTTCATATTCTCCGCATCTCTCTTACAGCGTATTCGGATGGTCGCAATGGTGCGCACTGGGTGCGAATTTTCGCCAATTGGAAGCGAGAAATTTCGCGTTCATTCGCACTAGTGCAGGTTGTCGAATGTGCTATCAATGTATTACCGACTTTGATTCGTTTAAATTAGTCTCTACCAAGTTTTTATTATTTTCCATCAGAAAACGATTTTTATACGACATTTTTAACAGAAGATGTCCCTTTTATACAACGCCCGCTAATTCCTTAAAACCGAGCTGAAAATCTGAGCACTGAATTGATTTGTGGCCAATAAAGGAATGTCAAGTATAAAAAGTGACAGAAGAATTAGTGTTCGAACGGAGAACGAGAATACAATTGGAATTAGCAAAGTTGATTTCACAATCTTTGCGTGAGAACTTTTTTAATGTTTTTTGTGAATGAAGGGTACAATTAGAATTAGCAAAGATGATTTCACAATCTTTGCATGTGAACTTTTTTCGTGACTTAAAGGGAATTAGCTTCTTTCATACATGAGTCATGTTTTTGGGGGGGGGGGGATAATATATATTTCATCCCGTTGCTTTTCTCAAGCGGGCCAAAGTGGTCAATGTGTACTGTTCGAAATGGCACGTTATCTTTCTTTATACTGTGCAGGTATCCCTCGGCTTTCCCACTAAAAGGCGAAAATTCGATACATCTCAAACAATTCCCAATATAAATTTTGACTTTTTTACGCATACCCGGGAACCAATAAATCCTTGAAATGTTTTCGACCACTTTGTCGGCTCCTAAATGACCTAGGTCGTCGTGGCAGGTCCTAATTACGTTATTTTCCATTGACTGTGGAACAAAAAACAAAAGTCTGCCATCGTCGACTTTTTTATAAACTAAACCGTCACGCAATTCATAATATTTGTGTTCAGTTTCTTCCAATATTTCTCTAATTTTCTTAATTTCCTCGTCCTGTGTTTGCTTAAGTGACAAAACGTATTCAAAAGTGTTTGGTTCTAAAATGAGAATACTGTCACAGCGGCTCAGTGCGTCCACGTGTGACATCTTTGTCCCGACTCGATGTTCGATCTCGTAGTCATAGTTTTGCAAAAAGATTGCCCAACGTGCAATACGCGGATTAACCGTTTGTTTACTCAATGTGAGACGGAAGCTATCACAGTCTGTGATAATTTTAAAATGAATACCATATAAATAAATGTGAAATCTTTTAACAACATGAATTGCGGCTAAACATTCCAATTCAAAGCTCGAATATTTCGATTCTGCAATGGTAGTCCGTCTACTGAAATAAAACACAGGTCGAAAGAAACCGTTCGGTTGCTTCTGAATTAATACCGCACCGAAACCACTTGCACTAGCGTCGCAGTGCAATTCTGTCTTAAAATCAGGGGAATAAACAGCCAAAACCGGTTCGCTCGCTAACTTATCCTTCAGACATGTTAAAGCCTCGTTCTCTTTTGGGCCGAATCGAAAAGACGCGCCTTCTTCAGCAAATCATACAAAGGCTTCGCTAAAATAGAAAAATTTGGTATAAAACGTCGAAAATAACTGGCAAGACCCACGAAACGCTGTACCCCTTTGCCGTTCGCGGAGTCGGATAATCTAAAACTGATTCGACACCCTCTCGACTGGGTCGAATACCAAACTCGCTAATTAACTAACCATGATATGTAACTTCCCGATATAAAAATGAACATTTATCTAAACGGAACTGCAAACCTCTTTGTGCAGCTAAACGGAATTTTTTTTGCAAAATTTCGATGTGTTCTTCGATTGTCTCCGTGGCTACCAAAATATCGTCCAAATACAGCAAAATTTTATTTTGTTTAAGTAAGTCGGAAAATATAGAATTAATGTATCTCTGGAAAACACGTGGGGCATTAGTAAGCCCAAAAGGCATTCTCAAGTACTCAAATTGCCCCAAGGGTGTAACAAAAGATGTATACTTAATAGATGACTCAGAAACTTTCACGTGATGGAAACCGTTTTTTAAATCAAGCTTCGAGAAGTACTTTCTCCCACGTAATTGATCCAAACAATCGTCGATAAGAGGTGCCGGGAAATTGTCTCTAACGGTAATTTTATTTAATTCTCGGAAATCGACACAGAGACGTAGATCCCCTTTCTGGAGGCCCCTTCGTCCCTTCTTTCGCACCAGAACAATAGGACTCGCATATGGCGAATTGCTTGGTCGTATGATATTTTCTTCGCACAAATCATCTAACATTTTGCGCAACTGTTGTTTTTCGGCGAAAGCCAAACGTCGTGGACAGAAACATATCGGCCGATCGTCTTTGACTTTGATCACGAGCTCGATTTCGCTTGGTATAGGATTCGGATCCCGTGGCGCACGCATCTCGTCATGAAAAATTCTCTTAACAAACGACGACGTCTCAAAATCCATCTCGGGATCAATATTCAAAGTCTCGGCTACGCTCTCGGGTTTCTCGACATACTCAACCTGCATAATCTGACCAATAAATTTATCAGTTTCTCTTTCGGTGGAAACCGAATCAGTATTCTCGATCTTAAATCTGCGACCTAAACTAACGTTTACTAACGGTGACAATAAGTAATCTCGTCCGAGAATAGCGGTGCATGTCATTGTTTGATCCGGAACTACAAAAAATTTTATTTCCATCGAAACGCCATTGACAGCAACTTCTCTTTCAAAAATGCCTAAAACTTTTACCGGAGATTGATTCAGTCCCTGAAACGTCTGTCCCTCGTATAAACCCACAGAATACGAACCGACGGGTAACAAATTCGACTTAATCAAACTTACGGGTGATCCCGAATCAATCATAGCGCTAATGACAAACTTCGTGGCTCCTTCGTTTCCTGCTTGAATTACAAACGATATCGGCACCAAAAACGGTATCTCAGGAGAAGTCGGCTGAATCAGGTGCGTGGACGCTTCTACCGTTGAAGTTGTCCCTGGACTGTGTGAACTGGCCGTCGCTGCCTCCTGTGTACAATTCCTTGCACAATGTTCCGTACTACCGCAACGAAAACAGGAACCCCATTCGCGACGTGGTCGCGAACAGTCTTTCTTTGTATGGCCCGGCTCGCCACAATTATAACAACGGGCCTGCTTTGCATGTACAGGCGCATCCTTTGTGCGTGCAGGTGTCTCCTTCATCTCTGCGGATGCCCCATCTTTCTGTGAAGTCCTCGAAATCCATGGTTTCTTCACATCCCTGCGGTCTCGATCGCCCCTAGGTGGCTCAGGAACCGGAATGTTTCTGTACGCATCCAATAAATCTTCGGGCGCATTAAAACAATGAGATCTGGCTTGGTCTCTCAAGCGGACATATGAGATTCCATCAATTATCAGATCGACAAGCTCGTCCTGGTCGATGGTAACTTTATTCGCCAACGTAATTTTTTCGAAATAATATTCACAAAAAGATTCATCCTTTTGCCACGATCTCTTTTCGAATTCCTTGCGCAATGCCGCCTTATTCGGTCGATTATCAAAAATGCGATGCAACTCGTTGAGGAGGTCCGTAACCGTCGTTCTTAAATGATCGAGCTTTGAATGAAACCGCTTCGCAGCCTTCCCACGCAAACGCAAGCTCATTATCACTCTCGCACTGTTATTGTCCAAGCCGTAGGTGTCTCGCAAAAATTCTAATTGCTGCTTCCAGTTCTGAAAATCATCATCAGCTGTACCCGAAAACTCGAACAGCAGATCCGAAATAGTCTTAATTCCGATAGTCGGATGCATCGAAAGCGTACCAGTCGTGTTCCCGGAAGGTGTTGTAAGTTGCAACTCTCGATCACGCTGTACATTTCGCTCGCGCGATGTCTCTTGTTCCCGTTCGCGTTGTGCCTCGTGCTCGCAACGCTAGCTCGCATTTCCGTACGCATCATTTCCATCATTTGCATTCAAATTTGCGAAGCTGTGCCGCTCTCGGCCGTCGGGCCCTCCACGGATGCCGTCGTCGATACGTCCGTTGTAGTCTCCATCGTTCCCGAACTGGACGGAAGAGACTTCCCGACGTCCGGGTCGTTTTGCAACAAACGCGCGATCAACTCGGCCTTATTACCGGTCACTTCAAGGCTACGTTCGCGCAACATTTCTTTTAATTGCTGCATTCCAAGCTTATGCAACTTTCCTTTCTGTGCACTTGGCATTTTAACACAAACACTTATACACACTAAACGAGTCGCTGGATCGTCTAAAGTACGTGTCACTCTCTGAGCAATAAATATCCCGAAACAAAATCTGCAGGATGTGGCAGTCCAAAGCATGTAAACGGTAGTCGCGGTTAAAACGTAAGTCGCGCACTACACCCAAAATGTTCGACTATCCCACTTCTGAGAATTTTGTGGTAAATGATAAGGGTCTTATAAGGTTATATAATATAGTGTAATAAAATACATGGTTACAATGGCCAACCTCCTCGAGTCTGGCCTCGTCATACAACTCGAGTCTGGCTCGGTAAGACGACTGACTCCGAGAGTCAAACGCCGGCAACTCGGTGCTCCCGCGACGTTGCCATGCGTTACGCCTAAGCGAGCGTCGGAAAACAATAAAGGAACTACGCGCGATCGTGCCTCAAACGCAGGCAAACACCACATCCCCTACACGTTTTTAAAACTTTTCGGTTAGGTCTGAAAGAAGCGTTTAAAATATGTTTTTAAGACATCTGTGTGTTGTTTTAGAGATTAGTTAAAGGAAACCAGGGATTGTAACCGCTGTCTAAATAACCCATACCATCCACGAAGTATGGATAGATCGAACACGTAAAGCCTAATATTATATCTCCATACATACAAATGTTTATGAATGCTTCCAGAACAATGGAAAACAAATAACAGATGCATTTGTTTAAACGTTTTTGACCGAATGTTTGCAAGCAGGTTTTATACAGTTTTTATATTGTTTTCATTTAGTTTTTATACAGCTTTCATAATGTTTTTGTACAGTTTTTGTATATCTAGTATATGTAGTTCTAGGTTAGGGTTTAAGGGGGTTTGTGTCTCCAGCGAAACTGTGTTACCGACCTTCCATTTTGAGAACTGAATTTAGCGCCCTCTACTCATCAACAACGTCTAACTCATGAACTACTCTAAAGTGTGTGAAATGTTGCATGCGTGCTGCACCCGTTATACTATTAGTGTTTTTAGAAGCGAGCCAAGTACTTAGTATTTATATAATATCCGGTTATGGATCTCATTCTGTTGTCAAAAAATTAAATTGTAATATATGTATTTTCGTCGTAATGAGGAAGATGACTGCAACTTTTTTCCACCCGTGACGCCACCAGCACGCATTCCCATTTATACGATACATAAATGAAAAATTTGCGCGCAAACAATTCACACATACGCACTCGGGCAGAACCACAGTACTTGCGCTAGTGGCGCCATCTGCGCTGAGCTTTGCGTCATTGCCACCGCATGAAATGAGACAAATTCAATGAAATGAAGGTAATGGTATAGATGGAGGGCAACCTCACGGATTTTGATGACCTTGAAATATGTTGTCAAGGACGTCATTCTGAACAACTTTTTCCTCTAAACTTTTTGGCGGTCGACCTTCGTTTTCGAGATATTCGCAAAATTATGGTGGATTTTATACATGGTATTTTGCGCCGACCCTCGGAGTTGGTTGAGGCTAGATAAGACTGTGCCCGAAAAAACTGTCGATACTTCTATTCTGAATTGTATGTCCGCAATATTATTGTATACTATAACTGTTTCTCCGTAACAATGTATAACTATTCCCAGAGGTAAAGTGCACATGAAAGGGAATTTGAAAACAGTACACTTTTTATTTCAATGATCGAACATCAATATGTATTTATTGCTGTATTACGACATAATCGTCTATTGCAATGGGATACATTATTGCTATAGTGTTAAAAAATGCTTCTATGCGATTTTGGTAACTGTAGAAGCGTTTAAACATAAATTCCGCAAGATAAGCTTTGTAATGCTTCTTGGATATTCCGTATCTTGGAATGGCACCGCGCATATCACGCCACACTCTTTCAATGTTTTGTGTGTGCGCATGTGATACCGGATCCACGAAATTATATTTATGATTAACTGTCTTGTGTTCAAATCCTTCAGTTGTTAGACAATCGTACGACTTCCAGCAGTCGGAATATATGGTCGTGCCTTTAGCGATTTTCTGTTTAATTACATCGAACAGTACATCCGATGATCGAGCATCAACTGGTTCCACGAATATTTGTTTCGTGAATCGATCTATACCTCCGAAAACCCATTGTCCTTCGACTATACGTCCTTTATGATATTTCCTCCTTCCTATTTTCGCTTCATCTACTTCGACAATGTGTTTTGGGCCACCAATTTTTGACTCTCTACTAGAAAGCCAAACTTGACATACCTTAAATACAGAATATTGTTACTAAATGGATCAAGCAAATAGAGATGAACAGAATTACATATATCGAAAAATAGGGTAGTTATTGTAAAAAAAGGGACTCCTCACCGATTTATAGTATAGGAAAAAGTTGTTTAGAATGATGACAACATATTTCAAGGTCATCCAAATCGGTGAGAAATCACTAAAGTAAATACTTATCAAAATGGCATGTTACCTCTTGGCAAAAAGATATCCAGTCGATGGCTGTCTTTCCAGTGATATCTAATTCATCCATGAGAAGTTGCTTATGAGGAGGACGAAAATACAGAAAGAATGCAATAAGGCGGCAGACATTTTACCAGTTTAAACGTATCTTATCAAACCATGTCCCATGAAAAGCAGGAATTTTATAACTACAGTACACTTTACACTTCTTTTTCTTATTGTGACTAATATATGTCACGCTTGAACAGCGTAAGAAAAGTGTCTCCCGTTTGATAGTTAGAAAGGAACCGCAAATTCTACAGATAATTGAGTCGCGTATAACTTTGTGCGCTATTAAAACATCTAATAACGCCTCGCGATCATCAGTAATGCGTAAAAACTGATGTAATTTCATTTTCGTACTCTTTCAGTTTGACGGTCAAACTACACTAATCAGAATACAAAATTCCCCGGTAGACTGTCTGCGGTCAGGCACCGGAAATGTGAATTTTTGTATCCCCGCTACTTTGTTTAATTTTGAGAAACGCGATCCTCGGAATTGGGCGGCATCCCGCTTTGTTGAATCCTCGCCGCGCCTCGCGATACGCAAACGCGCCGAAACATTATATTCCATTTTTTTTCTCCAAACGATGCCGCACTAGCGCCGAACTTGAGTTATGGATTTTGACAGCTTTGAAATATGTTGTCAAGCCCATCATTCTGAACAACTTTTTCCTCTAAACTTTTTGGCGGTCGACCTTAGTTTCCGAGATAATTGCAAAAACCTTTGGTTTGAAGGAAAATTGTTTTAATCACCTCACCACGATCATCTCATTGTACAGTATTTCTGTTCACTTATTCCGACACAACGCATTCCACTTTCCAACTTGACCCGGGTATTAGTATTGGTTTGGCTAGATCAGTGCGGGGGGGGGGGCGCGCGCCCGCTAGCGGGCGCGTAAAGCATGGTAGCAAACCGATTTGAGTTTAACTAAAACATAATTTTTTCGCTAGAAAGAGAGTGCTTTCAAGAACACCTGTTGGACATCCCGACTATGTTCGGCGGCGCCGGCACATCGGTTCCGTACCATGCTTTACGCGCCCCCGCACTGATCTAGCCAAACCAATACTAATACCCTTGTCAAGTTGGAAAGTGGAATGCGTTGTGTCGGAATAAGTGAACAGAAATACTGTACAGTGAGGCGATCGTGGTGAGATGATTAAAACAATTTTCCTTCAAACCAAAGATTTTTGCAATTATCTCGGAAACTAAGGTCGACCGCCAAAAAGTTTAGAGGAAACAGTTGTTCAGAATGACGTCCTTGACAACATATTTCAAGGTCATCAAAATCCGTGAGGTTGCCCTCCATCTATACCATTACCGAAATGAATTTTGCCGTACTTGCTCCTTTTTCACGCAGATCGTTCATTCACCCTCGCGTGAGCTGTTTACGTTCAATATTAATTACGTCTTTGTCTCGTAATATTTCTGCCACTTCCTTTCTCCCAATACCCGAAACGCGTTCCTTTTAACGGGCTAACAATTTTACGGTCCCAGGTTTATCTAACATGAGAAAGACCATGATTCTAGTGTTCATTAATAAAATAATCTAGCATACCGATTTGAGAAGAAAAAAAATTATTGTACAAATGAGAGCAAGGTGAATATCACTATTAATTGTTTACCTAACAACCCATACAGCACACTCCCATGGCAGGAAGGTTCCATCAATGTAGCAGGACGGTTCCGGTGCATCACCGACATTGATGGAACGTACCATGAAGAATCCTATGTCCGCCCTTTGGGAACATTCCACGGAACGTTCCGGACATTCTCTGGCAATGCTCACGGAACGTTCCGGTCATTCTCTGGCAATGTTCACGGAGCGTTCAGGACATTCTCTGGCAATGGTCACGCAACCTTCCGAACAGTAAAGCCAAAAATAAAAATATCAATATAGTGTAGTATAATGTGTGCAGAATCGTAGTAGTATAACGTCCGTGTATTTTTAAAAAATATAAAATTCTTTTACACCCCAGTAAGATTCGAACCCACGACCTCGAGCACCGTAGACGAACACTTTACCGCTGCAGCTACAACCGTTAATTGAAAAGATTGCTTACATATTCGAACTTAAATTCCTGTCGTGCATAACTTTAAA